>JAPDPM010000015.1:22017500-23217500 GCA_032173925.1 Heritiera fomes
CTATCTCTAAATATAAGTTAAAATTCGGAGGACCGAATTTCTTAAGGTGGGGAGAATGTGAAGACCGAGAATTTTCTAAATAGATATAAGGTATCCGGAAAAATTTAATTTGGATAAATGAAAATCCAAATTAAATAAGAAAATGGAGAAAACAATTTTGGATATTTAGAAATCCAAAACTTAATAAGAAATAAAAATATTTTTTGATATATTTATATAATGATATTATATAAATATACTTTTGATAAATATAAATATTATTTCTGTATTAAAAGTGTAAAAATATGTATATGTATTTTGATACAAAAAAAAGATGTATTTAAATACATATTATAATGGCATATTTATATATACTTATAATTATATGTATAATTATAATGTGTATATTTACTGTTATTAATTAAGTATATTAATAAGTAAAAAAAAATATAACAGAAATGGGAATCGGGAGAACCCGATTCCCACTTCTTCTCTTCTGTTTTGTTAAACAGAAGAGAAGCAACATGGCCGCCACCGTTGGCCGGCCGGCCAAAGGAGAAAGCGGAGGAGAGAGGGCGTCGTCGGCGAGTGAGGAAGCGAACGACGGCGGCTCGAGTCGGAAGGAGAAGAGAAAATCGAAAGAAAAACAGAAAAGAAAAAGAGAGGAGAAAAAGGAAAATGGCGGTGCCGGCCAATCCGAGCACCGCCACTCCAACGCCGACACCGGCGGAGGTAAAGGGAAGGAAAAGAGGTGACCGGCGGTGAAGGAGGAAGAGAAAGGAGGGAGAAAGAGAACGGAAAGAGGTCGAAACCCACGGTCCAGATTCGCCACCGCCGGCGCCGCCGCTGAGCAAATCGAGACCAGATCCGACTTCGTGGCAACCTCGGCAAGCTGTTGGGTGATCGAACCGCCGGAATGGGTGGCCGCCGATGACCGAACCGGCCAGCAGAAGTGAACCGGCCAGAACCGGTCCGAACCGGTTCAGGCCAGAAAAAAAAAACAAAAAACAGAACAGAAAAGAAAAAGGAAAGAAAAAGAAAAGAAAGAAGAAAAGAAAAGAAAAGGAGAAAGAAAAGAAGGAAGAAGAAGAAGAAGGAAAGGAAAAAGAAAGAGAAGAAAAAAATTGTGGTAAGGAAAATATAGAAAATAAATTGATGGTATTTATTGAATAAATTATGGTTATATTGATGTAGTGCATTGATATTGAAATTGTAGTAAAGCGGAAATGCGACGAATGGTGCAGTTCGACAATGCTCGAAAATCAGAAAGTGCGCCAAGCTTGGCGAATAGGTAAGATACTTTTATAAAGCATTAGTAGCTTTATATTGTATGTGGGAATTATGATATTTTTTTTATGATGCATTCATTTAAATTGATTTGCTAAAAATGCTAAGAGGACTTACAACTGATGGTGGGGGTCTTAGTAAGGTAAAAATTGGTGAGAATCAACGGCTGCAAGTATAAATTATATTTCCTTGCAGGAGGTTTAAAGGAAATTAAGCCGTTATGCTACCGAAATTTCCACGAAAATGTTTAAGGAAAAATATTAATTTCTCATCTAAATGGAATTTTGAAAGAATTATCGAAGATGAGCTTGAAAGGATATTACTGTATCATAAAAAAAATGGATTTTTAAATAGTTGAAAAGGTTAATGGATGAGCACAATAACGTGAGAAATTTTGTTGTGAATCTTATAGAGTTGATGATTCGAGTTATTTTAATATTATAAGTTGACTATCGAGCAGAAATTGAGGTGGGATATCGATAATTGGAGTATTGATGGAAGTAACGATGATTATACGATATTACCTTGAAAAGAAGATCATAGTTGAAAATTGATGATTAAATGATTTAGATTGTGAAGCTCTTAACGGAGTAGTGATTTCCAGAATTTACCGAGTTCGGTTTCCTGATTTTTGAAATAATTCCGAACGTGATAATATGGACAAATTCGAGAGATCGAAATGGAGATTGAATTACGATACAATCCGATCAATTATGGATACAAAGAAATGAGTGATAAATATGTGAAAAGATGATTGTGCTTATAACCTTAGAATAGATCTTGAATAATAAGATCGATAATTGCATAAGTTCGGATAAAATCATAAAGGCCACATGAAAATTGATTTGAGGATTTAGATACGATTTTGTGATAGTAAATGAAATTGAACCTCAAATCGGAAATGATGAACATGTATCAATAGATCAAATCATAGATGGATTTGATAAGTGATTATCGATTTTGTGATTCTGTTATCCTTGATGTCGATTCTGGAACAGATATTGAATGATGATATTATTATTTGCATAATTTTGGTAACTTGATGACTATTTAGAAATTGATGTTTAAATGCTTATAGAAACTTAGAGGATTCATACAAAAGAAGCAATCCTAATATTGATGATGAGATGTATAAATGATTATTATAATAGTCGATGTGATTGAGAAAGGATATTGAATACCAAATGGTCTGAATACCAAGTGATTCGATTTCCGAATGAATTGAGTACTGAGCAAGTTGAATATTAAATTAAAGGAATAGTGAACGAAATAAATAGTGATTTACTGATTTGACAGAAAGAAAGTCTTGAAATCGAATAGTTGATGGCGATAAAGTTGAATGAATCGCTTCTCTGTATTTGATGAAAATATTACCGAAGTTGCATACTGAAATGTTTTACAGCATCGCATTTAAGCATGCTTTCTTGCAACTTGAAACATTTTAATAATGTTTATATGAATACTGAAAAGTATTGATTTGTTTTGAAATGAAAGTATATGGTAGATATATATATTTTGATATATGAAATATCATTCAGAATTTTACCATATGTTTTACATGATATTGAAAATAAAGCTATAGATTTAAATGTTTTATGAGACTGTAGGCACCCTAAGAGAATTAAATTCAATAAAGCATAGTGGAAACCGCCTAATTGGAGCTTTGCTCATTAGGCAGATATGCTTGTCCGACAATAGTCGTGGACAGGTCTCAGTCACGCCTGATCAGTGGGGCTGAGAGAGATGAGGTCTATGGCCATAGATAGCGCCCTAGTTGGTTTCCAGGGGACGATGATATGATTCACTGTGACATCCTCGTCACTCCCAAATACCAACTAAAATTTTCTTCTTTCCCATAGTTTTGGTTAGGCTGTTCAACGGTGCATCCTTCTTTTTTTAATATAGCTAACACTATATTATTTACATGATGATATATTTCTCATACACATACAGGATCGTCTTACACATAAGTCTAAAACTTTAATATAAATTACGTACTAATCTCTTTAACAGTTTACATCCCCAATGTGTCTAATATACATCACTGTACTATAGTCTGAATTACATAATCAAAATGTATCTACCTTCAAAGGATTGGAAGCTAGCCTTGAAGGAATATCATATAGTCCAAATATATGCTCCTATACCAAGAGCAGACTTCACTGCAAATAATCTGGATGAAAAATATTATAAAGGAATGAGTTTACGCTCAGTAAGAAATATACATAAAAGAGCGTACTATGCCACTATATGCAGTTTTCCTGCTTGGCTCTATAATGTCATGTAATATTCTTATAAAAACATATAAGATATAAGTTCATCAAATACCACATAACACATGACAAAATCATATGAAGTCACTTGCACGTAGTCAAATAACTCAAATACTTTCACATATATATGTCAAATAACTTGAAATTACATATACAAATAGTCTTCAAATCGGGGGAGACCGTCAACATCCAATAAAATCATGCACCAAATAAAGTGGCGTACCCACGTATGGGCCAGGGATTCTCCCTTAAGCCAAACACATATAAAGGACTAATGGCCATTGTCAATATTCCACGGTGTGCACTAGTCAGGTGGCACCCATGGTACTGAGGGCTTGACTAGAGTCCCCCAGCCAAATACAAATAATCAAGTAATATGCATGATCACCAATGGAGTCGTTAATCTCAAAATATTGAGTAGTAAAACTCATTCTTGTAAAACCATGGATATTCATTCATAACCCTTTTTATATACTTTAATGATAATCCAAATACATTTATATAAATAAATTAAAAATTATTATTTTTCAAAGGGGGCAGTTGACTGCTCTTTTAGGGCAGTCGACTGCTCTAGTATAAAAATATTAAATAAATTTTATTTTCTTTTTGCATTTGAAATATTTAATTTTCGGATGCAAGTAGGGCAGTTGACTGCTAAAATGGGGCAGTCGACTGGCCCGCAAACAGAATGTTTCTCGGAAAAATGCAGTCGACTGGCTCTTTAGCGGTCGACTGGTTTGCAAACAGAAAGTTTCTGGAAAAATGGCAGTCGACTGCTATATAGGGCAGTCGGCTGCTCTAAGTCGGTTTCGGAAAAAGTTACGTCACGACTGTCTCTGAGCAGTCGGCTGCTATTTAGGGCAGTCGGCTGCCCCGAGCTAAATCGTAACTGGGCGAAAACCATGAATTTTACATTTCCTGCACTTACACCAGCTTTTGTTTCATCCCAAAACATTTAAAACATGCGGACATAGTCACCCTACGTCCGTTACATATATTCCTTACCTCAAATAGCCAAATAATACGAAATCCCTTGGTTGCACCGATTCTTTCCTTCACTTCTTCAAAACTGCATAATTCATATAAATTGAAACCTTTAACTTTCTTTCATTTCAACACCATAAGTATACTATACCAACATCCCATGACTCCAAATTATGGACGAAATCAAATGAATCAATTTCTTTTCTTACCTTTGTCAATAGCCAAATTTACAGGATTTCTGATCTCCTCAAATACTTTGTTTCAGCCTTCCATATTACAAACATAGAGAGAGCTAGTGATGAGGATCGTTTTTCGTTAAGGAAACTTAGCGATTTGATGACAGGAAATGGTGGTTTGTCAAGGTCAGAAAATGAACACTTAAAGGAATTTGGAGAGGAAACGAGAGGAAGAAGGGCTGGAAATGAGGTTGTTGCCGATCCTTGATGGTGAAGATGACTAAGCTACCTTTCATTTAATGCATGATTATCCCCTTTTCCATCTCATCTCAGCCATTGACCCTTTGACCCTCAATTCCTTTTTATTCCATCTATATCTCATATAATCTTTATACATCAAATTTTCATATTTATTTAATTCTTTCAGCTTACAACATTTTACAATTATAGAGGAATTACATGAAATTGGGGATTTCACATTCTCTCCACCTTTAGAAATTTGGTCCTCCAAATTTAAATCGGGTTACTACTCAAATAGCTCCGGATACCTTTCCTTCATTAAGCTTTCTAGCTCCCATGTAGCTTCTTCCATAGTATGGTATTGCCAGAGAATTTTGACTAAGGGAATCGTCTTAGACCTTAGCACTTTCTCCTTTCTATCCAAAATCCGAACTAGCTTCTCCACATAACTCATGTCTTCCCGAATCTCTAAGGGCTCATATTCAATGACATGAGATGGATCCGGATTATACTTCCGAAGCATCGACACATGGAAAACATTATGTACTCCAGATAGCTCCGGAGGTAGTGCCAATCTATAAGCAGCATCTCCAACTCGGTCTAAGACTTCAAATGGCCCTATGTAGCGAGGACTAAGCTTACCTCTTCGGCCAAACCTCATGATTCCTTTGGATGGAGAAACTTTCAAAAATACCGAATCCCCGACCAAAAACTCAAGTGGTCTACGTCGAGCATCTGCGTAACTCTTTTGTCGGCTCTGAGCTGTCTTAAGTCTTTGGCAAATTAACTTAACATCCTCAGAGGCTTGCTCGACTAAGTCTGGGGCTAATAACTTACGCTCACCCACTTCTTCCCACCCAATCGGAGATCGACACCTTCTACCATATAGAGCTTCATATGGTGCCATCCCGATACTTGTATGGTAACTATTGTTGTATGCAAACTCAGCCAATGGCAAATGATCATCCCAGGAGCCTTTAAAGTCCAACGCACAAGCTCTCAACATATCTTCGAGCATCTGAATGGTGCGCTCGGACTGACCATCAGTCTGTGGATGAAAAACCGTGCTAAAATTTAACTGAGATCCCATGGCCTCTTGGAAATGTTCCCAAAAATGAGAAGTGAACCTGGAATCTCTGTCAGATGTAATGCTTACTGGAACTCCATGTAGTCTGACAACTTCTTTCACATACAAATCTGCCAAAGCACTAAGTGTATCTGTAGACTTCATAGGCAGGAAGTGAGCTGATTTAGTTAACCGATCCACAATGACCCAAATACCATCATGATTCCTCCTCGTTCGAGGTAGTCCCATGACAAAATCCATCGTAATGTGCTCCCACTTCCACATAGGTATAGGTAGAGGATGTAGTAAACCTGCTGGTCTTTGGTGCTCTACCTTAACCTGCTGGCACGTGAGACACTTTGCCACAAACTCTGCTATGTCTCTTTTCATGCCACTCCACCAATACACCTTGCGAAGATTATGATACATCTTCGTATTTCCCGGATGCAAAGTATACTTAGTGGAGTGTGCTTCAGTCAAAATTAACTTCTTCAACTCCTTATCCTTAGGAACACATATACGATTCTTAAACCTCAAGAGTCCATTACTATCAATGCTAAATTTCGATGGCATACCTAATTGGATCTGATTCATGGCCTCCATACATTGATCATCTTCCTTTTGAGCAATCCGAATTCTACTCATCAACTCCGGCTCAATCATCAAACTAACTATCATTCCAAAGTGCTCATAAGGCACAACATTGAGATTAAGGCTTGCAAACTGCTCAAGTAGCTCATATTCTCTTACCATCATGTATGATATTATCCCCATATGTCTCCTACTCAGAGCATCTGCCACCACATTGGCTTTTCCCGGGTGGTATAGGATCTCACAATCATAATCCTTCAGAAACTCGAGCCATCTCCTCTGTCTCATATTTAATTCCCTCTGAGAGAACAAATACTTCAAACTTTTATGATCCGTAAAAATCTGAAATTTCTCACCATCCAAGTAATGCCTCCAAATCTTTAGAGCAAACACCACTGCCGCTAACTCCAAATCATGAGTCGGGTAGTTCTTCTCATGGTCCTTTAATTGGCGAGAACCATATGCAACTACCTTGCCATGTTGCATTAGCACACAACCTAGACCTTGTGCAGAGGCATCACTATATACAGAAAATCCTCCAGAACCACTAGGAATGGTGAGAATAGGTGCAGTAGTTAACCTGCGCTTCAGCTCATGGAAACTGCGCTCGCAGGCATTATTCCATTCAAACTTCACCTCTTTGCGCGTTAAGCGCGTCAAGGGAGCAGCTAACCTCGAAAAACCCTCTACAAATCGTCGATAATAGCCGGCTAGACCTAAGAAACTCCTAATCTCCGTCACTGTTTTCGGTCTCTCCCATTGTACCACAGCTTCAATCTTCGATGGATCGACCGAAACTCCATCTTTATTGATTATGTGACCCAAAAAGGATATTTGATCTAGCCAAAACTCACACTTACTTAGCTTGGCATATAATCCCCGATCCTTGAGGGTTTGTAGAACTATCCTCAAATGCTGCTCATGCTCTTCCCATGATCTTGAATACACCAATATGTCATCGATAAAAACAATGACAAACTGGTCTAAATACTGTTTGAACACATCATTCATCAAGTTCATAAAAGCCGCGGGTACATTGGTTAAACCAAACGGCATCACTAGGAATTCATAGTGACCATACCGTGTCCTGAATGCAGTCTTAGGGATATCTTCACTTCGGATCTTCAATTGATGATATCCCGATCTCAAGTCTATCTTGGAGAAGACTCGTGCACCTCGAAGCTGATCAAAGAGATCATCAATCCTGGGAAGGGGGTACTTGTTCTTGATTGTCACCTTATTCAACCATCGATAATCAATACAAAGCCTCAAGCTGTCGTCCTTCTTCCGGACAAATAGCACAGGAGCACCCCATGGGGATACACTTGGCCGTATAAACCCCTTATCTAGTAACTCCTGCAGCTGTTTCTTAAGTTCTTCCAATTCCACTAAGGCCATCCGATAGGGTGGTCTCGAAATGGGCTCAGTCCCTGGCACCAAATCGATAGTAAACTCGATTTCCCTATCCGGAGGAAGTCCGGAAGATCGTCCGGAAACACACATGGAAACTCATTGGCTATTGGAATTTCATGAAGTTCGGGACGTTTCCTTTCTACGTCCACCACATACGCTATAAATCCTTCACATAACAAATAAATTCTTTATTAATTTCATTTACGAATAAATAAATTTATAAACATACTTTTGTATTAAACATTTGCAAAATTTACAACATAGCTAACGGGAGAAGAGAAGATCACACTTTTAGCATAACAATCCAATATCACATGATTCTTAGCTAACCAATCCATTCCTAATATGACATCAAATCCATACATATTCAGTAGGATTAGATCGGCTACTGATTCTCTCTCTCCTACCCGTAGCTTACAACTACGATACACTATATCTGTCATATGGGATTCTCTAAATGGTGTACTTATTTGTAACAAATGTCCTAAAGGCTCAGGTTCAACAGATAATCTTGTAGCAATTATGGGAGAAACAAAGGAGTGTGTAGAGCCTGGATCAAATAAAGCAGTAACACTTATATCAAAGAGGTGAATCTTACCCTTAATCACCTTGGACGAAGCATTGGCAGACTCCTCGTCTATAGCAAATACTCGTCCTTGAGTCACAGCTTTCTTTCCCTTCTCAGCAGCTGTAACCTTAGGCTGTGGTTGGGTGGTCCTTTCTGATTCTTTAGACACTCTTTTAGAAATCTTGGGACAATCTTTAATCATGTGTCCCCTCTCGCCACACCAAAAACAAGCCCCGCTCGCCATACGACACGGCTGTGACCCATGGAATCTCCCGCAATGCTCGCATTTCTGCGTCACACTCTTCGGCGAGCTCGCGGTACTACCAGCTGAATATCGGGATCTTTCATCATTTATCTTAATCCCGGTAGATCTAGGAGTCCCTGTACCATAATTATCATAAAACTCCAAATTTAGTATATTTCCATATAACCATTAAACTAAGATACAAGTCATTCTCTTATAATTTATCTTCTTACCTGCCGAAGCTCTTTCATATGGTCTACTTTTCCTAAATGGATATCTGTCACTAGAGGCTCTCTCATCTGACTTTCGCTTCATCGGTTCTTTGCCTTTACCCTTGGCTCGGAAATCAGCATGGTGAAGATTATAGTCCTGCTCACACAATTGAGCCTTACGGACTGCCTCATTATAAGTAGTAATATCCATAGGATATAACTTCGATCTAATAGGAGACCTTAATCCCTCTATGAATCGGTAGATCTTATGTCCTTCACTCCTTAGGACTTCAGGGTCAAATCTGCTTAAAGAAATGAACTTCGACTCATATTGATTAACCGTCATAGTCCCCTGAGTCAAGCTCAAAAACTCAATCTTCAACCTGGTCTGTTCAGTGCGTGGGATGTACTGTTCATTAAAGGCTTCTAAAAATCTATCCCACGTAACCTCAGTGTGTTGAGTCTCCAAACTGGCCCGAGTAGACTGCCACTAATGCTCGGCATCGTCTACTAACAAATAAGCTGCCAAACCCACTTTTTCTTTCTCAGAACAGGTCATGTACCCAAAAGATTTGGTGACTGCCTTCACCCAGTTCTCGGCGGTCAACGGATCTCTATCCCCCTTAAACTTCGGCGGATCCAACTTCTTAAATTCTTTAATTAAGACCACGCTGCAGTAGGCCTTAGGATCTCGCCTCTCATTAACTTGAGCTGGTGGGGGCAACTCAGGCTGTGCCGGTGGGGGCTGTACTGGAGGAATGGGAGGAGCACTTCCAGATGGAATAGGAGGTACTATTGGTGGTGCTGTTGATGCATTAGTGGCCACGTTTGGAAAATTAGACATGAACTGATTAAATAGAGTGGCCATAGTCTCAATACTTCGCTCCACTCTCGACAGTCGAGCATTCGGGCTACCCGATGGAGATGGAGGAGGAGACTGTGTTGGGGACGGTTCTACTCTACCCCGTCCTCGTCCTCGTCCTCTACCAGTACCCCTTCTACGAGTGCTCATTCTGCCAATATCACCACAAGGTCAAGCGTAGTATACTTTCAGCAATTCAACCACATATATGTATTCAGACAAGTACAGTACATGGGGATGTACACTATTTCTAGCCTAATGACACCGTCAAACGTCAGACTAACCTTGCTCTGATACCAATCTGTGACATCCTCGTCACTCCCAAATACCAACTAAATTTTTCTTCTTTCCCATAGTTTTGGTTAGGCTGTTCAACGGTGCATCCTTCTTTTTTTAATATAGCTAACATTATATTGTTTACATGATGATATATTTCTCATACACATACAGGATCGTCTTACACATAAGTCTAAAACTTTAATATAAATTACGTACTAATCTCTTTAACAGTTTAAATCCCAATGTGTCTAATATACATCACTGTACTATAGTCTGAATTACATAATCAAAATGTATCTACCTTCAAAGGATTGGAAGCTAGCCTTGAAGGAATATCATATAGTCCAAATATATGCTCCTCTACCAAGAGCAGACTTCACTGCAAATAATCTGGATGAAAAATATTATAAAGGAATGAGTTTACGCTCAGTAAGAAATATACATAAAAGAGCGTACTATGCCACTATATGCAGTTTTCCTGCTTGGCTCTATAATGTCATGTAATATTCTTATAAAAACATATAAGATATAAGTTCATCAAATACCACATAACACATGACAAAATCATATGAAGTCACTTGCACGTAGTCAAATAACTCAAATACTTTCACATATATATGTCAAATAACTTGAAATTACATATACAAATAGTCTTCAAATAGGGGGAGACCGTCAACATCCAATAGAATCATGCACCAAATAAAGTGGCGTACCCACGTATGGGCCAGGGATTCTCCCTTAAGCCAAACACATATAAAGGACTAATGGCCATTGTCAATATTCCACGGTGTGCACTAGTCAGGTGACACCCGTGGTACTGAGGGCTTGACTAGAGTCCCCCAGCCAAATACAAATAATCAAGTAATATGCATGATCACCAATGGAGTCGTTAATCTCAAAATATTGAGTAGTAAAACTCATTCTTGTAAAACCATGGATATTCAGTCATAACCCTTCTTATATACTTTAATGATAATCCAAATACATTTATATAAATAAATTAAAAATTATTATTTTTCAAAGGGGGCAGTTGACTGCTCTTTTAGGGCAGTCGACTGCTCTAGTATAAAAATATTAAATAAATTTTATTTTCTTTTTGCATTTGAAATATTTAATTTTCGGATGCAAGTAGGGCAGTTGACTGCTAAAATGGGGCAGTCGACTGGCCCGCAAACAGAATGTTTCTCGGAAAAATGCAGTCGACTGGCTCTTTAGCGGTCGACTGGTTTGCAAACAGAAAGTTTCTGGAAAAATGGCAGTTGACTGCTATATAGGGCAGTCGGCTGCTCTAAGTCGGTTTCGGAAAAAGTTACGTCACGACTGTCTCTGAGCAGTCGGCTGCTATTTAGGGCAGTCGGTTGCCCCGAGCTAAATCGTAATTGGGCGAAAACCGTGAATTTTACATTTCCTGCACTTACACCAGCTTTTGTTTCATCCCAAAACATTTAAAACATGCGGACATAGTCACCCTACGTCCGTTACATATATTCCTTACCTCAAATAGCCAAATAATACGAAATCCCTTGGTTGCACCGATTCTTTCCTTCACTTCTTCAAAACTGCATAATTCATATAAATTGAAACCTTTAACTTTCTTTCATTTCAACACCATAAGTATACTATACCAACATCCCATGACTCCAAATTATGGACGAAATCAAATGAATCAATTTCTTTTCTTACCTTTGTCAATAGCAAAATTTACAGGATTTCTGATCTCCTCAAATACTTTGTTTCAGCCTTCCATATTACAAACATAGAGAGAGCTAGTGATGAGGATCGTTTTTCGTTAAGGAAACTTAGCGATTTGATGACAGGAAATGGTGGTTTGTCAAGGTCAGAAAATGAACACTTAAAGGAATTTGGAGAGGAAACGAGAGGAAGAAGGGCTGGAAATGAGGTTGTTGCCGATCCTTGATGGTGAAGATGACTAAGCTACCTTTCATTTAATGCATTTAATGCATGATTATCCCCTTTTCCATCTCATCTCAGCCATTGACCCTTTGACCCTCAATTCCTTTTTATTCCATCTATATCTCATATAATCTTTATACATCAAATTTTCATATTTATTTAATTCTTTCAGCTTACAACATTTTACAATTATAGAGGAATTACATGAAATTGGGGATTTCACATTCACTGCTAGCTACAGTGATTTAAGTCTTTATTGATAGAGATGATAGGGATCTAGCCTAGTCTCTAATTGATATGATATGAAGTCTAGAGTATGATTTTATTGATATGAACTCTAGACTTGACATGATTTATACTGTACATGAAACAGATTTGAAATGAAATATGTTTTGAAACAGTACATGTTTTAAACATGTTTTAAAAGTCCATGAGATATGATTTCGACACTTATATGATTTATACGTAATTTTGTGTCGAACATGGCATGATATGCGGTCTAGAGTATAGTTTGATTTGATATGAACTCTAGACCTGATATGATTTACAGTATATGTTTTAAAAGTATATGATAAATGATTTCGACACTGTCATAATTTATATACGATTTCGTGTCGAATTTAAAATGATATGCGGTCTAGAGTATAAATCGATTTGAAATGAACTCTAGACCTGATATGACTTATAGTATATGAAAAATGTTTTAAAACCGCACATGTTTTAGACATGCTCTGAAAATGAATACATGAATTGAAATTGAACATGTTTTTATCATGCCATAAAGGTAGACTTGAATGAATTGAAAATTCATACGTGGAGCATGTTCTAAAGTACATATGACACGATTAGAGATGATAGCGGTTTATACAGTAAAGTTACATAATTGCATATTAAACCTTGACATGATAATATGCTTCATACACGAGTTTCATGATAAATGTCATGACTCGACATAAATGATATTTCATCTAGACGATGACATGATATGATACATGGACATATGATAGATATGAAGAGAATCGTGAACTTACACTGTGGTGATCATGATTTCTCTATAAGGAAAAGTTATATGAGATGATAAATTACAGGAGTACGATTATGAAATATAAAGTGAATTGATATGGTGCTTCAATTGGACATGATGTACTCCGAGATAGAGGAAAATATAGACTAATAGTGTATGACATTCAATTTGGATACGACAGATTGTTGTGCGATGCATTATAGTGTAAGGACAAGAAGACTGAAAAGTGATTATGATGATAATTTTAAAAGTATAAGTGATAGACAGATGACAAGAAATGAGATAATGATATGTTATCGATGAGAAAGGATTAACTGTGATTGCAAATTTGCAAGTTTTAAGCATTGCAGATTAAGACAGTGTAATCCTACTCTTGTATTTATATTAGTATCTTACTGAGCCGTGGTTTTGCTCACCCCACTAAATTTCATCTCTTTCAGATTATTGAAGTTAACATCTGCCATGTGAGCTGCTCAGTGGGCATCGGAGACTGTATATGGACTTGGTACTAGTCTTCTGAGGTATATGTTCCTTATAAAATACTTGTTTACATGTAAGACTTAAATTGAAGCACAGTACATATTCTGTTTAACAAGTCGGGATGTAACTAGGAACCGTTTCCGTGGTTGTTAAATATTTAAATGAAATGACTATAAGTCACCTAAATAGTATAGTAACTACACTGACACCGAATACAAACCTTAAAATGAAAAAGAAAAATTTAGTCCATAAATTTGTAGACTAAGAAAAGTATAAGAATCAAGTGAAAGTCGCGGTCTTCGGGTCGTGACAAATATAAATAATTAGACGTTAAAGTACTATAGACTACATATCGTATGGATTACTTGATGGTTTTAAGTATACATAATTTGATGGGATTAAGACAGATGTAATGATGTTATGGTCTTGGAGTTAAATGGATGGAATGGTTTGTACATCACACAATTGGACTAGGACCATAGATTAAGTTATTGAAAAAAAGGCTAAGTAAGTTATAGCCTGGTAAATGGAATGAATTTACATCGATACCAAGCACAAACCAAATAGTAGTTAATGCAATAGAAATGTAAAGATGAAAATGTAAAAGAAAAGAAAAAAATAGTCTGAAAATTCATGATTTCAAAAGAGACATCTATTCTTCTTTTGTTAGCGAGAATGAAAGAAACTAAGGGAAAAACAGAGAGAATGGAGGGATACAATGAGCTGAAGCTTGGGCATATCGGTCAAGCTACTGCACGAGGCATCAGGCCACATTGTAATGGTGGAGCTCAAGAGCGAAGAGCTTTACAGAGGATGCATGGTCAAGTGCAAGGATAATTGGGATTGCCAGCTCGAGAGCATCACCTATACTGCAAACTATCTCTCTTTACCACTTTCCTTTTTTTTTCTTAGCTGTTCAGTAATGAGTTTGATTTGTTTGTTTCTATTTGGATATGAGGAATTCACACTACAAAAAAAGGAATTTTAATGGCACTTTTATATCTGCGGTTTTACCGACTGCCAGTAATTCATTCTTTTAAAATGCACTTCCCTACTTTTAAAGACCCTACCCCTTTATTTATTGGTGGAAATGACCCAACCCCTTTTCATTAGGCAATCTGAATGTTTTCTTCTTCTCAAATCACTTTGCTTTAAGAATTCACTAGCAGTCCTTCGTTCCTCTTCTCCTCATCAGTCAATCTCGCGTTCGCTTCTTGATCTCATTGCCAATCTTATCGAAGATCTCATTTACCGGCCTCAATCTTGTTCTCCTCATTTAGATCTCTTCATCAGCTCCACGTCACTGATCATTCGTCAGTCCCTATTGATATCTCAAGTCACTTGGTGTTTGCATTCAGTCGAAGCAAGAAACCCTAAGTTTTCAGCCATTAAAGGTGCAATTTTCAGTCACTTGGTGTCTATTCTTCATTCAATGTGATGATTGTTGATGTTGGGGTTCAGTCCATTTTAATTTTAGAATTTTAATAAGTTTAGAATTTTTAATTTACTGTTTGTGAAGCTCTAATATATGACCTGGCTTTGATTTTGATGTTTGGCATTCTAAGATTTTCTTCAATTCAGATTGTAAGGATTGGATAGACCAAGGAAAGGATGGCGTTTGTGAACACGAGATTTGGCTGAGCTTTGTGATCGATTCATGTGAGTACTCTTTCTTTTTAGACTCTCGGCTAATGATTCCAACATTTTTCTACTTTTTTGAGTTGAGATATATGGTGGCATTTATACAAATTCTCATTTCCTAGGCATTTCACACCTCTACAGTAGAAATTAAGCCTTTTTTAATGCAAAGCTTGTTCGTGTTGAGCAGTTTGGTTGCTTGACCAAATCAAAGAACAAAATTACTGTCTAACACAGTTTGATGTTTTTGCATCATGAGTTCATACTATTATGTATCCCAATGTTGAGCCATGAGTGATGAAGATGGGCTTTCAAGTGTCCTATCATCCCGCATTGCAATTTTGGGTTTTGCTTCCTTTTTGGGTTTTGGTATGCATGTGAAACTAGGTTGTGTTTGTGTGTGTGTTAAGAGTTAACACACTCTCCTCTTGTTTACCAGAAAAAATAAATAAAAAGTTCAAAATGCCATTATAATCTTTTGAATGCTTGATTCATATCTTTGGTGGGTCTTTTTCAGTTTAATTACCTGAAAAATGGGTTTTAAAGAGAAACAAAGAACAAATTGTTTAAATTCCATAATGTTTATTTGCCTAATTTGGTGTTTACTAAAGTTAATCAAGTTTCGCTGGGAAAATGTGTGTCAGTTGGAGAATCGATGGAGTTAAACATTAAAGATTTTCTCTTTTTTAATGGAAAGAAAAAAGACAAGTTTTTTAGTTGTGTATTGATCTTTAAACCATGGAGATTTCCACTTAGCTCTGAGTCTAGATGCTTATCTAAATTAGAACAGAAGAGAGTGGCACATGTTAGCAAATTTATAATTTTGTCCTATGGAAAGTAGCAGAAGACAGATTTTATGTAGGAAATAACTATATTCAAATAATGGTTTATGTCTAATTATTCTATAGATTTTCTTTGTTTCTGCATGTCATGCACCAGTTTTCAAAACCAGTGTTGAGCACTTCCTATAGGTAAAATGTCTAAATCAAATTACCAATGTGCAAACTCTGCAACCTCAGATTGTGAGTGCCTAAGTTTTGTTTGCTAGCCTAACCAATCTCTACTAGTTTTTTCAATTTCCTCTACCCTTTTTCCTTGATATGGTTATCTTTTCCATTACAGCTCAAGTATTGTGCTTGCAAGTTTTGGCTTAAAATCCCCTTGTATTAGAAACCTAGAGTTGCTGCATGAATCTAATGTAATTAACAGATGAGTGAAATTAATGTTTAGGCCCTTTACCATTTAAGTTTTTATACCTTTTATCTAGGTAGAGCTCAATTCTTGCAACTTCATCCAATCTTTCCTTCAATGACTTGCATTTCAACTTGCACTAACAACAACAACTATATTTTTCAGAACCTGAAATTCTAGATGAGGACCCTTAATTAAAGTTTCCCCTTTGGAAGGTAATTTCATCCTCATTTCTTGGTTCATTTTGAAAGTTTGAGGCACTAATATTGAAATTTAGTCATCCAGATTTGATTTGGTAATTTTATTTATGTTGTTTTATATCGTAGTACTGTACCGTGTCTAGAATTGCCAGGCATATTTCAAGGTTCTTCTACAGCAGAATGGCTTTTCAGTTTAGTTTTACAAAAGAAGATATTATCTCAGATGCTAGAGCTAGGCATGACTCCAGGTGCAGTTAAATTTTCTAATAGAACTTAGTCTGTTTCCATTTGCAATTTTCATGTCACTTTGTGTATGTCTATGCATCAAGTATCGGTTAAAATTTTTGTTTAAGTTGGCAACTACCATGTAGTTTAATTATTTTTTTGCAATGCAGCTGATAAATTGTAATGTTTTCCATCTATTCTAGTGCTTCCGTAGTTCTCTAGGAATGTTCCAGTGGCTTTGAAGACAATTTTTCCTTCAGCAACTATAACTAGACTAGAGGATTGGTACTTAGTTTTCTTATTCCTAACAACATATTATGAATTAATGATAGCATTTCTTATGAGCTTTGCTTAAAAGACAATGAATTGTTATTATTGTTGTAATTATTTTAGACCTTAGATTATGCACTGAAAGAATCATATTTGATGCTCATTACAATCTTGAAGTGTGAACCTTCTCTATTTATCTATTTAAAGCGTGCCTTTAGAATTCTGTTTTTTTATCCCTTGTAGGAACACTGTGGATGGTGATCCCTGTTGATGCTGTACTTATCTCCTAAATCCTTCTGATCCTTTATTTGTTGAGATTGGAGAGGCCTTTATTAGGCAGCAAATTAAAGGTGTGTTCATTTAGAAGTGTTTACTTGGATTAACCTTCTATTTTTTACTCATTAGTACTAAAATATTTAAGAGAACATTCAGTATCTGCCTATTAAAATGATTGAAAACATTTTTCTTTCAAAATAAATGGAAAGGTATATGAAAAATCTTATTGTTCTACTACATGATTCTGCCTTGAATGCAAATTTAAATTAAGGGAATTAGTTTTATACCAAGCTAAACTCTAAATTTTCCTTAATCTATATGGATAGAGAAACAAGTAAAGCAGGATAGTCTATTCCTAGTATAGGGTAAAATGAAATTTAGGTTTTAAGTATATTACCTTTACTGATATCTTATATGTGTGTTTGTGGACTATGTACAAGACATGAGCATGTATATATTGACTTCATTTGTGCGAGGAATGAAAAGAAGATTACTGGAAAGAAAAGTAAGCCCCTAGTTATTAAATTGATAACACATTTTATAAAATTCACATCTTCCAAAGTAAGAACCACATTTGTTTATATATATTTTTTATATCAGCATAAATTTTGAAATGTGAGCTATGGGCTATGTTGCATGCTTGTTTGATCTGATATGTTTCATTTCCGTTAGATCTGTAACTGTTTTGTCTCCTTTGCATCCCTCTAGCCAGTATCCTACAATTCAAGTGGTCTTGAATTGCCTATCTTGCTATGTTGACTTTTGTTCTTTTTCTGATTGAGTGTTATGGAATGTGCTTGTTGTAAAAGAGTGTTTATGACTTATTTTGAAAGCATGGTGGAAAGTAGTACTTATTGTAAGTTTATATACGTTGTTTATAGCATGGTGATAATAGTTAAGAGGTTTTGTTTTCTCTTATTGTAAGTTTCATACACATTTAGTTCGTTAGGGTCATTACGTGCAAATACTTATGTGAAGATGGAAGCTTCAATGATGATAAAACTTTGTGGGTGTTTTAATTGGTTCTTGATGACATTATTAGTTACTTTGTGAAGTTAATTGTTACTTTAAGGATGATAATTGGTATTTTGATAACTTTTTGGTTATAAGCACTTTGAATTGAACTTTGAACAAATGAAAGTCACAATTGTTAGGAAATTGTTAATGCATGTAAGTGTTATAGTGCAAACAATTCTAATTTTCTCTTTTTATTAGTGCAATGGACATGAATTAATTGAATCACCAAATGAGGCAAGCTAGCAATGCCTCCATAACAATTATTTTATTAACAAAAAAATTCATTAACAATTATTTTATTAACAAAAAATTTCATTAACAATTATTTTATTAACTTGCATTAAAAAAGTTTGAATTAAGAGTTAAAATCATTTTATTAGACTATTAGTGAACAATGACATTAACACAAAGAATTAATCAAGCTTTTAAATTTAAAATAAATTCCATAAATATAAAATATTTAAATTTTAAATAAGAATTTTACCGGCGCTTTAAAAGCTTTTAAATTTAAAATAGATTCAAATTTTAAATAGGACTTTTGCCGGCATTTTAAAGTACCGATAAAAGTTGTTTATTTTTAAAGGTATTTAAAAGTGTCGAGAAAAGTCATCCTTCAATTTATCAAACCTTTGCCGGCACTAGTGTACATCATCGCCGGCAAACCTTCACCGGCATTCATCTGACCGGCGGTTAGTCGGCAGTCCACAAACTACTGGTAAAAACAGTCAACGCTTTTACGTGCTGGTAAAAGTCAGTTTTTTTGTAGTGTCAAGGTTTTGATTTTATGCTCAGTTAGTGATTAGCCTTAAAATGCTTCAGTATTTGATGTTAGATTTACGCATTGTATGTCGGAATTATAGATTTAGTTTATAAACTCCTTTAATCTTAAGTGAGAAAGGAACAGATGGAGGTTTTAATGTTTGAATTGCGGATATGACTCAGCAATCACTCACTGCTATATTTTTCTCTGTTCTTGGATTTCTATATTTGTATATTGATTTTAAAAGCTTACAAAAATTCCTTGAAATTTGAATTAGTACCTAATGATTTCTCCTTCAGGTTTGCAACAAAATTGCATGTAAGTTGTTTTTATTTGTCTTCATTCTGTTTCTTCTGGAGTTTTTAGCATTTTGGGTTCTACTTAATGGCTTGATGCTTCTCTCAAATTTTGTTCATGAATAATATTTTCGTTGTAACTGTAGGTATGTTTTCAGTCTCTTATTTTTAAATAATTTTATCGAATGTAAAATGTTACCCATGCAAAAATTAGAGCACAAGAAAGCGGTATAACATTGTCAAACTCATTTAAACTATTCGCTTCACTTTTCTATTTTTTCTTTTCTTTTGAATTCCTTTGCATGTTTTTGATCTACTTTTTTTTTTCCATGCCCTAATTTTTCTTTCTTTGGATCCTACAGATTGAACAGAGAACACTAAAAGGTAAGCCATTTTCCTTTTAAATTATCATTTTTGGTTATTTGGTTGTTTAGAAATGAAAGAAAAAAGTGAGAAATACTAATTTTCAAATGCACTCCATGATTGAAAAATTTGCTGACTGGTGAATCAATTAATTATGTTCACCGTTCCTTTTTTTTTTTAAAAGAAAAATGGTTATACCATTTTATTTTCTATTTTATCATATCCCAATTCATTTTAAATCCTTTTTGGGGTCTGCTTGCTGCTAAACATATGATGTTAACATTTGCCAACCTAGTGTTTATTTTTTTGGGATCAATCTGGGAATTTGACATCAAGTAGTTAGTTGAATTGTTTTTTGTTCCAGTCTTTACTTTCAAGATGCTTATATGCATTCTCATGAGCAGGCAAGAGAATTTATTATTGAGTACTGTGGATAAGTAATACCTTGGAAAGAAGCAAAGCATAGATCTTAAGCTTATGAAAATCGATGTGAACTATAAATTTGTGATAATTGTTATATTTCTTAAGAAAAACAAAAGAAGACTAACCTTTATCTTGACCTGATGCAGTTCTTAAGGATTACTTCAGGAGGGTGCATCATATTTGGACTGCTCAGATACTAAAGCAGATACAGAAAGGCACATAAAGAAGGTATGAACTGACAAGTATTTGATCTTGAAGTTGGCTGATATAAACATATATATATATATATATTATATTACTGCTACTACTGCTGAAAATGATATAATTGCTCAAATCCTCTGCTTTGTACAGTTCTTAATGCTTTATTCTACCTTAAGTGACGATGTGTATAACTTGCCACTTATGAATTAACTAGAGTTTGTATTTTGGGCTGCTTTAATGGTAGGCTTTACATTTTCCCTTTTCTACATGTTAAATCTTCTACTAACATGTCTCCTGGATTATGTCAGGATATAGCTACTGCAACAGATACAGAAGGGCAAACAAAGAAGGTATGAAACCTTCATGGTAGCAATAATTAATCTATATGGGAGTAGACTGCTTATTTTGTTTGTAAATTATCTATTACAATCGGGATAAACCATATGATTTTGGTGTTATTGTCAGAAATTTTATATTGGAGGCCAAAGATATAACATGTTTGAATATTATACAGATTTTACTGAAAGATTAATAATTAAATCACAATTAAGAACTAGAGCTGTGAAAATCGCGAATTTTTCGAATTTTGATATTAATTATTCGAAAATTTAATTTTAATGCGGAAGATAAATTAAAGTAAATAAATAAATTATTTACAAGATGGAATATTATTGGAATTTCCGTAAATGGTGAGGTATTGAATTTGAGAAATTATATGGAAGAATTTAAATTGGATATAATAAGATCCAAATTAAATAAGAAATAAAAAATGCTTATTGAGAAGTTTATTTTGGATATTAAGAAATCCAAAATTAAAGAAAATGAAAAATAAGTATATTGATATATTTATATAGTTATATTAAATAAATATATTCTTACATAAATACATATGTATATATTATTATTATACATATTTTTGTATGTATATAAATAGATATATATATATATATATATATACATATGAAATGTATATGGTATTTTAATTTAAAGCATATAAAAGGATATATATTATATGTATATATATATTGTTAATATACAATATATATCTCTATATAATATATATTGTAAAATACTCTATACATATAATAATATTATTATATTTATAAATAAAATTTATAAATATAATATATATATATATATATAAAAGAAAGAAACGGGATCGGGATATAACCCGATCCTCGTTTCCTTTCTCTGTTACAAAACAGAGAAAGGAAGTCGCTGCAGTCGGCGGAAAGAGGAGGGAGAGAGAGTGACGTCGTCGGCGAGCCGAGAAGGCGGAAGGGAAGAAGTTGCGGGCAACGGGGAAAAGGAAAAGAGAAAGGAGAAGCGAAGCGAAAAGGAAACCGAGAAGAGAAGAGAGGAGAAAGGAAATGGCAGTGTCGGCCGATTCAAGCACCGCTACCACCATCGACGTCACCGGCGAAGGTCGACCAAGAGGAACGGGGTAACTGGCGGTGAAGGGGAAGAGAAAAAGAGGAAGAAAAAGAGGAAGTCACGCTGTTGCCGCTTCCAGATCTGGTCGCCGCGTCGTCGTCGATGAGGAGAAACGGAGGTCAGATTTAGCCTCGCTGCCACCCCAACAAGCTTCGGAGGGGCTGAATCGACAGTGATGGTGGCTGACGATGGCCGAACCGGCAGGAAAAAGGTGGACTAACTGAATCGGCAGGAAAAAGAAAAAAAGAAAAGAAGAAAAGAAAAGGAAAAGAAAAGGAAAAAGAAAAGAAAAGAAAAAGAAGAAAAGGGAAAAAGAAAAAGGAAATGAAAGAAGAAGAAGAAGAAGAGAAATGGGTAGGAAAAATTTATGGAATTGTTGTCATTATTATTTTTGTTATATAATAATATGAAATTCTAAATTGAGTATGTTATTGAAATTGATAGAAAATCATACTCAGTGATTGGAGATGATGGAAATCGAGAGAAGTGGACTACGGGCGCGACGTAGTGACGAAGTCATCGGCCTGGAACAGGTAAGGGATGCATGTGTGAATTTGTAAGGATATCCAAATGCATGGTTTTCATGCTATGAATTTTATAAGATTTATTGGATATTGAATTGCTTTGAAATGCTACGAAATTGTGGTTTCTGGTTGTTGAGACTGTGTTTGAAAGTGCAGGGAGGCTAGGACTTTGGCAGTCGTTATGCTGTCGAAATTTACTGAAGATATTTCCAAAAATATTATTTTAATGCATTATTGGTATTTTTCCTAGCCTCAAAAGTGATAAATTAATTAATTTATTTTCATAAACGGTGAATTTACCGAAAAGTATTTATTAAATATTCATGATATCGATTTTGGTAAAGAATAAACTACCGAAAATTCATTCAACGTGTTTTATAGGAAAATGTGTGATTGGTGAAGTGAAATGGTGACTCTTGAATATTTTATAAATAATTTTCAGTATAATATTTACCAATTTATTATGATTTTCTTTTATGGATTAAATAAAGTTTATCACGTGTAATGATTTCCATAAAGGCTTTATTACTGTATAACTATTGTTTTGAGACAAAAATGTCTCTACACGTGTTTATAGTGAAAAATGTGTTGGTGGAATTATTGTTAATTTTGAAAAATGAATATTTTTATTTTTCCATTAAGTATGAAAATATTGGAATTGATTTCCAATAACTTTGAATTTCAAGTTTTGGAAAAAAAGTATGGAAACATGTGTGTATGTATTCTACGGTGAAAAAGAACAGTTATGAAATTTTATTATTACTGAGTGATTATCTTATAAACTGTTTTTCACCTTACGAAATATTATGATTTATACTTTTATGGATTTTCTGGAAAATATAATTGATTTTATTAAATTCCATAAAGGTAATGAGATTTCTTATATACTGTTTTGAGACTGATAGGCCTCGTATCATGCTCACGTGTCATGTGTTTCATGTGTTACTCATGTGTGAAGCTGTTGACACTGATCCTGTCTTCAGCGTCCTCGTCACGTGTACCTTATTATTCCTTACGAGACTTATAACATGATATCATTTGGGTGTTGCTTGATCTTCATTATGATTTTACATGTTATTATTGATTTTAGTGATATTTTCAAAAAACTATGATGATTTTCTGAAGTGTTTTATTACTAAACTGTCATTGTAATTAAACAGTTATTTTACTGTTATACGTGTAAAAGTAATGATTTTAGTGGTGGAAACTTTGTAATTATCAAGTGTATGAAATATTTATATGCAGTAATTTGAAATAAGTATATATGAAAAAAATAAATTTCTACTCCCTATAGTCGCTCTTGGTTTTCAAGACAAGACAAGAATTTCAAAATACCTTTCTCACTCTATCTAGATTTCCCGATCGACTATAGTATCATTTCCTTATAGTGTGCCCAGCATACCGATAGTAAACAAAAAGGTTTTATTGCATATAGTCTTTGTGATATCAAAATTTGCATATAATTCTCTTATTGAGCTGTGGTTTGCTCACTCCCCTACTTTTAAATATTTCAGATTTTCAGTAACTGTGAATCTGACATTTGAGGATTTTGGGCTGCACATTTGAGGACAATGTGACGCTTGACTAAAATATGAGGTACAATAATTTATTTTCTGTATTTAGACTTGTCTACAGTACTATTTTATTATGAATTAAAATAAGGGATGTAAACGATATTATAATTTTAATATAAAATAGTTTAAATGAAAATGAAAAGTAAAGTATCACAGACAGTCCAATCGTATAAGATGTGTGGAAAAACGAAAAGAAATATGGTCACGGGATGTGACAAGAGCAATTAAAGAAAATGTGAACAAATTCCACTTAGTAAACTCAAAAGATGAATAGAGAATAAAAGAAGAGAAAGAATTATTTGATCAAATCGTTTTTAATTGAAGTTTGCCAAGGCACTTTCTTTTATTGACTAAGAAATTGCATATAAGAGTAACTGGGAATTTTTAGTATATTAATGAGTTCTTTGGATGTTATTTTTTCCTTAAAATTTCTTTATGATTTGGGGGCTAAGAGAAGAGCATGGAAAAGAAATTTTTGAGAAAAATGGAAATGTTGTATATCCCTACTATTTCACATGCCTTTGAAGCAAGTAAGTCGCTGTTTCATGTAATTAGTTTTTGCATGCATATAAAAAGTCTACCCCATGTTTTTGCAACTGTAGTCACCCTTGCGTTTGCTTTAATTTTTTGAAAGGTTCGAAAACCATTCAATTGAATATATATATATATATATATATATATATATATATATATATATATATATTTATATCAAATGTGATGAATTCATACAAATAAAAAAAATCAATATATGTTGATTTTTCCTCTTTGCTTTGCGGGTGATTAAATAGCAAAAAATTGTTTGAGGACTTAGAATATTACAATTTAAACTTTGGGCTACTACTTTATTAGGGTCTTGGAATGCTTTGTGGAAACATCTACTCAAGCCTCTTTGGCTATGTTGAAAGATTTTATTTGAACAAATTGTCTAGAAGCTCTGCTGAAGCATTATCATGGCATGACTATATCAGCAATTTAGAAAATGTTCATTGATTTAAAACTACACTTATTTATCCTATGCATTTTCATTTCTCATGACATTGTTTTCTCTGCTGATTATAGTTCTGCAGCAAAGCGCGGCTTCTCATCTAGTTTATGAAAAACATAAGATATGATTATGCAATAATAAAAAATTAGCACACATTCAAATCCTACCTGAGACATGGCAACTAAAACCATGTCCACCATAAATTTTCAGGAGTCCCCATGTACAACAATACCTATATCATGGATAAAGAATTTTTTGTAATTTAATAATTTCAAAATAAAAATTGAAAAAGAAAGACAAAATTAAAGGAAGTGGAAGTAGTTAAGCATACCAAATACTAATTGCCTGAATGAGTCCCAAGCCATGATGCTGGATTGACTGAGATGAAACGAATGACGAAATCAAGATGTTCTTCAGCAGTTTTTACTGCACTAGTTCTGTAGTCTCCCATGGCAAGGTTACCAACAGAGCTCATTTCAGCAAATAGCAACACGCTGCTACCACGAGGCAAACCCTAAAACAGTTCCTCAAAATATAAAATTATGAGAAAAATCTAGCAAAAATTTATATAGGGTAATTATAGCAAACCTTCGATTTTAGACTATCCACAATTTCGATACCAATGATTATGCGTGCATTAACAATGTTAACTTAATCTAATAAATCAAAGATGCCTCTACAACAGAACATGCCAACAGGTTTAGATAGAAAGATTAATTTATATAATAATATATTTGTTCAAAGGATAATTGATAATAATATATTTGTTATATTATTTATATTTTAATTACTACATTTATTGCTAGATTCTTGTATGAAATTAATTGTTTGATGTGCTTGTGAATTAATTTATAGAAATTGGCTTTGAAATTAATTTTAGAAATTATGGTATGAATTTAAACAATAATTGGAATTAAGAATTGAAAGTAAATATTGTTTACAAATTAAAAAAGAAAGGAAATATAACATTAATTTGGAAAGAAAGTTTTATTAGGTCTTTTATTTGATTTGCTAGTTTTGTCTCTATATAAATGCAAATAGGTTGTAGAGCTAGGGGATATAGAGAGAGGGGGCGGCAGCAACTTAAGACAAATAAAAGAGAAGAACCTTGTTGCTGCAACCAAGGCAAACCGCGAACGACGTGAACAAACCGTAGCTGGCCTTTTGCAGAACTTAGAAACCGAAACAGAACCGCTTGGAGCTAGGCTGGGCCGTAAGAAGTAAAACCGTGAGCACCTATACACGGTTGCTGTACAAAGGCCAAAGCAACATCTTCTTTTGCTGTACACGTTAGACGCCAATTACATGAAATTTGGGTTTGAAGGGCTGCCAACTTTCTTTATATTTTTATAGCATGAGTTATATAGTGTTTTAGAATTAGTTTGTTGTTTAATTTAAAATATGAAATTTCAAGTTGATTTGTTGATTTATTTTAGATTAAACATGAACTAATTTTTTTCATTAGAAATTTGATTGATCCTATTTGCATATTTTATGTCTTTATAAATTAACTGACTAATTTTAAATTCTAGTTTCATTCACGTGATTAATTTAATATTTTAATTTATGTTATTAATTGGTCATCTCTAATATGAATAATTTGATTGTATGAGACATGGTAAGGATACACATTATATGCTAAGCCATGTATAGCTTTTTTGAATGATTAAATAAATGTTTGAGGCATACATTAAGCTAGAATATTTATTTGGTTCTTTTATTTGTTCTTCTAATCTTAATAGATTTCTAGTAATTAATTATTGATAAGTCTCTAAAATATTCACTTTTTAGAGTATTTTATTGCATCAATTTGGCTTAAATTTTGGAATTTTAATGTAATTTCTTCCCATTTTAACTAAATTGTTTTAATATGTAGGAAATTCGAGGATGATGAGGAAATCAAGAAAATGACAAGAAAGTCAAGGAAAAATGGTTGGATTTGGTGTTTAAACCCTCACCTTAGCTTTATCCTTAAATCTCTAAACTTAACATTTTTCCAAAACCATAAACCTTACCCTTAAAACCTTAACCATTTAAATCCTTAAAAAAGAGAATAAAATAAAATAAAATTCTCTTTTTGATGTGGGTCAAGTTAAAGATTACTGGGCTTTTATATTAATAAGTCTAAAGAACATTGGGCCTAATGACAGCCTCAGTCTAAGAGAAAGAAAGCCTCAGAAGGTCCATAAATGATCCACTGGGTTATTATTTAAGCTGTGGGTCTTAAAGGTAATTACGCACGAAATAACTCCTATAAATAGGTGACAGGTATCATCTTTAAACCCTAAGCTCTATTTGCCTACTAAAACCCTGACAAAACCCTATTTGACTTAAGTATCGGAGTGCGCGCGCAGGGGAAAACCCCTACGCCCTCCGATGGTTTTCTTTCTTGCAGAGTTCTTGGAGACAATCTATCGCGAAAATCGAGAATTATACGTCAGCAACAAATCATTGTTGTTTTGCGCAACAACAATTGGCGCCGTCTGTGGGAAACAAACAAAAAAGCAAAATACAAAAGATTGAAAAGATGATCTGTGGAAGACAGGGTATGTAGGCTACGGCAGAGTGCATAGGTTACGCGCATGAGACAGGCATTGGGGAGAGAATGGTCCTCGCGCGTAGTAAGCCTTTGGCGGTAGAGTGCATGCAACTAGTGATAGCCTTGCTGTACGAAAGGTTATTGGCGATATAGTAGATACTGGCGACAGCCTTGCTTGTTGCTCGAAAGATCTTGGCGATAGAGTACAAAGGAGTGGGCGACAGCTTGGCGAGAGAATGAAAACTGACATGCAAATTAATAATTTGAATTTTTTCACCTGGGAAAGCAAATCATTTTTGTCTTGACATGCAAATTAATGGTTTGAATTTTTTTACCTGGGAAAGGTAAATCGTTTTTGTCTTGATATGCAAATTAATAATTTGAATTTTTTCACTTGGGAAAGCAAATCGTTTTTGTCTTGACATGCAAATTAATGGTTTGAATTTTTTTACCTGGGAAATGCAAATCGTTTTTGTCTTGACATGCAGCAAAATTGGTGAATCAATTCAATTTGATATTAATTAGCAGGGGATGTTAAACTTAAAATCATCCAAGTTCGTGCGGCGATAGACATTAGGCGAAAGAAGGGTTCTCGCTTGGCACAAATGTGACACATGCAAGCAACAATGGCGATAGAGTGGCACACCCAAGCGACAGCCTAATCTGTCGCGCACAAGACCCATGCGACAACCTGATCTATCACGTACAAGGCCACGCGACAGGCTGATCTGTCGCGCGTAAGGCCCACGTGACAGATACGATAGCTTGATCTATCACACGAAAGGTCCACGCGACAGAGTAATTCACGCAATCACAGACACACGCGACATCCTTAGGCGAGAGACAGCATGGGCGAGGGACTAGCCCTCGCACCCGATAGCGTTGGGCGAGAGAAGGACTAGCCTGTCGCATAAGCCTATCGCACATCATCTGTGCCAGGCGAGAGACAGTCATGGCGAGAGAGTCTTTCGCACCCGACATCTTCAATATTTGGCTACTGTTTGAAGGGCTTTAATTGGATTTAGACGTCTTAAAATCCCAGCTTCAATATTTGGCTACTGTTTTTGAAAGGCCCATTACAAGCTTGTCTCAAGAACCCAAAACCGAACCAAACCCAGCACCGACGACAAGAGCTTGTGGAGAAGAATCTTGGATCAGTGATAGCACTCAAAACAACAGCCTTTCGTTTCTAAAAAAGGATCTTATGCTTTGCTGCCATTTTTTTTAAGACAAGATTGGGCTTAAGGAAGTGTTTCCAGACCATACATTCTAGTGCAGATCAAACTTTCAGCCCATTAGCTTCATATTAGCAGGCCATAATTGAAGCCCATGTGAAGTTTACTTGAAAGCTTAGGATTTGGCAATTTCTGGTGGACAAACCACGTGAAGCCAATTTTAAAACAATCATAATAAAATTTTTAAGAGATTTGGTGTTTTGGTCTTTCTCAGGTAAGGGCTTTTAGGCTTTTTGGTTTTTAAGTTTGACGTAAGGCAGTTTAAGGCATCGGAGAAAGTTTGAGAGGTAGTCGAAGATCCACATGTCCACTAGCAGTGCAGGATTCCCCACTGCCGCATTTTCAAGGCCGTGTGCCACTGTATTGGTTCTGTTTGTTGCGTTTAGGCTACTTAGTTTTCTACTGTTGCGTGTCTACTGCTCAATAGAGGATTTACTGTTGTGCTGCTACGTTTTCAAGGCTGTGTGCTACTGCATTTCTGGTTTGGGCTGCTTAGTTTTCTGCTGCGAAAAAGGTGAAACAACATGAGGAGGTGAAAGCAGCGTATTGCTACATTTGTTTGAAGCTGCTGCGTAGAATAGGAGAAGCAATAAGGCATTTTGGGAAGCTTCGACCATTGTTTTCAAGGAGGAAGAACTAGTCCGTGAAAGAGAAAAAGGGAAAGAAAGTTTAAAGGAGAAATTAAGAAAGGAAATGAACTATTAAAGGGGTGGCTGCTTATGGGATTGCACAGATTGTGCAAAGTTGATGTCACGTCCTCAAGTTTAAAGGCGCCGATATGAAGTTAGTGGATGAAGGTGAAAGTACTTCGACATGATGATAAAAGATCATCACATTTGTCCAACAATAGAGCTCTATTCTTGCGTGGTCAATCTATATAGTCGGGCTGCAATGCTTAAAAGACCATGGATATCAACAAGATTCCATGCCCTGCTGGTCGACCCTGTGGCAAATGCTCATGGCTGCCTGCGCGTTCATCGCAGTTTAGAGCTAGAAACTTGCTGCAGAATAGTTCACTTCGCTTCAGCCACAAAACTCAGCTGCATATATTCTGCTTTTTAATATTCATGCTGCAGCAGTAATCGATATGAAGGAATGTAAAGAAATTGATAAGAAGATTGTTCATAGCAGCGAGTTGCAACAGAAAAAGGAAAAAGGTTTGGTCAACAACTAACGACAATAAAATCCCGCACATGACAAAGAAATATTTGTTTCTCCGGCCTTGGAAAGATAGAATCAAAGAGGATAGACATAAAATAACACTGTAAAATTTGCTTTCGTGGAGCAGCCTCAACCTTGCTTTCTACATTTATCTAGAACAAAACGTTGAAATGGTATTTTGTCTGTCTTTGAGCATCAGTTTCAATGGCAATAATTTTCATGGTTTGGAAGTTAACGCCTGATCAATAATATAAAAACTAAGATTGGAGCATTTTTTAGAGGTTTACACGGCTCTCAGCATAGTTTTTTCCTTCTCTACTGGAAATCAGATTCTCTATTTCTCTTTTCAGGGGATAGATTTTCTTCACGACAAGAGGTGAAATGAAGTTTGGAGAAGCGGCTTTTGCATTGAGATCAATGACCAAATTGACACTAGAGAAGAAGATTGATGTTTATAGGAAATGGGGTTGGTCTGACCAAGAGATTTCTGAAGCTTTTCGAAAGCATCCCTTGTGTATGACAGTTTCTGAAGACAAGATCATGGCTATAATGGATTTTCTTGTTAACAAAATGGGCTTCAATTCTTCTCTTGTTGCTAAACAATCGAGCATTCTTCGTAAAGAGCTTGGAGAAGAGGATTGTTTCGAGGGCTCTGTTTGCTCTAGAATTGTTATCACGAGGTTTAATTAATGACCTAAAAATTCTTTGTATTATTTGACACATCAGAGAAGGTGTTCCTTAAGATGTTTGTTAACCGTCATGAAAACAAATCACCAGAGCTCTTGAAACTATATGAAGAAAAATTCAGGGCTTCAATGAGAACAAAAAGTGTGCATTCCAAGTCTCAGAATAGATTTTGATATAGAATCGTCTAAACTTAAATCCTCTTCAGCTTCGTTCATTATCGTAAAATCTGATGAATAGCTAGTTGTTTCAAAACTATTGATGTTTACATCGTTTGGCATATTGGCTTAAAACCAAGCCTTCACTTTGGCTTTCTTCTAGTGATGTCCTTTTGCCAGGTAACCAGGGGAATAGACTTGGGGTACATTTCTGCAGCTTCAAAAGTACATACTATAGATTAGCTATTACAGAGACTCAAGTCAACATCGCCATCCCGTATTGAAGATTGCATTCATCTCACTGCATTATACTGCAGGGAATTGGGATGATCAGTATATTGTACCGTAGTGATAATGTTACTAGCTCCAGATGGTGTTCTTTTTCATATAACTGTTAGATTCTCTTCCTCACTTGTTTAGAGTTATGGAGATCAATTTCCCTCGGCCAAATGTCATTTGCCAAGGAATCTTGTTCCAAGGTGAAGGATATCTATGGACAGAAGAGGAACACCGAATATTTCTAGTTAGGCTGGAGAAGCTAGGGAAAGGAGACTGGAGAGGCATCTCTAGAGACTTTGTGACTACAAGAACTCCAACCCAAGTTGCAAGTCACGCACGGAAGTATTTTCTTCGGCAGGCAACTCCCAACAAGAAGAACCGACACTCCAGCTTGTTCGACATGAAAGAGCATGAAGTTAAAAAAAAAAAAGAGAGAGCTTGGAATCCCAGCTTTACTCACCCCGAATTTAAAAAGCTGCCTTTGAAGAACATGTAGATATAAAAAAAATACATAAATATACTCTAAAGCTTTTATGGTAGCAAGTGAATAATAAAAGAAAGCATGTGAATTTCATTGTCTGGTCTCTCATGATTGGAGAGATGCAGAGAACGGAGTAATTGTCATTGCTTTTGCAAGGAGAGAACACTTTTACAAGTGTGGAATAAATAAAGAGACTATTTAATTCAGAAAAAATAGAAAAATGTGGGCTGGAATGCGAGCTGTCGCTCGCTGGGTATGTGTGTGGCTATATGCACTTTTGTTTTGAGAGAAAATGGATTTCGGACGAGAGAGGCATTGGCGAGAGAGAGCCTCTCGCTAGCAATAGGCATTGGGCGAGAGAACCTCTCACGCGCGACAGATCTTGGACGAGCCGCACAGAAGGTTTGCCCAATTCGGGTGAGCATAGGTCCCGCGCGAAAGGCCCTCTGGCGACACCGTGCTCAACTGCACGACAACTAAAGCAAGTGAGTAATGATTCTCGTACGCGACATCTCCCTTGGGCGAGAAGAGTCTCCCGCATGCAAAACAGCGATAGAAGGGCTCTCGCAAGCAAATGGCAAGAGAGGGTCTCCTACACATTGACAGCGAGAGAAGGGCTCCCTCGCTCGACATTCCTTTTTGTCGAAAGTGACACACGTGGCAAGCGCCCGGGTAGAACAACGCATGTGTACAAACAAAGCCTAACTAGAAATGCTTGTTTGGCGATGGCGAACAAAGGACTGTTACAATGACTCACACCAGGGGCAGAATGTGGGCAAATAGGACCATGCGGCAGGACCCTTTGGTGAGATGTAGCAACTCGCACATGCATGGGAGGTAGGGTGCCGCACGAAGAGCACACGCAGGCGTGAATGTGGCAAGCGTGTTGCATTGCAGGCCTTTGATGAGAGATTGTAGCTCGCCTATCGACAACCAGAACAGGCGAGCACAGTTAAATGTGGCACAAGTTTTGGCAAAAGAGTAAGCCACGATGGCGAGCACCGCACATACACGACAGTCTTGGGTAGTAAAGAGACGATGGCAAGCATGGCCTGTAGAGTAAAAGATCAAAAAGCAGCTAACGTACGACAGACACCGCCACACAAAAGGGCTCCTGCCACAACAGGTCAATCCACCGTATGCAAGGCGGTAGTCCAAATACACGAGCACTGATCCCAGGCTGCATGCTAGCCCAATAGGTCAAAGGTAATGGTGAGCACATTCGATAGGTTACGTCGCGATAAAGCGGTTCGTCCTAGGTGACAGCCATGCGAGCAAGAAAAAGTCACATGGCAGGCATTCTAGATGAGCAAATGGCTCCCATGAGCCCAGCCTCCCACATACAAGGCTTGAAGCAATGCTGACAAATGCAGTGTCATGTGGCGAGCACAAGACCACTGCAGTAGACACTTTCGGCGATTGAGTGGCATGTGGCGATTGCATGACTAACACCACAGCCCAGCCTCCGCAACAAGGCTCGCTCGGTAAAGCACGTGTCAAGGCTCGAGGAACAATCTTGATGGGCAAGCCATTTCAAGTGACCAAAGCGAGAACGGATTAGGCAACTCTGTACATCATCAGGTGCACGCCCATGTAATGAAGGACCGAGCAAAGATGCGCTCTCCCAGACATTGAGAACTCCAGTTGGCAAGCGAGACTTTGGCGAGCCCAGCCGCAAAACCTCTCTATGAACACAGCAAAGCTCGATTGGTGATCTGGCTGAACGCCCGCAAATTAGGTGAACATAGCACCCATACGCAAGATTCTCCCCGTTAGCACAATGCAGGCGAGCAAAGAACACCCAAGTCATGCCTTTCGGCAATGGCTAGCAAGTTGGCGAGCACGGAATCCAAACTACTGGTTTGCCCTTTAGAAAAAACTTTGGCGAGCACATTTAAATTTGACGATCCAAGCGCATGCCCAAGTGCGAGATCTGAGCAGAATGATCTGGAATCTTCTAGACCTGGTGCGCATTAATCCGACAAAGTGTCCAAAAGCTTCCTTCGGCCCATCTGTCGATCGTCTAACATAGAAGCTTCCAAGAACTGCTCTAGCAACCATCTAAAAGTGGCTTAAGAGCCACACACTGGGCCTATTGCAACCACACATGTGAAAGAGAGTTTGTCTATATAAAAGGTGTGTCAGCTTCGTGAGTCCTTTAAGCAAGACAAAGATATACCAGCTTAAGGTGTCGAGATCAGGGCTGTGTCTCTATTGTAAGCCCCTATACATAGCATTCTTGAGTATCAATACAAGTGAGTGCTTGGCACAACGGAAATTGCAAACGCACTCAAGCAGGAACATACGGGTGGTAACCAGATTTGAGGTACTTTCATACGATGTTTCCGATTTTCTTGTCCACTTTAACAATTGTGATTGAATTAGGCAGGTGTCCGAGGCAGGCACTAGCCACTGTCGTGTAAGGCAGCAAGCCAGGGAGAGCTTGGTTCGATATAGTTGGATCGAAAACAACTTGTGGTAAGCTCGTGAAGGTAGATTGCTAGTACCGAGGCACGACTTAGTGCACAATCCATGGTTGACAGCAGAACATCATAGCACTCGTACTTTACAGATTTTACAAAGACGAAGACTTGGAATGCCAACTATCTCAAGCTGTACTGGCAGTAAAATATTGTACACTTCTTATGATTCTTGTCTTTATTTATCCATCTGTTATTCTGTTGCTTTACAGATATTATCGTCTTGTGATTATCTGACTGCTGAATAAAGACCAACTATTCGCTTTCTATATTCTCTAATGCAATTTGTTAGACAGATTATGTGTTAATAGGAATTGAAATGAGAAGAAGGCACGAGACGGGCAAAAATAAGTCCCTAAGCGAAAAATGCGCGAGACAGGCACAAATAAGTCCCTAAGTGAAAAATGCGCGAGACGGGCATAAATAAGTCCCTAAGCGAAAAATGCGCGAGACGGGCAAAAATAAGACCCTAAGCAAGAAGAAGACGCGAGACGGGCACAAATAAGTCCCTAAGCGAAAAATGCGCGAGACGGGCAAAAATAAGACCCTAAGCGAGAAGAAGACGCGAGACGGGTACAAATAAGTCCCTAAGCGAAAAATGTGCGAGACGGGCAAAAATAAGACCCTAAGCGAGAAGATACAAAGACGGGTACAAATAAGTTCCTAAACGAGCGAACAAATCAAAAGTCCCTAAGCACAGGAGGTGCGAGACGAGCAAAACAAAAAGTCCCTAAACACAAAAGGGTGTGAGACGAGCAAAAATAAGTCTCTAAACGAGGTACGTTACAATCTTATTAGATTACATTTAACCTATTATGTTGGCATAAACGATATTATATTCTAACAAGTCCTTAAGCGGATAGTACGCAAGACATGACTAATACTCCAGTAAAAGTTCTTCTTTGGACACGAAAAGTCGCAAAGAAAAACTTGGGGAGCACACAGTATGTAAGCTGTGAGGTATGTTACAAGGTATGCTACAATTTTATCATATTGGCATTTCGGATATAAACGATGTTATATTCTTATCAATTCTATAAAGTTCCTAGGCACAAAAGGGTGCGAGAAGGGTAAATTCGAAAGTCCCTAAGCGAAAAATGCGCGAGACGGGCAAAAGAAAAGTCCCTAAGCACAAAAGGGTGCGAGACGAGCAAACCAAAAGCCTGAAGCGAAAAATGCGCGATGTGGGCTACGCATGTACTTGAAGCGAAAAAGTGCGTGATGTAAGTCATGCATAAAGTGTAAGGGCTTGAAACGAAAAATGCGCGAAGTAAGCCACGTACTCAAAGAAAAAAGCCTGAAGCAAAAAATGCGCGATGTAGGCTACGCATGCACTTAAAGCGAAAAGTGCGTGATATAAGTCATGCATGAAGTGCTTGTGCTTAAAGTAGTAATTGAGCGGTATAAGCCACATATGTAAAAAAACTTGAAGCAAAAAGTGCACGAGAAAAGTCTGATTATTACGTAAGACTAATGCAAGGTAAATGTGCAGTTGCCTCTGTAAATGAGTTTAAAAATGTGTTGATCAGTTTGTAAAAGACTAAGCTCTTTCATAAAAACTGGGGAGCACTTTAGATTAACTTCTTTCTCAAAAGGAGCATCGATACTAACAGGCACCCAAGCATGTACGCCATGAGGTGCTATAATTATCTAAATCATCTTCGTTCAAGCCTGTGAGAACCCCGACCATCTCGGGTCGACGAAAAGGCTTAAGGGCTGGTAAGATCAGATAGATCTTTATAAATGTCTATCCTTAGAAAAGGTTCCAAACCCTCAGCATTTGGATCAAGCTTCAAGCAATCAGGAGCATGCCAAGCACAAATCGCATTTGATGAAACCAACTAAGAACATATGCATCCTCTTGTGGCATTTCTTGACGATGTGCCCCCATGGCCTTAACCCAGATTTGGTTTTCTTCCTCTTGGTTAATAAAAGGCTTTGGTGGCTCAGCAATCTTGTAATTTCTCCTTATAGCTCTTGGTGGTATATTCCACTTGAGAAGCATTTAGCTCAGAGGAAAAAAACATATCCCGGTAATGTCCTTAAAAAAGCACTTGACGACAGAAATGATGACACGATGTCGTTTCTGTTACAAATAATGATGAAGTCCACTAGTTGAGCCCTCAAATGAAGATGAAAAGACTCTTGTGATAATCCCAAGAAGAGGGTAGAAAAAGAGTTTGAAAAGCCCATTTTTTATATACTCTTTCACAGGATAAACTCTGCGAAAGAGTGGGAAGCATTTGATGTGGGTCAAGCTAAAGATTACTGGACTTTTATATTAATAAGTCTAAAGAACATTGGGCCTAATGACAGCCTCAGTCTAAGAGAAAGGAAGCCTCAAAAGGCCCATAAATGATCCACTAGGTTATTATTTAAGCTGTGGGTCTTAAAGGTAATTACGCACGAAATAACTCCTATAAATAGGTGACAGATATCATCTTTAAACCCTAAGCTCTATTTGCCTATTAAAACACTGCCAAAACCCTATTTGACTTAAGCATCGGAGTGTACGCACAGGGGAAAACCCCTGCTGCCTCCGATGGTTTTCTTTCTTGCAGAGTTCTTGGAGACAATCTATCGAGAAAATCGAGAATTATACGTCAGCAACAAATCATTGTTGTTTTGCGCAACAACACTTTTAAACGTATCCCTAAAACCCCACACCATTCAATATTGATTACTTTAAAACACCCTTAGTATAACCCTTTAGCCTTACCTTTGCTACCTTAATCTTACTCCATGTGAAACTATTCCACCCCCTTCTACCTTAAAACCCATAAGCCCTAAAACACTTCAAATCCAACTCACAAATCTTGACCATTCTTTATGCAAGCCCAAAACACATTTTTTATTTAAGTGGGCTTCAACAAACACATGAGAGGAAATCCAGCCCATAGATGTAGCAGCCCAAATCTTTGAAAAGCCCAACTAGGAGTAAAAGGAAGGAGCCCTAACATATACAAGGAGCTGCCGCAGGAGATGGAGCATGAGGGGGAAAAAAGATGGCTGGTTACAGCAGCTCAAGTTTTCTCACCATTGCTGCATCATTTTTTTTTTAGATTTAGTTGGGCTTTAGTTTAGATTTTAATTAGTTTATTTATATGTTTCAGAGACTCAAGTGTTATTTCTCATTTTACATTTAAGAGATTCTTCATTGTTGTGTTCTGTTCTTGCTTTTTTTTACTTGTTTCATCACTTCATCTTATTTCATGTGTTAATTACTTTTAAGTGTTTGTCTAATGCTCACGGTCTGATTTAGTCTAGTTGTTGTAAGTGTTCGAATTTCCTGTGCGTTCCTATTCTGCTGGTTTTTGCTTTTTGAAGTTTTGGCATGATTCTTTGCTTTGCTGCCGTGAATGCTGATGGGCGATGTTGTTGAGGCAGAACCAGCATTGGACTGTAGCAGAAGAGGGGTCGGTGACAGCGACTCTTTCTTTTGTTTTATTGCCATGTTCTGTTTTCCATGCTCTTAATTTAGGTTTTCTCATTTTGTTTTAGTTGTTTTTACTTCATTTTTAGTTAAACAATCAATTTTAGATTAAATTACAGGTTGTTTTGTAGTTAGATTTAATGAAAGTTACAGTTTTAATTTTGTTATTTCAAGACTCTGTTCTGTTTAATTTACTGCTTTAAAGTTTTCTTATCATCTTTTCTGTTATGGTTTCTTCTGGATCCTCTCGTTTTTGCTCATATCGTCTGGTTCCCAACTGCTGAATTGGATGGAGAGACTGCGTGAGTAGAGTACGTTGCTGCTGCTTAGCACGAGGAAGGTGTGCTGGAGGTTTGCTGCGTTGCTGAATCGCGCGAGGACAGGGGCAGAGAGGTGCAGCTCGGGAAGAAACTGCTGCGTGGTGGCTGCTGAACCGGGCTGGTTTGCGTGCTGGGAAGCAGACTGAAGCGATGAAATGGAGCAGGGGACAGACGTGCCTGGCTGGACACATGAAGCAGAAGATGCACGGCTGCTGTGTACGTTGATGCTGTGCGTGGTTGTCTTGTGTGAAGCGGTGCAGTAGCTAAGCGAGACGCGTGGAGGCTGACAGTGCAGCAAGATTAGTGGCGTGAATGACCATGTGGCTGCATGTGTTTCTTTTTCTGTTTCACCTTTATTAGTTTAAAGTTTATTTATTTAGTTGTTTTATGAGCTTAAGATTTGATTAATATGTTTTTTATATATTAGTTAGGTAATTATTTAATAGTTTCTTAATTTGTTAGTATAAGGTTTAGTTGATAGTTTATTTTAGTTGATAATATTAGGTAAATTTTAATTTTTTTTATAGCATTATCGGTAAATTTAGTAAAACAATTAAAAATGTTAGTTTTAAGTAATTTTATTTTATGTTCATCTATTTAATTTTGTTTTTATTTTAATTTCATGCATTTTAATTTTAATTTTTATTGACTTTTAATTCCCAAGTTCTTTAAATTTTGTTTGCACCTTATTAATTTTTACTACTTAGTTAATTTGAAAATTTCATATTGCTTGAATAAATCTAAGATGACCAATTTTAATACTTAGCTAGAACAATTCTAACTAATCCTCGTGGGAACGATACTCCACTCACTCTGTATTATTTGTCACGACCCGTGCACTTGCGGTATAGGTCTTAGAGCTCAACAAAAAAAGTAATCGTATATAGCTGCCACCAAACAAAGTAATCGTATATTAGGAAGAATGAATCCTAGAATTAAATTAAGACTTCTAGGATTAAAGACATAAAATTGCTATGTATTGTTGAAATCAAATTTTTAGGTTTTTTTCTAGTGGGTATTTTACAAGTTTTACTTTGGTTAATTAATTTGATTAGTTAGTTTCCTTATTTAATTAGATAATTAGGTATTTTCTTTTATTTGACTTTCATAATTTTTCTTAAGACATAAGTAGAAAAACTTAAATTGAATAAATTTGGCAAATTTGTTGAATTGACTCTTGTATTTATATATTATACTAGCTTGATTCGTGCACTTGCTAAATTATAATATTTTGTTCAAAATAAAACATATCTCCAAAATACCAGTCTAATTAGATCTTAAGGGCCATTACGAACTACTTATGAGCTTGTCATGCGTTAGAAACATGTAAACAATCTCAACACGATTTTTTCTTTTATTTGACTTCATAATTTTTCTTAAGACATAAATAGTAAAATTTAAATTGAATAAATTTGTCAAATTTGTTGAATTGACTCTTGTACTTACATATTATACTATTTTGATTCATGCACTTGCCAAATTATAGCATTTTGTTCATCAATAATATATCTCCAAAATACCAATCTAATTAGATCTTAAGGGCCATTATGAACTACTTATGAGCTTGTCATGTGTCAGAAACATGTAAACAATCTCAACACGATTCATGACATGTTTAAAAGAAGTGATTTAGCAGTGGTGGCGGCGGCGGTGGTCAGTTCCATAAAATATAAAATTATGAGAAAAATCTAGCAAAAATTTATATAAGGTAATTATAGCAAACCTTTGATTTTAGACTATCCGCAATTTCGGTACCAGTGATCATGTGTGCATTAATAATATTAGCTCACTCCAATATATCGAAGATACCTCTACAACAAAACATGCCAACGGGTTTTGATAAAAAGATTAATTCATATAAAAATATATTTGTTCAAAGGATAATAAAACATATCTCCAAAAATACTGATGTGGGTCATGTTAAAGTTTACTGAGCTTTTTTATAAGTCAAGCTAAAGACCACTGAGCCAAATAATAATCTATGCCCAAGAGGAAAGAGGACTCAAAAGGCCCATAAATGATACACTGGGTTATTATTTAAGCTGTGAGGCTTAAAGATAATTACGCGCAAAATAACTCATATAAATAGGTCACATGTATCACACTTAAATCCTAAGCTCTATTTGCCTACTGAAATCCTGTCTGACTTAAGCATCGGAGTGCGCACACAGGGGAAAACCCCTGTGCCCTCTGATGGTTTTCTATTTTGCAGAACTTTTCTGGAGACAGGAAGGAGAAAGAAGACAATATCAACGTCAGCAATCAATCATTGTTGTTTTGGGCGACAACAGTTGGCGCCGTCTGTGGGAAACAAGCCATAAAAAATGGTGAAAGACGATCTGTGGAGGACAAGGTACGTAGGCTGTGGCAAGGTGCACAAGTTACGCCACAAAATAGTCTGTCGCACGCAAAGTTTCACGCGACAGAATAGTCTGTCGCACTCGAGGTACATGCGACAGAGTCATTCGCACGCCACAAACATGCGACAACCCTTGGCATGATGAGAGAATAGCTCTCGCCCCCGACAGACTTGGCGAGAGAAAGGCTCTCGCACCCGACAGTGTTAGGCAAGAGACAGCAGTTGGCGAGAGACATCACTGGCGAGAGAGTAGCTCTCACCCCCAACAAAGTTTTGGCGAGAGAGAATTGGGCGACAGTATGGTGAGAGACTAGCTCTCGCGCCCGACAAAAAGCTTGGCGAGAGATTGCCTCTCGTACCTGACAAAGTTTTGGCGACGCATCATCTATTCTGCACGAGATAGCATTGGGTGAGAGACAAGCTCTCACGCCCGACAAAAAGCTTGGCGAGAGATTGCCTCTCACACCTGACAAAGTTTTGGCGACGCATCATCTATTCTGCACGAGATAGCATTGGGCAAGAGACAAGCTCTCGCGCCCGACAAAAAACTTGGTGAGAGAGGCATGGCGAGAGATTGCCTCTCGTACCTGACAAAGTTTTGGCGAGAGAGAATTGGGCGACAGCATAGGTGAGAGACTAGCTCTCACTCCCCGACAAAAAGCTTGGCGAGAGAGGCATGGCTTTTGGAGAGAGAGAATTGGGCGACAGCATGGGCGAGAGACTAGCTCTCGCTCCCCGATAAAAAGCTTGGCGAGAGAGGCATGGCTTTTGGCGAGAGAGAATTGGGCGACAGCATGGCGAGAGACTAGCTCTCGACCCTAACAAAAAGCTCGGCGAGAGAGGCATGGCGAGAGATTGCCTTTCGTACCTGACAAAGTTTTGGCGAGAGAGAATTGGGCGACAACATGGGCGAGAGACTAGCTCTCGCGCCCCGACAAAAAGCTTGGCGAGAGAGGCATGGCTTTTGGCAAGAGAGAATTGGGCGACAGCATGGCAAGAGACTAGTCTCTCGCCCCGACAAAAAGCTTGGCGAGAGAGGCATGGCTTTTGGCAAGAGAGAATTGGGCGACAGCATGGCAAGAGACTAGCTCTTGCCCCCGACAAAAAGCTTGGCAAGAGAGGTATGGCGAGAGATTGCCTCTCGTACCTGACAAAGTTTTGGCGAGAGAGAATTGGGCGACAGCATTGGCGAGAGACTAGCTCTCACGCCCAACAAAGCTTGGCGAGAGAGGCATGGAGAGAGATTGTCTCTCGCACCTGAGAAGTTTTGTGAGAGAGAGGATTGGGCGAAAGACCTCTATGGCGATAGACGCTGTTGTTAAGGAAGCTCTCTAGTCATTTCACAACTGAACCGAGTTCATTCTGACCGGTCGTGATGAGCCGTGTGATTTCTTGGGCCTCGATTGATTCTTTGAGCCGGTCAGATTTCTAAGGCTTTTGCGAATTATTTAATGGTAGAAAGAAATCCTTCTTCCTTCTCGCATCGCATTCTAGAGGGGCTGCTCGGACGAATAAAGTAAAGTAGGAAATGGGGTTCGTCTGACCAAGAGATTTCTCGAGTTTTTTGAAAGCATCCCTCGTGTATGACAGTTTCTGAAGACAAAATCATGGCTATAATGGATTTTCTTGTTAACAAAATAGGCTTCAATTCTTCTTAACGAGATTGCTGGTTTCTCTACCCACTTTATGAAGTGCATTCAGAAGGGTCCGGTTCGTGGCATCTCTCTCAAGCTTCAAGAAGAAGAGCGGGAGCGTCGCATGGACTTTGTTCCTAATGAGTTAGCTATTAAGACCGACGAAATTAAGGTTGACAAGGAGACTCTTGACATGCTTTCTGCTCTCGGCATTGCTGATATGCCTAGTCTTGTCGAAGCTGAACCACAAGCTCTGATTGAAAGGGATTTCTCCAGCTTTCCCCTCTGTTGTGGATGGGTGCATGATCCGCATCATCACTACCCCTACCATCAGCATAAGCTCATGATCTCCGAGCCATTGATCTCTACCACTTGCAAATGCAAGGCCAAGGAAGGAGAATGTCATATCTAGGTTGAGGCATCATATGTATTTTGCTTATATTGCTCTTTGTAGTTCTTTAGGCCCTTGCATGGGCTTCTGTAAATATTGGGTTGAAGTTTGGAGTTCTTGTATAGAAGGTGTTGATGAAAGATGCCCCAGCAGTTAGATGTTGAAGGTATTTATGGACGTACTATTTAATGCATGAGATAGCGTTTGAGCGAGAGAGGAGCTCCCGCGCACGATAGGCCTTGGACAAGATAGGAGCTCCCATGCGCGACAGGCTCGTCTACCGCACCTGAGCTCACCTATATAGTGATGGGTGAACAGGACCATGCGGCAGGACCCTTTGGCAAGAGATAGCCACTCACGTATGCAAGGGAGGTAAGGTACCTCACGAAGAGCACACGTCCACTGTATGCAAGGCGATAGTGCAATACACGAGCACTGATCCCAAGCTGCATGCTTGCCCAATAGGTAAAAGGTAATGGTGAGCACATTCGACAGGTTATATTGCGATAAAGCGGTTCATCCTATGCAACAACCATGCGGGCAAGAAAAAGTCACACAACAGGCATTCTAAACGAGCGAACGACTCCCGTGAGCCCATCATCCCGCACATAAGACGTGAAACAATACTGACGAATGCAGTGTCATGTAGCGAGCACAAGACCACTGCGGCAGACACTTTCGGTGATTGAGTGGCCTGTAGCGATTGCATAACCAATGCCACAGCCTAGCCTCCGTAGAAAGGCTCGCTTGGGAAAACACTTGCCGAGGTGCGAGAAGCAATCTAGATGGACAAGCAAGGAACAAGTTGAAGGGGTTGGCAGATATGCACACACAATGCTAGATGAGCTCGCCCAGGAAAGGAAAAAGCTGGACGAAGAGCTCAAACAAGCGAGAGTAAGTCTAGGGGAGCTCTATTAGGCAAGCCCCAACTAAAGACCTCGGGGAACACACCCAAAACTTCAAAAGCCAGCTCGTGCTCACTCGGGTGTGTAAAAACATAGACAAACAGCTGAAACCGGGCAAGGCACAAAAGGTTAAATGAGCCAACGGCCGCCTCGCGAGTACGGTTGTGGGTGGCGAGCAAGAATACGACCATCCTAAGACCTAGGCGAGCAAGCCCTTTGTCAACCGAGACAGGAACTCACCTAGGAAAGAGAACTCTATGGGCGAGCCATTCAGAGTGACCAAAGCGAGAAAAGATTAGGAGACTCTGTACATCATTAGGTGCACACCCATGTAATGAAAGACCAAGCGAGGATGCTCTCTCCCAAAAAACGAGAACTCCGCTTTGCAAGTGAGATTTTGGCAAGCCCAGCAGCAAAAGCTCTCCATGAACACAGCAAATCTCGATTGGTGATCTGGCTGAACGCCCAGCAAAGAAGAAATCAAAATGGCGAGCACATTTCAAATGCGACAGGCTCTCTACTTTGATAAAATAACAACGAAGAAAATTAGGTGAACACAGCACCCGTAGGCAAGATTCCTCTGTTAGCACAATACAGGCGAGCAAAGAACACCTAAGTCATGCCTTTCGGCAGTGTCTATCAATGCTGGCGAGTATAGAATCCAAACTACTGGTTCGCCCATTAGAAAAAACTTTGGCGAGCACATTTAAATTTGACGATCTAAGCGCACGCCCAAGTGCGGGATCTGAGCGGAATGATCTAGAGTCTTCTAGACCTAGTGTGCGCACTAATCCGACAGAATGTCCAAAAGCTTCCTTCAGCCCATTTGTAGATTGTCTGCACATAAGCTTTCAAAAACTGCTCTAGCAACCATCTAGAAGTGGCTTAAGAGCCACACACTTGGCATATTGACAACCACACATGTGAAAGAGAGTTTGTCTATATAAATGGTGTGTTAGCTTTGTGAGTCCTTTAAGCAAGACAAGGATGTGCTAGTTTAGGGTGTCGAGATCAAGGCTGTATTTCCCTTGTGTCTGAGGCAGACACTAGCCATTGTCATGTAAGATAGCAAGCCAGAGAGAGCTTGGTTCGATATAGTCGGATCAAAAACTTGTGGTGAGCTCGTAAAGGTAGATTGCTGGTACCGAGGCACGACTTAGTGCACAATCTATGGTCGACAGCAGAACATCCCAGCACTCTTACTTTACAGATTTTTCAAAGACAAAGACTTGGAATGGTACTGGTGGTAAACTTTTGCTATTATTGTTTTAACATTTGCTGCAATTATATTGTTAGTTACTCCATTTAATTGGAAATACTACATTATGAAATGAAAGGCCAGTTATTTTTATCTGTGCTATGATAATCCTCCATGTTTGATAGACATGTTGCAGAAATAGAAGAAGAAAAAACAGAAGCTGGCTGAAGACGCGAAACGGGCACAAATAAGTCCCTAAGCGAAAAATGCGTGAGACGGGCAAAAATAAGACCCTAAGCGAGAAGAAGACGCGAGACGGGCAAAAATAAGACCCTAAGCGAGAAGAAGACGCGAGACGGGCACAAATAAGTCCCTAAGCGAAAAATGCGCGAGACAGACAAAAATAAGACCCTAAGCGAGAAGAAGACGCGAGATGGGCACAAATAAGTCCCTAAGCGAAAAATGCGCGAGACAGACAAAAATAAGACCCTAAGCGAGAAGAAGACGCGAGACGGGCACAAATAAGTCCCTAAGCGAAAAATGCGCGAGACGGGAAAAAATAAGACCCTAAGCGAGAAGAAGACGCGAGACGGGTACAAATAAGTCCCTAAGCGAAAAATGCGCGAGACGGGCAAAAATAAGACCCTAAGCGAGAAGAAGACGCGAGACGGGCACAAATAAGTCCCTAAGCGAAAAATGCGCGAGACGGGCAAAAATAAGACCCTAAGCGAGAAGAAGACGCGAGACGGGCACAAATAAGTCCCTAAGCGAAAAATGCGCGAAACTGGCAAAGATAAGACCCTAAGCGAGAAGAAGACGTGAGACGGGCACAAATAAGTCCCTAAGCAAAAAATGCGCGAGACGGGCAAAAATAAGACCCTAAGCGAGAAGATACAAGACGTGCACAAATATGTCCTTAAGAGGAAAATTCGCGAGACGGGCAAATCAAAAGTCCTTAAGCATAAAAGGGTGTGAGACGGGCAAAAATAAGTCTCTAAACGTGGTATGTTACAATTTTATCAGATTACATTTAATGTATTATGTTGGCATCTCGGATATAAATGATATTATATTCTAACAAGTCCTTAAGCGGATAGTACGCAAGACAGGACCAATACTCCAATAAAAATTCTTCTTTGGACACAAAAAGTCGCAAAGAAAAACTTGGGGAGCACACAGTATGCAGGCTGTGAGGTATGTTACAAGGTATGTCATAATTTATCATTGGATATGTGCTGCAATTGGTTGACAAATTACATTTAACATTTTATGTTGGCATTTCGGATATAAATAATGTTATAGTTTTATCAATTCTAAAAGTCCCTAAGCGAAAATGCACGAGACGGGCAAACAAAAAGTCCTTAAGCGAAAAATGTGCGAGATGGGCAAATTGTGAAATCCTTAAGCAATAAAGTGTACGGATAAATGCGATACCCAAGTAAGAATTCTTCTTCAGATGTAAGTGCTTCATAAGAAGAACTGGGGAGCACTATAGATTAACTTCTGCATCAAAAGGAGTATTGAAACTAACAGGCACCCATGCATGTGCATCCCGAGGTGCTATAATGTCAAGAGCTTGAACCTTAGGAAAATAAGTCTCTGGATTATCTAAAAATCTTTGTCCAAGCTTGTGAGAACCTCGACCATCTCGAGTCGACGAAAAGGCTCTTAAGGGCTGGTAAGATCATATAGATCTTTATAAATGCCTATCCTTAGAAAAGGTTCCGAGTCCTCAGCATCTGGATCAAGCTTCAAGCAATCAGGAGCAAGCCAAGTACAAATCGCATTTGACGAAACCTATGCATCCTCTTGTGGCATTTCTTGACGATGCGCCCCCATGGCCTTAACCCAGATTTGGTTTTCTTCCTCTTGGCTAATAGAAGGCTTTGGTGGCTCTGCAATCTTGTAATTTCTCCTTATAGCTCTTGGTTTCGGTCAGCTAAGACCTTGAATTTGAAAAGAAGGGTGGTATATTCCACTTGAGAAGCATTTAGCTCAGAGGAGAAAAACATATCCCGGTAGTGTCCTGAAAAAAGCACTTGACAAAAGAAATGATGATACGACGTCGTTTCCGTTACAAATAATAATGAAGTTTACTAGTTGAGCCCTCAAGTGAAGATAAAAAGACTCTTGTGATAATCCCAAAAAGAGGATAGCAAGAGAATTTGAAAAGCTCATTCTTTATATACTCTTTCACAGTGTAAACCCTGCAAAAGAGTGGGGAGCAATTGATGTGGGTCAGGTTAAAGTTTACTGGGCTTTTTTATAAGTCAAGCTAAAGACCATTGAGTCAAATAATAATCTAAGCCCAAGAGGAAAGAGGACTCAAAAGGCTCATAAATGATACACTAGGTTATTATTTAAGCTGTGGGGCTTAAAGGTAATTACACACAAAATAACTCCTATAAATAGGTTACAGGTATCACTCTTAAACCCTAAGCTCTATTTGCCTACTAAAACCCTGTCTGACTTAAGCATCGAAGTGCGCGTGCAGGGGAAAACCCCTGCGCCCTCTGATGGTTTTCTATTTTACAGAACTTTTCTGGAGACAGGAAGGAGAAAGAAGACAATATCAACGTCAGCAATCAATTATTGTTGTTTTGGGCGACAACAAATACCAATCTAATTAGATCTTAAGGGTCATTATGAACTACTTATGAGCTTGTCATGTGTCATAAACATTTAAGCAATCTCAACACGAGTCATGACATGTTTAAAAGAAGTGATTTAGTAGTAGTAATTAATCATACATGTGCAAAACTGAGGATCTTCTCTATAGAATAATAATGACAAATTATAACCTTTCTCTTATTTGTACAATAAACTAGATGAAGTGAGATTGGCACGGTTATAAGCTACAAACAGTTCATATTTTCATGAAAGTTCCAAACAAATGCAGGAGTGAATGAAATGGAAATTGTAGACATTCAAAATAAAATAGCCACATGCAATACCTTATTCATGGAGTGTAGATAACAGACCTTGTTCTTACAAAACTTTAAATCTGTCTTTGAGTCATTAAAAGCCTTCCAGAAGTTGTCATCAGTGGAAAATTAAGCAAAGCAAAAAAAGAGAATTTAAGAATTGTTGTGTTCAGTCAATCCTAGATGAAAGTACTTATAACATTACATATAATCCACAACTATTGGTTGATTTTCTGGCATTGTTTTAACATCTAAAGGCAGTTTCGTAGATGGCTTCACTACAAGAAATTTTTCATACAGTGACACGTGGTTATACTAATAGTCATTTTCTATTGGTAAAAAGAGGTTATACCAACGAATTTTTAGGACCACTAGAATATACCATATTTATATCAACACTTTCTTCAGCTACAAGTATAGATTAATTTTTTTTATGAGAATCTATGGATATCCGTCACTATAAGTATGTTATAAACTAACAGAAATTTAGTACCGTCGGAATATATAGTACCATACCGACACTTTTTTTAACTATAGATATAGATTAATTCTTTTCTGACAATCTATGTATATCTGTAAGTATAAGTATGGTGTATATTAACGGACTTCTAATATTGCCAAAACATACAGTACCTATATCGACACTTTCTTCAACCATCAATATAGATTAACTCTTTTTCTGATAATCTATGAATATCTTTCAATATAAACATGGCATATATTGACAAACTTTTAATAATGTTAGAACATACAGTACTTATATTGACACTTTCTTTAACGGTTAGTGCAGATAACTTTTTTTCTGATAATCTATGAGTATCAATCAGTATAAATATGGTATATACCAATGGATTTTTAATACTCTCAAAATATACGGTACCTATATTAACACATTATTTAGATGTTGACATAGATTAACTATTTTTTGACAATATATGTATATCCATCAATATAGGTATGCTATTTACTAATAGTCGTTTAATATTGTCAGAATATATGACACTTATACTAACATATTATTTAACCGTTGGTATAGATGAATTATTTTTTGATAGTCTATGAATATTCGTTAAAAAAAATAATATATATACTGATGGATAGTATTGTAGTTGTCAGTACATATAAATATATCCAATATAATATAAATGCAAACTAATTTTATGCAAAAAAGTCATTTTAAAATTCTAGAGCACTGTAAAACGGATGGCAATCCAATAAACTTTGGTTATTATCATCATCGCCATCATCATCATCATCATCATTTTGTATATAATTACAATGATCAGATCTTTGATGAAAACGTCTTGTAGTTGTTTTAGTTAGAAGTTTATTTGCACTTTACTTAATAATATGTACAAGTTTTTTTTTTTTTACATATATATATATACTGAAAAAATAATTTAAATCAATAACATCATCATTGTAAACGTATAAAAATAATTTAATGAAAGCTAAAATCACATAATTTGTTTCATTACGTAAAATAAAATTAATATTCCATGCAGAATTTATTGAAATTTGGTAATTTTTTTATTAAAATTTAAATTTTTATAATCATAGAGAATGATTTTTTATACTTGGGATTTGTGGGAGAGGTAAAGGACATTTTTATTTTTCGAAGGGGGCCACTTGTAGATTAAAAGCTATAAAATACATATGCGAATAAAAATTTTGAAAAATTCAATGTAGCTTCATTAAATATAAAAAAATATATCTTAAATTTAAAAATTATTTATAAAATAATATACAAATATAATAAAATAATTAAATTTAATAATTAAACAATTTATTTATGTTCTCTTAAATTAATCAAAAAAATAATAGAAAAATTGTAGAGATTGAAAGAACGAGCTAAATTAAAAAAAAATCTGTATCGCTTTTGTGTCGTTTTTGTACCATGTTACAGTTGTGTCTAGAATTACTAAGTGTAAATGCATGCATATGATCGGTCGAAATAAAAAAAATCCATGTACTTAATTTTTTTATGGATGGCTTTTTTATTTACTTTATTCACACATATCTATTTACAAATTATTATCCTATTCACTAATAGTGGAGTTTTTTAATTCTATAAGCGGATTTAGGATGATGATATGTGTCACATTCTATAAGCGGACTTAAAAAACTCCACTGGCAATGGATAGGATAATAATCCTCTACTTAATTAATTATATCCCAACATTTCATCCACATTTAAAATAATCTCTCATAAAAAAAACTTATATAATACAATATTAAAAAAATTATATTTTATTATACTAGGCAAACAACTAAGTGTTATATTTAAAAAGTTTTTATTTAAAAAGAAATATGAAATCAGAAAGCAACTTTATAATAACTTTTATTAAACTAATAACTATTAAAATATTAAAGTATCGTAAAAATAGAAGAAATTATTAAAAAAATTATATTTATTAAATTAGTCAAACAACTAATTCCTATTTTAAAAGGTTTATATTTTTTTTTTGAAAATGAAAATCTTTTCATTCAACAGAAATTAAACTAGCATCCTCTGACATGATTGGTTGAATAAAATTAGGACAATCCTCTACCCAAATTTGATCCTCAGTAAGCCCCAATCCCTTTTTTGCAAGTGTGAGCTACCATATTTCCTTCTCTTCGGGTCTGTAGCAATTTGTATGTTCTGAACGCAGCAAGCGTAGCTCTTGCCTCGTCCAATATGTGTCCCTCTACGGACAAATCCATCTCCACTATCCGCAGCTTCTTCACAACAACGAGGGCATCCCCTTCGAGTTTTGTATCATATATTCCCATTTCCTTCGCAAACTGGAAATCGAAAGCAGTTATATAATAAGTTTTATTAATCTAATTGATGTGGACTAGATCAATTATTACTGGGCTTTTCTATAAATCAAGTTGAAGACCATTGAGCCAAATGATAATCTAAGCCCAAGAGAAAAAAGGACTCAAAAGGCCCAGAAATGATCCACTGGGTTATTATTTAAGCTGTGGGGCTTAAAGGTAATTACGCGCAAAATAACTCCTATAAATAAGTCACAGGTATCATTCTTAAACCCTAAGCTCTATTTGCCTACTGAAACCCTGCTAAAACCCTGTCTGACTTAAGCATCGGAGTGCGCGCGCAGGGAAAACCCCTGCGCCCCTCTGACTTTTCCTATTTCGCAGATTCATTGGAGGCAAACTAACGCGAAGATCGAGGATCCGACATCAACAAATATTTATTGTTGTTTTTGGCAACAACAATTGGCGCCGTCTGTGGGAAACAAACAGAAAAGCCATAAAAAATTGGTGAAAGACGATCTGCGGAAGAGAAGGTACGTAGGTTGCGGCAGACTTGCATGGGCGGGAGGCGATTTCAACTTTTAGTTTTATAAATAAGGCACTATGACCCTGACTGCGGGGTTCCTAGGGGCGGCAGCCCCTGGGCAGCGATCCCGCTGGCCGGTCAGCGGGCGGGGTCAAGGGGCAGCGCCCCTTGCGGGGGTTTGGGGGTGGAGCCCCCGAAAAAAAAAAAAAGGTATGTGCGACATTGCCAATGACAGACCCTCGGCGAGAGACCTCCTCCTACTAGCTGGGCGAGAGGTAGCAAAGCTGCTGGCGACAGCATGCCTGTCGCCCTAGACAATGGCGAGAGGTAGCAAAGCTGCTGGCGACAGCATGCCTGTCACCCGAGACCGTATGCGAGAGACTACCTTGTTGCATTGGGCGAGAGCTATCTCTCGCGCAGACATGTCCTTTTGGCGAGAGACTGGATCTGGCCCATAAGACAGCCACGAGTCGAGAGCGTAGCTCTCGCGCTCGACAAGCTTTCGGTGATAGAGTACAAAGCAATTCGGCAATTGAATGGCTTCCGCACGAGATAGCATTGGTCGAGAGAGTGGCTATCCTGTTGCCCAACAACCAAAAGTCTCGCCCAGAAAACTCGCATAGCCTCTCGCCCAAGAGCATCGCATGGCCTCTCGCCCAGGAGCCTCTCGCCCAGGAGCCTCTCGCCCAAGAGCCTCTCATATCCTCTCGCCCAAGAGCCTCGCATGGCCTCTCGCCCAGAAGTCTCGCATGGCCTCTCGCCCAGGAGCCTCTCGCCCAGAAATAGCCTCTCGCCCAGGAGCCTCTCGCCCAAGAGCCTCTCATATCCTCTCGCCCAAGAGCCTCTCATATCCTCTCGCCCAAGAGCATCGCATGGCCTCTCGCCGCGAGAAGCGATCTAGATGGGCAAGCATGGAACAAGCTGAAGAGTTTTAGCTGAGATACGCCCACGATGTTATCGGGCAAGCCCCAATCAAAGACCTCAGAGAACGTACCAAAACTTTAAAGGCTAACTCGTGTTTGCCCAGGTGCGCATGAACATAGATAAGCAATGGAAACCAGGCAATGCACAAAAGGTCAGACGGGTTAGTGACCACCACACGAGTACGGATGTGAATGATGAGTAAGAGTACAGCCATCCTAAGACCCAGGCAAGCAGGCCCTTATCAATCAATATAGGAACTCGCCTAGGAGAGAGAACTTTATAGGCGAGCCATTCAGAGTGACTGAATCGAGAAAAGATTAGGCAACTCTGTACACCATCAAACACAACGCTCAAGAAAAAGTTCATCTTTGAACAGGAATGACAACACTGTTTCAAAGAAGAACTCGGGGAGCTATATAGTGTAACGGTACGCTAAATACTGTAAAAGTAAAAGGTATTGTGCCGCAAAAAAAAAGGAAAAACAAAAGAAGAGAAAGAAAAAGTTGAGGCTATGACCAGTCACATATTTGGCGACAGGCAATAATCTCTGGCGACAGAATACAAGAAGTGGGCTACAACCCTGCCTATCGCCCATAATTTCCCTGGTGATTGAGTACACGGAATGGGCAGAGTCCAACCCGTTGCCTGAAAGATCTCTGGCGATAGAATACAAGGAATGGGCGACAGCAGTGTTTTCAATTCGGCGAGCATAAGCATGCATATGACTAATTCTGGCGACAAGGTTCCACGTGGCAGACTCTTTCTGCAAGAGGTGGCTCACGCGTGTGATAGCCAAAATAGCTAGAAAGAGTGACTACTATTGAAGATCTCACAAAGAGGCTACTCTTTTGAATACTCAGTTGCATGCAAGGCGTTATGTGACAGAACAATCTGTCGCTTGAAAGGGGCTTGCTACACTGCAAATTTGCGCGACTACAAGCATGCAACAGGCACTCTGTCCCAAGCTAGCTCAAGGCCACTCGACAAAGCAGTTTGCACAACTAGAGGCATGCGACACGACTAGAACATGGGCAACCTTATCTTCTTCGTTGTGAAATTGAACTTTAAAGCCAAGAAGAGTGACAGGCCGTGAGCTAGACAAGAGCTCCCGTGCGTGACAAGCCTTTAGCGAGACATGGTCTCCCGCATGCGACAGACCTTGGGTGACGGGGGAGCTCCCACGAGCGACAGGCCTTGGATGAGATATGGGCTCTCGCATGCGATAAGCTCCCTACTTTGATAAAATGACAGCGAAGAAAATTAGGTGAACACAGCACCCATACGCAAAATTCCCCCGTTAGCACAATGCAGGCGATGTCTGCGACGCCCAAGTGCGGGATTTGAGCGGAACAATCTAGAATCTTCTAGACCTAGTCCGACCGAGTGTCCCAAAGCTTCCTTCGACCCAAGAACTGCTTTAGCAATCTAGAAGTGGCTTAAGAGCCACACACTTAGACTATTGATAATCACACATGTGAAAGAGGGCTTATCTATATAAAAGGTGTGTCGGCTTCATGAGTCCTTTAAGCAAGATAAGGATGTGCCGGCTCAAGGTGTCGAGATCAAGGATGTGTCTCTTTTGTAAGCCCCTATACATAGCATTCTGGAGTATCAATACAAGTGAGTGCTTGGCACAACGGAAATTGCAAACACATTCAAGCAGGGACATAAGGGTGGTAACCAGATCTGAGGTACTCTCAAACGATGTTTTCAATTTTCTTGTCCACTCTAACAATTGTGATTGAATTAGGCAGGTGTCCGAGATAGGCACTAGCCACTGTCGTGAAAGGCAGCAAGCCAGGAAAAGCTTGGTTCAATCGAAAACAACTTGTGGTAAGCTCGTGAAGATAGATTGATGGTACCGAGGCACGACTCGGTGCACAATCCATGGTTGACAGCAAAACATCACAGCACTCGTACCTTACAGATTTTTCAAAGACAAAGACTTGGAATGGTACTGGTGGTAAACATTTGCTATTATTGTTTTAACATTTGCTGCAATTATTCCACTTAATTGAAAATACTACATTATGAAACGAAAGGCCAGTTATTTTTATCTGTACTATGATAATCCTCCATGTTTGTTAGACATGTTGCAGGAATAGAAGAAGACGCGAGACGGGCACAAATAAGTCCCTAAGCGAAAAATGCGCGAGATGGGCACAAATAAGACCTTAAGCGTGAAGAAGACGCGAGACGGGCACAAATAAGTCCCTAAGCGAAAAGTGCGCGAGATGGGCAAACAAAAAGTCCCTAAGCGAAAAATGCGCGAGATGGGCAAACAAAAAGTCCCTAAGCGAAAAATGCGAGAGATGGGCAAATCAAAAGTCCCTAAGCGAAAAGTGCGCGAGATGGGCAAACAAAAAGTCCCTAAGCGAAAAGTGCGCGAGACGGGCAAACAAAAAGTCCCTAAGCGAAAAATGCGCGAGATGGGCAAACAAAAAGTCCCTAAGCGAAAAATGCGCGAGACAGGTAAATCAAAAGTCCCTAAGCGAAAAGTGCGCGAGATGGGCAAACAAAAAGTCCCTAAGCGAAAAGTGCGCGAGATGGGCAAACAAAAAGTCCCTAAGCGAAAAATGCGCGAGACGGGCAAATCAAAAGTCCCTAAGCGAAAAATGCGCGAGACGGGCACAAATAAGACCTTAAGCATGACGAAGACGTTGGAAGGGCAAAATAAGACCCCAAGCGGGCAAAATAAGACCCTAAGCATGACGAAGACGCTAGAAGGGCAAAATAAGACCCCAAGCGGGCAAAATAAGACCCTAAGCGAGAAAAAGACGCGAGACGGGCACAAATAAGTCCCTAAGCGAAAAATACGCGAGACGGGAAAAAATAAGACCCTAAGCGAGAAGATACAAGACGAGCAAAACAAAAAGTCCCTAAGCACAAAAGGGTGCGAGACGGGCAAAAATATCTCTAAACGAGGTACGTTACAATTTTATCATATTACATTTACGCATTATGTTGGCATCTCGGATATAAACGATATTATATTCTAACAAGTCCTTAAGCGGATAGTGCGCAAGACAGGACCAATACTCCAGGCATTCCGGATATAAAAGCGATGTTATATCCTTATCAATTCTATAAAGTCCCTAAGCACAAAATGGTGCGAGACGGGCAAATTCGAAAATCCCTAAGCGAAAAGTGTGCAAGATGGGCAAATGAAAAATCCCTAAGCACAAAAGCGTGCGAGATGGGCAAGCCAAAAGCCTGAAGCGAAAAATGTGCGATGTAGGCTACGCATTTACTTGAACCAAAAAAGTGTGCGATGTAAGTCATGCATGACGTGCTTGAGCTTGAAGCAGTAATTGAGCGACATAAGCCCCGTATGTAAAAGAACTTGAAGCAAAAAAGTGCACGAGGAAAGCCTGATTATTACGTGAGACTAATACAAGTTAAATGTATAGTTGCTTCGGTAGATGAGTTTAAAAATGGGCTGATCAATTTGTAAAAGACTAAGCTCTTTCACAAAAAACTGGGGAGCACTCTAGATTGACTTATGCCTCAAAAGGAGCATCGATACTAACAGGCACCCAAGCATCTACGCCCTGAGGTGCTATAATTATCTAAATCGTCTTCGTCCAAGCCTGTGAGAACCCCGACCATCTCGGGTCAACCAAAAGGCTCTTAAGGGCTGGTAAGATCAGATAGATCTTTATAAATGCCTATTCTCAGAAAATGTTGCATCAGGATCAAGCTTCAACCAATCCGGAGCACGCCAAGCACAAACCGCATCTGATGAAACCAAAAGGCTTTGGTGGCTCCGCAATCTTGTAATTTCTCCTTATAACTCTTGGTTTCGGTCAGCTAAGACCTTGAATTCGAAAAGAAGGGTGGTATGTTCCACTGGAGAAGCATTTAGCTCAGAGAAGAAAAACGTATCCCGGTAGTGTTCTAAAAAGACATTTTGACAAAAAAAAATGATGACACGAAGTCATTTCTGCTACAAATAATAATTGAGTCCTCAAGTGAAGATGAAAAGACTCTTGTGATAATCCCAGGAAGAGGGTAGCACAAGAATTTGAAAAGCCCATTCTTTATATACTCTTTCACAAGGTAAACCTTGTAAAAGAGTGGGGAGCAATTGATGTGGACTAGATCAATTATTACTGGGCTTTTCTATAAATCAAGTTGAAGACCATTGAGCCAAATGATAATCTAAGCCCAAGAGAAAAAAGGACTCAAAAGGCCCAGAAATGATCCACTGGGTTATTATTTAAGCTGTGGGGCTTAAAGGTAATTACGCGCAAAATAACTCCTATAAATAGGTCACATGTATCATTCTTAAACCCTAAGCTCTATTTGCCTACTGAAACCCTGCCAAAACCCTGTCTGACTTAAGCATCGGAGTGCGCGCGCAGGGAAAACCCCTGCGCCCCTCTGACTTTTCCTATTTCGCAGATTCATTGGAGGCAAACTAACGCGAAGATCGAGGATCCGACATCAGCAAATATTTATTGTTGTTTTTGGCAACAACACTAATAACTATTCAAATATTCAAGTCTCATAAAGCTTTAACGCTTAACAGAAGGGTTTTTCCATATTGGTGGCCGCTGAATCGCTGATTAGCAATATCGATTGGGGCGACTTTGAAAAATAGCAAGAGGCGATTTGTTCTTCGGTAGCGAAGTCCCACTATGCCATATATTCGCCCCTGCTGTCCTACAGTTACAGAGCCACTCAAATCTTAGTAAGAACCAGTAGAGAGAAGAAATTAAGTCCTATTAAACTTCAATCTCTAGGTTTTATCTCAATCATTTTCTGCAAAATTCTATGTATATCACCACAAAATTTCATTCCCTCAATACTCTCAGCCCAGTGGCGCCATACCCAAATTCCAATCATTCATTCCTCGTTTCAAATTTGTAATGGATGCATCTACCGGTACTGTCTCCTTCGCTTTGTTTAGTTATAATTCATCAGAAACGGATTGCTCACTTTTTTTTTTTTTTGTTGTTGTTGTTGTTGCTAGCAAATTAGGTGTGTTTTCTTTCTCAAAACAAATTTCTAGTTTGGACGCCTTATATCATATTTGATTTTATTAATCCGAAAAAACCTGCAAGTATTCTTCTTATTTATTATTTTTCAAGCGTAGTACTGTTCTCCCAATTGTTGTACCCATGTACACTTTACCATTGATTTTACTGGCTTCTATTTCACGTAGCAATAATGCAATGCTAAATTATGCTTATTCATGTAGATTATGAATGACATTATTTATTTAGTACTTGATCTAATAGAATGTGGATCTAATTGATTGGCACCCTTTTAGAGTGTGATGAAATTAAAGCAGTTATGAGAGACATAATGTACTATGTCCTAAACCATTGTTTGTTAAGAGAACTCTTTAGATTGAAATTTAACCCTTTCAATTCCCTGTTTAGAGCCTGCAATTTTGTTGGCACTTTCTTTAGAAACAAACCAACTACCCACATTATTTAAGTTTTTAATTTACAAAATCTATAGCATACAATTAACAAAGTTTAAAGTGCAGAATTTACATGAACTAAAGGTTGCAAAAAGAAAATTACTACCTTAAAACACTAAGTTTAAAGTGCAAAATTTACATGAACTAAATGTTGCAAAACAGAAAATTATTTTAACTTTAAAACTCCGTGAATTAGACTTTCTTAGCTAAGGAATTGATCTAAACTAATTTCAAACTTAATCCCACATTAAAACCTAATCTTACTAAGACTAAATTAACTAAAACTCATATTGAAATAAGAGTTAAAAGGCTGGAAATTGAATCTGAACTGAGCATAATAGGTTCACTTGACCTGGTTTGCACGTCTCTTGGTACAAGCAATGCAGAACAACCTCAAGCTGTAATTGTTAGTAGTCTTAACATCAACATGGGATTCAATAAAGGTCTACCACTTGCGCAACAAATATCGGAGCTTGTTTGTGGTAAAGTCCATTCCCTAAAATTTAGCAAAGAAAAGTTAACATTCTTCATTCAAACAGAATTATGTGAAGATAAACGCCCTATATAATTGCGATAACAAAGTAAACCAAAATGCTATCTACACTATAAGAAAATTGTCATATACTGACGCTCAAAAAAACGTCACTAAAATCCAAAAACCGTTGCTATAGCTCAGTCGACCCTATACCAACAGTCAAAATGTTTAGTTTGATGGTTTTTTAGTCACTGGTATATCCTTTGTTGGTATATTCTGACGGATTTTTAACCATCGGAATAGGTAGTAGAATTATACCAACGGTTTAAGTTTGTCAGTAAATTCATAGCCATCGGCATAGCTCCTTTTTATATACTAATGGTCTAAACCGTCAGAATAAGTAGGAAGGATACACCAATGATATGATTCTGTTAATAATTCTATCTGTTGGTATAGCTTCCTTAATTATACCAACCCTTTAAACCGTCAGAATAAGTAGTACAGATATACCAATGGTCAAAATTCATCACTAAAATTATAACTATTGGCATAACTTCCTTCCCTATATTGACAATCAGTCTAATATTATATTTTTAGCGATAATTGATGCCTAGTGGAATATCCTTGTGTTTTTAATTTATACTAACGGTCAACACTATATTTTTTTGACAATCTATTACTATTGTTATAACCTCAAATATTGAAACAATACTGTAGGTATAAATGTTAATGCATTGGTAAAAATGTTTTTCTTTAATTTATTTTTTTTGAAATCCTTCTTTAATTTATTTTAATTATTAATATTTATTTAGTATACTAATCCAATAATATTTATTTATAATACTAATATGATATAAATTTATATAAAATAAAAGTACCACAATAAAATTCAAGATATTTAATAACATTTGAAATAAAACTACAACCAAATGTTTTTATAATCTAAGAACTTAGATCAAGTTAAGAACTAAAAATATCGCACAAAGTCTAGCTAAAGACAAATATCATTGAATGTTTATAAACATGGTACTTGAAGTAAATAAACAATTGTCCCAAGGTAAATGATCTAAGTAGAGGTCTTCATGGAACATTTGCATAAAATAAAAAAACATAATTGGATATTTAAATTTAGAATAGAAAGAATTAGAATGGTACTAACCAATGGAACAAAGATCAAGTGAAGCAAGGCATATACAACGCCACATAGTACTAACCATTGGCAGAAAAGTCAAATATTATATATGAGATTGAATAGCAAAATTATAAGTGAAAATTTTGGCCATGAAGATACATGACATCAACTTAGCATTAGATCATATTAGATTAGCAAAAATAGAACAACAACAAATAAAGCAGGAATTGTTGGGAGATAAGAACATCGAGACAGAATTCCTCAAAGAAAACTTTCAGCTATTGCTTGGTAATGCAACATCAAACTTCAGCAACAATAATAAAGGAACACACTAGTTAACAAACTCAGTAGACAACATATTGTCCAAGAAATTCCAAGAGATCCCCAGTGTTGTCTAGCCACTTATCACCCATTGTTGCCTAATAAAGAGACCATGTGTCTTATAATTCCAAGAAATTTTACCGATTAAGATTCCATAATTTCCATCTAGCTAGCTTCCGGCTTTTCTCGCCGCAGTCCATAGTTAAACTATATTACCCTTTGCCATTAGTAATATTAGCGACTGTTGTTACATGCATTTAACTAAAATTAAGTATAGACACCATTTTTGTTCGGATCTTCTTTAAACATTTTTTATTAATTAGTTTTTATATTTTTATATGTTTTAATTTCTTTATTTTTATTTTTATTTTAATTTTGATCTTTGATTTTTTATTTTTAATTTAGATTTATATTTAGCTTAGATTTTATTTGGATTTTGATTTTTTATTTCTTTAAAAAATAATTAAAAAAAAAAGAGAAGGGGAAAGGAACTTGGAATTAATTTTAGATTTAAGGTCCGACTCTTGAAATCTAAAAACTTCATAAAAGGTTGATTTTTGATTTTTGTGTACTACTAAAAATAAAAAGAAAATCTAGGTCTATTTAAATGAGACATAAAAAAATACAAAAAAGAGGATACAATAGTATAAAAGAGACTAAACCCTATTGCTTACTGCCGTCCTCACTGCCTGCTGCCTTAATTCTTGGTCTGTCCATGCACCAAACAATTGCCGCCAACCATCATCATTGAGTTTAAGCCTCCCTACCGTCCAAGCTCTTTGCCTTAGCGTCTTGCTAAGTTCTATGTGGGCCGTGGCTGCATCCCACTGTGCGCCACCTTCACCGCATGCCCCTGCAACTTACCATTATCATCGTCCAGCTTGCACCACTGCCTATACCGCTGTGTTTCTGGTTGCCGACCACTGCCCCTTGCAACTTCAGAACTGTCTTCAATGTTATGTGAAAATCTCTTTAGTGTGGATGGTGTACTGATGCAAACAAGTTGAAAAAGAAACTTTGATAGGCAAGGCACTTTCAAGAAGCTATATTAAGAACAATAGTTTTCCCACATTGGTACAAATGATTTAAGAAACATTGTTTCTAGAATACAATGCCTACTCCAAGAGAAAATCAATTGCACTTTGAGTTTTCTTTTAAACTCACTTGAACCAAACCAAAGAATAAAGAGTGTAAGAAGAGAATCTGATTTTACAGTGAAAGAAAGTAGAAGATTGTATTAAATTCTATGAAAGTGGAAGTATTTATAGACTTAAAATGGCGTTAGAAACACCCTTTCATGATTAGACATCATTTGAATGAAGAACCATGACTTTTGAAATGAAGAAACATGTCCAACAAACACATTTTTTGAATTCTCAAAATAAGAAGTCGGATGCCCGAGAAGGATAGTTGACTTTCATAGTGTATTTTCAACAAAGAAGCCAATTTTACTTGGCCCCTTTAGGGCAGTCGGCTGCCCTATATGAAAGTTGAATTCTCATGCAAAAAATATATCAAGAAGGCTTCGATACATAGGGTAGTTGACTGCTCTTTTGGGCAATCAACTAACCAAGAATTTTTTTCATTCCAAGTCATTTTTCATACTTCCAATTCTATTTTTTTTTAACAAAAATACAATTTAAATGATTTTAAGATATGACTTTGGTAATATAAACAACATTCAACACTTCTCATAATCATAGCCACCAGCCATTCTCGCCTTTGTATCCTTGCCAAAAAAAAAAAACACCTTACTGCTGCACACCACGTTCCTTCATCATCGTGCCTACCTTCATCATCCCCACTGCTTGTTATCCGAATATTTGCCACCTTGCCATCACTGAACTGATTGTTGCATGGCTGAGAGACCAATTGCGAAACGGATAAGCTATACTCGAATTTGCAAGACAAAAATCACCTGCAGGTAAATGTTTCCTATTTGTTTCATTTGTGTTTATTCACTTATATCCTTGATTGTATGTTTTGATATGTGTAAAGTAACATTAATTTAAAATAGTTTAAGAGGATGATTAAATGGGATTTTATTGAATGTTCTTTACACGCAATTTATATATAGTTTAATAGTCAAATATGTCTCCAACGTTTAGTATAAAATGAAATTAATACCTTAACTTTCAATTGCGTGGAAATAAAGTCATAAAGTTTTACTTTAAGCAAAAAAACCTAAACATTAAAAAATAATAGAATTATATATATAACCGTTAAATTACTCAAACTTCCGTTATTTATGCACAGTTGGCACATGACATGGATGCTAACAGGGATAATTTTGTCACGTGTATCGCTGATATGGCTTTAAAAATTAAAATTAATATCCATGTCAATAGTCCACGTGGCAAAAAAAGTCATGTCAGCGATCCACGTGGCAAAATTATCCCTGTCAGCATCCATGTCACGTGCCAACTGTGCATAAATAATGAAAATTTGAGTGATTTAACGGCTGTATACATAATTCTATTATTTTTTTAACGTTTAGTTTTTATTTGCTAAAAATAAAACTTTATGACCTTATTTCCACGGAATTAAATATTGAGGTCTTAATTCCATTTTACTCTAAATGTTGGGGACATATTTGGCTATTAAGCTTTTATATATTCATTATAGGAAAAAGGTAAAGACAAATGAATTTAAGAATTAAGTTACGATTTAAAATTTATAAATAGAAAATATAAATGAATCAAAAAAGTAAATTAAGATGAATAAAGATTATATCGATGACGAAATTTCAAGAAAGTTAATCGAGACTTCTTAAAAATTTCTAAGTGAGAAAATTTTTTCTTAAGTCAAGTCAAATTGATGAAATACTTTTGAAAGACTTTTCAATAAATTATAATTCAACAAATTAAATAAAGGAATAAATACACAAATAAATAAATATATGTAGAAATAAAAATTTCAAATAAATAAATAAATAAGATAAAGCGTATAGAAAATAGATAGACTAAAAATTATAATAAATAAAATAAATAAGAAAAAAAGATGAATTATGCCAATGATGAAATTTTAAGAAAGTCAGTTGAGACTCTTTAGAAAATTTCTAGGTGAAGAGAATTCTTTCAAGCCCAGCCAAATTGATGGGATGCTTTTAAGAAAGTTTTCAACAAATCATGATTTATGTTTATTTCTAAATGAACAAAATAAAATAAATAAAATATATCGATAAAAATAGGGTCAAATAAGATTTAGAAAAATATAGAAATTGATATGGACTCAAAAGCCAATGTTAGATTTTCATAAAACATTTAATTTATCTGATGATAGAATTTAAGAAAGTCAATTGAAACTCCTTGAACATCTTGCAGTGAGGGAAATTTCTAAGGTTAGAGCCAAATTAATTGAAAAATCTTAGAAATATTCCTAATATATAAGCATATTGGAATATGCAAAAAGGATATAATCTTATGCAAAAGGGATATAATCTTATGCGTAATTAAAAATGATGTAAACTATTTTTCTTTTCATTTCAAATGTCACAAAAGATTATTTGGTATTCTTTTCTAGTTTCCTAATAAGTAGTAAATACTTGTGTTTTAGTTTGTAAAACTTTTACATTAAATTTTGTACTTGTTTTATTTATTTTAAGGGATGTTTGTCACATCCCGTAACTACATTATTTCACGTTTTTCCACACATTTTATATGATTAGGTTGTCTGTGATGTCTTACTTTCTTCTTTTTTTTCCATATATAGTAACTATTTAACAAAATGTAATTTATTTATCATTTACATCTCCTATTTAATTTACAACATTGTAGTACTATAAAATATGTCTGAATATATAAATAAATGATTATACCTCCAAGAGACAAGCTCGCTGCCTCCGGGCATTATATGCGCAGCTAAAAATCCCTAGTTGTAATCACGCAGTCACTAGAAGTACATTGTAGATGTTGAAATAAAAGGGTGAGCAAACCACAGCTCAGTAAAAGAATTGTATGCAAAACTAGATATCCCGAAATCTATATGCATTAAAATCCTTATTTTCCTATAGGAGCTCTAAGGACCACTATAGGAATGATACTATAGTCGGCTAAGGGATCCGAATGGAGTAAAGAAGGTATTTTGAAATACCTGTTTTATCCCAGAACCTAGAAGTGACTATAGAGAGTAAATATCGTTCTTGAGATAACTCATCTTCCATATCATTTCATATCCTTTTCAAAGTAATGCTTTCATAAAATAAAGCATTTAAGTAAAATAAACTAATATTCATATATTCTTTAAAAAGAATATTAGTTTAAGTAAATCATCATTCTCATTTAAACTCATTTCACATGTCACTGTATACACCATAAACAATACGGTACTCCATGTAGTACAATAAACTGTTAGAAATTATTTTCCTTTTCATATAAACACATATTCATGTACTTTTTCATTTAAACACATTTTTCATGTCACATATCATTTCATATTTCATAAAAGTGGAGATTAAAGCATCACCCAGAACATATCATGCTAGAGAGAAAGTACCATGTAGGGCAATAATAATCATGTCAGATCTATGGCCATAGTCTAGGGTAGTCCTCCGTCAAACACTGATTAAGTGTCAACCGGGACTAAATACATATCACATGTCACATATCACATATTACGTATCACATATCGGCATGATATGGGGCCTATTAGTCTCAAAACAGTATATGTGAAATCTCATTACCTTTATGGAATTAAGTTAAATCAATAATATCTTTCAAAAAATCCATAAAGGTATAAATCACAGTATCTCGTACAGTGAAAACAGTATTATAAAACATTACACTGTAGTAATAAATCTCATAAATATTTTATTTTACCGTAAACACATCTATTTCCATGTTTTCTTTTCAAACATTTCACTTTTAAGATTTCTGGAAATCATTTTCTAGTAATTTTCATAATTTATGGAAAATGGAAATATTTAATTTCCAAAAATAATAATAAAATTCCTGTCATAACGTATTAAGCTTTAGAGAAAAACCTAATAGTTAGACACAAAACTATGGAGTCGCCACCAACCATTCTAGCCTAGGTGTGATTGGTCACCTATTCAAACTATGGATAAAGCTTGGTCTACGTTCAAAGACACTAGGGTTCGGGAGTACGGTTACGTGTAGGGAAGGATTAGCACCCCTACAACGCCCATCCTAAAATGGTACCAACTAGTTTTAGGTTATCTTTACAATTTGCCTTGTGTTTATATTAATTTCGATATGCTTATATATTGGGAATATTTCTAAGATTTTTTCATCAATTTGGCTCCAATCTTAAAAATCTCCCTCACCTCAAGATGTTCAAGGAGTCTCGATTGACTTTCTTGAACTACATCGTCGGAGGTGAAGGAGATTTTTAAGATTGGAGCCAAATTGATGGAAAAATCTTAGAAATATTCCCAATATATAAGCATATCGAAATTAATATAAACACAAGGCAAATTGTAAAGATAACCTAAAACTAGTTGGTACCATTTTAGGATGGGCGTTGTAGGGGTGCTAATCCTTCCCTACACGTAACCGTACTCCCGAACCCTAGTGTCTTTGAACGTAGACCAAGCTTTATCCATAGTTTGAATAGGTGACCAATCACACCTAGGCTAGAATGGTTGGTGGCGACTCCATAGTTTTGTGTCTAACTATTAGGTTTTTCTCTAAAGCTTAATACGTTATGACAGTTTGGCGACTCCATTGGGGAGATTAGAGAGTCAGGCCAATACTTAGTTTTAGGTTATCTTAGAATTTGCTTAAGAGATCTTAGTAGAAAATAAATATTAAATAAAACATTATTCCTTCATACACACACATCACTTTGCATTAGCATACATAAGCCCTCGACCCGGGCTCGGTCCTTTTTAGGAGGGAGTAAAGTATCTACGCTCTCGTGAGGTAATACCTCCGCAATGGCTAGCGAAATACTCCCACTCAAATTGAACCTTTCCGTTTGTAGCCTATGATGGGTGAGGATTGGGTGCCTTACTAGTCCTATGTGGACGATAGTGAGGAACAATTTGAGAACCTTTAGAATTCTTACTTATCCAAACCAAGCATATAAAGAAACCTAAAAGACCAACTTAAGTTAGAGCCATGTCAACTCATCATGTAGAGATAACCAAGGATTAGGACACATGAAGGAAATTTTTTTTTTCTTTTCAAAAAATATAATATTAAAAAAAATCAAAATAAAGAAAATAAAGAGATGAAATGTGTCTGTTCATCACATGAGGCTTTCCTTTGAATTTGGGATGCATAACATGTCCATTTGAATATTGCACCTATACAATTAGACATTTTTGGCCATACATGAATTGAGCATGCATCTCATGCATAGGTTTGTATGTGCATATCGTGGCATCTTGATTGAGACTATGGTAATAAAGTTGAGAAGATAGCTCGGCTGTTAAATTGCCAGTCACCCATACGATACTTGTTTGCAAATAAGAGTCATGGAGAATGAGCAGTTGGCATGAATTAATGGAATAGAAAAGGTGCAACAAGAGATTGTCAAAGCCCAAGAGGAAACTCGAGAGCAGATGACTAAGATGATGGAGTTGATGATGAGTATGACTAAAGGGAAAGGAGTTGTGCAAGACCTAACAGTGGAGGAATATCCTAGTGATGATCCACCATACCCTCCAGGGTTCACCCATCAAGCCCAAATGTCTCCAAAGGTTTATGCTCATGCAACACCTTCAATGGGAGGATAAGACCGTACTCTGGGCCGAAGTCAACCTGGTATAGGGTCTAGTCTTGTTGACCCTATTTTCATCCTAAACTTGGATGATCCTATTGAACAGGAGAAGTTAAAGAGAGAAGCAGTTGACAGTCTGGCTGTAGGGATACAACATAAATGTGACATGTTGGAGAAAAGGTTGAAGAACTCATCAGCAGTGGTGCCTTAACTCAAGAGCTTATTGAACAATGGAAGTCTGCTCTTCCATAGGCCAAATTTCCTATGTGTAATTTGTGGATGTGAGATGTTCTCAAGATTCTTGAAATTTACATCAAGTTGTTTTGAAAAGCTTTTCATATTTTTCTTTCCAAATAGATGAAATAAAATAATTTTGAAAACATTGGTGATTATTATTGAGAATGAATAGACCTAGCCATTACATTTCTAGTATACTTGTCGATTCAGTGAAAACTTGGAATCCATAAAGACACACAAACTTGAATTTCATTCATTTTTGCTTACCACGGTGAACTTTTGAAGTCAATGATCTTCGTTAAGGCAATGAGCAATGAAATGATTGATGAATTTACAAAACTTTTGAATTGTTTTGAAAGACCAATTCATGAAGCATTCTCTTAAGGACTTTGTATCTGGAAATTTGATAGATGTTAAGGCCAAGCTAAGAGTCCCAAACACATCAACCCAAAATTTCCTTCTCATAACTTGAACTTTCTAATTCAAACCATCTTTTGCTATATCTTGAGGCAAAATGATTAAAAGAACCAAGCTTTTGATAACCTCAATATCTTTTAATGGTCATTCTTAATTTGATTAATATCCTCTTTCCTATTGTAAACCATGATAATGAAAATTGTTGTATAAGGCCTACATAAAGTTGAGTTGATACATTCTGGGCATGAGTTGTGAAAAAAAAGAGAAGTGAAGAAAAAAGGAAGCGAAAAAAACAAAAGAAGAAAAGAAAAGAAAAAATTGATTATGAAACCATGCATGAGGGATATTCAAATAGTTTCAAAAGCAAAATAAAGTTTTCATCTTGAGGATTGGTTTTCAATAGAAGTGTCGATATTTGATATGACAAATGGCCATCTTTCATATTCCCATCACTGAAATGAAATTATCCCTTTGTTACCCCTTTTGAGCTTATTGATTTCTTTTTAAATGAACTATGACCAAGGATCACCCTCCACATTGGAGAGGCAAATACATCAGAAGAGTTTTTAGAAGCATTCGTGATTGATCTTATGTCAAATACAAGAAAATGATGCCCTATGACAAGGGGTAAATGCGAGAAGAAGGATATGTGAAGATGGAAATCAATGTAAAAAAAAAAACAAGAAAAAAATATGAAAAAAGTAGATGCAAAAAAAAAGAGGATGGAAGAGAAGAAATGAATGAGAATAAAATGTTGGAAAAGAAAAGAAAAGTGCTTCGAAGAGTGGGAAGGACAGATGTTCACAATCGAAGAAATGATCCTTGGTTCGATAAACATTGAAAACACTTATTTTGGACCTATTTATCCATTCTTTGAAAACCCTAAACCTTGGCCTACGGTACGTGCTTAAAAGTCCATTTTGATCAAATAAAGATGCTTGTATTGAAAAGCTTTTCTTTGAGAAACCATCATCATTATTTTGTTTGGAATGAAATTTGAATTCTCAAATGCATGGTAGAATAATCAATAAAAAAAGAAGAAAAAAAAGAAAAAAAAGAGAATGAAGCTCTAGGGTGAAAACCCATGAAAGGGCAGTCTAGAGCAAATTTGAAACAACTCAAGGCCATTGTTTGTGACGATGCTAAGGCAATAACAAGACAGAAGAAAAACCAGAGGAGTGATGCTTTCAGTCAAGACCTTTTGAGAAATTCAAAAACTATCACCTTGAAATTTTGACTTCAGATTTGTATCTTTGGTTTCCTTACCCTGAAATTTGAGCCATCACAGCTAGGCTTGACATTTGTTAAAGTCCATATATCAAGAAATTAAGGGAATGCTAAAATGGATTGTGTTATGTGAAAGTTACTTTTATAAAAAGAATTTTCATTTTCAAGGAATTTGTTTCATTTGTGAGCTAAGATGGAGAGACATTGATTAATAGAACCTTTCTTGATGACCAAACATCCTTGATGCACCAAATCAGCACATTTATTCAACTAAATCAAGCTGTGACTCATTCTATTTGTTCTCAATAGTATTTGCCAATTTTTAAGAGATTCAAATGTCAAATGTTTTTATCTTGGAAAGTTATTATGTGGGGCAATTTTCCATTTTCGAAAAAAGAAACTTAAAGAAGTGAAAAATGAGAGTTTTGAGATTTTATGGGGGCAAGTTCTTGTTTTAAAGAAATCAAGTGTGGTAAAGGTGTTTTTAAGACTATTCTTGGGGCAATCTTTGGTTGTTACGAGAGCATGAATTTTCGTGAAGATATGGAAGTGGTGAAGTGTTCTTGTGAATAGTTTGGGATGATTTTATTGTTATGATTTGTATAGATGAATTTTAATTTGATAAGAATTTTGGGGCAAGAAGAACACTAAATGAATGATGATGATGGGGCAATGGGAAGATTGAATGAATGATGATTGCTAAACTTAAAGAAAGAAGAATTGTGGGGCAAGAAGAAGATTGAATGAACGATGATGATGGGGCAAATGATTTTAGGATTGTTAAATTTGAAGAAAGAAGAATGAAGAGGCATTGAAAGATAAGGCAAAGAGAAGATTGAAGAATGACAAATTTTTGAAAAAAGGAATAAGATAGGCTGATGATGTGACTTTGTAAGGCATTGTTTATCATTTGCATTGCATTCATGACATGCATGGCATTGCATTCCATTACATGCATTTTGACACAAAAAAAAAGAGTTTGTTTGTTAAGACAATAAGATAAAAAAAAAGGTTTTGAAAGACTAGATGACTAAAATTTGGAAAATAAAAAAAAGAAGAAAAAAAATAAAAAATGTGAGAAGGATTAGGAATAAGATGTGACAAAAAAGGTATGAAGTTTTGAAACAAAAATGTTAAAATTTGGAAATAAAGAGGAAATTTAAAAGTTATGAATATGATGAGATAATGGAAAAGGGATCAAAAGATGTGATGAGATGAAAAAATGTGATAGGAAATAACAAAAAGAAGAAACTGGAATGATAAGATGATCTAGAAGATAGAATTGAAATGATGAGATAAGATTAAAGCCTCCGGGTACAATTTGTAAGTCCTTCAGGCTTGATTCATTAAAACCTCCGGGTACAATCTATAAGATCTCCGGGCATGATTCATTAGAACCTCTGGGTACAACTTGTAAGACCTCCGGGCATGATTCACTAAAACCTTCGGGTATAATTTATAAGACCTCCGGGCATAATTGAGCATTTTAAGATGAGAAATTTTTAAAGTTTCAGGGCCTTCCTAGTCGAAGGAGCATTTAAGAGATGAGAAAATTTAAAGTTTCAGGGCCTTCCTAGTCGAAGGAGCATTGAAGATGAGAAATTTAAAGCTTCAGGGCCTTCCTAGTCGAAGGAGCATTTTAGAGAGGAGAAATTTTAAAGTTTCAGGGCCTTCCTAGTCGAAGGAGCATTTTGGAGAGGAGAAATTTAAAGTTTCAGGGCCTTCCTAGTCGAAGGAGCATTTTGGAGATGAGAAATTTTAAAGTTTCAGGGCCTTCCTAGTCGAAGGAGCATTTTAGAGAGGAGAAATTTTAAAGTTTCAGGGCCTTCCTAGTCGAAGGAGCATTTTGGAGATGAGAAATTTTTAAAGTTTCAGGGCCTTCCTAGTCGAAGGAGCATTTTAGAGATGAGAAATTTTAAAGTTTCAGGGCCTCCCTGGTCAGAGGAGCATTTTCATGATGAAAACCAATTTCTTTTAGAATAAGTAAATATCCACAAAAAAAAAGAAAAAAAAGGAGAAACCCTAGAAAAAACATGTAGGAAAAGAAAACCCTATAAAACTATTGAAAGGGCAGCCGCTAGGGGGGAGAAAAAACCCTAAAGGGGGACACGAGAAAAAAAGAAAAGAAGGGGGTTCGGTAGGACCCCAAAAGAAATTAAACCCTATTGCCTATTGCCTTCCTCACGGTTGCTGCCATAATACCGTCCATGCACAAAACTACTGCTGCGAACCATCATCCTTGTGTTCTCCTCACCTTTGCATCTGAAGCCTGCTACGTGCGTTCCCATCGTTCCCGCACTTCCTTCACTGCCGAGCCTACTGTCCTGTTGCATTCAACGAGTCCCCTTCATCCTTGCTGTCTTCGCAACCCAATTGCCTCGGCTGGAATCGCTATGCTCGCCCGTGTCATAACCTTCACTGCTCCTCCTCGCCACCACCCGAGCAACACATGAGCTGCTCTTATAGATTGAAGACAGCTACTGTAGCAGAGATCGGATAAGGAAGATAGATCGTGCTTAAGTTCATAGCTAAAAGCCAAGCATAACAGAGAGCAGTGAACCGAGGTAAAACAAAATCAAGAAAGAAGAATACCGTGAACGAAACAAAAGAGGAAGCTTGAGGCGGTGGAGACAAGCAATAAAGCAGGTAAATGGAATCTGACAAGAATGGTTTTCTCCAATTTGTTCACATGCTTTTGAGACTTTCTATTTATTTCTTTATTGCCTCCCATGCATTTCACATCACAAGTCAATTTTCTTGTATTATTTTTTTTTATCTAATCATGATGCTTCACGTTATGTCTTGTAAATTTTAGGTCTTATTGGTCATTGTGAAATTAATTTTAATTATTGAACTATATGAAATGAATAAAAATTAATTAATAAAGATTAAAATTAGATGAGCATAAACAAAAATAATAGATAAATAAAAAAGGATAATAAATAAGAAATAAGAATTCGATTGAGAATTAGATTTTATAGAATGAATATGAATTGTACCGATGATAAAATTTCGAAAAAGTCAATTGAGACTCCTTGAAATTTCTAGGTGAGAGGATTCTCCCTTAAGTTGAGCCAAATTGATGGGATACTTTTGGGAGAATTTTCAATAAAATATAATTTATATTTATTTTAAGATTAAATAAATATAAAATAAATGGAAGGAATAAAAATTAATTAGTAAAGACTAAAATTAAATGAACATAGACGAGAATAATAAATAAATAACAAGGATAATAAATAAGAAATAGGAATTAGGTCGAAAATTAGATCTTATAGAATGAATATGAATTGTACTGATGATGAAATTTCGAGAAAGTCAATTGAGACTCCTTGAAATTTCTAGGTGAGAGGATTCTCCCTTAAGTTGAGCCAAATTGATGGGATACTTTTGGGAGAATTTTCAATAAAATATAATTCATATTTATTTTAAGATTAAATAGATGTAAAATAAATGAAATGAATAAAAATTAATTAGTAAAGATTGAAATCAAATGAGCATAAATAAAAATACATAAATAAAAAGGGTAATAAATAAGAGATAAAAATTAGATTGAGAATTAGATTTTATAGAATGAATGTGAATTGTACCAATGATGAAATTTCGAGAAAGTCAATTGAAACTCCTTGAAATTTCTAGGTGAGGGGATTCTTCTTTAAGTTGAGCCAAATTGATGGGATACTTTTGGGAGAATTCTCAATAAAGTATAGTTCATATTTATTTTAAGATTAAATAAATATAAATAAATAAAATGAACAAAATATGAATTAGATAAAGACTACGCTTAAATAAACATGAATTAAAATTAGATAAATAAACGAATGAATAAGTAAATAAATAAATGTGACAAGAGTACAATAAAAATAAAATAAGAAGTAAGTATGAATTATGCCGATGATGAAATTTCAAGAAAGTCAATTGAGACTCCTTGAAAATTTCTAGGTGAGGAGGTTCCTTTTAAGCCGAGCCAAATTGATGGGACGCTTAAGAGTGGATTTTTAATAAAACATAATTCATGTTTATCTCTTAAAATAAGATGAATAAGAATATAAAAATAATTAAAATAAATAAACAAACTAAGAAATTTATAAAATGAGTATAAAGTCGAAATTAGAGATAAGATTAAAAAGGGGAACCCATAAAATATTAGAATAGATCCGACGATGGAATTCAAGAAAGTCAATTGAGACTCCTTGAAAATCTTGAGGTGAGGGGAATTTCTAAGGTTGGAGCCAAATTGATGGAAAAATCTTAGAAATTTTCCCAATACATAAATATATCGAAATTAATATGAACTCAAAGCAAAATTGTAAAGATAACCTAAATCTAGTTGGTACCATTTTAGAATGGGCGTTGTAGGGGTGCTAATCATTCCCTACACGTAACCGTACTCCCGCACCTTAGTGTCTTTGAATGTAGACCAAGCCTTATCCATAGTTTTAATAGGTGACCAATCACACCTAGGTTAGAATGGTTGGTGGCGACTCCATAGTTTTGTGTCTAGCTATTAGGTTTACTCCAAAACTTAATACGTTATGACAATTCCATAAACATATTGTTCACTGTGGAACACATGTAGAGACATTTTAGTCTCAAAACAATATTTTCATAATCATATCACCTTTATGGAAATAAATAAATTCAATAATTCTTCAATCATTCCATAAAAGATTTTATTAAATCATAAAGTGAATATTATGGAACATAATTTATAAAATATTCACTTTTCATTTCTTCATCTCCAAATCAATATCATCTGCTGTAAAATATGTAAGAGAAATATTTTGTATTCTCACTTTCAACCAAATTGGCAACATGAATATTTAAATGATATTTTTCGATATATTCATGTTTTATGAAAAAAATCAATTTCCCATTTTCAAGGCTAGGAATTTATCAAATCATATAATTAAATATTCTCATATTTTAGAAAATATTTCTATAAATTTCAGCAGCCAAACGGCTGCTATTATCCTAGCATTCCTACAAATTAAACACAATTTCATATATAGCAAACAACCTCAATTCCATAGATTTCCATGCATTTCATTTCAAAAATATTCTCATAATATTTTATGCATAATAAATATGCATTCGAAATATCGCTACAACTTACACATGCATTCCTTACCTGTGTAGCATATTTCGACTCTTTTAGCAAACCACTCAAAATCCGATTCTTCTGGGCTGTAAATAATTCCATCAAAATTATTAGCTCTTTAAATACTTAATTTGAGCTATTATTCATGTCTTTTTGCAGCCACATTAAACACTGCAATTATTTTCGTAGTGTGATTTCTACCAATTATTTCCATTAAACTTATTTCCACTTACATTCTTATCAATTTTGCTGCATTATTATTTCTTACTTATCAATCATCCAATTTTAACATTTCATATTATGAAATGTAAATTGCAATTGGTTTCAAAATTTATTCATTCTTCTCCCACATTCAATTTCATTAATGCTCTAATGAATCTATATATTTATTTGCTAGCTATTAACTTAAAAACTTCATACATTGGGCTTTAACAAAATTTACACTGGCCCAATTATCATTTTTCTTTTCTTTTCTAGTTCATTTCTTTTCTTTACTGCTTTCTTTCTTTTTTTGTTTAATTTTTCCTTCTACTGTCGGCACTCTCATTCTTTTCCATAGCCGGCATCTCATCAAGTCCACTTCCTCTTATTTTTCACTTAAAATTTATCAAACATGTTAATTTCAGCCACAATTACTCACCATCGTGGCTGCTCTGTTCCCAAACAGCATGTTCACGCCACTTTTCTGCACCCTACGGTTTTGCATTTCAACCTTTAATCCAAGTTTCAAGCAATTCTGTTTCTCCATACAATTTATTCTTACTTAAAACATATCAAAATCATCAAGTTTCCTCACCATTCTTTCAGCCCAATACAGCCGTATAAGCCCCCTTGTATCATGCCACTTTCCTATTTTGACAACCTTCCATTTCATCCAAGTTTCAAACAACTTTCCCTCATCATTTTCTTACTAATCCTTCCAAATCACACATCAAAATCAATTAAAATTTTCATTATTTTTCTGTCACCACCGAATCCCATAAGCTTTACTACTTTTCATTTTTTTCTTTCAATCTAATGTAATAATCATATTCTCATGCATGAATAATTCAAGAACCAAAATTGAAATTGGAAGGACCCCCCTTATATTACCTTTTCTGCCCCAGTTAAATTGCTTACCTCCAACCCGATTTTGCGAGTTGAATTCCAGCTTCTAAATGCTAGATTCAGCTAATAATTTTCAGGTTTGGAACGTCCTTAAGGTGGCTAAGAGGTTTCATGAAGGAGGTTGCATGATTTGATGAAGAAAGGTTGGGGTTTAGCATGGAAACGTGAGGAGACTTTGAAATTTTAAAACAAAAATCGTGCAGCAGAGCAAAACAGGGAAGAGTTTTTGAGTCGGTGCAAATGGCTGATGGAGATGCTGAAATTTGGCTTCTTTTATGTATACTTCATCCAATAAAATGATACCACATGTCCACTAATATTTTTCCTCTCCTTTTCTCTTCATTCATGCTTTTCTTGTTATTTTTTTATTCAACAATGCAGCAAGCTTCCACGTGAGCTTGTTGCAAAGTGTGTGTGTGTATGTATATATATATATATATATATATATATATATATATATATGTATATATATATATATATATGGGGAAGGATCCACTTACACAGGTGTAAAATTAAAAAGTTTTATACACTTTTCTAGTCATTAGATTAAAAAACAAAGGATGGTTTAGATTAAAACACCATCCCTCACTCTACCGTTTCTTTAACATTCTCTTCCTACCGTCTCTCTTCACGCCTCACGCTGCCTTCTCTGTTTCTCTTCCCATCTCATGGCAAACGGTGGTCCTTCTTCATCTCTTCCCATCTTTATCCCTTCATCTCTTTTTCAATCTCACTGCTCTACCGTTCCTGCCTCTGTTTCTTTTCGTGCAGTCTCTGTTTCCCTCTCTCACGGCAGTCCTCTGTTTCTCTATTCCATCTCTTTCTCTGAACTATAGTCTTCTCCATCTCCCTTTCTCTTCAAATTCTTTTACTCAATCTAGCAAAGTCTCCTCTCCAGTCGCGACACCCTAAGAGTTGGGAGCCTCCTCTCCAGCAAGTACACCCCGAGAGTTAGGAATTTTAGATCTGAAGGGCTAATAAAGCCCTTTCCCCATTCCTAAAACTCGAAAAGACCCTCTTTCCCTCTTCCCAACCGTTCCTGTCCACGCCGCTCCTCACTCCTTTCCCACCTTCTCCCCATAACACACACTTCAAAGCCTCCGCTCATTTTTCAAGTACTTCTATAAAACTAGTTTATTTTCATCTTTAGTTTAAGACTACGTTCTTGTTCTTTTTTTTTCTTTCAAGTAAATTTTTTCTTTTTTAAGTTTGATTTCAGATTTGTTTTAATTTTTTTTTTTGTTGAGATCCTCCTGGAGCCTTGATATTTCTATTTGTAGTAATATTACGAGAATGCATTGCTTTTTTCTTTCAGGAATTTGATTCAAAAACATGGCTAATTTTGCTAGAGTTGAGAATGCATTAAAACGAGCTGACGGTAATCAACCAAACTCTTTTTTTTTCTTTAAATTTTAACATGTCTTTCAATTTTAGTTTCTTTGTTTGAAATTTTTGAAATAAAATTTTGTTTTTAATGGATGCAGAGTTGATAAATGTTGGGCAAAAGCAAGATGCATTGCAAGCTCTTCATGATTTAATTACGTCGAAAAGATATTGAGCTTGGCAAAAAACGCTCGAAAGAATTATGTTTAAATACGTAGAACTTTGTGTTGATATGCGAAAAGGTTGGTTTGCAAAGGATGGTTTGATTCAATATCGAATTGTGTGTCAGCAAGTAAACGTTAGTTCATTGGAGGAAGTGATCAAACACTTTATGCATCTTTCTATTGAGAAAGCTGAGCAAGCTCATAGCCTTATTGGATTTTATTTGATTATTCTTACTGTCTTAATGATTTTTCGGCAGGTCCAGCAGGCCTTCGCAGACCGAGAGAGGTGACTTGCTACTTCTTCAACTAAAACATGGCTTTCTTTCTTTTTTTCTTCCTTTTACTCTATTGTCAATGGGTCACAGAATATAGAAAATCATCATCATCATCATCATCATCATCATCATCATCAAGCCTTTATCCCAATAGAATATAGAACATAATGATGCAATTTGTGTTTGATAGATGCTGCTTTTTTTAATTGATGTTTAGAATTACTTGATTGAAATGATGATGAACACTTTTGAGCTTTATATGTTATTATTTGGTTTCCAACATTGTAAATATTTGTTTTCATGTAGCTACAAATTATAGCACAATCTACGCACTTCTTATGTCTTTTGTTTCACATAGAAGTACTAAACACTCTTGTCCTTTTGCTATTCAATGTTACAGGGGTTGTGGGTTTCTTGGCATTTATGAGTTTATAGACCTCTGCTACCAAGCAATAAAGGAGTATTGATCCTCTAAAGGCTACACCATTTATAAGCTAGGAAATGCTGATCAGCTCACTAACGATTCTGTCAAGCTTGGGTTCCCTATTGTTGTTTCTACTGTAATTATTTACATGTTAGTTATGTTGCCTTTTATAGGCTTGTAATTGAGCTTAGAAACAGCTTGGCTTTGGGATTTTTGAACTTGTTTCCATCGTATGTCCAAGAGTTGTGTAAATGTTCAAATTTCAATGTTGACAAATTAAAAGCAGTTCTTCAAATGTGACATCTGAATTTGTGTGATTGACAGAATAAAATGTTCATGGTTTTCAATGTTTTTGACAAAAATATGGGAGCTAGATTAAGTGAAATATTGGTGGTAGTTGTATTAAAAGAAAAATGATATACTATTAAGAGGAAATTAATAAGGACTTAAATCTAAAAAAATGATGTACTATTAGTATACAAATCCAAGTATAACTAGCATAAGGAAAGATAATAGCCATTCTAGGATTTGGAGGGGTTGCATATGCAATGGCAATTGCAGACTTGATGCAGAGGTGAACTTTAAAACATATAGAACACAATCATTGATTGATAACACACCTAAATTCTACACCTAAACCTTACTAGAGTTCTCCAACATGATCCTCAAAGCAAATAAGATGTTACAAAGCATTCAAAGGAAAATAAATCAAGAATTAAAAGTAAAAGCTGCAATAAGATTTATCTATATCACTGAAAAATAGACAATACTTGAAGTATTTCAAAGGTATTATTACTACTTAAAAAAGGATAAAATTGTACCACAATATCTTATCTATAGAAAAATCTAAAATAAAAACATATACACTTTAGTAAATTCCTTTTAGAGAGCATTATTCTTCAGAATTTTCATCTCCATATGTTGTGCTTCTACAAGCGAAGAGACTGTGAGGTTTGAAGAGAAATAGAGGACTGGTGTGAGAGAGGGAAACAGAGATCGCATAAAAAGAAACAGAGGCAGGAACTGTAGAGTAGTGAGATTGAAAAAGAGATGAAGAAATAAAGATGGGAAGTGATGAAGAAGGACCACCGTTTGCCGTGAGATGGGAAGAGAAACACAGAAGGCAGCGTGAGGCGCGAAGAGAGACGGTAGGAAGAGAATGTTAAAGAAACGATAGAGTGGGGGATGGTGTTTTAATCTAAACCGTCCTTTGTTTTTTAATCTAATGGCTAGAAAAGTGTGTAAAACTTTTTAGTTTTACACCTGTGTAAGTGGATCATTCCCCTATATATATATTTTCTACTTCATTTATTATTACATATCACCACTAGAGTATTGTAAAATCAGATTTTACAATGTTACAAGTACAGACTTTGTTTGTTATATGGTATTTCTACAGAGAGTTCATGTAAAAGTTACTTACTAGATTTGCTACTACATTTTATGGTTCTTTTTGTATATAACATTAAGCATCCAAAATATAACATTATTATATCCAAAATTTTGTATATAACATTAAGCATCCAAAATATAATAAATGTCGACTAGTATATTCAACAAAATAAAACAAAGTAAGTGATAAGTTCATGAATAAAAACAGAACAACTGTAGCTAGAACTTTAACTAATGCAGCAACATCTATATACATGAATAAAACAAAACAAATGCCTACAAATTAGTCATTAATGATTGAGATTGGTAAGTTCAACTTATCATTCATCTTACACACACAACCTGAACGTCACTCTCATGTTCTAAAAAAACAAATTAGAAGATAAAAAAACTAGCAAAAAGCTAAGAGCAAGAGTGAAAAAAAAAATGAAGTACCTAATATCAGAACTTTGAAAGCTCTTTGCTTTACAAGTGATGCAAAAAGAAACCAACTTTGTCTCCCTTTCACTTACTAACTACTGTATAGAGATAGAATGAAAAGAATTAATCTTCCATGAAAGTATGTGGAGATAGAATAAAAGAAAATCAAATAATAGAACAATGCAAGTGAAGACCAAAAAAATAAAAGCTGTTTTTACTTACAAAAAAATTTGGCAAGGGAGTAGGCTATCGGCATTGGATCTGTGAGGGGAGTGACCGGCGGCAGCCACTTGGTTCGACACTGGAGAGGAGCGCAGTGGATAGGCATGGAAGAGAGAGACGGATTTGGTCTGGAGAGGCAGTGGGAAGGTGTGCGCATGGGAGATCGAGGCGGTGGCGAGGTGTGCGCAAGGGAGAGAAGAGGAGAGGCGAGGCGCACGTAGGGCAGCTAGGCTAGACGTCAACACTATTGTAGGCCTCGAATCTGGGTGGGTGAGGTTGGTGGGAGGAGTCAGGGTGAGGAAGAGTTGGGTGAGGATTTGCCAGATTTTCCCTAGGTTTTTTTTTTTTTGCTAAGTAAAAGGTGAATGGGGATAACGAGTAGTAAAGTAATTTTTTTTGTTCAATTAGTTTAATTATTTGGGCAGGAGTTGATGTAAATAAATAGATAATTTTGAGACGGATTTGTGGCAGCAAAATCCGTCTCAAAATTTTAGCATTTTTTTATATAAATTTAATAATATTACTTCATTTAATTGTAAAAATTTTACAATATTTTTTTATATTTGAATGATATTACTTATAATTTATATATTCTAAAAATCATTACAAAACATTAAACTAAAAAATATCATGATATTATACTTTATATTAGTATATTAGTTTATATTCTGTCTCTAAATTTTGAGACGAATTTTGCAACGGAAATTCTATCTTAAAACCCTTGGATTTTTTTTATTTTCTGGGAGATTTTGAGATGAAATTTGTAACAGAAATTCCATCTCAAAACCCTTGCATTTCTTTTTTATTTTTGGGAGATTTTGACACGAAGGTTTTGAGATGAAATTTCTATTGCAAATTTCGTCTCTAAACTTTGAGACGGAATTTGCAGCAGAAATTTCGTCTTAAAACCCTTGGATTTCTTTTTTATTTCCTGGGAGATTTTAAGATGGAATTTTCGTTACAAATTCCATCTCAAAATTTTAAGATAGGTTTAGCAACAGAAATTCTGTCTCAAAACCCTTGCATTTCTTTTTTATTTCTTAGTAGGCTACCTGCATTGGATCTGTTGGGGGAGTGACCGGTGGTAGCCACTTGGTTCGATACTGGAGAGGAGCGCAGTGGAGAGGTGTGGAAGAGAGAGACGGATTTGGTCTATATAGGCAGTAGGAAGGTGTGCGCATGGGAGCTTGAGTCGGTGGTGAGGTGTGCGTAAGGGAGAGGAGAGGAGAGGCGAGGTGCACGTAGGGTAGCTAGGCTAGACGTCAACACTGGTGTTGGTCTTGGATCTGGGTGGGTGAGGTCGGTGGGAAGAGTTGGGTGAGGATTGGCCAGATTTTCCTTAGGTTTTTTTTTTAGCTAAGTAAAAGGTGTCGAGATAACGAGCAGTAAAATTTTTTTTTTGTTCAATTAGTTTAATTATTTGGGCGGGAGTTGATGTAAGTAAATAGATAATTTTAAGATGGATTTGCGGCAGCAAAATCCGTCTTGAAATTTTAGTATATTTTTTTATATAAATTTAATAATATTACTTCATTTAATTGTAAAAATTTTACAATACTTTTTTTTTATATTTGAATGATATTACTTATAATTTATATATTCTAAAAATCATTATAAAACATTAAAGTAAAAAATATCATGATATTATACTTTATATTAGTATATTAGTTTATATTCTGTTTCTAAATTTTGAGACGGATTTTGCAACGAAAATTCTGTCTCAAAACCCTTGGATTTTTTTTATTTCCTGGGAGATTTTGAGACGGAATCTGCAACAAAAATTCCATCTAAAAACCCTTGCATTTCTTTTTTATTTTTGGGAGATTTTGACACTGAGGTTTTGATATGAAATTTCTGTTGCAAATTTCGTCTCTAAACTTTGAGATGGAATTTGTAGCAGAAGTTCCGTCTCAAAACCCTTGGATTTCTTTTTTATTTCCCGGGAGATTTTAAGATGGAATTTTCGTTACAAATTCCATCTTAAAATTTTAAGATAGGTTTAGCAACAAAAATTCTATCTCAAAACCCTTGCATTTCTTTTTTATTTCTTAGGAGATTTTGAGATGAAATTTGCAACAAAAATCGAATTTTTTGTTGCAAATTCCGTCTCTAAACTTTGAGACAGAATTTGCAATGAAATTCTGTCTCAAAACCCTTGGATTTTTATTTCCTGGGAGATTTTGAGACGGAATTTGCAACAAAAATTTCGTCTCAAAACCCTTACATTTTTTTTTATTTCCTAAGAGATTTTGAGACATAATTTCCTTTGCAAATTCTGTCTCAAAATTTTGAGATGGATTTTGCAACGAAATTTCCGTCTCAAAACCCTTGCATTTTCTTTTTAATTTCTTGGGAGGTTCTGAGACGGAATTTTCGTTGCAAATTCTGTTTCTAAACTTTGAGATGGAATTTCTGTCTCAAAACCTTTGGATTTCTTTTTTTAGTTCCTGGGAAACTTTGAGATGAAATTTTTGTTGCAAATTCTATCTCAAACCCTTGCATTTCTTTTTTATTTCTTAGGAGGTTTTGAGACGGAATTTCCATTGCAAATTTCGTCTCTAAACTTTGAGATGGAATTTCAAAGGAAATTTCATCTCAAAACCCTTTGATTTCATATTTTATTTCTTGGGAGATTTTGAGACGGAATTTTCGTTGCAAAATCCATCTCAAAACCCTTGGATTTCTATTGGGAGATTTTGATACAGAATTTTCGTTGCAAAATCTGTCTCAAATTTAGAGACGGAATGCAATGGAAATTCCATCTCAAAATCTCCCAGGAAATAAAAAAGAAATGCAAGGGTTTTGAGACGGAATTTGCAACCCTTGCATTTCTTTTTTCATTTATCGCAAATAAATTATGGAAATTTTGAGGTGGAATTTCCGTTGTAAATTCTATCTCAAAATTTAGAGATGGAATTTGCAACGAAAATTCTATCTTAAAACCTTTGCATCTATTAAACATTCACTGGTATAAATTATGGAGATTTTGAGACGGAATTTTCGTTGCAAATTCTGTCTCAAAACCCTTGCATTTCTTTTTTCTCTTCCCATGACAGTTTTTGAGACATAATTTTCGTTGCAAATTCCGTCTCTGAATTTAGAGATAAAATTTGCAATGAAAATTTTGTAGCAAAAAAAAACCCTTTTTTAAAAATATTTTTCACAATAACTAATGGAGCGTTTTTGAGACGGAATTTCCATTGCAAAATCCATCTCAAAATTCAGAGACGAAATTTGCAACGAAAATTTTGTCTCAAAATTCGTCCAAAAATTTGGCCAGACATTTACTGTTTGTGCGCGCTATTTAGCTTCAGAATTTGTGACGAAATATTTTTTGTTGCAAATTTGCAACGAATTTTCATAGAAAATTCATGGCTAAAATTGTCGTTAAAATTTTTTTTGTGTTCTGTAATAAATCCGTTACAAATCTGTCGCAAAACTATGAAAACTAGGAACAAAAATTTTCGTCTCAAAATTTCCATCACTAAAAGTACAATTTCTTGTAGTGATTGAAATTAATATAAACACAAGGCATATTGTAAAGATAACCTAAAGCTAGTTGGTACCATTTTAGGATGGGCGCTATAGGGGTTTTAATCCTTCCCTACATGTAACCGTACTCCCGAACCTTAGTTTTTTTGAATGTAGACATAGACTTATCTTTAGTTTGAATAGGTAACCAATCACACCTAGGATCAAATGGTTGGTGGCGATTCCATAAAATCATGTCTAGCAATCAGGTTTAAGACTTCAGTTGTTATGACAACTGAGCGACTCCACTAGGGAATTTAGAGAGTCAAGCTAACGATTGATTTTAGGTTATCCTATATTTGCCTTAGGAATGTTAATTTGATAAAATAATAAGACATTAATAACTATATGTTCCTTCAACACACACTTCACGTGCATGTGTATGCATTAGCCCTCTACTTAGTTTCTGTCCTTTTAGGAGGAAGTAAAGTGCATAGCAGTCGACTGCCTCCTTTTGAATTCTTGTTTTGAAATTCTCATTTGGAATAAATGTGATAGTTTACAATTCATGTATCCAAAAAGGGCTGTAATATGTATTGAGGATTTTAAAAGTATTGGTTTGATAATAAATGTTTTGAGATTGTTGGCTTCCGTATCATGCATTCAGATTGTATAGATTATTGTTGTTTGACTTTAGTCAAGTCATTAGCTCCCACATGTCACATGACTAGTGAACACTATGTGATTGTTCGACGATGGCCATTAGTCTCTGTATTCGTAGGAATGGCTTATTAAGGGTAATTCCCTAGCCTGTCATGGGTATGTCATTTCCTATATTGTATCCCTTATGGGATTTGCTTGTGCATGATTCTATTGGAATGTTGACGTCTCCATGAATGTTCATAGTTTAACAGATCATAGATTTGAATGCTCTATGTTTAAAGAAATGTTGCACCCGTTAAAACATTTTAAGACTAAAAGAAAAGTTTGATTTTATTGATTTAAGTGCATTTGAAGTATATGCATTCTTTATAGTTGTTTGCATTTATAATTAAATGATTGTTTTAAATTTGATCGTAAAGCTTATTATCCTTATAATATCATATTGCTTCCTTATGGTTGAATTTAGGACCCGAGACAAGTGAGGTGCTTCAAAGCATCCTTCCATACTCAACCTAGTTATCTTAATCGGCTATCGAAAATTCCTTATTTTGAAAGATCGTATAAATAATGACCTTTGTACATCATTGTATAGCCAATTAGGGATCACGAATCATAGTTGTATACTATTGCGCTTTTACATATGTATATCCTCGTACTGAGTGTAAACTCACCCCATCTTTCTTACCAAATTATTTGCAGTGATCCTGCTTGCTTTTAGAGGAGCTTATAATTTTGGAATACAGTATTCCTTCAGGGGTGCATCTACGTGTGATAACTGAAAATTTTTCTATTTTTGGTATTAATTACCCGAAAATTTAATTTTAATGTAAATAGATAAGCGAAAATAAATAAATAAATTTATTTATGAGATGGGAATATTGTTGGAATTCCCGAAATTGATGAAGTGATGAAGTTGAGAAAATTATTTTAGATATTAAGAAATCCAAAAATAAAAAGAAATAAAAATATGTATATTTATATATTTATATAATTAAATTATGTAAATATATTTTAAATGTTAAAGAAATAAAAATGTGTATATTTACATATTTATATAAGTATATTATAAATATTATATAAATATACATATGAAATATAAATGTTATTTTATATTAAAGTGTATATATATAAATTATAAATACAAAAAAAGATATATCTATGTATATGGAAATATAGTATATTTATATATATATATATAAATATAATTATATTTTGTATTTATATATATATATATATAAATATATATAAATAAATTTTAAAAAAAAGGAAAAAAAGGAAAATAGGATCGAGAAACTCGACCCCGTTTCTTCTCCTCTGTTGTAATAGAGGAGAAGCCAACAGAAGCCGACCTAGTCGGCGGAAGAGAAGGAAGAGGAGGGAGAGAGAAGGTTGTTGCCGGCGAGAAGAGGAAGAGAAAAAGTAGCCAGCGATAGAAAAGAAAAGGGAAAAGAGCGAAACGAAGTGGAAAAGAGAAAGGAAAAAAAAAGAAAAAAGGAAAGGGGCGGTGCCGGTCGATTCGGGCACCACAACCACTACCTTTGACTCCAGCGAGGGCAACTCAAAGGAAAGAAGGACTGGCGGTGAAGGGAAAGACAAAAGAAAGGGAGAAAAGAGGAGGAAAAGGAGATCGGCTACTACCGCCAAATCCGTCGCCGTCGATTGGAAGGAAATGGAGACCAGAAACGGCGTTGCCATAACTCCAGCAAGCTTGGGAAGGGCTAAACCGGCGGTGATGGAGGTCGATGGAGGCTGAACCGGTGAGAGGATGATGAACCGTTTGAACCGACCGAACCGATTCAGACCAGAAAAGAAAAGAAAAGAAAAGAAAAGAAAAGAAAAAGAAAAAGAAAAAGAATAGAAGAAAAGAAAAGAAAAGAAAAGAAAAAGAAAAAGAAAAAGAATAGAAGAAAAGAAAAGAAAAAGAAGAAAAGAGAAAAAGAAAAAGGAAAAGAAAGAAGAAAAAAAAGAAAGAGAAAATAGGTAGGAAAAATTTATGGAATTTTTATAATTATTATTTTTATTGACTAATTATATGAAATTCTAAATTGAGTATGAAATTGAATTTGTAGAAAATCATACTCAGTGATTAGAGATAGATGGAAATCGGAAGAAGTGGACTACGGGCGCGACGTAGTGAGGAAGTCGCTAACCTGGAATAGGTAAGGGGTGATATGTAGCTTGTAAGGATATCTAGGTTGCATGAATTTAATATGCATCATTTTATGAAAATGTTGTGGAATCAATTGGTTGAAAATTTGTGGATATTGGCTAGCTGTGAAATTATAAATTGTCTATTTTGTGCAGGGAGGCTAGTCAATAGGCAACCGTTATGCTGCCGAAAATTTTAGAAAATTTATGTAAAATCATTATAAATGATTTTATTATATGAGAAATAATTTCCAACTACGGAAAATGAGGAAAATTATGATTTTTCATAAAACATGAATATAACTAATTTGATTTTTAAAAATATTCATTTTATCGAAATTGGTGATAATGAGATCACTGAAAATTCTCCCGATATATGAATTATATGTGATATGAAATGAAAGATGAAAAAGGGATAAAGTGAAAATTTTATAAATGTTTTCTTAAATATTCACTTGATTTATTATATAACCTTTATGGTTTTAATTATGAAATTAATTATTTCTATAAATTCCATAAAGGTGAATTTATGATGAAAAACACTATTTTGAGACTAGTTGGGACCTTTATCATGCTGATATGTGATATGTGACATGTGATATGTAGTCCCGGTCGACACCTAATCAGTGATCTACCAAGGACAATGATAGACTATGGCCATAGATTTGATATATTTATTTCTTTACCCTTCTGGGTTTGTAGCATGATACGATATGGGTGATTGTCTCAATCTCCACTATGATATGTGATATGTTAAAAAGTGAAATGTTTTATATGATATGTGACATGTTACAAAGGAAATGTCTTATACAATATGTGGAAAAATAAAAATGATTTACAGTACCTTTCTACAGTATTTATTACTATACTGAGTACTGTACTACATAATCATTTTTATAATATATGTGACATGAACATTTGACATGCTTTCAAAAAGGAAAAGGGAGATTATAAATCTAATATTCGTATTATGATTTTAAATTGAATATTAGATTTAAATATGTTTTCAAAGAGACAAGAGGAGATTAAAAATCTAATATTCTTATTTAATTTTAAATTGAATATTAGATTTAAATTATGTAAATGTTATAAGGAAATGATTTTAATAGCTTATTTTGCTATTTAAAGTACTGTACTAATTATGATAGTACAATAAAATATGAAATAAGTTTAAATGAGGATGATGATGATTTAAACTAATATTCTTTTCAAAGAATATATGAATATTAGTTATTTTATTTAAATGCCTTATTTCATAAAAACATTATTTTGAAAGGAATATGAAAATGATATGGAATAAAAAGGAAAATGATTCGAATTACACGAAATAAATTACTCTTTACAGTTGCTTCTAGGTTTCGGGACAAGACAAGTATTTCAAAATATCTTCTGAACTCCATCCGGATCCCTAGCCGACTGTAGTATCCTTCCTATTTGGTCCTTAGAGCACCTATAGGAAAAATGAAAATTTTATAGCATATAGATATGTAGATATCAAGAGTTACACATAACTCTGTTACTAAGTCGTGGTTTGCTCACCCCTTAATTTTAACATTTCAGATTTTTAGTGACTGCAAGATCCTGCATTCGAGGATCTCGGCTGCGCATCTAGATGATATGTGATCGCTCGAATTATTTTGAAGGTACAATTATTAAATTTTATATGTTCAGATTTTTTATTTACAGTACTACAACATTGTGTTAATAAGGGGATGTAAGTATTGTTTACAAATAAAATTTGTAATTATGTAATTCTGTTAATTTATGAAATTACGGATATTGTATTTTCAATGAATTAAAGTGAAAAGAAAGCATCGCAGATAGTTCAACCATATAAGATGTATAGAAAAATGTGTAAAAATGTGGTCACGGGTTGTGACACTACGGTTCCTTAAAGGTATATAATTCTTTTAAATTATTTTTTAGATTTTGTATAGTATTGGAACATAGTTATGCATAGTGGGGATGTAAACTTGTATAGATGATATTGTGTACAGTAAATAATATGTTGAATTTAATCATGTATCGATATATGGTTGCTAAATAATAAATAAATGTAAATGTTAATGTTATTGCAGCATTTGAAGGGAATGGAAATATTATATTGATATTGAATAATCCTAACAGTGCATGTATTGTATGTAAGAAAGACTAATGACACGACCTAACCAAATTGATAGAAAAGGAAAAAGTTAGCTCGTATTTTCGACAAGATCCATACATTACAAGTCTTATGTAGAGGACAATAAGGAACATTTGGGAACTTTTAAAACTTTGAATCACTTAACCCATGCATGTAAAAATAGAGCCATGTGAACCCATGCTTAGGACCTATATGTGATCATGTTTGTTTGCTTTTGATTGATACTTAAGACACTAAGATGGAATCATAAGTGCTTCATCAAAACATTTCCATGCATTACCCATCTATGATTTTTTTAAAGTGTTATTAATATTCCATTCATATACATGTGGCATTCTGTCCTTTCAATCATCTTCATTCATTGTTCTTAAAAGAAGTATTTTCAAAATCTTTTAAACATCATCACGATATGAAAAATGATAAACTCTTAATTGTGGTAATAAAGGTTCAAAGATAGCTCGACCCAAAGTCCATTCATATCAAACTCACTATCAAGCTAGGATCATGGAAGAAAAGCAAAGTGTTCGTATTGAGAAGATGGAAAAGGCTCAAGAATATATGAGAGGGCAATTGGCCCAAATAATTGAGTTGCTGAAGAACTTGCAAACCTATTGCCTAACCATACTAACGAGGGATAAGCCTTGTGAGGGCATGAGGAGTTAGAGCAATGTGAGTTTGAAGATTTGTAAATTTATGTTTTTGTTTTCTATTATTTCTTCTAAGAAATGCAAGATAGTTTTTTAAAGTGCGTAAGCCTATAAGCACGAAATAAATTTTATGTATGTGTTAACTTTTATTTAGTTTCTTTTCAATAAAACAACTAGTGTAATGCACTGTCATTTTCTCATTCTATCTATTCATTTGCCATTTTCCACATACTCACCTTATCTTTCATCTACAAATATCCAAATAATGAACATGATGATGATAATGTCAATAAATCTGGGGGTTCAATTCTGAAAGAATTCCTAGGACAATTGGTTAGGAGGATTCAACACTTGCATGAGGTTAAAGGTTCAAATCCTTTGGGATGTGAATTAAGGTGATTAATCCCTCGACAAAACTGTAAGGAAACTAAGTGCTTTTTCCTAGGTCAATATGGTCTGCGAGCGGAAGCCACCTCAGGATCCCAAAGTGGACAATACGGGTGAGTGACCTGCCCGACACGATGGCATATAGGTGCACGTCGGGGTGTCACAATCTTAAGACTTCATTTTTGTTTTCAATTATTTTTAGGGACCTAATGCTAGTAGTGCGTTGAGAATCTCACAAGATGAAAACAATCAGTTTTCAAATTCAAGTCATCAACTTAATCAAAATGAACATGGTAAACTCATCGTCACATGATAAATTCTTAGTTGGATTTTTTTTTCTTTTAAACTTAGAAGATCTTTATTATTTGTTAATTATTTAATTCCGCTTGAAACTAAAAGAAGAATTTAGTTGGAGCATTTATTTGCCTTGCCTATATGTATTATTATAAATTGCTTGGTAGAATAATGCTTTCTTTTCTACTAAATTTTTGTTATATTTATATAATAATAGTAGGTAAAATTACAAATGGCTAAAGGTAATATAGTTTAACTAAGGAATGGGGAGAGAAAAGTTAAAAGCTAGCTAGATGGAAACCATTGGAATCTTGATTGCTAGAATTTTTTGGAATTATAAGACACATTATCTCTTTATTAGACAACAATGGGTGATAAGTGACTAGACTATGCTACTGCACATGCGGATTTCTTGGAATTTCTTAGACGATATGTTGTCTGCAGAGCTTGTTAACTGATGCGTTCCTCTACTGTTGTTGCTAAAGTTTGATGTTGCTTTACCAAGAAATAGCTGAGTGTTTTCTTTGAGGAATTCTGTCTTGATGTTCTTATCTCCCAACAACATATCATCTTGCTTTGTTTTTTGCTATTCTGTTTTTTCTCATCTGATATGATCTAATCCTAGGCTACTATCATGTCTCTTAATAGCCAAAATTTTCACTTATAATTTTGCTATTCAATCTAATATAATATTTGACCTTTCTTCCATTTGTTAGTACTATGTGGTGTTGTATATGCCTTGCTTCACTTGATCTTTGTTCCATTGGTTAGTACTATTCTAATTCTTTTTATTCTTAACTTAAATATCTAATTATGTTTTTTTTATGCAAATGTGTCACAGCCTGTGACTCTATTTTTCACCTTATTCTATACATCTTATTTGGTTGGGCTGTCTGCGATACTTTACTTTTCTTTTACATATAAACAATTTCATATTAAATTATAATATGAATTACATCCCCTATCTTAATTCATAAGGAAGTAGTACTGTAGATAAGTCTAAATACAGAAAATAAATGATCATACCTTATTAAATCAATCAAGCTGTCTCATCGTCCCCAAATGCACAGCCGAAATCCTTTAAGTGTCAGACTCTCAGTCTTCGAAAACCTGAAATGTTAAAATTAAGGGATGAGCAAACCACGGCTCAGTAAGGGAATTATATGCCTCACTTGATACTCAGCTATCTATATGCTGAAAAACTTTTTCATTTTTCCTATAGGCTCTAAGTTCGCATGTAGGAAGGATACTACAGTCGGTTAGGGATCCGGATGGAGTAAGGTAGCTATTTTGAAATACCTATCTTATCCCGGAACCTAGAAGCAACTATAGAGAGTAATTTTCTTTTCATTTGGAATTTAAATCCTTTTTCCTTTTTATTTCATATCATTTTCATATTCTTTTCAAAATAATGCTTTTATGAAATAAAGCATTTAAATAAAATAACTAATATTCATATATTCTTTGAAAAGAATATTAGTTAAATCATCATCATTTTCATTCAAAACTTATTTCATATTTTACTGTACAACCATAATTAGTACAATACTTTAAATAGCAAAATCAACTATTAAATCCTTTTTGTATAACATATATATCATTTAAATCTAATATTCAATTTAAAAATTAAAATAAGAATTGTAGATTTATTTTCCTTCTCTTTCCTTTTTGGAAAGCATATCACATATTCATGTCACATGTAGTCTAATATTCAATTTAAATCATAGTAAGAATATTAGACTTATAAACTCTTTTTCCTTTTAAAACATATTACATGTTCATATCACATGTCATATGAAAATCATCTCGTAGTACTAAAATCAGTACCGAAATAAGCATTATGTAAAATGCTGTAAATTACTTTCATTTCACTTATCACATATTATGTAAAACATTTACATTTAACATATAACATATCATATAAAACATTTTTCACATATGGAGACTTAGGCGTGCACGCCCAGCCCGTCCACTGGGTCGTTACTCATATCATGCTATAGACCCCGAAAGGTATAAAATCATCATGTCAGATCTATGACCATAGTCTATAATTATTATCGGCGGATCACTGATCAGGTGTTGGCCGGGACTACATATCACATATCACATATCACATATTACATGTCACATATCACATATCACATATCACAAATCAGCATGATAGGATGCCAACTAGTCTCAAAACCATATTTTTCATCATAAAATAACCTTTATGGAATTTATAAAAATATATAATTTTATAATTTAAAACCATAAAGGTTATAAAACCATTTAGTGAATATTTAAGAAATATATATAAAAATATTCACTTTATTTCTTTTCTTTTTTCATCTCGTATTACGTGTAATTTACATATCAGGAGAATTTTCGGTGATTTCATTATCACCATTCTCGAAAACATGAATAGTTTAAAATCACTTTCATTTTATTCATGTTTTTATGAAAAATATTCATTTTCTCGATTTTCGTGGTTGAAAATCATTTCTCGTGAAATAAAATCATTTATTATGATTTTATGAAATTTTCTAGAAATTTTCAGTAATTTTCGATAATTTTTTCGGCAGTATAATGGCTACCGATTGGCTAGCCTCCTGCACAGAAAATACAGTTTATAATTTCCAGCCAGTACTTCATTCCAAATTCCAACCAATCATTCATCATAATAATTTCATAAAATATTTCCACAAAATATTTCGTAATTAAAACATGCAGACTGAATATCCCTACAGTGTTGCACATGCATTCCTTACCTTTTTCTGGGTCGACGACTTCCTCTTATCGGTCGCGCCCGTACTCCATCTCTCCCGATTTCTCATCTCGATCGCCAAGAATAATTTCTGAAAATTAAATTCTAAATTTTAGAATTTTCATAAATAATTTATTAAATTTTTACTCGAAATCATTTTCTGGAATTCTTACCGAATTTTTGTAATTTTCGAGTTGCCAAATTCCCGGAAATCTTTTGATTTCCTGAAATTCTCCTTTTTTTCCTCTCTTTTTCTTCTTTTCCTCTTTTTCTTCCTTTTTATCTTTTCTTTCCTTTCTCTTTCTTTTCTTTTTCTTATTCTTATCTGTTGGCTCTATAGGCTATACCGAGAGGGGGGTGAATCGGTTTTTAACTACCCTTAAGCTTGTTTTGCGATTCTTCTAAATTCTCTAGCCTATTTGATTATTTTCTAAGTTCTCTAAGCTAGGCAAGCATGCAATTCAAATTCAATACAATAGTCACAAATATAATTGCAAGTAATTAAAGAGAGTAGGGAAAGAGAAATGTACGCAAGCGATTTATAGAGGTTCGACAACCTTGCCTACGTCCTCTACCTTGAGACGCTCCCAAGGATTTTCTCCAAATCCACTATCTTGAATTTGTGATTACAATCCCTCTTTTTCTTAGGCTCAAGAGTAACCTCCCTCTTTTTCTAGGCTCAAGAGAAACCTCCCTCTTTTTCTTAGGCTAAAGAGTAACCTCCCTCTTTTTCTAAGGCTTAAGAGAAACCTCCCCTTTACAAGGAATGATGGGATACAAATAATGTAATCAAAGAAAAGGCCTCTAGGTAGGCTATTGATTACAGAAATTAAGCTTAATGAAAAGGCTATACAATATTTTGTGCTAAGCAATACAAGAAATAGATGAATGATAGATGATGAAGACTTTGGAGCTCTTGATTTGTTGTTTGAGGCTTGAGGATTTGAGGAATATGTGTTATGGAGTTGCTGAGTAGTTCCTCTTGCTTTCTTTAGCTTCTAAGCCTCTATTTATAGTCCCTTGGATGTATTTTAGCCGTTGGGTGGAGCCAAATCTCAGATATTACCGTTGTCTCACAAAAACGAGCCGTTATAGGCTATTTTCGAGCAAAGAGATCGATCCCTTTCCATAGGGGATCGATCCCTTTTATCCAGAATCTTGATTCTGGGCTTCAGGGACCTTGGGAAGACTTTTTGCCAAAAAGGGATCGATCCTGCTACAGTGGGGATCGATCCTTTTCTTCCAGAGGGCATTTTTCCTGCACTTTTGGGTTAGAAATGATATGACCTTTGATCCTAATTCAACCCAAAACATTTATAAGCTTTAAGGGAGTTTTTCTTGATTTTCTCAAATGAAAAATTGTCCAAGAAGTCATCAAGTGATTTTCTAAAATATTCAAAACATTTGAAATGTTTGATATGAACATTAAATCATGTGTGATAAGGCAAATTTTGATATGAACACTTGAAATGTATTGAGAAAATCATGTGTGATAAGGCAAATTTACAATATGAATTAAAACATTAAAGCTTACTTAAGTTTTTGTCATTTCAAAATATACATGACAATTTAAAGCTAACAATCTCCCCCTTTTTAATATGACAAAACTTAATGTAAATTTGCTTTGAAAATTCTTTGATAAAATGCTCCCCCTCAAATAAAGCAAGATTTTACAAAGCTCCCCCTTAATATAAGCATGGGTTTTGAAAATGAATTTTCAAACTATTTCTCCTCCATTATCTCTCCCCCTTAATATCTCTCCCTTTTAATATCTATCTCTCCCCTTTTTTGTCATAGCAAAAAGAAGGAAAAATAATAAAAAATATGCTTCCCATAAAAATATGGCTATGTGAAAAGAGATAAAAGAATATGCTCTATCCAACATGAAACATGTTAGTGCATGGGACTCATAGCACAAATAAATAAGTCAATTGTCCATAAAGAGTATGAGATATTCATGCAATGAACATGACTTATGATCCTATACCAATTGTTTATAAATAATTTGGCAAGAAGTTCACAATTGGTAAGAAATGAAGAAGTTGTATATAAATATATACTAAGATCTATGACTTGCTCATTTCAATCCTATTAAGCACCTAAGTGTATCAATTGTTTTCTAAAGTCCAACTAAGGTGCATGTCAACACATCATGATTATGAGCAGAAATTAGATGACATATCATATACATGAGCTCATAAATCATTTACAAACAAGAGTGTGCATAGAATTAAGACATATAGCAATTAATTACAAATTCTAGCACACAAGAGTTTCATGCAAAATATTCTAAATGGATTCTTCTCTATTTGTCATTTCAAACTAAAGAGCGCAATAAGAATTGTCAATTTAAAGCTCATACCAATTGGTAATTTAGTTTTGGCTTACCAATTGTTGATAATATGGTTGCCAATGATAATAATTGTTATTTCAATCTAAATGCCAATTGTTACTAATGGTTGACTTAGGCATTTTGCATGAATCCAATATTTATGTGTAGTGTGTTCATGTCATGAAAATAATCATTCTAAAAATGTAAGAACACAATCACACACCATCAAATATGCATATGGATTAATTAAACATTAGCACATTATCATAAAGTATTAATCCATATTCATATTCACAACATTATACCACATGGAAGATACAAAAAGTCAAGGTATTCAAGCAAACACATTTTCTTCCATGAAACTAAAGAATCCTATGCTCAATTTTCCATTCAAGATCTTAACCAATTATGAGCAAGGAAAAATTCAAAATTACCATTTTAATCAATTAAGAGCCATATCCCTAGTTGTTATCATCATTTAACATTCTAGAAGGTATATGCTATTTTAACTAAAATGGCTTCATTTAAGTGAATCAATATTATCAAGCTAAAATATATTTTATCATCAAAATCCATAAGCTATGAGTGAGATTAAGCATATAATATCATGAAATAACTATTCTCATCTCATAGGCATGATTATTGATTCAACTTAAGTAAACATGCATGTTCAACATCAAAGCAATCAATATTCAATGCATGTATATCAATTATTGGTGTTGTCATTAAAGCTCAAGTTTTTTAATAGTTTGGCCATAAGAAAAATTTAAGTACATGGATGATAAATTTTCAAGTAACTCAACATTTAGGATTCATTTATCATCACTAATTATAAGCCAAGGAAAATTATGACCTTATACCAATTGTTGAATTTTCATTTGAAGTCAATCCTTAAAGTCAAGTTTTAATTATTCTTCCACTAGATGTATAATTATCATGTAACCTAGAGTGGAGTAGTTGAGTCAAGCTAATACACATAATCCTATAAGCATGCTTGACTAAGATGAACAAAAGGAATGAAGAATATTCATTATGCACAAGTTCTTCAAATTTTCAAATATATCTATAAATCATTGAAATAAATCTCAAAATTATGTTTAAGCATTCATTGAAAGTATGTTTCAAGATTATTTCAAGATTTATGCACTTCATGATCATTTTCAATGAGAGAACTGATTTTGCACTTGTGAGCTCAAGAAAAATGATATTGATTGTTGAAAGTGATACCATTTGTTGGGAATGATACAAATTAATTGAGTTGAGGCATGATATCAATGATAAATGAATTTTCATAGTTTAAAGATCATCAAAAAGAAGTTCAAATACTGGATTTTAACTTGAGAAGAAAGAAGATATCAAGAAAGTGAAAAATCCTTCTCAAATTCAGTTGAAAAAGTGTAGAAAAGCCATTTTGGCCTGGGGGGATTGATCCCTTTTGGAGGGGGATCGATCCCTTAAGTCCAGAATGCAGATTTCCTGCATTCTGCTCAAGGGGGATCGATCCTGCTTGATAAGGGATCGATCCCTCATCCCGTTTCTGCAGTTTTTGACAGAAAATCCAACCTTTGAGGTGCCCAAACTTCGTTTTTGAGTAATTTAAGTCCAAGTAAAGGTTTAGACATTTGTAAAACATGATTTTGGACTTGTATGAATGCAAAATCTGAATGAAAAACCATTTTACAAAAGATTTTGCAATTTTGGAAGAATTTACACAATAAAATGCATTTTTGGCCTCAAAGGGGGTCATTTTAAGCATTATGCATATTTTGTCAAAACCAAAGCTTTGGAAACCACAAATATGCCAAAACAAACTTGTTCACATAGATTTTAAACACATATAACATCAAATCATCATATTTGTGAACATTATGCCATGATTTCCAACATACATATTCTTCATTAATGCACATGACATGGCATTTTGCATAAATGACACATTTGGTAATTTGAGGCAAGTAAATACATTTTCAACACATAGAAAACATGCTCAAATTCCAAAATTCATTTCAAAAATCATAAATCATGCCTTTCATCCAATCATCAAGAATTGTTCATCAAACACTCAACAACCATTTATCATGCCTTTTTGCTCAATCACAATGCATTAAAGATTATCAATCAAATTTCTCATCTAAGCACAAATAATTAAATCAAATAAAATTTTTAAGGAGTAAAGAATTAAGCTTACAAAACTCCTTTGCTTGAGTATGCTTTGCCTTGAATTGTTGAGTCCACCTTGAGTTATCCTTTGAAGAATTGTTGTGATCTTGTCAAAGATGGATCCTCAAGCTTTTCCTTTTTCTCATTGGTACAAGCAATCTCCATAGAGGTGTGTAGAGCATTCAAACCCCATTGTTTCTTTGTAACTCCATGCTCTAACACTCCTACAACAAACACATTTTCAAGCATGCTTTGGTACCCAAATTTTCTTGGGTCCATGAGAGTTAGTGCAAATAATTTTTGATCCTTTTGGGATCCATTTCAAGTGCAATTCATCATTATTTATTGCATGCTTTGGCATCCACATCTTCCTAACCACTTTTCCTCTAAAGGTAGTTTTTCTATATGTGCATGCTTGTGAGGAGTGGCCTATCCTATTACATATTGAGCATGTGAGAGATGTATCATGCATAGTATTTTTGCTCACAAGGAAATTCTTTGGATGAGTTTCTTTTTGTATTGCATTATATCCTAACCCATCTTTGTCAAAGAAGGCTCTTTGGGTCTCAAGCATGTGATCTAATTTTTGTTGACCCATATAGAACCTAGTAAATGAGTTATGCAAATTTGTATTCTTTTCATTTAACTCATTTATCTCTAAGTTAGCCTTTTCTGACTTCTTCTCAAATTCAAGTTTGGCATTTAATAGCATTTCATTTTCTATTTTCAATTTAGCAATGATTTTCTTATATTTGGAGTTCATGCATTGAAAATCATTTGCTAATTCATTAAAAACATTTTGTAGTTCATCAAATGTATAATCATTATCTTCACTAGAACTACAACTAGCCTCATCATCACTAATGGCCATAAAGCATGAGTAGGCTACCTCTTCATCTACATTTTCCTCATCGGAGCTATCACTATCGCTCCAAGCAGCCACAAATGCTTTCTTCCTAGGCTTCTTATCCTTTTCTTTCCTAAGTAAGGAGCAATCTAACTTAGTATGACCCGGTTCATTGCACTTATAACATACTAAGAGGTCCTTTTCTCTTCTACTAGATTCTCCTCTTATTACCCCTCTACTTTGGTGCCTCCTATCATTCTCTCTCTCTTTCATTCTCATAAATCTATTAAATCTTTTGGCAAACATTGCCATTTCTTTTTCTTCCTCATTTCCACTCTCATCACTATCATCTTCAATGACCTCATGAGTGGAAAACTTAAGTGCTACCCCTACTTTCTTTAAAGGCACTTCATTTCTTTTCAATTTCATCTCATATGTAAGTAGGGAGCCCATAAGTTCATCTAGAGACAAGGTATTTGGATCTTTAGACTCTTCTATTGCGGTTACCTTTGCCTCCCACGATTGTGGCAAGCTATTCAAAATTTTCTTTACCATTTCAACATTGGAATAGTTCTTGCCTAATGCCTTAAGTCCATTAATTATATCATTAAACCTAGTGAACATTTCGCTAATGGACTCATTTTCTTTCATCTTAAATAGCTCATAATCATGTGTGAGCATTCCTATTTTGGTTTCTCTAACTTGATTTGTCCCTTCATGTGTGATGGCTAGTTTATCCCATATTTGTTTAGCATTTTCACATAAGGAGACTCTATTGTACTAATTGGGACCTAATGCACAAAAGATGGTGTGCATAGCCTTGGCATTAAATTGTGCCAATCTCATGTCATTGGTGTCCCACTCATCTTCACTCTTAGGGACATCCTTTCCATCTACTTTCTTTATTGGGATTCTAGGGCCATTAACTATTACTCTCCACACTTCATAGTCATTGGATTGCACAAATAACATCATCCTAATTTTCCAATAAGAGAAATTCTCACCATTGAAGAGTGGAGGTCTAACTAATGAGTGTCCTTCTTCTCCTAAGGGTGTGCCTATATTCAAGTGAGCTATTTATGATCGTTTTGCTCGATAGAGGTTAGTCTAAATCAATCTCGAGTCCAAGCTCTGATACTAATTGTTGGCTCTATAGGCTATACCGAGAGGGGGGTGAATCGGTTTTTAACTACCCTTAAGCTCGTTTTGCGATTCTTCTAAATTCTCTAGCCTATTTGATTATTTTCTAAGTTCTCTAAGTTAGGCAAGCACGCAATTCAAATTCAATACAATAATCACAAATATAATTGCAAGTAATTAAAGAGAGTAGGGAAAGAGAAATGTATGCAAGCGATTTATAGAGGTTCGGCAACCTTGCCTACGTCCTCTACCTTGAGACGCTCCCAAGGATTTTCTCCAAATCCACTATCTTGAATTTGCGATTACAATCCCTCTTTTTCTTAGGCTCAAGAGTAACCTCCCTCTTTTTCTAGGCTCAAGAGAAACCTCCCTCTTTTTCTTAGGCTAAAGAGTAACCTCCCTCTTTTTCTAAGGATTAAGAGAAACCTCCCTTTTACAAGGAATGATGGGATACAAATAATGTAATCAAAGAAAAGGCCTCTAGGTAGGCAATTGATTACAGAAATTAAGCTCAATGAAAAGCCTATACAATATTTTGTGCTAAGCAATACAAGAAATAGATGAATGATAGATGATGAAGACTTTGGAGCTCTTGATTTATTGTTTGAGGCTTGAGGATTTGAGGAATATGTGTTATGGAGTTGCTGAGTAGTTCCTCTTGCTTTCTTTAGCTTCTAAACCTCTATTTATAGTCCCTTGGATGTATTCTAGCTGTTGGGTGGAGCCAAATCTCGGATATTACCATTGTCTCACAAAACTAGCCGTTATAGGCTATTTTCGAGCAAAGGGATCGATCTCTTTCCATAGGGGATCGATCCCTTCTGTCCAAAATCTTGATTCTGGGCTTCAGGGACCTTGGGAAGACTTTTTGCCAAAAAGGAATCGATCCTGCTACGGTGGGGATCGATCCTTTTCTTCCAGAGGGCATTTTTCCTGCACTTTTGGGTTAGAAATGATATGACCTTTGATCCTAATTCAACCCAAAACATTTATAAGCTTTAAGGGAGTTTTTCTTGACTTTCTCAAATGAAAATATTGTCCAAGAAATCATCAAGTGATTTTCTAAAATATTCAAAACATTTATAAAGTGTTAAGACCAATAAGAGTATGCATCATTAAATAATGGTCTTAATGTTTGATATGAACACTTGAAATGTATTGAGAAAATCATGTGTGATAAGGCAAATTTACAATATGAATTAAAACATTAAAGCTTACTTAAGTTTTTGTCATTTCAAAATATACATGGCAATTTAAAGCTAACATTTTTCTTTTTCCTTTTTCTTTTCTTTTTCTTTTCCTTTTTCCTCTTCCTTTCCCGTCAGACCGATTTAGCTTCCTTTCTCGTCGGTGGCTGGTTCTGTGATAACCGTAAATTTTTCATTTATTGGAAATTAGAAATATTGAAAATAAATATTGGAGAAATTAAATAAGAGGAAATAAATAAAATTTGCGGGAACGGGATATCGGTAAAAATCCCGAGAATCGAGGAAGTGAAAGAATCGGGAAATTGGTGTAAAGGAAATTAAATTGGAAGTGAAAATAAAAATAATAGAGAGGAAAAAGAATTAAATTGGATAAATTAAAAATCCAAATTAAATAAGAAAAATGAGAAAATAATTGGATATTAAGAAATCCAATTAAATGAAATAAAATGTGTATATTATATATTTATATATATAATTAGATTATATAAATATATTTTGATATGTTTTTATATAATTACATATGTATGTATATGAATTTTAGTATATATCATAAAATGAAATATATACTATTTTGTTTTTAAATAAATACATGTGTATATTATAAAATATATTTATATAATTATAAATATAAATGTATATATATATGAAATATATATATATATATATAAATGCATATGTATATATGAAATATAGTATATATTATAAAATAATATATATACTATTTTATATTAAATAAACACATATATATTTTTATATACAATTATGTATATAAATAAATGTATATATATGAAATATATATTAATTTTAAGTAAAGTGCGAATACATATATGTATATATATTGTTAAAATAAAATATGTTTATATATATTATTAATAATATAATTATATATATAATTATAAATATTATATAATAAATAAATAAATAAATAAATAAAAATAACAGAAGTGGGAATCGGGTTCCCCGATTCCCACATTTTCTCTTCTGTTAAGTAAAACAGAAGAGAAACGATGGAAGCCGGACGACGCAGGCTGAGCGAGAGGCGGAAGAGGAGGAGCTAGAGGCCGTCGCCGGTGAGGGAAGAAGAGAAAGCAAGTCGACCGGCGACGGGGAAGGACGGAAAGAAGCGAAATGCGGTGAAACAGAAAGGAAAACTCGACGAACAGAGAAGGAAAAGAGAAGGGAGATACGGCGGTGCCGGCCGATCTGGGCACCGCCACTGCCACCAACGCCACCGGCAAGGACCAACGAAGGAGAAGGAGGCCACCGGCGGTGAAGGAAACGACGGAGGAAGGAAGAAACAGAGCAGAAAGAGGCCGAAACCCACGGACCCAGATCCGGCGCTGTCGCCGGTGATGGGATGAAACGGAAGCCAGATCCGGTATCCCTGCTATGTCGGCCAGCTGTGGGAGGCGCGAACCGGCAGAAAGGAGGACCGCCGGCGGCCGAACCGGTTGAACCGGCGGGATGAGGCATAAACCGGTCTGAACCGGTCTGGCCAGAGAAAGAAAAAAAGAAGAAAAGAGAAAAAGAAAGAAAAGAAAGAAAAGAAAAGAAAAAGAAAAAGGAAGAAAGAAAGAGAAAAAGGAAGAAAAAGAGGAAAAAGGGAGAATTTCGAGAATTCGGAAAATTTCTGAAAATTCGACACTCGAAAATTTACGAAAATTCGGTAAGAAATTTCCTGGAAATTTAATTTCAGAAAAATTAAATAAATTATGTAAAAATTCTAAAAATTAGAATTTTTATTTCCAGAAATTATTTTCAGCGATCGGGATAAGGAATCGGGAGAAATGGAGTGCGGCGCGATCGATAAGAAGAAGTCGCCGACCCGGAAAAAGGTAAGGGATGCATGTGCAGCACTGTAAGGATACTCAGTCTGCATATTTTAAATTGAAATATTTTATGCAAATATTTTATGAAAATTATTATGATGCATGATTTGCTGAAAATAATTTGGGAAGAAGTACTGGCTGAAAGATTTAAAACTGTATTTTTCCGTGCAGGAGGTTAGTAAATCGACAGCCGTTATGCTGCCGAAAATTTTAGAAAAACTTTGTAAAATCATATTAAGTGATTTTATTTTCGAATTTCGATAGTAAATCACGAAACATGAGGAAATTACTAAATCTCATAAAACATGAATATAATGAGATGGAACTTTAGAATATTCATGTATTCGTGAATGGTGATAATGAAATCACCGAAAATTCTCGGAATAGATAAATTACATGAATTACGAGACGAAAGATGAAGTGAAATATAGTGAATATTCTTATGAATATTTTTATAAATATTCACTAAAGGATTTTAACCCTTATGGTTTTAAATTATGAAATTTTATATTTATATAAATTCCATAAATGTTTATTTTATGATGAAAATACGATTTTTAGACTGGTTGGCATTCCTATCATGCTGATGCATGATATGTGATATGTTTAGTCTCAGTCGACGCCTAATCAGTGATCCACCGAGGACAATATAGGTTATGGTCATAGATTTGACTAGTGTATTTCCTTACCCTCCGAGATTTATAGTATGATGAGATTAATGCCTATCTTAGACTCCATAAATGATAGGTGACATGTAAAAAGGAAAGTGTTTTACATGACATGGAATATGTCAAACGGAGAATGTGATATATGATGCGTGACATGTGAAAAGAACATGTTTCATACAATATGAGAAGGAAAATCAATTGAATTATAGCATTTTTACAAAATGCTCATTTCGGTACGGATTATAGTACTGTGAGATGATTCTCATAAGATATGAGATACAAACATGTAAGATGTTTTCAAAAAGGAAGAATTGATAAATCTAACATTCTTACCATGAATTGAAATGGAATATTAGATTATAAGTGTTACACGAGTTCTGATAAGATAGTGGGAAATATATGGCATAAAGGCCAACCCAAATAAATACTCGATTTCTGTACCGTGTGAGCCACCTTTAGAATCCTTCGAGAACTAAGTGCTACACGAGTTTCGATGTGTTAATAAGAGATTTCGAATCGTGGGAGCCACCTCTAGAATCCTTCGGGAACTAAGTGCTACACGAGCTTCGATGTGCTAAAGGCCTAACCGAGCAAAGACTCGATGATTGTACTGTGTGAGCCACCTCTAGAATCCTTCGAGAACTAAGTGCTACACGTGTTCTGATGTGTTAATAAAGGCCAAATCGAGCAGAGACTCGATGATTGTACCGTGTGAGCCACCTCTAGAATCCTTCGGGAACTAAGTGCCACACGTGTTCTGATGTGTTAGTAAAGGCCAAACCGAGTAGAGACTCGATGATTGTACCGTGTGAGCCACCTCTAGAATCCTTCGGGAACTAAGTGCTACACGTGTTCTGATGTGTTAATAAAGGCCAAACCGAGCAGAGACTCGATGATTGTACCGTGTGAGCCACCTCTAGAATCCTTCGGGAACTAAGTGCTACACGTGTTCTGATGTGTTAGTAAAGGCCAAACCGAGTAGAGACTCGATGATTATACCGTGTGAGCCACCTCTAGAATCCTTCGGGAACTAAGTGCTACACGTGTTCTGATGTGTTAGTAAAGGCCAAACCAAGCGAAGACTCGATGATTGTACCGTGTGAGCCACCTCTAGAATCCTTCGGGAACTAAGTGCTACATGAGTTTCGATGTGTGAGTAAGAAGTTTCTGTACCATGTGAGCCACCTCTAGAAGACTCAAGGGACCTAAGTGCTACATAGATTCTTTGTGAACTATGGGGAGCCACCTCTAGAATCCTTTGAGCACTAAGTGCTACACGAGTTCCTCGATATGACACTTAACTCCATTGCTAGTTAGAATGGAAGTCGTAACTGAATCAGTGAACTGGGGCTTACGCCTAAAGTGGTTAAGTAATCGGTTATATGGGAATAGATTTTAATAGCTTATTTTGCTCTTTAAAGGACGGTACTAATTAAGAGAGTACATTAAAACATGAAATGAATTTTAAAGATATAGAATGATGATTTAACTAATATTCTTTTCAAGGAATATACGAATATTAATTATTCTATTTAAATGCTTTATTTCGTAGAAGCATTATTTTGAAAAGAATATGAAAAAGGTTATGAAAGTTTAAAAAAGGAAAAGGATTTATTAATTCAAAACAAAAAGAAAAAAATTCTCTCTACAGTTGCTTCTAGGTTCCGTAACAAGTATGGTATTCTAAAATACCTACCTTACTCCATTCGGATTCCTAGCCGACTGTAGTATCTTTCCTACATGCGAGCCTAGAGCCCATAGGAAAAATGAAAAAGATTTTCAGCATATAGGAAGCTGAGTATCAAGTGAGGCATATAATTCTCTTACTGAGCCGTTGTTTTGCTCACCCCTTAATTTTTAACATTTCAGGTTTTGACGAATGTGAGTTCAGTGGATTGTGGATCCTGGCTGTACACGAAGGACAATGTGTCATACCGACTGATTATTTGAGGTATGATCATTTATTCTCTGTATTTAGACACGTCAACAGTACTACTTATCTGATTAATTATGATAGGGGATGTGTATAATATAAACAATATTATGTAAAATTGTTTGACAGTCAGTACAAGTGAAGTATCGCAGATAGCCCAATCGGTTAAGTTGTGTACAATAAGATGAAAAATGTGGTCACGGGTTGTGACAGGTTCTCCGACGGTTCGGTGGCTCCACAGTTGGCCGACGGCATGGCAAGTCTGCTGGTGGTCTCCGTTCGGCTTGGATCGACGGCATGACGATGGATCGAGTTGATTTACCTTCGGTTCCTTCCACTTCTTCGCCGACCCTCCTCCACCGTTCACTGCGCCTCGGGTGGCCTCCATCCTCTTCCTCTCCCTCCAGTGATGCTTCGGTGGCAGTGGCGATGCCTGGATAGGCCGGCACTGCTGTCTCGTATTTTCTTTTCTCTTCAGGTTTTCCGCCGGTTTCTCCCTCTGTTTTCTTTCCGATTTTCTTCCTTTCGACGTCGGCAACCACTTCCCTTTTCTGGCTGGTGGCGTTTCTACCTCTCTCTGGCCTCTTCTCGCTGGAGGCGGCAGTGCTTGCTGCCGTCGGTCCTTCGGTTGGGAAGGAGTCAGGATCCTTCCTGATTTTCCTTCTCAGTTTCTTTTTTTTATATATTATATTATATATATAAACATAATATAACACATATATATTTTACACAAAATACATATATATAAATTTTAATTTGAATTAATATATATTTCATATATATATATATGTATTTATAGATATATATTGTATTACAATATTTATATATATATAAATTTTGATAAAAATAATATTTACTTTTTTATATATGTATATATTTATATATATACATAAAATATCATATTTATATACATATGTATTATTTAAATGTACTAAATAGTATATATACATATATATACTAATGTATATTAATATATACTGTATAGTATTTCAATACTTATGTATTTGTATAAAAATACATTTATATAATATATAATTATATAAATATATTTTATATTCTTTTCTCCTTTTCTTATTTAATTTGGATTTCCATTTATCCAAATTAAATTTCCTCCTTCATTTCTTATTTCCAATTTAATTTTCCTTTTCATTTCTTATTTAATTTGGATTTCCATTTATCCAAATTAAATTTTCTCAATTTCATCTTTTCATCAATTTTGAAAATTTTAACGATATTCCCTATTTCTTAATTAAATTCATTTATTTACTTAACTCCTCTATTTGCTTTAGAAATTTAATTACAAATATTTAATATCAAATTCTTAAAATTCGCGGTTATCACAAGATGTTCCACAAAAGCTTCTGCTCAGATCATTTACCTTGGGACAATTGTTTATTTACTTCAAGTACCATGTTTATAGACATTCAGTGATACTTGTTTTTAGCAAGATTTAGTATGATATTTTTAGTTCTTGACTTGATCTAAGTTTTTAGACTATAAAAACATTTGGTTGTAGTTTTATTTCAAATGTTATTAAATATCTTGAACTTTATTATGGTACTTTAAGTTTATATAAATTTATATCATATTAGTATTATAATATATATTATCGAATTAGTGTTATAAATAAATATTAATAATTAAAAGTAAATTAAAAAAATATTTTTACCTGCGCATTAACATTTATACATACAGTATTGTTCCAATAATTGAGGCTATAACAACAGTAATAGATTGCTAGAAAAATATAGTGTTGATTGTTAGTATAAATTGAAAACACAAAGATATACCAACATGCATCAATTGTTGCTAAAAATATAGTATTAGATTGATTGTCAATATAGGTAAGGAAGTCATATCGATAGTTATAATTTAGTGATGAATCCAGACCATTAGTATATATGTACTACTTATTCTGACGGTTTATAGTGTTTGTATGGTTAAGGAAGCTATACCAACGGTTATAAAATTACCAACAGAATCAGATCGTTAGTGTATCCTTACTACTTATTTTGACGGTTTAGACTATTAGTATACAAAAAGGAGCTATGATGATGAGTACGGAATTATTGACAGACTTAAACCATTGGTATAGATTTACTGCCTATTCTAATGGTTAAAAATCTGTCAGAATAGGTTTATATCGACAAGGGATATACCAACGGCTAAATAATCATTGGAATAAATATTTTGACGTTGGTATAAGGTCAACCAAGCTATAGCAATGGATTTTTGGGTTTTAGTGACTTTTTTTTAGCGTTAGTATATGACATCTAAATAATCAATGATTCAATATTCAAAGCTAAGACTGTTTCAATTTTGCTACATTTACTAAGTAAGCAAAGACTTCAATGAGAAGAACGCAACTAAATGCAAATTCAAAACATTATTGAAGTTGCAAGGAATGAAACACCATATGGAAACTTTAAAATTAATAAAAAAAATTGCAAAATTGACATCGCAACTATTTGCTTAGATCAAATACAATTCCAAAGAACTAAGAAACACAAAAGTGGGAATAATAAAAAGTTGAAGTGTCATGTCCACAAACTTAGGAAACTTAAATTTGCATGCAAATTTTTCACTTTTGCAATTCTACTACATTAGTATGTGTCATATAGATCACGAACAAGTGTTAGCTTAATTTGACAAACAAGTGCGTATCACAATAAATGATTCAAGTCCCAATTTACCATGCAAGAGCAGGCACAGTTTAACCATTTCAAGCAATGACATGAATTTGATAGAGCATTTAATCAGAGATTTTCTTCCCTTCACTAGCATACCCTAACATACATACTCAACAATACCAAAATTGAACTTATAATCTATTAACACCAAATAGCACCATATATGCCTTCAATAATTTAACCAATTTCATAAAGTCATATCAAACTTATACATTCAACCTTTCTCAAACAACTACAGTTTTAAGTTTTAACCATCTTTCAATTTAGCATTCGTTAAAGATCTCAAACCATTTCACAATGTAGTTTACATCATAACATTCATACTTAACAGATCAAGCTCATCACATGGCATCCAATGGTACATGTACCATACAAGTTATGAATATGTGCATTCTAAATTGTGGCCTATTTCATTCATTGCATTCATATAGGTTTCACATTGTAGATAAAGATCATACATTCATATACCATATACAAAAATGTCTCAAACATCCCAAGTACAAATTCATAACACATCCCAAGAGAACAACCATGTACACTATGTAATCAGATGCTGTGTTTAAGTACATACAAACAAAAAAAACATAAATATACCTCGTTGTATACTCAAATTACCTCAACGAAACAGTTGAAACAAAATCTATCGCTAATTCTGTCGTTATTAAGCCAGCTTATGATAGTGTAATTGCCCAGGCCTTATGATGCAACCTTTCATCTTGAGTACATGAATTCATACAGAGGTTCCTTCTTTCATCTTTGTGTTAAATAATTCTTTTGAGATGTCGAACCTCTCATTATGCTTTTCTTTATCAAACAATTTTTTAAGGTTTAAGACAATGTCAAGGGAAACCATTTCCTCGTGTTGCTTTCAGAGTTTAGGAGTCATGCCAGCCAACATCAGACATGTTTTTGATAACTGAGAATTCCCTATGGAATTTAATAACATGTGAATAACAAATTGGTGATTTAAGAATTGATATCAAATGAGGAGGAGTGAAGGATGAAATGTCCATTAGTTAGAATTTCTACTTGATAACTTTGAAGTGAAAAATGACCAGTCTGTCTTAATTTGATTATAACTTTTGATAGAAGAACCCAATTAACATACTGTAAAATTTGCTTGAAAGATATCTTAAAGAGATTTCCAACCATATGTGGCATATTTTCTAGTTCATTGTATATTGGTACAATTAAATTTTTAAAGTTTCACTAAGTGTAGGAAATTTGCTAGCCGACCTATTTGTAAAGAGTTATACAACTTTTGATAAGAAACTCCAAATAATGTGATTCAAACTTTGTTTGAAAGTTAACTGAGAGATCTTTCCAGCCATATATGGCACATTCCTTAATTCATTGTGGATTAATGTAGTTAATTATTTAAAGTATGTCACTAGATTTCAAGAGATATTGAACTAATTAGAAATTAAGGACAACTCGAAAAATGACTATTAAGTCCATAAGGTGATGGGTCAAGACATCCAAAGAGATAATCATGTTTGACTTTTTGGATCCTAAATAGGATTAGTCAAACACTAAAAATGAATGGTTAAACCTTAAATTATAGTTGACCAAGTCAAACCCTAAATGGACCAAGTCAAAGCACATGCCTCATTTTTTCCCATGTATGGTCGGCCACTTTCTTCTAGAGGACCTATGAGTTGTCTTCCATATGTGTATTTCAAGGTGAAATATTAGCCAAGTAAATTAGAATTTTCCTAGCCAAGTTAATTAGTAATATTTCAAATTAAAAGTATAAATATGATGGAAAATTCTAAGCTTCTTGAAGAAGCTAAACTTGTCATCAAATCAAAATATGTAAGTGTTAAAGAGATAAGATTAAGAGAGAGGGAGAGAAAGCATTCAGTAAACTAGAAAAGAAGAGGAAACATAAGGAAGAAAATAAAAGAAAAAAAAAGAATAAGAAGAGAGAGAGAGAGAGAGAGCTTACCACCATCTACAACCTAGCTTGATTTACATGTTTTAAAGAGCTAAAAGGATAGTTCTTTCTTGTTAGAGTGAGTTTTGCATGAAACAAAAAAGTTAGAGCACAAAGGAAGCTAGCTTTGGCCAAGAGTGGAAGAACGGGCAAGAGTTGTTTTCTTCACTTGAATAAAATATATATTCTTTATTTTTGTATACTAAACTATCTTGTGGTGTTGGTTTGTGTGAGAACTGCAAATTTTCTAACTAGATGTGTACTCCACGTGTAATCTAGTTAATGTAAAAGATAATTTTACTCTTGCAATTGCAAGTAGAAGATTATGGTACGTATCCATAGAAATGAAGCCTCCAAGTAGAATGTAAATAATACACCAATACCGCACACGCAACATACGTGAGCATAAGTAAAAATAAATAAATAGATAAATGAAATAAATAAAATACATATATAAATAAATATATATGTATATACAAGGTGAAAATGATTTAGAATGCATGTAAGCAAATGAGTTTGAGAATGAAAAAATATATATATATATATATATATATTCATATGTATGAACATGGATATATATTATATATATTTGTACCATAAGAATAAATATATGCATATGCTAACAAATAGAAATGTATATATATTAGATATATATATATATATATATATATGTACTTATATAAAATACATACATTGATATAATTAATGATGTACTTATATCCATGTATGTATATTCTTTAAACAAATAACATATATTAAAATAAAATAAAAATAGGTGTAAAAAGGTTGTAATAAACTAATAAAAAGATTAAAATATATATAATATATATTTTTATGAGTTAATGGGAAAAAAAATTCCCACTAACTCGTCTCATCACACAGAGAACCATCACTTCTTTGTTTCCTTGGAAAAATTTCCTTCTCCTTTGCCATTTCTCCAGCAGATTTCTCCTTCTTCTCGTGTAAACTTGCCACTGTTCACTCTCCAGAAACCCTCCCATTTTAGCCTAACCTCGCAGTCCCTTCTTGCTGGTCCTTACCTCACACGACAACCCTTCTTGCCATTCACCAAAATACAGCTTTCCTTCCTTCATTTCCCTTATTTGTTAAACGGATCTTAGAGGGAAGGAAAGCTGAAACAGACGGCACTCAATGAAGACAGAAACTGTAGCAGCAAATGGCATTGTGGTGATCTTAGTAAAAAGCCGTTAAAGTAGCATTCTCGATGCTTGAGGGAAAAGCCAAAGGAAGTAGACATTTGGAGTGTAGAAGGGCTGAACAGAGAAGGTATTCTTGGCTGACTTTGGTGTTGAAAACAGAACGCTGAAAGGAAGGCCTTGTAGCGGTTGGGTAGGGTGTTTCCAGTCTCCAAACGAAGGGCTTCAAGAGGGCAGAACGGGCGGCATTGGTGGTGGTTGCAGCCGGTATACAAGGGCTGCCGTAGTCTCCATGCAAGGCTGTCGTAGGGGGGGATATTCCACACCAACTGTCGAAACACAAGGTAAAATGGAAAGAAAGAAGAATAGGAAAAAGAAATAAAAGAAAAAGAAAAGAAATAACAGAAAAATAAAAGACAAGAAATAACAGAAAAATAAAAGAAGAGAAAATAAAAAGAAAGAGAAAATACATAGGTTAAATATATATATATATATATATATTTGTATTTTTGGAAATGAAAGAATAAGATCTAAGGGTTTATATTATACTAGTATTAAATACATATATATATATATATATATGAATATATATTACTTGTATATATGTATATGTAATTCTTGCTTGAAAACAAGGAAATAGATGAATATATGTATGTGTAGTACATATATAAAGATATATAGTAGATTTTTAGAAATTATATTATGCTAGTGTTAAATACATACATATATAAATATAAATATATATATATATATATATGTGTATGCTACTTACTTGAAAACTAGATAAGAGACAAAGAAGAGAAAAAAAAAGAAATATAAAGAAAGGAAAAAGGATTAGAAAGAAAAGATATATATATATATATATATATATATATATATATATATACACATGTATATATCTATATAGATATATATATATACACACACACACACACACATATAAATATATTTTGATAGGTATATATATAGATATTAGATAAAGATTTCCTTAGACATAATGATAAAGATTTAAATATGATCATGTAATTATACATGGATATTTATACATACATTTTGTGTACATAATGTATAATTGTACGGAGGAAGAAAAAGAGATGAGCGTGGGTAAATAAATATATACATCTATAACATATATATATATTGGAATATACATATGGATATAAACACATAGATGCTTAAACATATATATGCGTATATAAGGACTTGTATCATGGGTACATCGTAATTGACGATAAGGAAGTAGCTATAGATTAATAGTTACTCGAAATTAATAGCGTTTTTCTAAGATCCTTATTTTAAGTACGTGATTAAGCACGATGATGTAAACTCATCGAATTGTTAATGGATTATGTGTAGCGAAGCGGACGGTGTAGAGGTTTGAGTACAAACTCGGAAGCGTGAGAAGGATATTGACTAAGCCTCGAGTAAGTGGGTTAAGTAAGCTTTACTAGTATCATCTCGTAAGAGATGAAGAAATTCTTATTTAATTAAATTCATATCGAGCTTGGTATGACATTACGAATAAGACTAATAAAGTAAGTATGGTAAGATACAAATTGGACATAATGTGATCTTGAATAATAGTTGTTTGTTAAGAAATCTTGCTTGTGACTTGAGTGTTATGCGTTATGGTTTGTTGTGTTTACTGAGCATATAAATTGTATAAAATTTGGTGCTTGCATTATGAGGAATGCATATGAATTAAGTCGCATCGAGTGAGCATGTTTACATATTGTGATACTTTGAGAATGTATATATGATTTGTGTGCAGTATATACAGCTCCCAATGTTGAATTTATGGACCTCGATTAGTACCTAGTTGTGTTTGTCGAAAACTAGGAAAAAGGTAACCCGAGTAAAACTCAACCTTTTGTACCGTGTGAGCCACCTCTAGAGAACTCAAAGGAACTACGTGCTACATAGGTTCTTCGGAAACTGTGGGAGCCACCTCTAGAGTCCTTTGAGAGCTAAGTGCTACACGAGTTCCGATGAATCACTAGAAAGTATATGTCATAAAGGCCAACCCGAGTAAAGACTCGATCTTTTGTACCGTGTGAGCCACCTCTAGAGAACTCATGGGACCTACGTGCTACATAGATTCTTCGGAATTTGTGGGAGCCACCTCTAGAATCCTTTGAGAGTTAAGTGCTACACGTGTATCGATGAACCATTTGAAAACATAAGCCATAAAGACAAACCCGAGTAACACTCGATCTTTTGTACCATGTGAGCCACCTCTAGAGAACTCAAGGGACCTACGTGTTACATAGATTCTTCAAAATTTGTGCGAGCCACCTCTAGAATCCTTTGAGAGCTAAGTGCTACACGTGTATCGATGAACCATTTGAAAACATAAGCCATAAAGGCAAACTCGAGTAACACTCGATCTTTTGTACTGTGTGAGCCACCTCTAGAGAACTCAAGGGACCTACGTGCTACATAGATTCTTCGGAATCTGTGGGAGCCACCTCTAGAATCCTTTGAGAGCTAAGGCTACACGTGTATCGATGAACCATTTGAAAACATAAGCCATAAAGGCAAACCCGAGTAACACTCGATCTTTTGTACCGTGTGAGCCACCTCTAGAGAACTCAAGGGACCTACGTGCTACATAGATTCTTCGAAATTTGTGCGAGCCACCTCTAGAATCCTTTGAGAGCTAAGTGCTACATGTGTATCGATGAACCATTTGAAAACATAAGCCATAAAGGCAAACCCGAGTAACACTCGATCTTTCGTACCATGTGAGCCACCTCTAGAGAACTCAAGGGACCTACGTGTTACATAGATTCTTCGGAATCTGTGGGAGCCACCTCTAGAATCCTTTAGGAGCTAAGGCTACACGTGTATCGATGAACCATTTGAAAATATAAGCCATAAAGGCAAACCCGAGTAACACTCGATCTTTTGTACCGTGTGAGCCACCTTTAGAGAACTCAAGAGACCTACGTGCTACATAGATTCGTCGAAATCTGTAGGAGCCACCTCTAGAATCCTTTGAGAGCTAAGGCTACACGTGTATCGATGAACCATTTGAAAACATAAGCCATAGAGGCAAACCCGAGTAACACTCGATCTTTTGTACCGTGTGAGCCACCTCCAGAGAACTTAAGGGACCTACGTGCTACATAGATTTTTTGGAATCTGTGGGAGCCACATCTAGAATCTTTTGAGAGCTAAGTGCTACACATGTACTGATGAATCATGAGAAATTTTATGCCAATGAGATAATGGATAAATGATTGTGAACTGTGAATGTGCTGAATATTATTAGATGAAATAGATCCTACACATAAGACAGAGAATGTGTATAATTGTTGAATTATACTTATATGATGCTATAGAAACACATGCTATTTGAATATTTGTTTTCCTTCACACTTAACCATACCGATAAAAAGGATTAAAAGAATGATATTTTGTGAGTTTAAGATGGAAGAAAAGCATGAATGAGTTTATCCAATCTGTGTACATACAAATTAGCAGCTAATCTTGATATAATGCATACATGCTATTTTATAGAATTCATACATGTATGATCGTGTTTTACGACGTGAGCCTAGTATGTACTTATTTAAGTTGCTTACTGAGCCGTGGATTTGCTCACCCTTTAAATTTAACATCTGCAGATCATACGAGTTGATATCAGACTTAGGCTTTGTATAGGCTCCCGAAAACTGTACCTAGTAGTGGTACTCGTCTACGTTCTCCTGGCCTAGCTTTTGTGCTTTTGAGTTATACTAATTATATATCATTTTGATAGTTATACGAACTTTAAATTTCACAGTACTAGGAAAGAATATGGGATGTAGCTTTGGATTGCACTAGATTATTATGTGAGTCTAGATGATTATCGAGTACGATCCGGGTTAAGATGTATACTTTGAATTATGTATAAACTGCAAGATGTGCATTATTACTGGTTAAATCCTTGAGAAATATAAGATGCATGAATTGTGTAAATTGTGGGAAACAAAAGCTGGCTATATTGTGTAGATTTGAATGTGTTTAAATGCAGGAAATTTTACTTGGGAAATTGATAAAATATAAGGGGGAGGTTTTCGACCCGTTTCATTTGGAATAGTAAAAATAAGGCTATTATCATAAAAATCACCTTGAGAAGTGTGACAAAGCTCGAGAAACAATATTAGTAAGATAAGATTTGATTTAGATACTACACTAACACCGAACACAAACCGTAAGTAGAAAAAAAATTTGGTTCTTAATTTTTCAAAGGCATAAAGTAAGTGTTAAGCGCACGTCATTGGCCTTCGGGTTGTGACAGTTTGTAGCAAAGTCATGTGGAAGGAAAGTTTTGGATTTTGCTCAAAATATGGCTTGAGGGTAAGTTTATAAGTTATGATGAATTCAATGGAACTTATGATCATAAGCATGATATATCCTAAGTGTTTGTGTGAATTAAATGTTGAGAAACACAAAGAAACCCTAGAGGAAACTAATAAGTCTCTAAAATATAGACTTTTTAGAGTATTTTATATAATCCATTCTAGTTAAATTTGGTATTTTAATTCAATTTCTTCTTAATTTAGTTAAATTGTCGTCATGTGTAGGAAACTCGAGAATAATGAGGAAATTGAGAATATGGCAAGAAAATCAAAGATAAATAGTTGGATTTAGTTTTTAAAGCCTAACCCTACCTCTAAAATCCCTAAACTTATCCATTTTCCTAATGCTAAACCTTATTCTTACCACCCTACCCTAAACTTAACCTAAAACCAAACCCTTAAAATAATTCCCAAAGCCACAAACATTATCCCTAAACCTATTTCTAAAACCCTACACCATTAAACCCTACACCATTAAACCCTTCCCAATGTAAAACCCCCTAAGCCTACCTTAAACCCCTTGCAAAATCCTTGTCACATGCAAAACCCATTAAAACCTTTTTTTACCTATTCGTAAACACTAAACTTGATTACACCAAATAATATGGGATTTTAAGACATTATGTGGGAAATGAATTGTTAGAGTTGGAGGGCCACATCAAGAGGCCAAACAAGGTCTAAAAGGTTGATCAAAACCCTTTGAAAAACCCTACACTATAAAAGGAAAAATATAGATCGAAAATCACGAATTTAAGGTTTGGTGACAGCAACTCCATCTTCACCACTTTTTCATAATTTCTCTACTACTTTCCTTTGCTTAGATAGTCTATGTCATAGTCTGAGTATACAGTATTATACACTTTTTTCCACATTTTTCCACTCACGTGAATTGGTTGGGCTGTTTACGATGCCTTTATTTCCACTTTTAAATCAACAGTGAACAATAAATACTGTAAATTTAATTTGATTTAGATAACTAAAACATTTACAAAGCAGTATTATATTAATCATATACATCCCCTATTTAATATAACAATGTAGTACTGTAAAAGAAAGTTTGAACATATAAAAGATAATAATATAGCTCTAGGATCTACAACAGCTGCCTCAGTTACTCAATACGCAGCCGATAACCCTCGGATGATATATTTCTTGATCACTGAAAATACTCTGTAGAGATGAAAATAAAGGGGTGAGCAAACCTTGGCTCAGTAAGAGAGTTGTATGCAATTTTGATATCATGAAAACTATATGTAGTAAAATCCTTTAGTTTCCTATCGGTATACTAGGCACACTAAAAGGAAGGATACTATAGTTGGCTTGGTAATCCAGATAGAGCATGGAAGGTATTTTGAAATACCTGTCTTGTCCACCCGAAGCGACTATAGGGAGTAGAAATTTAATTTAATATAAAATTTATTTAAATATTCACTGCATATAAATATTTCAAATATTTGAGTAAAATAACTCATTAAATCATATAAATCAACACTTGAAAACAATTTGAATTCCACCATTGAAATCATTATCTTTATACGTGTAACAGTAAGTAAACTATTCAATTATAATACCAATTCAGTGGTAAAAACTATTTGGTAAAAAATATATTTCAGTAATTTTCATAAGAACCAATAATAACACGTGAAATAATAGTGGAGACCAGGCAACACCTTGATAATATCATGCTATAATCCTCGTAGGGAGTAGTAATAATAAACATGTGAGTTCTATGGCCATAGTCTATAAATGTCCTTGGTCGTACACTGAGCCGGTATCAACCGGGACACTGAAGACAAGCTCAATGTCAACAGCTTCACACATGATACAGTAACACATGAAACACGTGACACGTGAGCATGATATGGGGCCTAACAGTCTCAAAACAATATATGTGAAATCTCATTACCTTTATGGAATTAAATAAAATCAATAATATCTTTCAAAAAATCCATAAAGGTATAAATCACAATATCTCGTACGGTGAAAACAATGTTATAAAATAATTACACTGTAGTAATAAATCTCATAAATATTCTATTTCACCATAAGCACATATACTCGTATTTCCACACTTTCCTTTCAAAATTCAAATGTCATGATTATTGGAAATCATTTTCCGGTAATTTCATACTTTATAGACAATAGTAATATTTATTTTTCAACACTCAGTGATTTCATATATACATTTTTTTCACTATGGAACACAAGTATAAACATTTTAGTCTCAAAACAATATTCAGACGATAATATCACCTTTATGGAAATCATTACACGTGGTAAAAATCTTCAATTAGTCCGTAAAGGATATTTGGTAAAATAGTGAATATCATACTTAAAATAATTTATAAAATATTCACTATTCAACATTTCACTTTACAAATCACATATTCCACCATAAAACACATGGGGTGAATTTTCGATAATTTAACTATTATCGAAATTAGTAGCAGGAATATTTTATAATTACTTTTCATAAATTCACAATTTATAAAAAATAATAAATATTTCACTCTCGAGGCTAGGAAAATATTTCACGATGCACTAAAATATTTCAGGGCATTTTTAGAAATATTTTTAATAAATTCCGTTAGCATAACAACAGCTATCACCCTAGCCCCCTGCAATTGCAAACACAGTTCAACCAGCCAAAACAGCCACATTTCACCACATTCGAAGCAATTCACTTTCAAAATAATTTCATAAAATTGATAGCATGAAAAACATGCATTCGGGATATCCCTACAAATCACACATACGTCCCTTACCTGTCCTATGTATAAGTGCTTCTTGGTAGCACCACACAAAAACCGTAACTCTTGGGCTGCAATTCATTCCATCAAAATTATTAGCTTATTAAATACTTATTTTTAAGCTATAGTTCATATCACAATGCAGCCACATTGAACACTGCAAATATTTTTGCAATAAATTCTTTCGGTAATATAACTAAACTTCTTCGTTTTGCGTCGGATTTTAAATCCGAGCATATCGACAGACTCCTCGTAATTCCTACAGTCTAAATCTACCTCAAACCATCAAGAACAGCCATGAATCATACTCCTCTTCATCTTGGCCGAAATTGAAGGGTGGTGATTTTGAGTGATTTTCAACAATCTAGTTTTAGTGATTTTACCATGCTCAATAATAAATTTGGCACTAGTTTTTAAGCTTTGAACACAATGAAACATCAAGATCCCATGCTTGGTCGAATGCTTCATCAATGGTGAATTTTTATTTTTCAAGTTTTAAATGAAACCATGGCTAGAAATATCATCACTAGGCTAAAAACAATAAATTCATGCCATTAGATTCAAGAAAAGCATAAGCATGGTGAGAGTACCTTGCTTGGACGAATATGGGGAGCCTCCTTTCTCCTTGTATAGAGCCTTATAGGATGAGATATTGGTGTAGGATTGTAGAGGAGAGAGAGAAGATCAAATTTGGTATAGAAATGTTCTTGAAATTTTAAGTAGATTAAAAGATATAAGCTTAGGAAAATTTCTTTCTTTCTTTTTCTTGAAGATGGCGTCAGGCTTGATGGAGGAGAAGGTGAATAGTGCAGCTCAGCTACTGAGTGAATTTTAAAGAGAATTCTGGAACCTTGCAAAATGACCAAGATGCCCCTAGTTATGAAAATTTCGGACAATTTTGCTCTTATAGTCCTATTGGCGTAAAAACCATGTAAACGCACTCCAAATTTTCGAATTCCAGTTCCAAATGGTCATATTAAACATAATTTAATGATTGGAAGTGGTTTAGTTGACGCGCGGTGCACGTATAATGAGAAATTACAATATTACCCCCGTAACCCGCTAGCGAAATTTTCTGTTTTTGTGACCGTTGTGAAAGATCTATTGACACCATGTTATAGTAATTTTCATCTAGAATAACATGATATTTTTACTTCGTCACAATTCATTTTGGTTTGGAAGAAATTTACGAAAATACCCTCATGACGTATCTGTCATTTTTCAATTTGTTTCTCACACTTTACAAGAAATGTAATTAGGGTATTTTGACTTCCAAACCACCATAATATCATTATTCAACCTCTTAAAAGTTATTTCCTCACTCATATCATCATATGGGCATTGAAATCTAAGTAAGGCCCACATATTACTATTTCCTTAAATTTCACAAAATATTCCAAAAATTAAATAAAAAATTGATTAATTTCACATGTATAGTACCATATAATCGGTTCTCACAGTCTACTTGCTAGCTAATTTCTTGCATAAATTAGTTTTAAAAGGGATAGGCTTGGCTTGGCTTGGTGAGAGAGCAAAATTCTTCCTTGTGTATTCTTGGTTTTTCACACTTTGATTATTTTATGCTTAGTCACTATTGATAGTTGGTTTGGCTTGCTGTTTTGCTTAATCTTTTTGTTCGATTCAATGGGGTTTAGCTAGGTGTCAAGTAGCATTTTTTTCCTCACTCTTTTGGTCTCAGATTGACAAGTGTGCGGAAGGTGGCTAGTGATAGCAACCTATCTTCTCTAACATTAATTATTTTCCTTTTGTTTTCTGCTTTATTAGCTTGAGTAGGAAATTATAACATTATTTTCCAAGCTTTAGATTAGTTTTAAAAGAGGATAAACTTGGCTGTATGACACAGCTTGGTTCTTGCTGTGTTCTTGTGGTGTCTGTGGCTCATTGGAGCTGTTGATTGGTGGTTGGAAGCAATCGTGGTTAGTGCTCTTAGAGAGGAACAATGTTACCTACGTAATTGCTTTGTTCACCTCTTGTTTTCTATGTTTCTACATCATCTAGTTCTATATTGGTCTAGGTCTGATTATTGGCTACTATTGGTGGTTAAAGTTGTTGCTACAGTGGTGGGCAGCAGGACATACATGACTATGGTCTTCTATTTGTGAAATGGCATTGCTATGTTGCAAGTGGCAAAACATGGTTATTGCTGTTGCTAAAATAGAGTAGAGGCAAGAGAGGCATGGCTGTGCTGTTGTAGGTTGCTGAGCTATTAGACACATTATAGTATTGCTGCTACTGTGTTAAAGGCTGTTGCAAGGTAGAGCAAGTTGCTAAACATGCCTTTGCTATTGTGTGCTACTTGGATGCGTGTGATAACCGTAAATTTTTCATTTATTGGAAATTATAAATATTGAAAATAAATATTAGAGAAAATAAATCAGTAGAAATAAATAAAATTGTGAGAATCGGAATATTGTGGAAATCCTGAGAATTGAGAAAAGAACGGATGGTGAAAATCTGAGTGAAGAAAAGTTAAATGAGAAATTATGGAAAATAATGAAAGGAGGAAAATTAATTTGGATAAATCAAAATCCAAATTAAATAAGGAAAATGAGAAATGAAAATAAATTATGTTTATATAATTACAAATTATATAAATATATTTTGATGTAAATACATATGTATTTAAATACCGTATGGTATATAGTATATATTAAATATACATTAGTATATATCAGTATATATACTATTTGATAAATTTAAATAATACATATGTATTCAAGTATGACATTTTATGTATATATAAGTCTATACATATTTGAGAAAATGTAAATATTAAATTACATTAAAGTTTGAATAAGTATATATTGTAAATACAATATATATATATATGGAATTATTACATTTATATAAATATTTATATAAATGTTATTTAATTTTAAAATATAAAAATATACATATATATATATATACTAGGCATATATTTTGTAATATATAATATATATTGTATTATATTGTATATGAAATAATATATGTATAATATATAGTATATATTATATGAATAAAATATATTATATAGTGTAAAGTATATAGTATGTTATATACTAAAAATAGAAAATAAACCAAAAAAAAAGAAATAAGACAAAACAGAAAAGGAAAGGAAGGATCGGGACAGAGCCTGATTCCTTCCAGCCAAAGCCGACGGTGGTGGAGCTGCCACTGTCGGTGAGGGAAAAGAGGAGAAGAGACGTCGCTGGTCAACGAGGAAGGGCGAAGGTCACCGGCGATGGCCCAAAACAGAACGAAAATCGAAAAGAAAAACAGAAATCGACAGAAAATCGAGGAAGAAAACAAAAATGGGATCTGGTGGTGCCGGTGGAATTGGCCATCGCCACTGCAGCCATACTATCGCCGGAGGAAGAGGAAGACGTGGGAAGCCATCGTTGAGGCGGGGAACGATGGAGGAAGGCCGACGGAGGAGAAGGAACCGAACGAAAACCAAGTAGATCCGCCGCCGTGCCGTTGATTCGAGATGAACAAAGGCCAGATCCAGCTTCGCCGTGGTGCCAGCCAACTGTTGAGCCACTGAACCGCCGAAGAATCGGCTGCTGGAGAAGAACCGGCTGTGAGGGGGGTGACCGGTTCAGCTGGGAAGAAAGAAAAGGAAAAAAGAAAAGGAAAAAGAAACGAAAAAGAAAAAAGAAAAAGAAAAGAAAAGAAAAGAGAAAAAGGAAATTTTCGGACTTCGAAAATTTCAGAAATTTCGAGAAATCCTGGAAAACTCAAAAACTCGAGAATTATGGGAATCGGTAAGAAATCCTAGAAAATGTTAAATTATTTAAATTATTTATTTATTTAAATAATTATGAAAAAATTCTAAAATTTAGAATTTAATTTCCAGAAAATTTCCTCGATAACCGAGCCAATGGAATCGGGCGAGGTGAACATGGGCGTGACCTTCGAGAGGCAGTTGCCATGTGATAACCGTAAATTTTTCCATTTATTGGAAATTAGAAATATTGAAAATAAATATTAGAGAAATTAAATAAGAGGAAATAAATAAAAATTTGCGAGAAACGGGATATTGGTGAAAATCCTGAGAAATGAGGAAGTGATGAATAAGGAAATTCGTGTGAAGGAAAAATAAAATAAAATAAAATCGGAGTTATGGAAAATAAGGAAAGGAGGAATTTAAATTGGATTAATGGAAATCCAAAAATTTATAAAATAAAAATGCGTATATTATATATTTATATAATTAAATTATATAAATATATTTACACATGTTTTTATATAAATACATATGTATGTATATGAATATTAGTATATATTATAAAATGAAATATATACTATTTTGTCTTAAAAAAATACATGTGTATATTAGAAAATGTATTTATATAATTATAAATATATATGTACAGATATATATATATATATATGAAATATATATATTATTATTTTAAATAAAAGTATATGAATATATAAGAAAAGTAAATGTGGTTTTATATTAAAGTTTATATGTATAAATATTTTATTATAGCATTTATATAATTTGTATATATAAATGTTATTTAAGTATATAAATATACATATATATATATATACTAGACATGTATTTTGTAATCTACAAGATATATTTTATATATAATAAATATTGTATAATATTATGTATGAAATAATGTATGAATAACATATAATATATATTATATGTATAAAATACATTGTATAGTATATAGTATATGATATGCTAAATATAGAAAGAGAATAAACCAAAAAGGAAACAAAATAAAAGGGAACTAAAAGACAAAATCGAGTTTCCCGATTCTATCTCCGGTAGAAGCCGCCCCCGTCAGCGGCCGCCGGAGAAGGAAAGGAGGAGAGGGAAGAGAAGTGAACGGCGCCGGCGACGCGAAGAAGAGGTGTCCGGCGACGAAAGAAGAAAACGGAAAGTAAAAACGGAAAACAGAAAAGGAAAATCGGAAGAGAAGAGAAGAGAAGAGAGGAGATCGACGGTGCCGGCCGATCCGGGCACCGCCACTGGCAAGGATCAACGAAGGTGAAGGAAACGGCGAAGGAAGGAGAAAACAGAGGAGGAAGGGACCAAAACCCACGGACCCAAATCCGGCGCCGTCGCCGGTGATGAAGTGAAACGGAGGCCAGATCCGGCATCCCCGCAACGTCGGCCAGCTGTGGGAGGCGCGAACCGACGGAAAGGAGGATCACCGGCGGTCGAACCGGCCGAAGGAGGCACTGAACCGGTCCGGCCAGAAATGGAAATAGAAAAGAAAAAGGAAAAAGAAAAAGAAAAAGGAAAAAGAAAAGAAAGAGAAAGAAAAGAAAAGAAAAAAAAGAAAGAAAAAAAGAAAAAGAGGAAAAAGGAAGAAAAAGAGGAAAAGGAAAATTTCGGGAATTCGGAAAATTTCTCGAAAATTCGACAACCCGGACATTTACGAAAATTCGGTAAGAAATTTCCCGGAAATTTAATTTCAGAAAAATTAAATAAATTATGAAAAATTCTAAAAATTAGGATTTTTATTTCCAGAAATTATTTTCAGCAATCGGGATAAGGAATCGGGAGAAATGGAGTGCGGGCGCGATCAATAAGCGGAAGTCGCTGACCCGAAAAAAGGTAAGGGATACATGTGCAGCACTGTAAGGATACTCAGTCTGCATATTTTAAATTGAAATATTTTATGCAATTATTTTATGAAAATTATTATGATGCATGATTTGCTGAAAATAATTTGGGAAGAAGTACTGGCTGAAAGATTTTAAACTGTATTTTTCGTGCAAGAGGTTAGTAAATCGGCAGCCGTTATGCTGCCGAAAATTTTAGAAAAACTTTATAAAATCATATTAAATGATTTTATTTCCGAATTTCGATAGTAAATCACGAAACATGAGGAAATTTCTAAATTTCATAAAACATGAATATAATGAGATGGAACTTTAAAATATTCATGTATTCGAGAATGGTGATAATGAAATCTCCAAAAATTCTCGGAATAGATAAATTACACGAATTACGAGACGAAAGATGAATTGAAATATAGTGAATATTATTATGAATATTTTTATAAATATTCACTAAAGGATTTTAACCCTTATGGTTTTAAATTATGAAATTTTATATTTATATAAATTCCATAAAGGTTTATTTTATGATAAAAATACGGTTTTGAGACTGGTTGGCATTCCTATCATGCTGATGCATGATATGTGAAATGTTTAGTCCCGGTCGACGCCTAATCAGTGATTCGTCGAGGACAATATAGGTTATGGTTATAGATTTGACCAGTGTATTTCCTTACCCTCCGAGGTTTATAGTATGATAAGATTGATGTCTATCTTAGACTCCATAAATGATAGGTGATATGTTAAAAAGGAAAGTATTTTACATAAGATAGAATATGCCAACCAGAAAATGTGATACATGATGGGTGACATGTGAAAAGAACATGTTTTATATAATATGATAAGAGAATCAATTGAATTATAGCATTTTTACAAAATGCTCATTTAGGTACTGATTATAGTACCGTGAGATGATTCTCATAAGACATGAGATACAAACATGTAATATGTTTTCAAAAAGGAAGAAATGATAATTCTAATATTCTTTCTATGGTCTTAAATGGAATATGAGATCATAAGTACTACATGAGATTTGATAAGACAGTGGAAAGTACATATGGCATAAAGGCCAACCGAGTAAAGACTCGATGATTATACCGTGGGAGCCACCTCTAGAATCCTTCGGGAACTAATTGGTACACGAGTTTTGATGTAAAGGCCAAACCGAGCAGAAACTCGATGATTGTACCGTGTGAGCCACCTCTAGAATCCTTCGGGAACTAAGTGCTACACGTGTTCTGATGTGTTAGTAAAGGCCAAACCGAGCAGAGACTCGATGATTGTACCGTGTGAGCCACCTCTAGAATCCTTCGGGAACTAAGTGCTACACGTGTTCTGATGTGTTAGTAAAGGCCAAACCGAGCAGAGACTCGATGATTGTACCGTGGGAGCCACCTCTAGAATCCTTCGGGAACTAAGTGCTACACGAGTTTCGATGTGTGAGTAAGAAGTTTCTGTACCGTGTGAGCCACCTTTAGAAGACTCAAGGGACCTAAGTGCTACATAGATTCTTTGTGAACTATGGGGAGCCACCTCTAGAATCCTTTGAGCACTAAGTGCTACACAAGTTCCTCGATATGACACTTAACTCCATTGCTAGTTAGAATGGAAGTCGTAACTGAATCAGTGAACTGGGGCTTACGCCTAAAGTGGTTAAGTAATCGGTTATATGGGAATAGATTTTAATAGCTTATTTTGCTCTTTAAAGGACGGTACTAATTAAAAGAGTACATTAAAACATAAAATGAGTTTTAAAGAAATAAGATGATGATTTAACTAATATTCTTTTCAAGGAATATACGAATATTAATTATTTTATTTAAATGCTTTGTTTCGTAGAAGCATTATTTTGAAAAGAATATGAAAAAGGTTATGAAAGTTTAAAAAGGAAAAGGATTTATTAATTCAAAACAAAAAGAAAAAAAATTCTCTCTACAGTTGCTTCTAGGTTCCGTAACAAGTATGGTATTCTAAAATACCTACCTTACTCTATTCGGATCCCTAGCCGACTGTAGTATCCTTCCTACATGCGAGCCTAGAGCCCATAGGAAAAATGAAAAAGATTTTTAGCATATAGGAAGCTGAGTATCAAGTGAGGCATATAATTCTCTTACTGAGCCGTGGTTTTGCTCACCCCTTAATTTTCAACATTTCAGGTTTTGATGAATGTGAGTTCAGTGGATTGTGGATCCTGGCTGTACACGAAGGACAATGTGTCAGACCGACTTATTATTTAAGGTATGATCATTTATTCTATGTATTTAGACACGTCAACAGTACTACTTATCTGATTAGTTACGATAGGGGATGTGTATAATATAAACAATATTATGTAAAATTTTTTAGCAGTCAGTACAAGTGAAGTATCGCAGACAGCCCAACCGGTTAAGTTGTGTATAAGAAGATGAAAAATGTGGTCACGGGTCGTGACACGCCAACCCGAGACAGGTAAGGGAGACATGTGCCGCCTGTAAGGATATTCGGTCACATGTTTTAAATTATGCATTTAGTTTATAAATGCAATTTATAATGATTAGTTTTGGAAATTGTAGTGATTTATTGGTTTCAAATTGTGGTGAAATACCAGTTAAAAAATATAAGTTGTATTTTTCGTGCAGGAGGCTAGCCAAATCGGCAGCCGTTATACTGCCGAAAAATTACTGAAATTTACCAAAAATCACTGAAAACCAAAATAAAAGATTTAATTTCACGTGAATTGATTTTCAAGTACGAAAATCGAGAAATTAAGTAAATTTCCTAAAACATGAATATAGTGATATTTAATTTTAAAATATTCATGTTTTCGAGAATGGTGAAATGGAAATCACCGAAAATTCACCCAGTATGTGATATTTCACGTGAAACGAGATGAAAATGAAAAAGAGACTGAAGTGAATATTTTTATAAATATTTTTAAATATTCACTTGATTTTACATAAAACCTTTATGGTTTTAATTATGGAAATAATTAATTATGAAAATTCCATAAAGGTTAAGAAATGAAGAAAAACTATGATTTCGAGATTAGAGGTCTCTACACGTGTTTTTAGAAGAAAACATGGTGATGGGAATTTAAAGTTAGAAAATAAATAATTTATTTTCATAAATTGTAAAAATGATTTGTTTGAAATTCCGATAAGTATAAAAACCATGTTTTAGATTGAATGCACGGAAAAAACGTGCATATGTGTTTTATTGTGGAAAAAAACAGTTTTGCCCTTCTATACTTTCAGTGATGATTTTGAAAACTATCTTCATCGTATGAAAAACATGATATATACCTTTATGAAATAATTTGAAAAATGTTATTTATTTTATAAATTTCATAAAGGTGATTATATTTACATGTGAGCCTTATGGATATTTGATTTACGGCGTTTAAAATCCATAAAGCCTATGGTACTGTTTATACTGTTTTGAGACTTAGGCCCCGAGTTTTATGCATCACATATACTGTTACTGTCACGTGGCTGATTGACCAGCTAGTCATCAGCGTCCCGGATTGTCGCCTAGCAAGCGTACACCGAGGACATATTATAGATCATGGCCATAGATCTCATTACTGTTACTGTGTCCCTAGTGGACGAGATAGCATGATTTAATTGTAGGGTGATGCCTAGTCTTACTTACTGTTTACTGAAAGGATTTACGGAATCTTATTTATTGTACTATTTACTGTACCGAACCACTGCTCACTGTTTACTGTTTGCTCATTACTATTTATATGAGGTACGATCATTTATTTTCTGTATTTAGACATATCTGCAGTACTACTTATCTGATTAATTAAGATAAGGGATGTGTATAATATAAACAATGTTAATTAAATTTGTTTAACTCTTAAGAAAAGTGAAGTATCACAGACAGCTCAACCGGATGAATTGTGTAAAATAAGGTGAAAAATATGGTAACGGGTCATTACAAATTTAATAGTATCAGAGCATGGTTGGCCTGATGTCTGTGGATACTTTTAGAAAAAAAAGTGTTAAACATCTCCGGTAGTACTGTGTCGTCTGAATACATAGAGAAAATAAATGACTGTAACTTGAAAAAAAATAAATTAAAGGGAGTGAGAAAGTATAAATTGAGAATTTTAAAGAAATAATAGGTTCAGAAATTACCAGAAAATTGGTTATTCTTATAATCTAAATGAAGGCCTATTCGGTAAGGAATCGAAAGGACTCGGTGAGGGCCCCACCAGTACTTTTCGGTCCGGATCGAACTGAGACCTGAAAGTGATGATATAAAGGATGAGAATGACATATCATCATTAAATAGACTTTAAGATCACCGATTAAGGGTAATTTGAAGAGAGAATTTTTGGCCAAAAATGACCAAAATACCTCTGACTCCAAAATTTTACTGGGAGTTAGAATAGACCAACAGAAGTTAGATTTGATTGATTTGACAGAGAAATCGATGATGTAAAGCTGCATTTCATGCAAAATAATCCAATCATGGATTTTAGTGAACTTCTCTGTCGAAATCGAATGAGATCTAAATTGCTAATATAAGTATCAAAAAGGATACTATCAGCACCTAGATGATCAAATCATTGATTTAAATGTATACTGAGGAGAAAGAAATAAATGTGAAAATGACGAAAATGCCCCTATGTTGGGCGATGTTCTAAATAGTGATAAAATCAAGTTAATCTTGAATCCATTGATAGTAATGGAATTATTAATGGTATAGAGGATGTCATATGAATATAACGATCCCTATTACTGATTCCACTGACACTTAGAATACAGACGCGAATGGTGAGTGACCTAGTGAACCGGCTGGGCCTCACGATAGATCCTTGAGGGGTGACCTAGTGAAAGGGTTGAGCATTCTCAAAGAGGACAGTACAGATGTGTACAGGCGGACGGCGGATGGGCCGAGGCCTTATATGATGCGGTCTGATAAAAGTGTAGTGGAATGTCATCAGATGATTGGCCCGAATATTGATTGTAAGGGCCTGAATTAAGAGTGTATTGAACGGGATCGTTGAATACTATAAAAAGTGAAATGATTATAGGAATTGACAGATGAGGTGAATAGTACAGATAATGAAATACATATTGGTGTGGTTAATTACGGTTCTATATATTTTACTACTTTGAGATATCAAACAAATAATTTTATATAGAACCGAAATATCTTGAAATATGTGCTACAGAATGAGGTACTGTGTGGAGTACTGGGAATTGGTGAATATATAAGAACAGTAAAGTGATAAAAAGAAGATGACAGCTAACCTAGGTTCTTCAAGACCCTTGAGACAGAATTGTAAGGGGCGACCCAATGATAGGCGACCCGTAGTGGATCATGTGTTGTGAGATGCGGGTGAACAATGTTATTGCCGACTCACTAGTAAGGGTAAACCTGGGCCGAAAGGATCGTCTAGGGGATGCTCGCCGACAGTCGATTTGAACGGGCGGGACTCTTACAAGAAGCTTAGTGATAACATGAGTGTGAGGAACTAGGTACGTAATGGGGCCAAGGTTCGAACCTCGTGGATAACTTACTCAAGGGAATTAAGTCTGAATTCATTAAATGAAAATAATTTGAAGTGAATAACTGTAATAAATTGGTTAGCTGTAACATGTGTTGATAACTAATGTACTTACTATAGCTTACTGGAATAAGATTCGTGAGGATGTAAAGTATGAGTAAACAATGAAATCAAGGTAGAGTATGAGTCGAAATGAATCGAATAGTAAATGTCTCTGCCTTGAGAATACACAGTGTAAATGATAGGACATGAGGATGAAATGTCCGAATTAATAAGAAATATGTGATTAAAGAAAGTATTGGATTTTATTTCCGATAGAACTTCCAGAGTTATATAAATTGGAGGAATCGAGATAACATTGACTCGATTTTGAATATGAAATCTGATTCTAAGCTTATATCGGAGAACTTAAGAAAATCCGAAAGCTTAAGAAACCTACTCTGGAAAATGAAAGAATAATGAAGTGCACGTGTATAAGATGTGACTGATGGAAATACAGATAGTGAAAAAAATTGAGATTAATGAAGTTGGCTACATAAGTGTAAAAGAGAGCAGCACAAACGATTTTAATAAGTAGATGAATCGACATGATATAGTAAATGGTTACTATGTAATAGAGTTCTTGTGAAGAACAAGTATTCATCTACATGAAAATAGACGCTTTATTGATCTAATCACAAATATATGAGTAGTTAATAAGACTAGCCTCAGTATAAAGCGTCCTTAGATAAAAGATTGGAGATTGATGTTCATAAGATGATGAATTGAACTCGACATGAATTGTACGAATGCCTATTAAGTTTTTCAAGGTTAATGAAATACCTTGTGATATATATTTATATAAACACAATGAATGAGGCATTCATATAAGGATAAAGTGGCGAGATATCAAAATAGTTAACGATACAGATGGAACATGAGCAGCATGATGATATGACCCTGGAAAGTCTTAAAGACTGCAGACTTGTATTAAGATTGGCAAATAAGAGGCTTGGCTAGACAGTGTCTCTTTCTGAGATAGATAATCTCGAAATGACAAAATGACAGTGAATCTGTCTATGATAGAGAGATAATAATTGAGATACGAAAGTAATGAGTCTAGCTAGATACTACTGCCAGTCTATAAAAGAGTGATGAGACTAGCTGCTCTATTAATGTGAAGTAATTAAAGAAAGAAGTTAAAGTCGGTAAATGAATAAGTGTAGAGAAAAGATGGTATGCAAGATTTTAAAAGATCTTAGCAGTATAATACCATACCAATTGAGAAAACCAACTAAAAGGATAAGAGTAAAAATATGAAGAGATAAAAGTGGAAATATGAAAACGAAAATTAAAGTGGAATAAGGAAATAAATTGCATGATGAGAAGTGAACATCAATATAAAACAGTTACCGAAGGTAAGATTGAAAGTGATTAGTGTTGGTTATCACATAACTGTGGCAAGATGTAAAATCAAACCAAATTTGATAAGTGAAAGTAATGATACTCCAAGGAGTAAGATAATTGATAGGTTTACTGCCAGTATATAAATGAAAAATGAGTATACATATAATCACCGTAACATGATAGAAACGGTGGAAGTATATAGATGATGTGGTGATTAAATATATAAATGGAGGATTCAATTGTGGAATCTAAATTATGAAAAGAGATGTAAAGACCATACTACATGAAGAGAACATGATTATCTCATGATTTATGATTGTAAGAGATGATCAATACTAAAGTCTGCAAGTGAGATGCAGCCTTAATGAAATAAAAGTGAAAATGAATATTGTGGACAATAAAGAGTCCAAAAGAGAAATGATGATATGGAAGTGATTAAAGACTGATGATCTAAATAGAATCACTTTCCATTATCAGACTCTTAGATTCTCTAGTGCTGTAGTCGAAGTATAATTGTTAAACGATGTGAATGTGTATGTACAGTTCCAGTGAGCCTTACATGTGATGGGAGTCTCTGTGTGGCCATATGCTTAATGAGAAATAGCAAAAGGCTTTGAGATCCCAAGTGTATTGATAGCACCGCTCCATACTGATGTATACATATATGAGCGTGAGATGTAAACGCTCCATGATGTTGAGAAAGCGTGTGCATGAGATGTATAAGCTACTGGGACAATTACATATAACTGACTGACATATGTAATTGATAGTTTTAAACTATATCGACTTGGCACTAAGTGAAAAAAAAATGGATGATGAACATCATAGATCAGCTGTGATATGAAAAATATTGTGCGTGGACTCTTATGTGAAAAGAGTGGAAATGAATAACTCTCGATTTGAGAAATAAACTCACAGGAGTATAAATATATGATGAAAGACAGCATGTAGTGGTCTAAAGTACTCTTGATGTTGAAAGTGTACTGGCAGTATTACTTGGAGGATGACCTGGAGGTCAAAACTCGTAAGTATACGACATATACCACCTTTAGACTTAAGTTAAATTCGGAGGACCGAATTTCTTAAGCTGGGGAGAATGTGATAACCGTAAATTTCCATTTATTGGAAATTATAAATATTGGAAATAAATATTGGAGAAAATAAATCAGTGGAAATAAATAAAATTGTGAGAATCGGAATATTGTGGAAATCCCGAGAATTGAAAAAGGAATGGATGGTGAAAATCTGAGTGAAGAAAAGTTAAATGAGAAACTATAGAAAATAATGAAAGGAGGAAAATTAATTTGGATAAATCAAAATCCAAATTAAATAAGGAAAATGAGAAATGAAAATAAATTATGTTTATATAATTACAAATTATATAACTATATTTTGATGTAAATACATATGTATTTAAATACCGTATGGTATATAGTATATATTAAATATACATTAGTATATATCAGTATATATACTATTTGATAAATTTAAATAATACATATGTATTCAAGTATGACATTTTATGTATATATAAGTATATACATATTTGAGAAAATGTAAATATTAAATTACATTAAAGTTTGAATATGTATATATTATAAATACAATATATATATATGGAATTATTACATTTATATAAATATTTAGATAAATCTTATTTAATTTTAAAATATATAAATATACATATATATACTAGACATATATTTTGTAATATACAATATATATTTTATATATAATATATATATTGTATTATATTATATATAAAATAATATATCGATAATATATAGTATATATTATATGTATAAAATATATTATATAGTGTAAAGTATATAGTATGTTATATACTAAAAATAGAAAATAAACCAAAAAAAAAGAAACAAGACGACAACAGAAAAGGAAAGGAAGGATTGGGACAGAGCCCGATTCCTTCCAGCCAGAGCCGACGGTGGCGAAGCTGCCACCGTCGGTGAGGGAAAAGAGGAGAGGAGACGTTGCCGGTCAACGAGGAAGGGCGAGGGTCACCGGCGACGGCCCAAAACAGAACGAAAATTGGAAAGAAAGTAGAAACTGACGGAAAATCGAAGAAGAAAACGAAAATGGGATCTGGTGGTGCCGATGGAATTGGCCACCGCCACTGCAGCCACACCACCGCTGGAGGAAGAGGAAGACGTGGGAAGCCATCGTTGAGGAGGGGAACGGCGGAGGAAGGTTGACAAAGGAGGAGAAGGAACCAAACCAAAACCGAGTAGATCCGCTGCCGTTCCGCTGATTCGAGATGAACGGAGGCCAGATCCAACTTCGTCGTGGTGCCGGCTAGTTGCTGAGCCACTGAACCGCCGGAGAACCAACCGTTGGAGAAGAACCGGCGGTGAGGGGGGTGACCGGTTCAGCTGGGAAGAAAGAAAAGGAAAAAAGAAAAAGAAAAAGAAAAGAAAAAGGAAAAAGAAAAGAAAAGAAAAGAAAAGAGAAAAAGGAAATTTTCGGACTTCGAAAATTTCAGGAATTTCAGGAAATCCCAGAAAACTCGGAAACTCGGAAACTCAAGAATTACGGGAATCTGTAAGAAATCCCAGAAAATGTTAAATTATTTAAATAATTTATTTATTTAAATAATTATGGAAAAATTCTAAAATTTAGAATTTAATTTCCAGAAAATTTCCTCGATAACCGAGCCGATGGAATCGGGCGAGGTGAACATTGGCGCGACCTTCGAGAGGCAGTCGCTGACTTGAGACAGGTAAGGGAGACATGTGCCGCTTGTAAGGATATTCAGTCACATGTTTTAAATTATGCATTTAATTTATAAATGCAATTTATAATGATTAGTTTTGGAAATTGTGGTGAAATACCAGTTGGGAAATATAAACTATATTTTTCGTGCAGGAGGCTAGCCAAATCGACAGCCGTTATACTCAAAAAATTACTGAAATTTACCGAAAATCACCAAAAACAAAAATAAAAGATTTGATTTCACGTGAATCGATTTTCGGGTACGAAAATCGAGAAATTAAGTAAATTTCATAAAACATGAATATAGTGATATTTAATTTTAAAATATTCATATTTTTGAGAATGGTGAAAAGGAAATCACCAAAAATTCACCCAGTAGGTGATATTTCACGTGAAACGAGATGAAAATGAAAAAGAGACTGAAGTGAATATTTTTATAAATATTTTTAAATATTCACTTGATTTTACATAAAACCTTTATGGTTTTAATTATGGAAATAATTAATTATGAAAATTCCATAAAGGTTAAGAAATGAAGAAAAACTATGATTTCGAGACTAGAGGTCTCTACATGTGTTTTTAGAAGAAAACATGGTTATGAGAATTTAAAGTTAGAAAATAAAAAATTTATTTTCATAAATTGTAAAAATGATTTGTTTGAAATTTCGATAAGTATAAAAACCATGTTTTCGATTGAATGCACGGAAAAGCGTGCATATGAGTTTTACTGTGAAAAAAGACAGTTTTGCCCTTCTATACTTTCAGTGATGATTTTGCAAACTGTCTTCATCGTATGAAAAACATGATATATACCTTTATGAAATAATTTGAAAAATGTTATTTATTTTATAAATTTAATAAAGGTGATTATATTTACATGTGAGCCTTATGGATATTTGATTTACGGTGTTTAAAATCCATAAAGGCTATGGTACGGTTTATACTGTTTTGAGACTTAGGCCACGAGTTTCATGCATCACATATACTGTTACTGCCACGTGGCTGATTGACCAGCTAGTCATCAGCGTCCCGGATTGTCGCCTAGCAAGCGTACACCGAGGACATATTATAGATCATGGCCATAGATCTCATTACTGTTATTGTGTCCCTAGTGGACGAGATAGCATGATTTAATTATAGGGTGATGCCTAGTCTCACTTACTGTTTACTGAAAGGATTTACAGAATCCTATTTACTGTACTATTTACTGTACCGAACCACTGCTCACTGTTTACTATTTACTAATGAAATATCGTACCAAAACACTGTGTTACTGAATTGTATTGTTTACTGAAATGGTAGCCATTGATTACTGTTTTATTGAACTGAAAGCTACCATTTATTGTTTACTGAACTAAAAGCTACCTTATACTATTTACTGAATTGGTAGCTACTATTTACTGTTACTGATTGAACCGTATCGAATTACTGTTTTACTAAATATACTATTTTACTGAACTATACGATACGGTTTCTGATTTAAAGGGAGAAATAAATGTTTATTTTAAAAGAATAACATAAGAATTATTTCTAAGATAGAAATAATCGAAGAAGTAATTATCCAATGATTGGATATTTACACATCACTGTTCTATACTGTTTTTACTGTACTGAAGAGAAGAGAAGAGAAGAGAAGTAAACCACCATTTTTATTACTGAACTGCCATGTGTTTTAAAGTATACTGAAGTGAAAAAGAATAGGTGGTTTACTTTGTGGAAAAATGAAAATTATATCGTTTTGAAAACAACGAAATGAGTATTCTCTACAGTTGCTTCTAGGTTCCGGAACAAGTATGGTATTCTAAAATACCTACCTTATTCTATCCGGATCCCTAACCGACTGTAGTATCCCTCCTACATGTGAGCTTAGAGCCAGCTAGGAAGATTTTAAAGAAAATGAAAAAAATATATTTTCAGCATATAGATAGCTGAATATCAAGTGTGGCATATAACTCTCTTACTGAGCCGTGGTTTGCTCACGCCTTAATTTTAAACATTTCAGGTTTTAAAGATTGTGAGATCAGTTGATTGTGGATCACGGCTGTACACAAAGGACAATGTGACAGACCGACTGATTTATATGAGGTACGATCATTTATTTTCTGTATTTAGACATGTCTGCAGAACTACTTATCTGATTAATTAAGATAGGGGATGTGTATAATACAAACAATGTTATGTAAATTTATTTAACAGTTAAGAAAAGTGAAGTATCACAGACAACCCAACCGGATGAATTGTGTAAAATAAGGTGAAAAATATGGTAACGGGTCATTACAATGCGGGAAGAGTAAAAGCAGTGACATGGTTAGCTGCTACTCCATACTTGACAGGTGCATCCTCAGGTTGCAGAAAGTGAAGCAAGAAGTGGCTTGAGTAATGGACAACAAAGTACGTGCGTCACTTATGGCAGATTCGTTGTATAGCCAGGGTGTTATGTTGCATGATGGAGGTTGGAGCAAAGGAGATTGCTGGGGCCACGGGCTGAGTCTTCTCTAGTTTTATGCAATAATTTCTTTTTTATTTCAAAATTAGTTAATACAGGTTAAATATATTAGTATGTTAATAGTATGTTTTTATATTAGATCAATTTATTAATTTAGTTTATTACTTATTAGCTCTTTAGTCGATTTAGTTTAATTAGGTATTTAGATTATAATAATTTAAAGTTAATTAGTTTTAAGAAATTTTATTTTAAGTTTATCAGTTTAATTTTGCCTTTTAAATTTATTTTGTTCTTTAATTTTATGATTGTAGTTTAACTTTCATGGTATTTTATTTAATTTTTTATACTTTATTTTTATTTTTTATTAGTTAATTTAATTTGAGAAATTTTCATTTGTTTGAATAAACCTAAGGTGATCAATTTAGTATTTAGCTAAACGACGTAACTAATCTCTGTGGGATGATAATCTAGACTCAAAATCCTATATTACTTGCAGACCATGTGTGTTTGCATGTTAATACCTTAAGGTAGAAACTAGTCAATAAAAGCTTATGGCTAAAAGGCGACACTAGGGTAAGACTTGCTTGATTTGATTCAATCCAAATTCTATCATGTATATGAATGTGTTCTAAGCTATTTGGTGTGTTTGAATTGTAGAGAAAGTGATAAAGTAGTGACTTGATGAATTCAACCAAGGCCTTTGTGTTTGGCTAAGTGTTACGTCTTGGTGTGTTGGTAAGTGAGATATGTAAAGTTTGTTAGTATCATCTTGTTTAGGTGATATTGGTAAGTGACCTACATAAAGTTTATTAGTATCGTATTTTTTTCAAAATGGTATATGATGATAAATTGTGATGGTATTTTGAAGTATTGAAAAGAAATGATATGGTAAGGTGATGTATCATGTGAATTGTGATTGTATCTTAAGGTATTGAAAAGAAAGACATGGTGAACATTTAGATGGTGCATTTGGCCATGGTAGTGGAAATTTGGAAATGTGATGTTTTAAGGACTTTATGTAATTACTTATATAAGTGTTGATTTGCTATGTGGATTGAAAGTAAGGCTACCATACTATTGGATTGTGTAAGTGTTATTGTAACACCCTAATCCCATATCGAGAGATTGTGAATGTCTGTAAAACTATACATATAAAAACCTGAACTCATACTTGTGAGGTATCTTTTGTGGGACAAAATCATTAGACTTTTAGGTCAAAGTGAACAATACATTGCAAGTTGGGTGCAAGTCTCCATAAATGTAGAGTCTACATCGTGATTTTCTTTGGTCCCTGCAAAGCTCAATGTACTTGTCGAGCTCAATACAAAATAGAATAGGATCATGCTAGACATTGAGATTCTAGAGGTGCTCCCATTGTGTAGCATTAGGTCTCGTAAGAATCTAGAGGTGGCTCTCACGGTGTAGCACTTAGATCCCATGTTCTGGATAGTAGACTACTATGATACCATTTGTGGAGACTTGCACTAACCTATGAGATATTGTCAACTTTGACTCGAAAGTCTCACAGTTTTTTCCCATAAAAGGCGCCTCACAAGTATGGGTTCAAATTTTTACATATATAGCATTGTAAACATTTATAATTTTTTGATGTGGGATTGGGGCGTTACAGTTATAGAATTATTATACTATATATGTGTCCAACCTATTGCCTAATGATGGCATAATAGCCCATATGGCATAATCTTATTGATTTAATGCTATTGAGAGCATGATAGCTTATGTGAAAGTGACATTCAAAATTATGGTTTTGATAAGATGATTAATGATTATACCTATGCCATATTAATGTATGATAGGGAACTTGGGACCATGCCACAACAGGCATACCTTAGTGTATCAACCTAAGCATGCATAGTACAAAATTGGGTATTGGGACTTCTACTATTCTAATGGAGATGAACTTGATAATATTGGTATTTGGAGTCAAATACTAAGATGGTAAGAATTTGTATCTTTAAATTTATCTGTTTGTGCATGTTTTGGAAAGTGTGCTACAATTTCAAAAATGATGGTTAAGTCCATAGGTCGAGAAAACTTTCATAAATAATGGACATTCTATTTTGATTTAAGATCAACTGACAATCATAGATGAATCACTGTGAAAAAGTCTCCTGTAGAATAAATCACACGAAGGAATAAAAAATTACGCGATTGGATTGCTAGGGCTATTTCGGTAATTTCATTCTTTTTACCAATCAAACCCTATCAAAAGTCTAACAAATGATTAGAATATGTTAAATAAATATATTTTATTAGTAAATAAAATATTTGGAAGCTAACTTGAATATTTAAATAGAAATTAGAAAGAAAAGGACATGTTTGGAATTCTTAAAATGATATAGGGGCATTTTCATAATTTAGCACCAAGATATTAATTTTTAAAGAATTCTCTAGTGTTTTCTTCATGCTTGGCCAGCCATCTTCTTCCTTTCATCCTTCCACCATTGCAAAGCTTAGTAAGAGAGAGAAAACTTTTAAAACCATTGCAAAAACACTGTATAAGCGAAAACCATCTTAAGCAAACTTGTTCACCTCTCTCAGCTCAACAACATACAACCAAAATCAGACCTTGGAGTAGCCATTTTCATGGTGTTTTGACTCCTCCAAGATTCGGTTAAGAGGAAGAGGTGAGAGAAAGCTTAGATTTTTGTGTTTTAATGGCTTTATGTTATGTGTGTAGTAACGCATAAGTCTGAGGACCTAATCGCTAGACATTAAAAATTATGAGTCACCACCAATCTTTTTTACCTAGGTCTGTTTGATTGGCCACCTATTTGAGTCTAAGGATAAAAGTTGGTCTACTTCCCAAAAATTAAGTTCGGGAGTACGGTTTTGTGTAGGGAAGGTTTGGCACCCCCACAATGCCCGTCCAATAGACAATACCAATTAATCATATGTGTTGGCTCAATTACTTAATCAAGAGGGGGTGAATCGGTTTTTGACTAACCTTAGATTCATTTTTCGATCTTCTTAATTCTCTAGCCTATATTATAGTTCCTTTGAGTTCACTAGGCTATTCTAGCATTCAATTTATACACAATACAATAAACACAATTGAATTACAAGTAATTAAAGAGTGAAGGGTTAGAGAATTGTACACAAGTGATTTATAGAGGTTCGGCAACCTTGCCTATGTCCTCTACCTTAAGACGCTCACTAGGAATTTCCCCAAATCCACTAATGAGTTTATCTTTGCACCCTCTTTTTGCAGGCTCAAGAGAAATCTTTACACCTTTCCTTTTTTCGGGCTCAAGGAGGAAACCCTACAACCTCTCCTTTTTGTGGCTCAAGGAGAAAACCTTTTCTACCTAACCTCACTTACAATGAAGCTCTCAAGGGTTCACTCCTTTTACAATTTGTGAATGGGTTTACAAGTTTTGTAATCAAGGATAACCTCTAAATAGGTGGATGATTACAGAAATTTGAGCTCTAGAGAAATCCATACAGTGATTTGTGCTATGCTATACAAGAGGGATGAGAATGATAAAAAAATAAAGAATTTCTAGCATAAGATTTGGTTTTAAAGTTTAAAGAAGAAGAGGAATTGTGTCTCTTGAGTGTCTTAAACTTCTAAGCTTTTATTTATACTCCTTTGGATGGTTGTTGAAGCTTGGTGGAGCCTAAAACTGATTTTTCCATTGGCTCTTACAAAACAATAGCTGTTGGAGGCTTCCAACATATAGAGGATCGATCTTGCAACTTCAGGACAGCTTTCTTGAGCTTCTGCCTTCTTGGGATCAATCCTTCTAGGTAGGGATCGATCCTCTCAGCCTTGGTGAGCCTTGGGGGGTGTTCTGGGTATAAGGGATCGATCCTTTAAAGAGGGATCGATCTCTTGAACTATCTTGCCAACAGGGGATCCATCCCTTTGGTCAAGGGATCTGTCCCTTACACTGTTCTTTTGCTTTTTCTAGGTTTTTTACACATTAAATACATTCTAAAACCAATTTTGAATATTTTTAAATATGACATGACTTTGAAAACATGAATTTGAGTCCAAAAATTTATCAAGTAATTTTCTTAAAATATATTCAATAATTCCATAAGAAAATTACTTAAACTAATAATTAAAAATGTTTTCTAAAATGATTAAAACCAATAAAGATAATCAATTAAATCATGGTTTTATATTTGATAAAAGAACTTAATATGGTTTGTGAAAATCATAATTGATAAAAGTAAATTTACAATATTGATCATTCACTTAATCTTGCTTAAGTGTTTGTCATTTCAAAATATATATCAATTTAGAGCTAACAATCTCCCATTTTTATATGACAAAACTTAAGGTAAATTTTCTTTGAAACTACATTGAAAAAGCTCCCCCTTAATGTAAGCATGATTTAAAAAATAAAACTTCCTCTTAATATGAGCATGATTTTCAAAATAATAGCATGATTTTCAAAATAATTTACAAACCACATTATTTCTCCCCCTTTTTGTCATAGCAAAAATAAGGATAAACAAAAATTACTCTCCCCTTAAAACTATGGCTTAAAATTTATGAGGACCTAAGAAAAATTGCTCCAACCAACAAACAAAAGATTAGTATATTGGGAGTTATAGTACAAATAAAAAAGTCAATGTCTATATAAAGATCATGAGATGTTTGTGCTTGCAATGAACATTGTTTATAATCTTATACCAATTGTTCATAAATAATTTTCAATACATTGCCAATTGGTCATAATGATGCAAGTTGTTCATACATTGTCTATTGATTCTATAACTTACTCATTTCAATTCTACCAAGCACCTAGATACATTAATTGTTCTTTATAGTCCAACTAAGGTATATGTCAATACATAATAATTATGAGCTAAATTTAGATGAAATATTATGCATTAAGCTCATAAACCATTTTTAAGAAAAAATATGCCTATAATTAAATCATATATCAATTATCCACATATTCTAGCACAAAAAGACCTCATGTAAATGTGTCCTAAAAGAATTCTTCTCTATTTGTCATTTCAATCATAAGAAAGAGAGAAGAATTATCAATTTAAAGCTCATATCAATTGTTAACAATGGTTGACTGATACATTTTTCATGAATTCAATTGTTTTGTGTGGTATGTTCATGTTAATAGAATGGACAAGTCAAGCAAGTAAGAACATACTCAAAAACATTCTTCCATATTCAAAATTGAAACATGTATATCTAAAGGTATGTGAAGCACAAGATCGATATGGAACATGTATAAAAATGTCATTTATATAAAACATTCATATCATCAATTTAAGGCATCTATATTCATGAACCATAAAGCAATCATAATCACATATCCAATAAACATGTATATGGATTAATTTAAACATAAGCATACTATCATAAAGTATTAATCCATATTCATACGTACAAATTTAATACGTGGAAGATTCAAGAATTTATATCATTCAAGCACACACATTTTCTTCCATAGCAATAATTATAAAGAATTTTATGCTATTTATCAATTAAAGATCTTTACCAATTATGAGCAAAGAAAGATTCAAGATTGTCATCTTAATCAAATCATAATCATATCCCTAATTGTTTTTATCATTTAAGGTTCTAGGGGATATATGCTATTTAACTAAAATGATTATACCTAACTGAATCAATATCATACTTAAGTATATTTTAACTTTAAAGTTCACAATCTATAAGTGAGGTTAAGTAGAATTTCATGAAATCAAATATTCTCAACTCATAGGCATGTTCATTGATTCAACCTAAGCAAACATATAAGCTTATTATCAAGGCAATCAAGAATCTATGCATGGATGTCAATTAAAGTGCATTTGTTCATATTTACATTTATTCTTGAATATGTTGTCATTAAAGCTCATGTTCTTTAGAAATTTGGCCATAAGAGGAGTTTAAGTTCATGGTTGACAAATTTTATCTATTTGAACATTTAAGATCCATTTATCATCACAAATTGTAGGCAAAAGAAAATTATGACTCTAGGTAATGCTTTACGTATCTCAAGTATTTTATTTACCTAAGTCATATTCAAATTTAAACATTAAGATCAAGTTTGATCATTTTATCATTCAAGCATAAATATTAACCTTACTTACCCATCTTCCACTAAGAACATATATATCATAAAGCCTAAAATGGAATATGTGAGTCAACTTATGAAATATAATCTTATAAGCATGTTTAATTAAGATGAACTAAGGAAGTTAATATGTTTATCAATCACAAGTTTATCAAATTATTAAGTGCATACACAAATCATTGAAATAATTCTTAAAATTATGTTTAAGCATTCATTGAAAATATATTTCAAGATTTATGCATTTTATGAATGTCTTCACAAAGAAAAATGATTTTGTTCTTATAAGTTTAATGAAAAATGATATTTATTTTGATTGTTGAAAATGAGGCATGATACCAATGAAAAATGTTTTTTCATATTAAAAGATCATCAAGAAGAAGTTAAAAAAAAACAATGAATTTTAAGTTGAGAAGAAAGTATGAAGATAATGAAAATCTTTTTGAAATTCAGCTTAAATGGAACAGGAAAGGCATTTTGCCTTGGGGAGATCGATCTCTAGAGGAGGGGATTGATCCCTCATATACAAAATACAGAATTTCTGCATTTTTTGCCAAGGGGATCAATCCTTATCGATGGGAGACTGATCCTTTGTCTAAAAACTGCAGAATTTTGGTCAAAAATTCAACTTTTGAGGTGCTAAAATTCTGTTTGAGTGTTTTAAGTCCAAATAAAAGTTTCAACATTTGTACAACATAATTCTGAACTTGTATGAATGAAAAGTGTAGATGAAAAATCATTTAACAATAAATTTGGCAATTTTGGAGGAATTTTCACCATAAAATTCATTCTTGGTTACATGGAAGGTCATTTTAAGAGGTATGCATATTTTGGCAAAACCAACACATTGAAAAACACAAATATGCCAAAACAAACATGTACATATAGATTTTAAGTACATATATCGTCAAATCACAAACTTTGTGTAACGACCCATTACCACATTTTTCACCTTATTTTACACAATTTATCCGGTTGGGCTGTCTGTGATACTTCACTTTACGCTTGATGTTAAACAATTTAATAAAATATTATTAACGTTATACACATCCCCTATCTTATTTACAAATATGTAGTATTGTAGACATGTCTAAATACAGAAAATAAATGATCGTACCTCATATATCTTAGTCGATTGTCACATTGTCCATTATGTGCAGCCGTAATCCACAAATATTGGATCTCACCATCATCCAAACCTGAAATGTTAAAATTGGGGAGTGAGCAAACCACGGCTCAGTAAGAGAGTTATATGTCACACTTGATATTCAGCTACCTATATTCTGAAAATAATTTTTCGTTTTCTTCAAAATCTTCCTAGCTGGCTCTAGGCACACATGTAGGAAGGATACTACAGTCGGCTAGGGATCCAGATAGAGTAAGGCAAGTATTTTAAAATACCTGACTTGTTCCAGAACCTAGAAGCAACTGTAGAGACTACTAATTTCGTTGTTTTCAAAACGATAAACTTTTCGTTTTTCTACAGAGTAAACCACTTATTTCTTTTCACATTTAGTATACTTTAAAACACGTGATAGTTCAGTAGTAAAACAGTGGTATACTTCTCTTCTCTTCAGTACAATAAAACACGTGACAGTACAGTGATTTGTAAATATCCAATCATTGGATAGTTACTTCTTCGATTATTTCTTTCTTAGAAATAATTCTTATGTTATTCTTTTAGAATAAACATTTATTTCTCTTTTCAAATTAGTAACCGTATCGTACAGTTCAGTAAAACAGTATATTTAGTATTTAGTAAAACAGTATCTCGATACGATTCAGTAAGTAACAGTAAACAGTAGCTACCACTTCAGTAAATAGCATACGGTAGCTTTCAGTTCAGTAAACAGTAAATGGTAGCTTTCAGTTCAGTAAAACAGTAATCAATAGTTACCATTTCAATAAACAGTACAGTTCAGTAAACAGTGTTTTGGTACGATTTTTTATCAGTAAACATTAATCAGTAAGTAATTCAGTACAGTAAACAGTACAGCACAGTAAATAGGATTCTGTGAATCCTTTCAGTAAACAGTAATCAATATGTGAGACTAGGCATCACCCTACAATTAAATCATGCTATCTCGTCCATTAGGGACACAGTAACAGTAATGAGATCTATGACCATGATCTATAATATGTCCTCGGTGTACGCTTGCTAGGCGACAATCCAGGATGCTGATGACTAGCTGTTCAATCAGCCACGTGCCAGTAACAGTATGGTATGATGCATGAAGCTCGGGGCCTAAGTCTCAAAACAGTATAAAAACCGTACCTTAGCCTTTATGGATTCTAAACACCGTAAATCAAATATCCATAAAGCTCACATGTAAATATAATCACCTTTATGAAATTTATAAAATAAATAAGATTTTTCAAATTATTTCATAAAGGTATATATCATGTTTTCCATACGATGAAGACAGTTTGCAAAATCATCACTGAAAGTATAGAAGGGCAAAACTGTCTTTTTTCACTATAAAACACATATGCACGCTTTTCCGTGTATTCAATCGAAAACATGGTTTTATAATTATCGAAATTTCAAACAAATCATTTTTATAATTTATGAAAATAAATTATTTATTTTCTAACTTTAAATTCCCATCACCATGTTTTCTTCTAAAAATACGTGTAGAGACCTCTAGTCTCGAAATCATAGTTTTTCTTCATTTCTTAACCTTTATGGATTTTTCATAATTAATTATTTCCATAATTAAAACCATAAAGGTTTTATATGAAATCAAGTGAATATTTAAGAATATTTATAAAAATATTCACTTCAGTCTCTTTTTTATTTTTATCTCGTTTCACGTGAAATATCACCTATCGGGTGAATTTTCAGTGATTTCCTTTTTACCATTTTCGAAAACATGAATATTTTAAAATTAAATATCACTATATTCATATTTTATGAAATTTACGTAATTTCTCGATTTTCGTACCCGAAAATCAATTCACGTGAAATCAAATCTTTTATTTTGGTTTTCAGTGATTTTCGGTAAATTTCAGTAATTTTTTGATAATTTTTCGGTAGTATAACGGCTGCCAATTTGGCTAGCCTCCTGCACGAAAAATACAGTTTATATTTCTCAACTCGTATTTCACCATAATTTGAAACCAATAAATCATGACAATTTTCAAAACTAATCATTATAAATTGTATTTATAAATTAAATGCATAATTTAAAACATGTGGCCAAATATCCTTACAGGCGGCACATGTCTCCCTTACCTGTTTCGGGTTGGCGACTGCCTCTCGAAGGTCGCACTCGTGTTCATCTCGTCCGATTTCATCGGCTCAATCATCGAGAGAATTTTCTGGAAATTAAATTCTAAAATTTAGAATTTTTTTCATAATTATTTAAATAATTTATAACTTTCCGAGATTTCTTACTAATAACCCATAAGTCCCAAGATCGAAACCTGGCTCTGATACTATTAAATTTTGTGAACACATGCCATAATTTAAAATATGCGTATTTCTAATTGATGCTCATGACATGACATTTTGTACATTATGATAATTTTAGCAAATCTAATGGAAGTTAGTGTTCAAATACGGTATAACTAACATGGCCACAAAGAATATACGCAAATAATTCATCAAATCATCATTCATGTGAACACTATACCATATAATGCACTTTGCTCATTCAAACAAGTTTCTCAAATAGGCGTTTTGCATATTTTGATATATTTGGCATGAATGAGGCAAGTTTCCATATTGTTAAGACAAATCTAATTTGTTCAAATCACAACAATTCAATCAACCACCAAATAATCCAAAAATCTTTTATTATGCCTTTTGTTCTTTCATTCAACTCATAATACATCAAAGATCATTAACAAAATGCCTCATCAAAGCATACAATTAATTTTAGCAAATATGAGTTTTGAGAAGATAGAATTTAAGCTTACAAAACTCCTTTGCTTGGGAGTGCTTTGTCATGATTCGTTGAATCCACATTGAGCAACCCCTGAAGAAATTATGTGACTTTGTCAAGTGTGGATCCTCAAGCATTCTCTTTTCTCCATTAGCACAAGCGAACTCCATGGGGTTGTGTAGAGCATTCAAACTTCAATGTTTCTTTGTAACTCTATGCTCTAACACTCTACAACAAACAAATTCAAGTATGCTTTGGTACCCAAACTGTCTTGGGTCTATGAGGGCTAGTGCTTACAATTTTTGATCCCTTAAGAATCCATTTTAATTTTAAGTCCACATCATTAGAATTCATGACATGCTTTGGGATCCATATTTTCTTAATTGCTTTTCCTCTAAATGTGATTTTTCTATATGTGCATGCTTGTGATGAGTGTTCTATTCTATTGCAAAGTGAGCATGTGATAGTGTAACATCCCGAATCCACAGTATAACACAATATTTACTTAAAAATCACACATTTTCACTGGTTGGGTTATCTGTGATGCTTAACAACTCGTTAACCCTTTAAGAATTACATAGTGCTTTCATTTACAATACTATAACAGAATTATGAATATTACATTTTTTTGTGTGATCATTTAAATTCCCTCTTACTCAAAGTAGTACTATACAAATTTACTGAATATATAAAAGAAAATTATATACCTCTGATATCATATATCTGCTGACCCAAGCAGTCGATAACTCTGGAGGGTAAGTCTCTTAATCTAAATAACCTGTGGGGTGGAAATCGAAGGAGTGAGCGACAACGTGCTCAATAAGGGAGTTGTATGCTGCTTTATAAAACAAAACTATATATCACAAAACGTTTGTTTTCCCTAACAGCATACCCAATAGGAAAACAGTGGATACATCAATCAATCTTTAATATTCAAATCACTGGCTAAATAGTTTACAATATAGTATAGTAAACAGGATTCAATCCTTTCAGTAAATAGAAATCAGTAAGTTGAGACTAGGCATCACCCTACAATTAAATCATGCTATCATCGTTCCTGAAGGAACCCAGTAATCATCCCCACTAGGAGACAGCTAGATCTATGGCTATAATCTATAGGTGGTCCTCGAGTACACTTGCCAGGTGACATTGAGACCTCTGATGACTTGGCGGGTTAATTAGCCATGTGAATAGTAACGCACGAAACTCGGGGCCTAAAGTCTCAAAAATCAATTTATATCTCATAAAGAACCCTTAAGGAATATTTCACATATTTCATCATTTCTTTAAAATGATTGTTTTCCAAAAAGCTGTTATATTTTTTGTTTACAAAACACAGTAAAAACAGCCAGTAATTTCATCAATTTTCGTGTGAGAAAAACACAAGTTAAACCGACTCGCCCCTTATCAGCTCGCCCATTACAGCTTGCCCATCGTAGTGGATTGAGCTCGCATGTTTTCACTCACCCATGTGGCGAATAACATCACCCACTGTGGCTCTCACACCGAGCTGAACTGGGGGGTCGCCCACAAAATATTTCTCTTTAAAAAACAAGGGATCGCCCACTGTTGGCTTGCCCAGAATTATATCAAAGGGGTCGCCTATCTTTGGCTCACCCAAATTCAAAATAGTTTATCAAACTAATGCATGTCTCAAACCAAATCATTTTCTTAATTTTTTTATAATATTTTTCTCCACAGGACATGCATTTCACTTCACATACTACTCCCTTACCTGGTCTTACGAAACTGAGCTTCTTAGTTGCGTCTACCGAAATCGTACTTCTCAGCTGCAAAATAATTTTACCAACTCATTAGCTTAATTTTCCTTTTTATTTTAAGCTATGATGTATATCAAAAATATAATATAAGTAAGTCTCATAGCTAAAAATGGCTACTCTCAATGCCATTCTTTCTTCCTTTTTCACTATGGCAGAATGGCCCTTAGATAATTAAGGTTATTGTTTTATTTTTCTTAGTCAAGGTACCACATAAATATGCTGCCTTCTTTCTTGTAATTTTCCATCATTTAAGAAATAAAAGGCAATATTTTATTTCTTTCACTTCTTCTCTAACCGGCAGCCCACACTCACCTTGTGAATAAATATTTTCTAGTCAAGTTTATAGTTATATTTCTTTTCTTTTCTCTAACCTTCATATTTGACTTTCTTTACCTTGACTAATTAACACAATTTCAACCTTTATTTGTCCCTCTTTCCACGGCACACTTAGCCATTTTCTTTCTCATTTTACGCCTCATTCGTCCATTTCATCTTTCTCTCTTAGTTTCATGCCACCTTAGCCATTATTCTTGACTATTTGTTCCTTAGATTATTTTCTCATAATTTAGTCTTTCTTCTTTATTTCTTCTTCACCATTTCCACGTCGTTTTCCAGCCAACTTTTATTGACTTTTATCTCCTCTTCTCTTCATTCGGCCAGCAACCATTACTCCTTTCACATTTCCATTTGATTCTTCCTTTTACTATTTCTTTTTTTGTTTCGGTTCTAGCTACTACGTCTTTAGTTTTCCCTACTTTATTTTATGTTTTCACATCATTAAATATCATGTTTAAACCTTAATTTAGCAGGATCAACTCTCATATATTTCCATATTGTCCTCATGATAAATCTACATTTATATCATTAACGCCACCAATAACTTGGAAATTTAATCATACGAAAATGCTACATGTATTTATGTCGAGCAATACCTATATATATATTCATATACACACCACCAACTTAACATATCATTCTATCAACCAAGATTTAATTACATAAAACATTGGCTGAAATATTTACCTTTGTTTGATCGAACAACCACAGCTCTTGTTGTTTCTTCTTACGTCAGTCCTCCTTTCCCTTAGTTCTTTGGTGTTTTATGAGTGAAGGAAAAGTGTATGAATGAAAACTAGATACTTAGATGGCAAGAGAGGAAATCTTGCTAAATAAACGAGGAAGAAATGAACTAAGACAAAGCAAAAGTGATCGGCAAAGTCGATATTGAAGAAGAATATGTTACAAATTTGTTTTACTAATCAACTATATATCCGGCTATCAAGTCTTATAGCTTCTTATCTCTTTGCTCATCATTTTCCTTGTCCTTTAGCTCATTAATTGTTGAAGAAAAATGGTAGCAAAAGGTATGGCATGGTAACAATATTCTACATTCATTAATTTGTAGATAAAAGCTACAGCCAAAAGAATAATGATGCCGAGATTCTTTTCTTTCTTCTTGTTTTCTTAACTTATTTTCTTACTTGTCCTATTCTTCAACCAATACCAAAAAATCCTATGTTGTCTTTAATTTCTCTACCATTAAACATCTTTCACATTGTATTAAAATAGGTTTAGTCATGTATCAAATGGCAGAAATGGCATGCAGTAGGAATTTTTTTGCTACACGGTTTACTTGTTTCCAATTTCTTTTATATACTTCCCACCAATAAAAATTTAATCATACATTCATTAATTTAATTTCTTTTTCTTTATGTACTATATATATATATTGTATTTTATAGTGTATAGTAAAAAAAATCGAGTCTCACAGATAGATGTATCATGCATAGAATTTTTGCTCACTAGGAAATTCTTAAGATGAGTTTCTTTTTGTTTTGCATTATAGCCTAACCCATCTTTGTCAAAGAAAGCTCTTTGGGTCTTTATCATATGATATAGTTTTTGTTGACTCATATAGAACCTAGAAAATGAGTTATTCAAATTTGTATTCTTTTCATTCAACTCATTTGTCTCTAAGTTTGCTTCTTCTAATTTCTTTTCTAATTCTAGCTTAGCATTTATCAAGGCTTCCTTTTCTATTTTCAAATTAGCAATGATTTTTCTATATTTAGAGTTCATGCATCTAAATTAATTTGCTAATTCATTAAAGGCATGTTGTAATTCATCAAAAGTATAATCATTGCCTTCATTAGAACTGGCCTCATCATCACTAAAGGCCATAAAGCATAAATAGGTTATCTCATCATCTATGTTTTCCTCATCGAAGTAATCACTATCGCTCCATGTAGCCACAAAAGCCTTTTTCTTAGGTTTCCTATCCTTTTCTTTCCTACTTGTCTCTCCTCTTAATACCTCTCTTCTTTAAGGTCTCCTATCATTCTCTCTCTTTCCTTCATCCTCATAAATCTATGGAATCTTTTGGCAAATATTTCCATTTTCTTTTCTTCCTCATTTCCACTCTCATCACTATCATCTTTAATACCATGAGTGGAAGATTTTAAGGCTACCCCTACTTTCTTTGAAGGCTCTATATTTCTTTTTAATTTCATCTTATAGGTAAGAAGAGAGCCCATAAGTTCATCTAGAGACAAGGTATTAGGATACTTAGACTCTTCATTGTGGCTACGTTGGAATAGGTTTTGCTTAAAGCCTTAGACCCATTGATTATATCATTAAACCTAGTGAACATATCATTAATGCACTCATTTTCTTTCATCCTAAAGAGTTTATAATCATGTGTGAGCATGCCTACTTTGGTTTCCCTAACTTGATTGGTCCCTTCATGTGTAATGGCTAATTTGTCCCCTATTTGCTTAGCATTCTCACATAAGGAGACTATATTGCATTCATTAGGACCTAATGCACAAAAGAGAGTGTGCATAGCCTTGGTATTCAATTGTGCCAATCTCATGTCATTTGCGTCCCACTCATTCTCACTCTTAGGGACATCCTTTCCATGTACTTTCTTTATTGGAATTTGCGAACCATTAACTATAACTCTCCACATTTCATAGTCATTTGATTGCATAAACAACACCATCCTAGTCTTCCAATATGAGTAATTCTCTCTATTAAAAAGTGGAAATCTAACAAATGAGTGTTTCTCTTCTCCTAGGGGTGTACCTATGTTCAAATGAGCCATTTATGATCGTTTTGCTCGATAGATGTTAATTCAAATCAATCTCGAGTCCAAGCTCTAATTCCAATTATTGGCTCAATTACCTAACCTAGAGGGGGTGAATCTGTTTTTGACTAACCTTAGGTTCGATTTTTAATTTTCTTAATTCTCTAGCCTATATTATAGTTCCTCTATGTTCACTAGGCTATTCTAGCATACAATTCATACACAATACAATAAACACAATTAAATTACAAGTAATTAAAGAGTGAAGGGTTAGAGAATTGTACACAAGTGATTTATAGAGGTTCGGTACCCTTGCTTATGTCTTCTACCTTGAGATGCTCTCAAGGATTTTCTCCAAATCCACAAATGAATTTGTCTTTACACCCTCTTTTTGCAAGCTCAAGAGAAACCTTTACATCTCTCCTTTTTCCAGGCTCAAGGAGGAAACCTTGCAATCTCTCCTATTTGTGGCTCAAGGAGAAAACCTTTTCTACCCAACCTCACTTACAATGAAGCTCTCAAAGGTTTACTCCCTTTTACAATTTGTGAATGGGTTTACAAGTTTTGTAATCAAGGATAACCTCTAAGTAGGTGGATGATTATAGAAATTTGAGCTCTAGAGATATCTATGTAATGATTTGTGCTATGCTATACAAGAGAGATGGAAATGATAGCAGATGAAGAATTTCTAGCACAAGATTTGGTTTTAAAGCTTGAAGAAGATAAGGAATTGTGTCTCTTGAGTGTCTTAAACTTCTAAGCTTCTATTCATACTCTCTTGGATGGTCATTGAAGCTTAGTAGAGCCTAAAACTGTTTTTCCTATTGGCTCTCACAAAAAAATAACCGTTGGAGGCTTCTAGCACTTAGGGGATAGATCCTACATCTTTGGGACAACTTTCTTGAGCTTCTACCTTCTTGAGATCGATTCCTTTATGGTAGGGATCGATCCTTTCAGCCTTGTTAAGCCTTGGGGGGTGTTCTAAGTACAGGGGATCGATCTCTTGAATTATCCTTCAGGCAGGGGATCCATCTCTTTGGTTAAAGGATCCATCCCTTTAGTCGGGGGATCTATCTCTTGCACTATTCATTTGCCTTTCTAGGTTTTTTAAGCATTAAAAACATTCTAAAGCCAATTTTGAATATTTTTAAATGTGATATAACTTTGAAAACATGAATTTAAGTCCAAAAATTTATCAAGTAATTTTCTTAAAATATATTTGATAATTCCATAAGAAAATTACTTAAACCATTAGTTAAAAATGTTTTCTAAAATGATTAAAACCAATAAAGATAATTAATTAAATCATGGTTTTATATTTGATAAAAGCACTTAATATTGTTTGTGAAAATCATAATTGATAAAGCAAATTTACAATATTGATCATTCACTTAATCTTGCTAAGTGTTTGTCATTTCAAAATATATATCAATTTAAAGCTAATAATATGTTATCCTAAAAGGTCTTAACTATAATGGTCTTTTATTTCTCATTTTTTATTTTTTTATATTTTCATTTATTATTTAAGTATTGACAATTTTCTTAAATATTTTTCGACACTTTCAGTATAATTTAAGAAATTCTCTCACTTTAAAAAAATTGAAGAAAATCACTCATTTTCTTGAAAAGGCTCTGTCTTCAGATTTTATTTTAACATTTTTTATGTAAAGGATGTATCTTACCTTTAAATAATTTTTAATGTATTCATGTAAAGAATTTATTTCATCCTGATTCCACTTCATTTTAACATTTTAATGTGAGTATTTTATATTAATTTGTCTAGTTTTGTACATTTATGTTATTACGTATATTTATTTATACATTTTGATATATTTCTTTATCTTGAAATCTACCGATACCCTTGGTAAGATTTACACAGAGGCTCCTCACTGAGGAACCCTTTTTTTTAAATAGTTATTTTCAATTTTTTATGTTGATTATTTAAAATAGGGTTGCATTTTAATAGTGAACTTTATTATTTATTCGAAATCTTATATTTATTTTCTATAAATCTTCTTATGAACTTTTATTACACTTTCTAACACTTTTAGGAAATTTATGGAGCCAATCCCTCACTTAAAGACTCTTTAGGAAAACCAATATTTATAATGTTGTTCATTTAATTTATTGATTACTATTTTTTGCGAAATGACGTTTATTAAAGTTTTAGGGTAAATTTGTTGTATTAATTTCTTGTATTTTGTTTAAACATAAATACTTTTTATTAAAATATTTTAAAATCTTTCCACGCTTTGGTAAGATTTAAACATGATTCCTCACTTAGGAACCTTTTTATAAAATAGCTATATACGTTATTATAAAAGTTATTAATTAGTAAATTTACTTCTTATTTGAAAATCTATATTCATTTTTTTATTAATGTTTTAAGCCAGATAAATCCTTTTATAAATTTTTATTTAAATGTCTCAACACTTTTTGGAAATTCATAGAGTAAGTGCCTTACTGTCAAGGCCCAGCTCGTATCACCAAGCTGTCGGCTGACATCCCCTAGGCCCTTTGGCCCCAAGTTTACCTTGACTCAAATTTATTGTCAAACTTTGGAAGCCCCACAGGCCCCTCACAGCTTTATTAGGGAATAACACCCCAATTCACGTCCGAAGGGGTTTGAACACTTAACCTCATGTAAGTGTCTATCTCGATACTGTTACAAAGATGAACGAATGTATCGCTTCTATTTCTATTGTATCTTGACTTTGTGAATGCATGAGCACTAATATGTTTAGAAATTACTCAGTATAACGTTTTATAGCTTATAAACAATGGTATATTAACTTTGCACTATTTTCAATAAAACATATTGAGACATAAGCTTTGCGTATTTGTTTACGCATAAACATGCATTAAGCATAGTAGAAGCCTAACATCACTTAGCGTATATTTTTCTTACTAGGCTTTAGCTCCCCACCCCCTATTCCAGCTCATAGGTTAATTCAGATAGGCTCGAGTGCGAGAGTGCTGCACTAAGAGCTCGACTTACATGCTTCTAAGTTACTACTTTTTATATTGAGGTATAACCTTTCATTACTTTTGTTTATATTCTAGACGATAAGATTATTTTCAGTATACAAAGTGTACATGGATTGGGATGTAAGTACTAGGACTGTATCGAGAATTATATATAATTGTTCCTTGTAATGAATAGTATCTCGATAGTATATCTTGATGAAAATGTGATACTGCCACAGGTTGGATTATTGTTGTGTTACAAAGTGTGATTGGACAATAAGTATATATAAAGGGACGAAGTTTTTCGGTTTCGATTTTGGCATTCATTACGAGGCAATTGAATGGGACCTTAGACAATTAGTCTTAAACAAATAAATAAGTAGTAATCTACTTGTTAGGTTTTAGCTACATGAGCGAGTGATAAACATAGTAAGTAAAGGAAAAAAGTTGGCTCGAAAATTTCAGCTTTTAAGGGCGTTATAGAATGGTATCAATGTGATAACCGTAAATTTTCCATTTATTGAAAATGAATATTGGAAAAAAAATAAATAAGTGGAAATAATTAAATATAATTGTAAGATCGGAATATTGGTGAATATTTCGTGAATTATGGAAGTGAGGAATAAGGAAATTTGTGTGAAGAAAAAGTTAAATTGGAAAATAAGATGAGAAATTATGGAAAATAATGAAGAGAGGAAATTTAATTTGGATAAATTGAAATCCAAATTAAATGAGAAAATGAGAAAGGATTATGAAATATATTTATATAATTATATATTATATAAATGTATTTTATACAAATACATATGTATTTAAATGCTATATAGTACATATGATTATACATTGGTATATGTTTGTATATATACTATTTTATATAAATTTAAATAGTACATATGTATTAAATATAACATTGTATGTATATATAAGTATATACATATTTGAGAAATGTAAATATTAATTTACATTAAAGTTTGAATATATATATTGCAAATACAATATATATGGAATTTTCTACATTTATATATAAAGAAATATGTAAATGTTAAGTAATTTAAATTAAACTAATATCATCATCATCATCAGAGCCTTTATCCCAATAGATTGGGGTAGGCTAATGAACCAATATCTAAAATCATGTTAGATCGTCCATATGTATTCTCTGCCTCCATAGATTCCTATTCAAGGCCATTTGCTCATCTAATTCTAAAACCTCCATGTCTTTCCAAACTACTTCCTTCTAAGTCTTTTGCGGTCTTCCTCTAGTCTTAACCCTTCTCTCAACATCCATAGCCTCTATTCTCCTAACTGGAGCATCTACAGGTCTACGTCTTGCATGTCCAAACCAACGTAAACGATTTTCACACATTTTGTCTTCGATAGGTACCACTCCAATCATCTTACGAATATGATCATTTCTCATTCTATCCTTTCTTGTGTATCCACATATCCACCGTAACATTCTCATTTCTGTTACACTCATCTTTTGTGTATGTAGCCTCTTAGTCGCCCAACATTCACTACCATATAACAATGTTGGTCTAACAACTGTCCTATAAAACTTGCCTTTCAATAAACTAACATATATATACTAAATATGTATTTTGATAATACATAAAATATATATATAATATAGTTATATAGTACTATAATATATATAATAATAATATTTTATGTATTATGTATATATATGTATATATAATTAAATGAATTAAATAAAAAAAAGGAAACAGAAAGAAAAAGAAGAGAAGGAATTGGGACAGGGCCCGATCCCTTCCCAGCCAAGCCGACGGCAGCAACCGCTGCCGCCGTCGGCAAGAAAGAAAGTAAGAGAGGCAAAGGAGAGAGGCCGGCGAGATGGGGAAGAGAAAGATCGCCAGCGACAGGGAAGGAAAAATCGAAGGAAACCAGCGAAAACCGAAAGAGAAAAGAGAAGAAGAAAACGGTGATGCTGGCCGGTCTTGGCACCGCCACAGCCACCTCGACCTCGATGAAGGTGAGGGGAAAGAGAAGAGAGCCACCGGTAAGGCCAACGACGGAGGAGGAAGGCCGACGGAGGAGGAGAAGAAACCGAGGTAAAACCGACTCGATCCCCCGTCGTGCCGTCGATTCGAGAGGAACGGAGGCCAGATCCAGCTTCGCCGTTGTGCCAGCTAGCTGAGGGGCCACCGAACCGCCGGAGAACCGGCCTCCGGAGGAGAACCGACGGTAAGGAGAGACTAACCGGTTTGAAGCGGTCCGACCAGCAAAAGAAAAGAAAGGAAGAAAAAAAAGAAAGGAAAAAGGAAAAAGGAAAAAGAAAAAGAAAAAGAAAAGAAAAGAGAAAATGAAAGAAAAGAGGAAAAAGAAGAAAGAAGAGAAAGAGAAAAGGAGTTCCGGGAATTTGGAGAATTCCCGAGAATTCAAAAATTACGGGAATTGGTAAGAAATCCCGGAAAGTGTTAAATTATTTAAATAATTTAGTTATTTAAATAATTATGAAAAAATTCTAAAATTTAGAATTTAATTTTCAGAAAATTCCTTCGAAAACCGAGCCGATGGAATCGGATGAGGTGAACACGAGCGAAACCTTCGAGAGGCAGTCGTCGACCTGAAACAGGTAAGGGAGACATGTGCAGCCTGTAAGGATATTTGGCACACATGTTTTAAATTATGCATTTAACTTTATAAATGTTGTTGATAATGATTGGTTGGAAAGTTGTGGTGATTTACCTGTTGAAAATATAAACTGTATTTTTCGTGCAGGAGGCTAGCCAATTGCCAGCCATTATACTGCCGAAAAATCTTAGAAAATTACTGAAAATCATAATAAATGATTTTACGTTACGAGAAACGATTTTCAACACGAAAATCGAGAAATCGATTAGTTTTCATAAAACATGAATATACTTATAATTAATTTTTATGTTTTTGAAAATGGTGAAAAAGGAAATCACCTAAATTTATCTCGATAGGTGATATTTCACGTGAAACGAGGTGAAAAATGATAAAGACCAAAGTGAATATTTTACTAATATTTCTTCAAATATTCACTTGATTTTATAAATAACCTGTATGGGTTCAATTGTGAAAATAACTGTTTATAGAAAATTCCATAAAGGTAATTAATGGTGGAAAACAATGTTTTGAGACTAAAAGGTCTCCGCATGTGTTTACAGAGAAAAAACGGGACGGGAGTGTTGATTTGGAAAATAAATATTTTAATTTTTCGTAAATCATAAAAATAATTGATTTGAATCCCAATAACTTTGAAAATCATGTTTTCGATAAAAAGCACGGAAAAACGTGCGTATATGTTTTACGGTGAAAAAGGACAGTTATGACCTTTTATATTTTACAGTGATTATTTTATAAACTGTTTTCACTGTATGGAAAATGTGATTTATACTGTTCTATAATATTTAGAATATTTTCGGGAATGATTACCCCAGTATGAATATTTTATAAATTGTTATTCATAAGATGAAAATATTTTCCTTATGAATAATTACGGAGTGATTGAATTTATATTCAATGAAATTGATTTCATAAATGGGGTTTCTATCACGTGTTTACTGTTTTGAAACTGTTAGACCCCATATCATGCTCACGTGTCACGTGTTAGTGCTGATAGATACTGATCCTATTATCAGCGTCCCAGTGGACACCTAATCAGTGCACACTGAGGACCCCATAGACTATGGCCATAGATCTCATGTGTTTCCCCTATCGAAGATGATTTTATTATAGCATGATATATGTAAGGTGTTGCCTGGTCTCCATGATACTGAACTGAAAGCTACCGTATACTGTTTACTGAATTGGTAGCTACTGTTTACTGTTTACTGACTGAACCGTATCAAGATATTGTTTTACTAATTTGCAAAATACTGTTTTACCGAATGGTACTGTATTGAATATTACTGTTTTAGTGAACTGTAAGATACAGTTACTGTACTGATGAGAAAGAAAGTAAACTACAAGTTTTGCTACTATACTGTCATGTGTTTTAACTGTATTGAAAGAAACCACTATTTTATTACTGAGCTGTCACTTGTTTTAAATTGTATAGAAGTAAAAAGAAATAAGTGGTTTACTTTATGAAAACGAAAATTATATCGTTTTGAGAACAAGGAATATAGTACTCTCTACAGTTGTTTCTAGGTTCCGGGACAAGACAGGTATTCTAAAATACCTGCCTTACTCCATCCGGATCCCTAGCCGAGTGTAGTATCCTTCCTACATGTGAGCCTAGAGCCAACTAGAAAGCTTTAAAGAAAGTAAAAACAATTTATTTTCAGCATATAGGTAGCTGAATATCAAGTGTTGCATATAACTCTCTTACTGAGCCGTGGTTTGCTCACCCCTTAATATTAACATTTCAGATTTTCGAGGACTAAGAGATCTGACATCCGAGGATTACGAGCTGCGCATTTGGAGACACTACGACAGCTTGATTTATAATATGAGGTATGATCATTTATTTTCTGTATTTAGACTTACTTTCAGTACTACTTTCTTGAGCATTAAAATAGGGGATGTAATTAATAATATAAATTTTATATTTAACAGTTAAATGAATATGAAAAGTGAAGTATCACAGACAGCCCAACCGGATAAGTTGTGTAGAAAAACGTGAAAAATGTGGTCATGGGATGTGACAATCAAAGCATAGTTGTCTAGTCTCGTGTCAGTGTAGATAGGTTAGATTTCCTAAATCACTGTGTATTGTCTGGATATAAACTGCAAATAGCGTTTGAAAGCATATTGAGATGCTCAATTTTGGGTAACAGGAAATTAGATCTATGATGAGTGAAACAGGAGGACCACTGTCTCTACTCCCAAATTCGCTCACACGGCAGGATAAGTTAATATCCGTTTAACTAGCTTAGAGCATAAAGTTAACGCTCTTGTTTCCTTGTTTATTTGACATTCAGGTCATAATCTTGGCCAACCACATCCACCACCACCACCTTTTCCTTCGAATGTTCCTCAGCCTTAGGCTCCATAATAACTGTAAGCTGTATCCCAGCCACGAGCCAAGGCTACAAGTAAGAAAGGCAGAGTTAAGGAGAAGAGATTAAGGAAAGAAAGTTGACATAGAATAAGGCATCATGAAAGAGGTAGAGAGTGATATCGCTGTAACTTAAAAGTTTATAGTTTTCTACCTCATTAAGATCTAAGCCCCGTCATGCTGTGGTAAGGATCATGGGACTAACTATACTATTGGTTGTTGTATGGAAATGTAAGCCATAAGCCAAGAATTGCCTGATAGAAAGTTACAGTTAGTGGTGCTTTTACTTCAGTTATGGAAGGTAAGATATGAAAATGTATTAGATCTTGTATATCTTGAAAAGTGTATGGATTTTAGAAAACCACATGAATAGAATGTATATGACTTTGAAAGTACAAGGATTTTGGAAATTATGTGCTTTTGAAATAAACCATTTTGAACTAAATGGATTTTGGGAATTCAATAATTCGAACCCTATGGTTTTGAGTTAAAAAAAAAACACAAGGCTATTCAAACTCCTTATGAGTAGAGTCAAAGCGAAACACAACACAATATAGAATAGAAAATTTTAAATAAAAATTGAGGATTGTTAGGGCACATCGTGTAAAATGATTATTAATGCAGAAATTATAATTTAATGGATTATGCTCTGGAATGTCTTAACATAACAATGATCTTGGCTTAGTTGATGGATTTTGATATATAAGATGATATATGGTTGAAATGTGCAAACTAATAAGATATGTCTAATTTGTGAACCTTTCGAATATGGAGTCTTGAGGTTAGTATGAAGTAAGTTTGATCTTTACATAAATTATGATTTAGCACACAGTACTATTCAAATTGTGAGAATAGGCAAATAAATGTTGATAGAGCACCACTTTATGCTTCAAGGTTATTCAAGGCATATTGGACTATCTCGTATACTATATTGGGACAGTTGTTGGTTTCATCTGATCAATGGAATCGGTTTTGTTAGTTTATAGCCATTCGTAGTAGACTGCCAACCTTTAATATCTTTACATATTCAGAGGCTATTAGATGAGCTCAATTGGTACAGCAAGATTTTGAACTCTTATAGGCTGAATATGAATCCAAGGGAAAGAGTAAAGGGAAGAGGTTTGAGATTGGGAAGTCTAAGTAGAGTGATACTTTTTTAAGAGGCAAAGGTTTACAGTACCTTAATAGCAGATAACCAAACTCACCATCCTCCTAACACACCAACCCTATGACTTGTAATAGATGCGATAAATTCTATGGATTTAAACCTTGCCATTAGGCGACACGAGCTTGTTTTAAATGTGGGAAGCAGGGACAGATGGTAAGAGATTGCCCAAAATTTAAAGCTTTAAAGAAGAGATAAAGGGACAAAGCAGTAAGTAGAAAAAAAACCACCAATAAGAGCAAGAAACCAGTGGCACTGGGGCAAGTCTTTGCATTGGATCAAGAGGCATCTGCTTACACCTAAGTGACTAAGAGTAACGTTCTAATCCTTTCAAAAAAAATTTTAATAGACCCAAATTCCATGCATTCATTTATATTCCCGATGTTTGCTAGGGCACTAAGTATAGAGCCTGAGCATCTAGGAGATGTGAAAGAGTCATGAATGATTGATATTGTGTATAAGGACTACAATGCAAAAGTGGGAGATAATAACTTAGTGGCAAACTTTATATTATTAAACACGCATGACTTTGACGTCATTCCGAGCATAGATTGGTTAGCAACCAATCGTGCTAGTGTCGACTACTATAAGAAAGCGTAACCCTTCCTTACTAGAAAATATTGGGATGCATTTTGATGAGGAATGAAGTATAAGTAATACTTCTTTATGAAAGCTATTAAACACTCTCCGAAGATACGGATGAGGAATGTTCAGAGTCATCTTGAATCTCAACTAGTGGAGGTTTCTCTAACATCTTTTGGATAAATTAAAAAGGACTACCACTAGTGAGAGAGATTAAGATCACTACTAATACCCTTCTTGGTACTCAGTCGATCTCCAAAACTCCCTATAATATGATATTAATGGAATATGAGAAGTGGAAGAAACAACAACCGGAGTTGTTGGTTAAGGGACTTATATGAACCAATGTGTCTCTATAGGACATTGTAGTGCTCTTTATTAAAGAAAAGATGGTAGATTAAAGTATATATTGATTATAGATAACTGAATAAAGTCACAGTGAGGATCAAGTACATGAATAAGACCAAGAAAAGAATAAGAACTATCAACCATTCTAAGAGTAGCATGGTCAAATTTGGAGGACCAAATTTCTTAAGGAGGGGAAAATGTGATAACTGAGATTTTTCCCAAGCTCTAAATAATTAATTATTTAAATTCCTGATAAAAGTTCGATAGAAGCATTTCGGATGATGGTGTAGTGATGCTAGGAAAACAAACATGCGAGTAAGCAAAGTTATTGGCCATGAACTCTAAGGAAGCATTATTGAGCCAAACTGTAAAGTGCCTAAATGCCGACTTAAAATTTGTATTTGTGAAACCCCCAAATTCATGTAAATCTCTCATATTTGTATAGTCTTCCAGCTTAAATGATGTAAATAAATGTGAAATTCTGATATATAAAGGATATATGGGACATGAATGGAATTAAAGCAATAGAATAGTCAATAATCAAATTGTCAAAGAATTTAATGGTCAATGGCTGAGATGAATTAAATGAGACATTAAGATCAGATTTTACTTGTTTAAAGGACATTTGCCGCATGAAGAAGAAGAAGAATTAAGATGGTCAAATTTTCAAATGGTCAAAGAGGATGAGTTAAATAGATAATTATGCATTTAATGCAATTGTCATCTCTTTCATTTAAGAGGGTCGGCAGCCATATTTGCTCTTTCTCTCAATTCTCTAAGTTTTCCTTCATGCTTACCTTGTAGAGCTGCCTTATTCCTCTAACGAATCAACAAACTCCTTAAACGAAAAACGATCTTCATCGCTAGCTCTAGCTATGTCTGTAATATGAAAGGTTGAAACAAAGTCTTTGAGGAGATCTAAATTGCTGCATTTTGGGGACTAGCAAAGGTAAGGGATTTAAATGGTTTCAACTGATTTTGTCTATGGTTTAGAGCTATGTTGAGTTGGTAGAGTACGTTTATAGAGGTTTCTTAAAAGTTTGAATTACTATGATGATTTCAGCTTTAAAGAAGTAAAAAGGAGATCAGTGGTGCAACCAAGCAATTACGTGTTTTGGCTATTTGAGGTAAGGAATATGTGTAACGGATGTAAGGAGACTATGTTCGTTTTGGTTGCATATGCAATTAGAAATAAAAGCTGTTTTAAGTACAGGAAGGTTAAAATCTCGGTTTTTTGCCCAGTACAATTTGGCTCGAGGCAGCCGACTGCCCTAAATAGCAACCAATTGCTTAGAGATAGTCGTGACGTAACTTTTTTCGAAACCAACTTAAAGCAGCCGACTACCCTATATAGCAGTCGACTGCATTTGCTCAGAAAACTTTCTGTTTGCGGACTAGTCGACCACCCTATTTGACTAGTCAACTGCCTTACATGCATCCAAAAATTTAAATATTTTAAATGGAAAAAGAAAATAAATTTATTAAATTTTTTATATGCTATAGCAGTCGACTGCCCTAAAATAGCAGTCAACTGCCCCTCTTTGAAAATAATGAATTTAACTTATTTATATAAATATATTCGTATTACTATTAAAGTATATAAGAAGGTTTATAAGTATCAATGGTTTTCCAAGAAGTAGTTTTGCTACCAAATGTTTTGAGATTATTGATCCCTTTGGTAATCATGCATAATTATGTGCTTATTATTTATACTTGGCTGAGGAACCTTAGTTTGGTCTCAGTACCACAGTTGTCACCTGACTAGTGTTCACTGTGGTTTATAGACAATGGCCATATGTCTCTTATGTGTTTTGGCTTAGGGGAGGATCCCTGGCCTATGCGTGGGTGCGCCACTTATTTGATATCTCTCGAAATTATCCCTTACGGGATATATGTGTTGAATCCTTGATGAGATTTATTTGGTGCATGACTCTATTGGAAGTTAATCATCTCCTATCTATTTGAAAGTACGTGAAAGTATTTGAAGTTATTTGAAATCGAAGTTAATTGCATTTGTACATGTGATTTCAAGTGTATTGAAAGAAATTGAAAGTATTTGACTTATTTGATGTTATGTGTATATGATATTTGAAGAAATTATATGATATATGCTTTATAATGGTTTTACATGACATTATAGAGCCAAACAGGAAAACTGCATATAATGGCATAGTACACTCTTTTACATGCATTTCTTACTGAGCGTAAACTCACTCCTTTACATTATTTTTCATCCAGACTATTTGCAGTAAATTCCGCTCTTGGTAGAGGAGCGTACATTTTGGGTTCTACGGTATTCCTTCGAGGCACGCTTCAAATTCCTTGAAGGTATATACACTTTGTTATGTAATTCAGACTATAGTATGGTATAATGATGTATATTAGACATGTTGGGGATGTACATTGTAAAAGAGATTAGTATGTAATTATATGAGAGTTTTAAACCTATGTGTAAGACAATCCTGTATATGCATGAGAAATATCTTGTCATCGAAATTTGCATTGTCATGTTATACAATGGAGTATAAGATATAAGAAAGAAGAAGGATGCACTGTCAAACAGCCTAACCAAAACTTATGTGAAGAAAAAGTTAGTTGTTATTTGGTTAAAAGTTAGTGGTATTGTCTTAAAAGAGGAAGTAACGAGATGTTACATTGTTAGCCTAAGTAAGACTAATATCTTAGGCACATATGTATAAATATATATAAAACTATGACTAATTAAAACTAATATCTTAAGTATAAAAATAAATAAATAAATAAATTCAATTTAAATGCCCGTTTTGTGTATGTGTAGAATATATATGGATTATGGTAAATTAAATATTAAAGTTAAGTAAAAATATGTATATACTTGTATATACATTATCATTGAGTAGATATATTTGGTTTAAAACTTATTTAACATATAAATATATGTGTGTGTACATATATATATATAAATTAACTTAAACTCTATAATACCTATATCACATGTTTAATTCACATACAATATAATATATATATATATATATATGTACATATCTAGACATGTTTAACTAATAGATATAAAAAATAGATAATATGGCATGTGATGGAAATGAATATTAAAATTTAAAGTTTAAAACATAGCTTCTTGAAGAAGCCTACTCCAACAACTCCCATTACCTCATTGTCGGCAAGCAGCAGATTATAGGGGAGAAAAAGCCACTGTTGGCTGGAAATTTGAGGAAGAATCGAGAGAACAAAGGAGAGAAAAAGTAGAGATAATCAGGGGAGGCTTCTCTCAGCTGGAAAGGAAAGGAAATAGTTGAGGGGCTGAAGGATTTGGCACTCTAATAGTAAGGAGAAGGCGTGAGGCAAAAAGATTGAATCTTCCTTCTCGGGATTCCAAGGCTGAACTAGGCGTGAAGGATAGCAGAAAATAGCTGGAGAAGAAAGAAACTAAAGCAGGGGTGGTGATTTAGAAGACAGATAAGTGGCTTTAAGGGTTAACTAAGTGTGGCTAGAACAAGGCACTAATCATGGCTGTTGGGTGTGCACTTAGGGGCCGGGCAAGGTAGCTTTAAGTACTGAAAACATCAATGATTCAGAGGGTTTTTTTTTGCTTAAGTTTGGCTATTTCAAGGATTACTATATAAAAGGATTTTGGTTGTTGAAGTGCGCCTAAACAGGAGTTGTAATTATGGTTGAAACAAGGCTGTTTTAGAAGTGAAACGGAGCTAGGAAATATGGCTGAAACAAGGCTAAAAACAGTCAGAAATGAGCTGTTGTTCTTAGCAAAAATAGGGCATCATTCTCGCTTAAACAGAAGTAGCAGTAGGGCAGGCGTAAAAGGATGAAATAGACAGGAGTTTCAGCTGGTGATTTAAAAACGAATGAGAATAAGTTGTGGCTGTTTTTTATTGGCTTCTATAACTGCAATGAAGTGTGAAGCGAAGAGCCACTAAGAGAGTGTCAAGGGCTGAAGTGAGGTGAACTAAAGGGGGTTTCAGTAAGAGCTTCGCCTGTCTCACCAGGCCATCGGCGAGCATCCCCTAGGAGTCCCACACTCCCCAGGTTTGCCGTGATAGCGAGAATAAGCGGTCGTCCACACTCACTAACAACATATTGTCTGCTCTGGGCGATCGCCACCCTCACGGCTTTGTCCCAAGGCTCCTGAAGAACTCAGGATTAATGCCTTGAGCACATTTTCTAAGGCTAGAACCCTAGCACCCTTAAGTGCCCGAGCCTTACACTCATATTACCATTGAAACAAGCCTCGCCCATCTCGCCAGGCCGTCACCGAGCATCCTCTAGGAGTCCTACACTCCCTAAGTTTACTCTTACAATGTCAAGGCCTCGACCATTCCAGTGGGCCGTCGACGAGCATCCCCTAGGAGTCCCACACTCCCCAGGTTTGCCTTGACAGCGAGAGTAGGCGGTCGCCCACACTCACTAACAACGTATTGCCCGCTCTGGGCGATCATCACCCTTACGGCTTTGTCCCAAGGCTCCTGAAGAACTCAGGATTAATGCCTTGAGCGCATTTTCTAAGGCTCGAACCCTGGAACCCTTAAGTACCCAAGCCTTACACTCAAATTACCATTAAGACTGTCTCAATGGTAATATGAGTGTAAGGTTCAGGTACTTAAGGGTGCCAAGGTTCGAGCCTTAGAAAACGCGCCCAAGGCATTAATCCTGAGTTCTTCAAGAGCCTTGGGACAAAGCTGTGAGGTTGGCGATAGCCCAGAGTGGACAATAAGTTGTTAGTGAGTGTGGGCGACCGCCTACTCTCACTGTCAAGGCAAACTTAGGGAGTGTGGGACTCCTAGGGGATGCTTGCCGACAGGCCACTGGAACGGGTGAGGCCTTGACGTTGTAAGAGTAAACAAGGCATTAATCCTGAGTTCTTCAAGAGCCTTGGGACAAAGCCGTGAGGGTGGCGATCGGCCAGAGCGAGCAATAAGTTGTTAATGAGTGTGGGCGACCGCCTACTCTCGCTGTCAAGGCAAACTTGGGGAGTGTAGGACTCATAGGGGATGCTCGCCGACGGCTCACTGGAACAGGTGAGGCCTTGACGTTGTAAGAGTAAACCTGAGGAGTTTAGGACTCTTAAGGCATGCTTGTTGTCGGCCTGGGGAGATGGGCGAGGCTCTTACAGTTTCTCTCAGTGTCCTCTCGGCACTAACATGGGAGCTTTTGGCTTTCAAAACTTGGTGAGTGGGTGTAGTTTAAGGGGTTTGAAAGCTGTCTAAGAGGACTGCAGTTACTACTGAATCAAGAGGATAAGGACATCTCTTTGGCTTAGTTTAAAGTTATATATATATATTGAAGGATTATCATGAAAATAATGTAGAACTGGTTTGGGTTGTGAAATTGTCATTATGGAAAAGTTATAATGTGGTGATTATAAATTCAAGATTTATAGAATATTAGTGAAGTTATTTGATAATGCTTGAGTGTTGATATAGGGTTGATGTATGATGTATTTTGTTGAAAATCATTGAGGAAAATGTGAAGTAAGGGTCGGTTAGCATGGTAATTCAATGGTAAAAAAATACATACAAAGAAATTCCTATGTTTCTATTATTATTCGATAATTTAAGGTAGGTATACACTAAGCTGATTGTTGGTGCCATATGAATGTTATATATATATATATATATATATATTAGGTAGATATATATATTTATTATATGATTGTTGTAAATTTTAAATGGATGAGTTGGGTTATATATAAGTGAGGTCTTTATGTGGATTAAAGGTTGTGATAACACTATAGGGAAAAGGAAATTATCCAAGAAATTCTATGAATAAGGATTGTGGTATATATCGCAGGGAATATGAATTAAGTTGAATGTCATATATTTTATAATGTGCTCTTAGATTCGACGCAAATAAATAAAAATGATAATAAATGGAAAGTTGATTTCTTTTGACATAGTAAATATGTGATTAGGGATGAATATGACTTGAGTTAAATAGGGTAATTTAAGTATGGGATGGTAATGAGTTGTTCATAATCTGATTAGATATGCACTGGCATAAAGATGTATACCAAGTTAGTGATAGTGCCATATTGTACCTATGATGTTAAAAATATAATGTAAAGATTGTGTTGAGCACTGTGTAACTAGCAAGTAGGTGAGTTAATTTGATTTAAAGAATTTCATGGAAAATGTTAATTTTATCGGTTTGGAATTAAGTGTGTGAATAAGAAATTAATTCCAAAGGTGTGTGTATTACCATAGGATGGTTGAGAAGTTAAGTTTTGAATGTTGGTTTTCGACAGACACAACTGCCAAAGGAAGAGTGAGGAGAGCAAAATTCAAGAAAATGCTAAAATGTAAAGCATACAGGGGTAGTGTCCTTAATCGTGGTATTGTGCAAAATTAGGTAAGGGAATATTCGGTAAATGCTTATTAGTCTGCTATGTTTATGTATGTCTAAATTAATATTATTTAATACTTATGGATTTAAATGCATTCTTGGTTAAATTTCAAATTATATTGGATTGAGCTTAAAGTGCAAAATGTTTGAGATTTGAATGGTGTTGGAATTGGTAAATTAAATATATATATATTGCTTGATTGAGTTTTCTACAGGTATTTGGTTGTGGTTATGACGTTGAGTAGTGTTCTACCTATGCTGTCATAATGCTGAAATTTTGTTAGAAATTGTTTAAGCAAATTTCTTGGTATTAATTTAGATTTATAAAGTGCCTTTAAAACCTCATGCAATTAAGCATCATTACTTGTTATCGAGATAATGGTTATTAAGCATGAGTTCGTACGATTTCAAAACTATTAGTATTTAAATGATTCATGCTTTTAGTACTCAACTCATATTGTAAATGCTATTTTTACACGAGTTTTAACTCATGAGACACATGATGCTATCTAATGCTTGTGTGGCACTTGGAGATGCCTGTGTGGCACTTAACTTGCTTGTGTGGCATTTATTATGCCTGTGTGGCAATTATTAAGCTTGTGTGGCATTGAGGCACTGTATACGTAATTGCATCATGGATCCCGCCTGTGTGGCAAATAGGTAGCGGTAATTACGTATATTGTCTGACAACTAGTTGTGATTTGTATCTCAACGCATTTAATTATGTCTGTGTGGCATTTAGTGAGCCTGTGTGACAATTATTGAGCCTATGTGGCATTGAGGCACCGTATATGTAATTGCGTCATAGATCCCGCTTGTGTGGCAAATGGGTAGCAGTAATTATGTATATTGTCCGACAAATAGTCGTAACTTGTACCTCAGTTACTAGATGATCATTGGTGCTGGATGATTCATGATCATGGATAGAGCCCTAGTATAGAACTGTGACCACTGCTAGCTACAGTAGATGCTTTCATTGAAAGCTTCTTGGTTATATTTCCAAAGATCCCAGTTATGTTACCAAATCTCATAAATGTATGTCGATCTCATGAAAATGTTTTTAAGTGTATATCTCGATACTGTTACAAAGATGAACGAATTTATCACTTCTATTTCTACTGTATCTTGATTTTGTGAATCGTGAGCACTAATATGTTTGGAAATTACTCGATATAACGTTTTATAACTTATAAGCAATGGTATATCGACTTTGTACTATTTTCAATAAAACGCATTGAAACATAAGCTTTGCGCATTTGTTTATGCATAAACATGCATTAAGCATAGTAGGAGCCTAACATCACTTAGTGTATATTTTTTTTACTGGGCTTTAGCTCACCCCACTCTTCCACCTCATAGGTTAATTCAGATAGGCTCGAGTGAGAGAGTGTTGCACTAAAAGCTCGACTTATGTGCTGCTAAGTTACTACTTTTTATATTGACGTATATCCTTTCTTTACTTTTGTTTATATTCCAAACGATAAGACTATTTTCGATAGACACAGTGTATATGGATTGGGATGCAAATATTAGGACTGTATCAAGAATTATATATAATTGTGCCTTGTAATGAATAGTATCTCGATAGTATATCTTGATGAAAATGTGATACTCTGGATGGTTTCTTAATATGATTATTGTGCCACAGGTTGGATTATTGTTGTGTTATATAGTATGATTGGACAATAAGTATATATAAAGAGACAGAGTTTTTCAGTTTCGATTTTGGCACGTATTACGAGGCAATTGAATGGGACCTTAGACAATTAGTCTTAAACAAATAAACAAGTAGTAATCTACTTGTTAGGTTTTAGCTACACTGAGCGAGTGACAAACATAGTAAGTAAAGGAAAAAGTTAGCTCGAAAATTCCAGCTTCCGAAGGCATTACACTCACTTGGGAACTCCCTTTAAAAAAATTGTAATGCTCTTTTAATCTGACCATAAAAAATCTTCTATTTTGAAATTACCAATTTTAAGATGTCACATATATTTTTTTATAAAAATTTTATTAAACCTTTCCAACACTTTTGGTAAGGTTTTAACGTAAGCCCTCACTTAGGGACATTTTTTTTTTACTGTTGAAAATTTTATCCAATTTATTTTTGGATCTCATATAATTATTTATTTTTATGTAAAAATTATAGTAGTTGTAGTAGTAAGTTAACACTCAAAAAGCCTAGACAAATACTTTGTAGAAATGACCCAAAGGATGTTCTGACTAGACTTATTCAAGGGCTGAGCTATTCGCCCAAGCTCGAAGGTCTTTTCGATATTTGGTCAGGCTTGGACAAAAATATCTGATGCAATTACTGAGTTTGGACAAAATTTTTAGGCTCGTTTAAAAATCGAGCCGAGCCGGGGCTTGACCTTTCAAAGCCCAGGCTCGACCCGGCCAAATATTAATATTAATTATATTTTTTATAAATTTATTAAGTATAATATAATTTTATATATAATTATTGATTAGTAAACATGATTTCAAATATTTAATATGAAAATTGACATACAAATTTTGACAAATTAAGTTAAAATTTTAAAGGGAATAAAATAATAAATAAATAAATAAATAAATAAAATTATATTTGGGTGGGTCTAGTCGGGCTAGGGCATGTAATATAAAAATAAAAACGGGTTTGGACTAAAAGTCAGGCCCGAATTTTCGAGCCGAGCCAGGCTTGGGCATACACATAAATCCTTATTACCTTTCTTGTGCCCAATCCAAGCTTAACCCACGATTAGGTTTAGTTATGAGTATATGCTCAACCTAACTCATAAAGTCAAAGTCATGCTTATGGCGTGGTTTTGAGGTATAACAAGTCAAAAGCATGGAAACATTTGTAGTAATGAAATATTAAAACATAAAAGAAGTGTTTAACGACATATTCAAGCTTATCACAATTCACACTGTCTCAAGTCAACACATCAGAAGCATGGGTATACCTATAAAAATAAAATAATAAAATATAATAAAAAGTAACAAAGCTGAAGAGAATAGAAAATGGTCATTGTATGGGACGGCTTTTCTTTTCTCTTTGATTTTTTCTCTCCTTTTAGTTTTCAGGTCCTCTTTGAAGCTTGTGGTAGTGGCCGACCAACTACCAACACCAACGCACGTCATACTATCGCCCATGTCCATTGATCCCTGCTTGCAGTCGTCTTCTGTTCCAGTCATCGCTCACTGTCGGTTCTTGAACCGAGCCATCGTCAGTAGCACTCCACTCAACCCAACCACACTAAACTGTAGCTCACCACTGCCTCCAACTTCCACCTTTTACATATATAATGTATATCCTTGAACTTGGATTTGGAATACGGTGCTTGATATATATATATATATAGATATATATATATATTTTAATCGATTTGTGAGAGTTTTTGGTTGTGTGGTGTTTCGGAGTCTCTTGGATTGGATGAAGATTAGGCTTCTCTCCGGTCATGCAATGGTTGAGAAGTTTTAGCTTCAACAACCCAACTTTAACTAATTTGGGCTCATTGACCTTAACCTAAATGACTTAAACAAATCCAGGAAAAGGCCCAATCATTTAAGACAAATTGGGAAGCGATCACATAAGAAAAAATTCGATTTTCACGATATTTGAGTTGATTCAAACTTTAAATTAATCTCCAACATTGATTTACTCAAAGTTTGTTTTTGAAAATTTAATTCAAACATACAATTAATTTAAATTTATTACCAAGATCGAAACAAACCTTAATCCAAATACACTTATTGTTTCAGACAAAATTATGTGTCTATATTGTGTTTAAGGTGTTTAAGGGTATGAATTTGCTTAAATTGAAGCAAAACCAATTAAATCTTCTCCTTAGGGTTTTCGCCAACATGGTGCATGCATGAATGTGGTGTTGTCTTATGCAAAAATGGTGTGGAATAACATAAAGAGTGAAGAACATGTTTGCAGGCTTAAATTGTTGAAATGAAGTGTGTAGATAAAGAGAGGCAATTCAGCCAAGTGAAGGGGATAGGGAAACCATGTCCAATTTAATGCAAAATGGGTCATAAAATAATATATAAATTAATACAAGGCTGTTGGTGAAGTCAAAACTGGAAAAGGATGTATTTTAACAATAGATGTAGTGTAGGCACCAGTATGAAATAGATCAGATTTGCAACTACAATAAGCAATGTAGTAGATCTCAAGGAGTTAAATACTTTTTATAATCGAAGTGTGATGAATTGACTCTGTCTATATGGCATTTTGTAGCTCAAAAGTGAGGAGTGTATACGGATGCTACCAAGCAGCATGGTGCAATTCAAGTGGTAAGGAATATGTGTAAGAGGCGAAGAGATACTGTGTTGCATTAAAAATGATTGAATATTATGATTGGATTGAAATTGAGAAACTGTCATTGTGGTTATCTAACTGCGTTTTAGTGCAATAGGGTTTGGATGGATAGTATCGTTATGCTGCCAAAACTTCATAAGATGGTCTTAAAATCATAAACCACTAATAAAAGACTTGTAGTGCAAGAAGGAAATAAATAAAGGAGTGATTTAAGTTAGGTTGGCATTTCGGCTAGGAAGGTGCATGTATTTATAACACTATTTCTGAAGGGAATTTTAATGATTTCCACACATTTCAAGATACACGTATGTTTTAAAGCTACTTTTATACGTAAATAAAATATTTTGAACATTAGTTACTTCATTGAGAATATTTTTTGAATTTTTATACTTTGAATGTAATAGTTACTAATTTTAAATACTTATGAACTTATTGAAGATATGTTTTTCTGAAATTGTTTATGTAAAATGTTTTCAATCATTTAAGAACTGTTTTAAGATTGTTAGCTCCCTATAATTGCCTTCGGGTATCATGCTACGAAGTGTACGATACTATTATTGTTGCCTTATCTTCACTGTATTATTACTGAAATTATTTACTGTATTGTTTACTGAATGATTTACCAAATGTCTTCTTGAACAAATTACTGTATTATTTACCAAACTATTTCTCAACTATTCATTGAACTATTCATGCAACTATTCATTAGAAACTATATTACCAAGCTACTTATTGAGCAATTTCTAATAAACTCCCTATAGTCAGAAGTAAGGATTGGGACAAGTGAGGTGCTTTAAAGCATCCCTTTGTAATTAGCCTAGACTCCTAACCGATTATAGTATCCTTCTAAATTAAGGTCATTTATCGTTGTTAAATTCTGATAGTGATTTTAAGTGTAAGAGCATGTTTAAGACATATGCATTTAGTTATACATAGTATCAACTCTTTTATATGTATTTCTTACTGGGCGTAAACTTACCCCCTATTTTCCTTCTAGATTATCTGGAGTAGTTACGTTTCTGCACGAGAGGAATTTGATACATTATTCCTCATGTGGTTATCTCATACCGTAGAGGTATATTATTTTATCTTTATATGTTCAGACTGCATATATATAGTACTACTTTGTATATATTATTACACAAGGGATGTAAATCAAGCCGTAGTGTACTGAATGTAAATTTGTAGTTTTAACTGACAGAAGTTAGATGTAAATTATAAAAGATACAAGTGATGCATTTCATATCATGAAATGAAGTTTGGTGTTGTTCATGTATATATCTGAACTGAATAGTATGATTGATAGCTTAAAGTACTAATTGGTGAAGATGAATATAAAATGTAAACTATCAACTGATAATAAAACCAAGTGGGGACACTATAGATAGCCCAACTAATTGTAATACTAAGGGCAAACTTAGTTCTGATTTTGGGTAATCAGAGCGTGACAATTTTAAAAGTGATAACATTATTTTGAAAAGTGATGCATCGAAATCTTTTGAGCATATGTGATTATTTGAAATGTTTAGATAGTTATGAACATTGATATTTTAACATATGCTTTAATGTTACTCACGAACATGTTCAAATTGAGTAATTGGCTTTTGATTATACATTGACTTGAGAAGTAATGCATTCATAATTGTTATATGGTATAGACTATCTTAATTCTTTTGAAAGGATATTGCAAAAAAATCTCGATTTAGAGACAGTAAGCACCTTATTACTTATGTCTATATGGAATGGAGTGTGTGTGTGTATATATATATATACACAATTGATTCTACTTGTGTGGCTTAGAACATGTATATATATATTATATATGATTGATGTTGCCTGATAAGGCCATACTAGACATTTCCTGTTGGTCCGACAATAGTTGTGGACATATCCCAGGTGTCTAACTAATTAGTAAAACTAGGAAGTTCTATGACCATATATAAACCCTAATTGGGACATTTACCATTGCTAGCTATAATGGTTTATTGTTATTGTTTCTGTTACTATATTGATTATAGTATGGATCTATGCCTAGTTTCTTCTCTAACTAATTTCTGATTAAGAGTATTGTTTCTTCTGTAACTGATTTCTTATTAAAAGTATTATTTCTTCTGTAATTGACTAATGATTAAGAATATCGTTTCTTTTGCAACTGATTTTTTATTAAGAGTATTGTTTCTTCTATAACTAATTTCTTATTAAGAGTACTGTTTCTTCTGCAGCTAAATTTTGATTAAGAGTACTATATCTTTTGTAACTAATTTCTAATTAAGAACATGGTTTCTTTTATAATTGATTTCTAATTTAGAGCAGTCTTTTCTGATGCAGAGCATGTCTCTCCAGTAAATGATCTCATATTTATATTGTTTTGAGAATAAAGAACTTGACTTTGAAAGACTGTTGCATAATAGTTTTATGCCTTCGTTTTACGCTGTTGCATGATAATGTTATGCATAATGGTTTCATGCTTTGGTCTTTGAAATTGGCATGTAAAACTATGGTTTTGATGCATTTGATTTTATTTATGGCATATGCATTTAAACCTACAGATTTTTAGTAAAGGCTTGGATCACATGATGTTGATGTTACGGTTCAAGAAAATGAGGTGCTTCAAATCATTCTTCCGTCTAATACCTCATAAAACCCTAACACGAGATAATGGTGGTTATGGATGGTTAAGTTATGGAAATTTTGATGGTTATGGAATGTTAGGAATGTATAACATATATTGATAGTGCATTTCCTATATTGTTGAAATCGATTTATGCATTTTACATACATGCATTAGTTCAATATAAGCCTATCTCTCTTTTATATGTGTTACTTACTGAGTGTTAGCTTACCCCTTTATTACTTCCTTTTTACAGGTTATCTCAGCTAGCCTCTCAAGCTTAAAAGTTTGTGGGTCCGTTGGATTCAATTATATCCTCCTAAGCCCCATTGATCAGTTTGAGGTACAACCTCGATGTTTTATATTGTTTATATTTTGGACATATTTGTACATAGTTTTGTATAGTTAGGATGTAAGTTAGGGACTTTTGATTGCAAGTATTAGGTCTTGTAAACCTTGTGATGTAAATGAGTTTGAATTCATATGTTTTATGTCAAGTGATGTTTAGAATGTTCAAAGAATTATATTTGATTGATAGGTTTGAGATTGTTCCCTAATAATAGTTGAGTATGTTGAATGAAAATACTAAAAAACCATAATCTTCTAAAAATGTAATGGCACACATCACGGGTAATCAAACTGGGACCTTAGGCTAATAACCTTAAAGTAGGTCAGGTAGTAATCTACTAGATAACTTAGACTGACACTGTGATAACCGAGAATTTTTCTATTTTTGGTATTAAATTACTCGGGAATTTAATTTTTTATGCAAATAAATAAGCGAAAGTAAATAAATAAATTCATTTATGAGATCGAAATATTGTTAGAATTCCCAAAAGTGTTGAAGTGATGAATTGGAGGAATTTAATTTGGATATTAAAGGATCCAAATTATAAGGAATAAAATGGGTATACTTATATATATATACATCCATATATATATTTTAAATAAATACATATGTATATTTTTATACATTATGTATGTAAAATATAAAAAAAAAGGGAAAAGGGAATAGGAATCGGGAAACCCGATTCCCTCTCCCACAACAGAGGCTGACGGCAGCAGTAGCTACCGCCGTCGACGAGAAGGGAGAGAGGAATGGGGGTCGTCGCTGGTCAAAGGGGAGGGAGGAAGGTTAGTTGGCGACGGAAAAAGGAAAGGAAGAAATCGAAATGGAAAGAAAATCGAAAAGAGAAGAGAGGAGAAAGGAAACGACGGTGCTGGCCGATTCAGGCACCGCCACCACCGTCGGCGTCACCAACGAAGGCTAACCAAGAGGAATGGGGTAGCCAGCGATGAAGGGAAAGAGAAAAGGAGGGAGAAAAAGAGAAGAGAAAAGCCAGAAGACCCCGTCCCAGATCTGGCACCATCGTCGTTGATGGGAAGGAAAGGAGACCAAATTCGGCTTCAGCACCACCTCGGCCTTTTATGGGGAGGTCGAACCGATGGAGAACCGGCAGATAAGGAGCCAAACCGGCTAAGCCGATGAACTGAGATCGAATCGATCTGAAGCAGTTCGAACCGGTTCAGACCAGAAAAAAAGAGAAAAGAACAATAGGGAAAGGAAAAAGAAAAAAAAAGAAGGAAAGGAAAAAAAGAAAAGAAAAAGAAGAAAAGAAAGGAGAAAGAAAAAGAAGGAAAGGAGAAAGAAAAAGAAAAGAAAAAGAAAAATGAAAAGGAAAAAGAAGAAATGGGTAAGGAAAATTAAAAGATTTCGCTATATTTCTATGAAATTATTATAAATTGTTGGATTATTTTCTAAATGAAAATATGTGTCAATTATTGAAATTGTAGCAAAACGGAAATGAGACGAATGGTGGAGTTCGGCTAGGCTCGAAAGTCGAAAAACGCGCTAAGCTTTGGTGAATAGGTAAGATACTTTTATAAAGCATTAGTAGCATTATATTGTATGATTTGGAATTATGATTTTTGATATGATGCATTGATGAAATGATGTTAAAATGCTAAGAGGACCCACAACTGATGGTAGGGGTCTTAATAAGAGATAAAGGCATTATGAGAATCAACGGCTGTGGTATAAATTCTGTTTTCCTTACAGGAGGTTTACTGAAAATTAAGTCGTTATGCTGCCGAAATTTTTATGAAAACGTTTGAGGAAAAAGATTAAGTTTCTCATATAAATGGAATCTTGGAAAGAATTATTGAAAGGACTTTATTGTATTACCGGAAAAGTTGATATTGAAATCGATGAGAAGGTAGATCATTGAGCACGATAACGTGACGAATTATATTGTTTAAGCCTTATAGAATTGATAAATCAAGTCATCTTAATATTACAAAATGGTTATCAAGTTGAGATTGAGGTGGAATATCTATTAAGCGAATCACGGATAAAAGTAATGATGATTATATGATATAACTTAAAAGAGAAAATCAAAGTTGTAATTTAGATGGTCGAATAACTGAATTACGGAATTATTAATCGAGTGATGATTTCAGAATTGATAGATTCAAATAAATAGGCGTCACACATGTGATTATACGGATTTGATTATCGCCTTGGAATAGGTCTTGAAAAATATTCTCTCACATTTAGTGACTTGGAGAAATTTAGAGGACATGATGAACGGTTCGTCTTAGTGGTATTATTGAGATGATGATAATAAGAAAGTAGACTATGATGTCTTATGGACATTTGATAGAACATACGTCTACATAAAAATATACTTGTACATATCGATATTAAATAGATGTGAACTAAGATTTTTGCAATAACATGAATAGTCACAAGGCAACTTAAATGATTGAAACACTATTGATAGTGGAAATTGGTAAATTCTTTTAAATGGGTAAATTGCCAACCAAAAATTGAATTGATGATGCTTTATAGATAATTCTAGCATGGTATTACATTATACAGGCCATATGAAAAGTGAATTGAGGATTGTGACCTGATTTTGTGATAGTGAATGAGATTGAATCTCAAGTCGAAAATTATAAACGTGTGCCAATAGGTCAAACCATAGATGGATTTGATAAGTGACTATTGATCTTGTGGTTCTGTGATCCTTGATGTTGACTCTAGAATAGATTTCGAATGAGGATATCGGTATTTGCATAATTACAGTATCTTGATGGCTATATAGAAACATGGTATTTAAATACTCATAGATACTAAGAGGATTCATACTAATGATGTGGTTCTAGTATCGATAATGAAATGTACAAATGAATTGTTATAGTCGATAACTATTGAGAAAGGTTATTGGATATTGAATGGTTTGAATACCAAGTGATTTGATCACTGAATAATTGAATACTGAGCAAATTGAATACCGAATGAAATAAATATTGAATGATTTGAATATTGATTTATTGATTAGACAGAAAGAAAGTTTGAAAACGAATAATTGATGGTGATAAATTTAGATAAATTGCTTCACTGTATTAGACGAAAATATTACTTTTATCGATATTTGAAAATAGTATCGAAGTTGCATACTGAAAAGGTTTTATAGCATCACCTTTAAGCATGACTTGCTATAACTTGAGATGTTATAAAAACATTTATATGAATGCTATAAAGTATAGATTAGTTTTAAAAGAAAGCATATGGTACATAAATATTTTTATACATGAAATCTCCTAAAGAATCTTACCATATACATTACATGATTTTGACAAGAAAAGCTAAAGATTTAAATGTTTTATGAGACTGTAGGCACCCTAAAAGAATTAAATTCAATAAAGCATAGTGGAAACCACCTAATTGGAGATTTACTCATTAGGCAGAGATGCTTGTCCGACAATAGTCGTGGACAGGTCTCAGTCACGCCTGATCAGTAGAGCTGAGAGAGATGAGGTCTATGGCCATAGATAGCGCCCTAGTTGGTTTCCAGGGGACGATGACATGATCTTCACTGCTAGCTACAGTGATTTAAGTCTTTATTGATAGAGCATTAGGGATCTAGCCTAGTCTCAAACCGATATGATATGAAGTCTAGAGTATGATTTTATTGATATGAACTCTAGACTTGACATGATTTATACAGTACATGAGACATGTTTGAGATGAGATATGTTTTGAAACTGTACATGTTTTAAACATGATTTAAAAGTACATGAGATATGATTTCGACACTTATATGATTTATATATGATTTTGTGTCGAAACATGACATGATATGTAGTCTAGAGTATAGTTTGATTTGAAATGAACTCTAGACCTGATATGACTTATAGTATATGAAAAATGTTTTGAAAATCGCACATGTTTTAGACATGCTCTATAAATGACTATATGATTTGCAAATTGTATATGTATCCGATCATGTCTTAATAGTAAATATGAAATGAATTGAAAATTTATATGTTTGAGCATGTTCTAAAAGCATATATGATATGAATTGAAATGATAGCGGTTTATGTAGTAAAGCTACATATTTCGCCTACTAAATCATGACATAATAACATGCTTTTTACATAAGATATGTTACGATCTTTTATTGTACACAAGCATGAGAATTATATAAGGAATGTCATGACTCAGTATTAACGATATTCCATCTACAAGATGTTATGGTATGATACAATACATGAACATAAGATTGATATGAAAAGAATTATGACCTTACATAATCGTGATCATAATTTCTCACATGAAAAGTGATATGAGTTGATGTAATACAGGAGTATGATGGTTAAATGTAAAGTGACCTGATATGATATCTCAATTAAACATGATATACGATGAGATTGATGTGAGTATGGATTAATAGTACATGATATTCAAATTATACTCGATGCATTGTTGTGTGATGCAATGTAGTATAAGGACAAGAAGATCGATAGTGATTAAGTTGATCTATTTAGAGGTCTGAGTGATAAACAAATGACAGGAATTGAGATAACGAGATGTTATCGATGAAAAAGGTGAACTGTAATTGCAAACTTACGGGTTTTAAGTATTGTGGTTAAAACAGTATAATTCTACTCCTGCATTTATATTAGTATCTTAATGAGCCGTGGTTTTGCTCACCCTACTTAATTTCATCTCTTTTCAGATAATTGAGTTAAACTCTGCCATGAGGGCTTCTGAGTGGGCCTCCGGATACGGTATCTGGGCTTGATACTAGTCTTCTGAGGTATATGTTCTTTATAAAACGCTTGTTTATATGTAAGACTTTAATTGATGCACAGTACATATTCTGTTAAACAAGTCGGGATGTAATTTAGAATAGTTTCCTTGCTAGTTTAATATTTAAATGAAATGACTATAGGTCACCTAGATAGTATAGTAATTACACTGACACCGAATACAAACCTTAAAATGAAAAAGAAAAATTTAGTCCAGAAATTTGTAAGAGAGAAAAAGTATGAGTAATAAGTGAAAGTCACGGCCTTTGGGTCGTGATAGACACTACGTGTTGATAAACTTATAAGTAAAGGAAAAATTTAGCACACAATTTCGCTTTCGAGGTTGTCACAATGTTGCTTAACGAAGGTTATCCATGTGAACTCGATAGACCTCCCTTGTAATAGTTTGTATACACAGCAATTTACATACTTTCACACATATTGTAACGGTTGGGTTGTCTACGATGCCTTCATCACATACTTATGTTTAATATAACAAGTTTACGATATACAAGTTCCTTTAAATTCATAATTTAGTATTGTTTACAGAACAGTGTTTCTTCAATATTTACATCCCTCGAATAACATTTACAATAAAGTAGTACTGTACAAATATGTCTGAATATATAAAAGAAATGTGACTATACCTCTAGGATTTACTAAACATTGCCTCTGAATGAATAAACTCAACCATAATCATCCAAAGAGTATCTCAAATAATCCTTGCAGTAAATCTGGGGAGTAGAAAAATAAGTGGTGAGCAAAATGTGCTCAGTAAGAAAATCGTATGCAGAACTGATATTATGAAATCTATATGCATAAAATCATTTATTTCCCTAGCACACTAAGTACGAAAAGGATGGATACTATAGTCGGCTAGGAATTTGGATGGAGTATGGGAGGTATTTTAGAATACCTGTTGTATCTCGGAACCTAGAAGTGACTATAAGGAGTAGTTATTAATTTTTGAGATTAATAACGTTTAATAATAGTTCAATAAATAATTAATCAAATAAATGATTTATAAAAAAATCCTTTAAATAAAATGCTTCGTTAATATTTTATCAAATTTCTTTAAGCACATTACACATTTCACCCATCTCGATAAAATCCAAAAAATAGTTTAATAAGCAGTTGAGTACAATAAATCGTTTCATATTAGTAATAGTACAGTAAGCTGCACGTTAAAAACGATACGATAAATAATTCAGTACAAAATGAGTACCTTAGTAGCCATCACAATTCGACAGTAAATATAGAAAATAACGTCGAAATTTTAATATGAAAATCATATTTATTTATATTCCAATAAAAGATGAATTATTAACCACTAAGTAAGAAACACTTTAATATATTTTCTTTTTCACTATAAACACAATGATCACACAATTGTAGATTGTTTAGTAACAAAACTGTAAACAATTTAATAATAGTAAACACTATGGTAATAGTAGAAGTTCAATCACAGTAAACAGTTTCTTTCAATAGCAGTAAGCATTCCTATATAAATGGTTAATAAACCATTAAAATAAGCAATTTAGTAAATAACAAAATTTTAAAATCACTTTTAAACACACACATCACACATATCGATAAATGTTTAGTAAACAGTATCACAGGTAGGTCGATAGGGTAAACAATTCAAAACAATGATAGTTCGATAAACAGTGTGATAACCAGTTTGTTAAATAGTAAATCACATCGAATCAATAATGATACAGTATCATATTTCAGTAAAACAGTTCAATAACACAATGACAATGGTAGAGACCAGGCAACACACAAGATATATTATGCTATAAATCCCCGTAGGGAACAGTAATAATAACATATGAGACATATGACCATAGTCTATAGATGTCTTCAGAGTACACTTGCCAGGTGACCTTGGGACTGCTGATGACTTGACAGGTCTATCAACCACATTAACACACAGTACAGTAACACATGAGCATGATACGGGGCCTAACAGTTTCAAAACATTTTATAAATATTCACATTACCTTTATAGAATTTAATAAAATAGTTAAAATTCATATATCAATCCATAAAGGTATAATTTCACACAAAAAACAGTATAGTGAAAACAACTATTAAAATATTCACATTATAATGATAATTTTTTATAAATATGTCACATGTCGAAACTTTCACTTCTATGAAAATCACTTACATGAATATTTAAACATTGTTTTTCGATAATTTCATATTTTATGGAAAATATTTAATATCAATAATAATTTTCATAAACACTCTATTTCACTGTGAAACACATTTATAAACACATCGTTAACTTTATTTCGATAAAATTCTTTTCATGAATATTTAAATATTGTTTCTCGATAAATTCACATTTTATGAAAAATATTGAATAATTAATTTCCAAAGCTAGAAATCACACAATTATGCATTTAAAGTATTTCATGATATTTTTAGATTATTTTCTAAGAAAATTTGACAGCATAACGGTTGTTATCTGCCTAGCCTTCTTACGTGTAAACACAATTCACAATCCAGCCAAAAACCACAATTTGCACAATTTCCAAGGTAATTGAATATCAAAATATTCTTATAAAATTATTCTTGTTGGAAACATGCATTCATAATGTCCCTATGCCCTACACATTCATCCATTACCTATTTGCCGTTATCGACCTCTTCGATAGCACCACTTGCGATTTACTTCTCCTAACTGCAAAATGATTTCACTAGCAATTTTAATACATTTTACTTTAATTTTTAAACCACTTTCCATTACTAAATGTAGCCATATTGTACACTGATAATTTTAAATTAGTAGAATTTCTACTGGTAGTAAAACCTAACTTCTCCGTTTTAAGTTCGATTTTAAATCCTATTGCACCAATGGACTCCTCATAATTTCTACAGTCTAATGGAACCTTAAAATCATCAAATGCAGCCATGAAACTACCTCCCTTTGGCTGGTTGAATATACATAATGGGAAAATTCATGGAATTTCGACAATTCATCGCTTAATTCATACTTAGCCATGCTCATTGAATCATTTAACATCTTTTTCATGCAAGAGACAACATGAATTCATGAGATCCCAAGCTTGGCCAAAACCCCCTTTAATGGCACATTTTCATTTAGTTCAATTTAATTCAAACCAATGCCACCAACATGCTTAGCACACTTATAAACATCTAAATCTACCATTAGAATTAAAGAAAGCATAATGTATGGTGAAATGGGTACCTTGGCCGAATCCTTCCTCCTCACTTTTCTCCTTATTTTGTCACTTATTCAATGTAATAGTGGTTTGGGTAGATAGAACTTGATGAATAGAAGAGGTTTGTAAAAGAAAGTTTAGTGAGATAACTTGATTTTGTGGTGTTTAGGAAGATTTTGTTTTGTTTTGTTTTATTTTCTTTATGGTGGTGTGGGAGCAAGAAGGAAGAAGAATGAATAGTGACCGGCCATGTTGGGGGTTTATGTAGAAAATTCTAAATGTGGGCAAAATTATGAAAATGCCCCTAGTTATGAAATTTTAGGACAAAAATGCCCTTAAGTTTTCGTAATTTTTATAACTATGTATTTGCATTCCAAAATTCAGATTTCATCTCCAAAAATTCTTATTTGATGTATTTTGATGAATCATGGTGGTTTCATCGACGCGCAGTTCACCAAAATCGTGAAATTACAAAATTACCCCTATCGGGCCAATCGTGTAAATTTTTTATTTAACCGCCAATTCTATCTATCTATTGACATAGCCTAGGACTTATTTTCATGTATAATATCATGCTATTTTTACTTAGTCCAAATTCATTTTAGTTTGGACACAATTTACGAAAATGCCACCAGGTTATGTTCTTAATCGTTAAATTCTAATTTGTTGACACATTTCCCAAAAATAATGTAAATAAGGGATCTTGATCTCGAAATTTACACCTTAGGCTTATTATATCCTCCAGACAATGTTTCATCGGTCTTATCTCCATCTGAGCACTTTAAAGCAAGTGGGGCCCACATCATTATTTTACTTATAATTTACTAAACACATAATTTAATTAATAATTTTGCATTTAACACATGTACAGTAATAGTAGAAACAATTCTCACATCCCTATCCTCATCAGTAGAATAGTTGGCTAGCTCTTCAAGAACAGGAAATTCAAGGACGTATTCTTTTCTTTCTTGTGTAATAAAGATTCTTACATTGTAGCACCAGTCTATGAAATTAGGTGCAGTGAATCTAGGATACTTCGAAAAGATAAACTTGTTGTTACCTTAGCATATCTATATTCAATTTAAAACATAATAATAAATTAGTGCCCGTAATTCAATCATCTAAATAGGGTTTCAAGTTTTAAATGTTGTCCTCACTATATTATCAAAATAATAGCCTTCATAATTATTTTGAGAGTTCAACTCTTGAATCTCTTAGTGAATTAGGGACCCTTTCAATTTAATTGCAATATTGTGTAACACCAAAAATTAAATGTGAGAACCGTGTATTCTAGTATTGTGGTACATGTAGGGATACTATTGTCCATTCTTGTGTATTTCGCAGGTATGAGCCGGTACCATATGGTGGGCCCCACAGGCTCTACAATGCCCAAATGGACATGAGACCGAACCCACACTATTCGAGTCCAATAAACCTACGATAAGAATTTCAAACTTAAATCCCTCATTTAGATTATTTTTGAGAAGTACGAAAACAAATTGGAAAATGATGATTAAGTACATAGCCCGGTGGCATTTTCATAAATTGTGCCAAATCTAAAGTGAATTTGGACCAAGTAAAAATAGCATGATATTCTACATGAAAATAAGTTATGGGCTATGTTAATTGATAGATTAAATTGGTAGTTAAATCAGAAATCTACGCGATATAGGGGTATTTTTGTAATTTCACCTTTACAGTAGGTCCAAACCCAAACCAAACCACCATCATTTATCAAAATATGTTTAATATTAATTTTTGGTGATGGAAAATGAATTTTTAGAGTACAATTACATGGTTATAAAAATTATGGAAGCTTAAGGGCACTTTTATTTGAAAAACTCATAACCAAGGGCAAAATGGTCATTTTGCCATATCTAAAAGCCTCTAAATTCTACTCCAAGCTGCAGCCAGCACTATTTCTTCATCGTCTTCCCCTCTTTCATGTGGCCACCATAGAAAAGAGAAGAAAAGAAAAAAAAACCTTTTAAAAGTCAAATTTTACACACTTTTTCAACAAAATCCCAACTACCAAATCACTTTACTCATCTTCCTCTCTTCACCTATACCCATAGCCCTTTGAATAAGTGGCAAAATCAAGGCAGAAACAGCCCAAGGAATTCGGCCGAAGGTACCCCCTCTTCATGCTTGTATTTTCTTTTAAATTTAATGACGAATAACCATAGATTTACATGTGTTAAGCATGACTATGGTGCTAGATTCATTGAAATTGAATTGAATCCAAAGATGCCATGAATGAGGGTTTCGGCCAAGCTTTGTATTTTCTTGGATTTAATGTATTTCATGCATGAAAGTGATGCTAAATGGGTGAATGAACATAGTGAAGCATGAGTTAAGTGATGAATTATGAAAATTTCATGGAATAAGCCTCCAACCATTTTCGGTCAAGCTAAGGGGATCTATATTCATGGCTGTTTTTGATGAATTCAATATGCCATTAGACCGTAGAAATTACAAGGAGTCTGTTGGTATGCTCGGATTTAAAATCCGACGCCAAACGAAGAAGTTAGGTTTTATTATCGGTAGAAGTTATACCGAATTGACATTTCCAGTATATAATATGGCTGAAATTAATTAAGGAAAATTTATTAAAAATTAAATTATAGCGAATAATGGTGTTTGGTGAATTGCTTTACAGCTCGGGAGTCTTGATTTACGTGTGGTGCTATTAGGAAGCCTCGACTTAATCAAACAGGTAAGGGATGCGAATATGAACCATAAGGATACTATAAATGCATGTTTTGGCTCACATTATTTTTATGAAGTGATTTAGAAATAAATGGCTTTGAAATTTGTGAAATTGAGGCTACTGGTTGAATTATGCAATTGTGCTTTTAGTGCAAGAAGGCTAGGTTACAATAGCTGTCATTCTGCCAAACAATTACAAAAACTCTATGAAATTATTCCTAATATTTCTAAGGATAGAAATGAGTGAAATTTCAAGTGATTTCCATGGTTTTTATTAAAAATTCATGATTTTATAATTTACCGAAAAATAATATTTAAATATTCCTGTTAAGGAATTTTAATCTTGTGAAAGTACCAACATGCACTTTATATTGTTCTATAGATAAATAGAACATTTTTTGGAAAGAATACTGAAGTATGAATATTTTATGAATTTTTATTCATAAAATGAATATACTTTCATTTTGATTATTTATGGATTGATTGAAGATACTATCAGTGAAAGTGATTTTATAAATGGTGTTTATACTGTGTATTCACTGTTTTGAGACTGTTAGGCCCCGTATCATGCTCACATGTCACGTGTTATTATTACTGTACTGTGCTGATAGATACTGATTCTATTATCAGCATCTCGATTGGCACCTGATCAGTGCACTTTGTGGACCCCATAGACTATGGCCATAGATCTCATGTGTTATTATTATCCTTATTCGGGATATTATCATAGCATGATATACTTAGGGTGTTGCCTGGTCTCCATTATACCGTTCTGTTTATGTGTGAAATCCCCCAATTTCATGTAAATTCTCATATTTGTAAAGTATTGTAAGCTGAAATAATCAAATAATATGAGAATTTTGATATATTAATGATATATGGGACATGGATGGAATAAGAGGAATTAAAAGTCAAAGAGCCAATTAGTCAAAAAGTCAATGGCTGATATGGTTAATTGGATAAATGTGCAATTAATGAAGCAATGAGTCATCATCATCTCCTTCTCCAAGTCAACAGCCACAATTGCTGTCCCTCTCGTTCTCTCCAAGTTTCCATCTTAGCTACCTTGACAAACAACCCTATTCTGTTAGCAAATCGTTAAGCTCATTTAATGAAAATCGCTCTTTGCCACTAGCTCTAGTTATATATGTAATATGAGAGGTTGCATCCAAGGCGTTGAAGAGATCTGAATTCTGTCAAGTTTGGTGATTGACAAAGGTAAGAGAAGAGATTGTTTCTCTTAATTTCATCATTGATTTGGAGTTATGTGATGTTGGTATAGTATGCTTATGGTGTTAAAATGAAAAAAGATTAAGTGTTGATGATTTCTATGGTTAGTGCAGCTTTGAAGAAGTAAAAAAGGACAAGTGTTGGTGCAACCAAGCTATTGGATTTTAGCTAATTAAGGTAAGGAATTTATGTAACGGATGTAGGGTGGCTATATTCGTATGTCTTGATATATTTTAAATGTCTTGAGATGAAGTACAAGCTGTTTAAGTGCAGAAATTGTCAAATTTGGATTTTTACTTCTAGTTACCAAAACGCTAAAAACAGCCGACTGCCTTAAGTAGCAGCCGACTGCCTAGAGACAGACAAGACGTAAACTTTTTCGAAATCAAGTCAAACCAGTTGACTGCTGTTTTCCAGAAAGTATTCTGTTTCAAAACCAGCCGACTACCTATGGAGCCAGTCGACTACCCTATTTTCATAAGCATTCTGTTTGTGAAAACAGTCGACTGCCAATGAGCCAGTCGACTACCTTTTCTCGAAAGCATTTTATTTCAAAACCAGTCAACTGCTATATGAGACCAGTCAACCGCCCTATGTGTTTTTGAAAAATAAAATATTTGAATTTTAAAAAGAAAAGAAATTTTAAAAAAAAGGATATATGCTATGGCAGCCTACTGTCTTATATAACCAGTCGACTGCCTTATTTGAGAAAGGAAGCTTTAAAGCCTATTTCAAGAAAGAATAATTATATTTACTAAAAGTTATATGACAAAGGTTTTGGAGACCATGGATTCCTTTGACGATCATGCATATTACTTGTATTTGTACTTGGCTGAGGAACCTTAGTCCGGTCCTTAGTGCCACAGATGTCACCTGACTAGTGTCCGCTGTGGTCTATAGACAATGGCCATATGTCTCTTATTTGTATTCGGCTTTGGGGAGGATCCCTGGTGTGATAACCGCAAATTTTCCATTTATTGGAAATTATTAATATTAGAAATTAATATTAAAGAAAATAGATAAGAGGAAATAAATAAATTAAAGTAAATAAATAAAATTGTGAGAATCGGAATATTGTGGAAATTCCGAGAATGGAGGAAGTGATAAAATTTGGAAATTTAAGTGAAGGAAATTAAATAAAGAATAGGGAAATTTAATTTGGATAAATGGAAATCCAAATTAAATAAGAAAATGAGAAATGAGAATAAAATATGGTTATATAATTACAAATTATATAAATGTATTTTGATATAAATACATATGTGTTTAAATACTGTATGGTATATAGTATATATTAAAGGTACATTGGTATATATAAGAATATATATATACTATTTGATAAATTTAAATAATACATATGTATTCAAGTATGATATTTTATGTATATGTAAGTATATACATATTTGAGAAAATATAAATATTAAATTACATTAAAGTTTAAATGTATATATATTGTAAATACAATATATATGGAATTATGACATTTATATAAATATTTATATAAATGTTATTTAATTTTAAGTATATAAATATACATATATATATACTAGATATATATTTTTGTAATGTACAATATATATAATTTATATAATATATATATATATATTTATATTGTATTACATTATACATGAAATAATATTATATGTATAATATATGATAAATATTATATGTATAATATATGATATATAGTATATAATGTAGTATATACTTAATTTAGAAAGGAAACTAAACAGAAAAGAGAAACAGAATCGGGAAGACCCCGATTCTGCCTTCCCCAGGCGAGATCGCCCCCGTCAGCGGCCGCCGGAGAAGGAAAGGGAGAGAGGAGAAGAGAAAGTCGTCGCCGGTAAAGCAAGAGGAAGCCGGAGGAAACGCCGGCGAAGCGAAACGGAGAAGGAATCGACGCGAAACGACGGAAAATCGAGGAAGAAAACGAAACTAGATCTGGTGGTTGCCGGCGGAATTGGCCGCCGCCACTACAACCGAAGCATCGGTGGAAGGAGAGGAATGGGATGGAGGCCACCGGTGAGGCCAACGACGGCGGAGGAAGGCCGACGGAGGAGGAGAAGTGACCGAAGGTAAACCGAGTAGATCCGCCGCCGTGCCGCCGATCCAGGCTGAGCTGAGGCCACCGACAGCTTCGTCTCAACGCCGGCCAGCTGCTGAGCCACCGAACCGCCGGAGAATCAGCCGCCGGAGGAGAACCGGCAGTGGAGGAAGGTTGACCGGTCTGACTGGTCTGAACCGGTCAGACCAAGGAAAAAAAGAAAAAGAAAAAAAAAGAAAAGAAAAAGAAAAGAAAAGAGAAAAAGAAGAAAAGGAAGAAAGAGGAGAGAGAAAAAGGGAATTCCGGGAATTTAGAAAATTCTCGAGAATTCGGAGATTACGGGAAATCTCGAGAAATACGGGAATCGGTAAGAAATCCCGAAAAGTACTAAATTATTTAAATAATTTATTTATTTAAATAATTGTAGAAAAATTCTAAATTTTAGAATTTAAATTCCAGAAAAATTCTCTCGATGATCGAGATGAGGAATCGGAACAGATGGAGTACGGGTGCGACCGGTAAGAGGCAGTCGCCAACCCGAAACAGGTAAGGGAGACATGTGCCGCCTGTAAGGATATTCGGCCATGTTTTTAAATTGCATTTAATTTTATAAATGCTATTGATAACTATCGGTTTTATAGTGTGATGGTTTATCGGATGAAATTGTGATGAAACACCGGTTGAAAATATAAACTGTATTTTCGTGCAGGAGGCTAACCAAATCGGTAGCCGTTATAATGCCGAAAAATTATCGAAAAAATTACTGAAATTTACCGAAAATCACCGAAAACCAAAATAAAAGATTTGATTTCACGTGAAACGATTTCTAACATGAAAATCGAGAAATCGATTAGTTTTCATAAAACATGAATATATTGATAATTAATTTTAAAATATTCATGTTTTGAAAATGGTGAAAAAAGGAAATCACCTAAATTTATTCTGATAGGTGATATTTCACGTGAAACGAAATGAAAATGAAAAAGAGACTGAAGTGAATATTTTTACAAATATTCTTAAATATTCACTTGATTTTACAGAAAACCTTTGTGGTTTAATTATGGAAATAATTAATTATGAATATTCCATAAAGGTTAAGAAAGGATGAATAATTATGATTTCGAGACTAAAGGTCCCTACACTTGTTTTTAAAAGAAAACATTGAGATGAGAATTTAAAGTTAGAAAATAAATATTTTATTTTCATAAAGTATAAAAATAATTTATTTGAATTCCGATAATTATAAAATCATGTTTTCAATTTAATGCATGGAAAAACGTGCATATATGTTTTATGGTGAAAAAAGATAGTTTTAACCTTTTACATGTTCAGTGATGATTTTTCAAACTATCTTCATCGCAATTTATAAAGAAATGTTTGAAGCATGAATTTCGTTCTGAAATTAAATTCCATAGTCTTTTGATAATTAGCTAAACGAATTTATGATTTCTATGTATATTTTTCAATAATGCTATAAGTATGTTTTCCGAAAAAGGTATCGGAGTGGCACCCCCCAGGCTAACTTAGACCCTGGCACGCCCGGTCCTTACTATTTTATATCAGTTGTATGATTTAAGTATATGTTTTCTGAAAAAGGTATCGGAGTGGCAAACCCCAGGCTAACTTAGACCCTGGCACGTCCGGTCCTTACTATTTTATATCGATGGTATGTAAGTAAGTTTTGAGACTAAGGCTTTCCTATAGTTTATGTTATTGCCTGTCATGCTTGCCACATTGTGCATGTTTCCGTCCCTTGTGGCATATGTTTAGCCCACGTCGTGCATGTTCTCGCCCACATTGTGTATGTTTTCATCCTTTGTGGGTATGTTGGTCCTTCGTGGTGCATGTTCGCTGTACGACTCTGATCAGGTCTACAGCCCATACCATGGCCATAGGTATTCCGTTCCCTCTTCGGAGGAAGAAGTAAGTGTCATGACCGCATACTTGCTATATGATTTTGCCTAGTCTCCATGAATTGTATGAAAAGTTTTATTAATTATGATGTTAAGTTTCGAAAGTATGATGCATGTTTGAAACAAGTATGAATTTTAGATATATGCATTAAAGAATTCATACAATGATTTAAAGTATGAAATGCATTATTATGGCATTTGTTTTCTGCATATATCGATACTATGACTATTTTAAATGCATTTCTTATGAGGCTTTAGTACGATACGGTTATTGATTTGAAAAGAGAAATAAATGTTTATTCTAAAAGAGTAACATAAGAATTATTTCTAAGATAAAGAAAATCGAAGAAGTAATTATCCAATGATTTGATATTTGCAAATCACTGTACTGTACTGTTTTTACTGTACTGAAGAGAAGAGAAGAGAAGTAAACCACTGTTTTTATTACTGAACTGTCAAGGGTTTTAAAGTATACCGAAGTGGAAAGGAACAAGTGGTTTACTCTGTGGAAAAACAAAAATTATATCGTTTTGAAACAACAAAATTGATATTCTCTACAGTTGCTTCTAGGTTCCGGGACAAGTATGGTATTCTAAAATACCTACCTTATTCTATCTGGATCCCTAGCCGACTGTAGTATCCTTCCTACATGTGTGCCTAGAGCCAGCTAGGAAGATTTTAAAGAAAGTGAAAAAAAAAAAAAATATTTTCAGCATATAGATAGCTGAATATCAAGTGTGACATATAACTCTCTTACTGAGCCGTGGTTTGCTCACCCCTTAATTTTAAACATTTCAGGTTTTAATGATTGTGAGATCAATTGATTGTGAATTACGGCTGTACACAAAGGACAATGTGACAGATCGACTGATTTATATGAGGTACGATTATTTATTTTCTGTATTTAGACATATCTGCAGTACTACTTATCTGATTAATTAAGATAGGGGATGTGTATAATATAAACAATGTACTGTACATTTGTTTAACAGTTAGTAAAAGTGAAGTATCACAGACAGCCCAACCGAAGGAATCGTGTAAAATAAGGTGAAAAATACGGTAACGGGATGTGACAGGTTTAATGGTATCAGAGCATGGTTGGCCTGATGTCTGTGAATACTTTTGGAAGGAAAAGTGTTAAACATCCCCGGTAGTACTGTGTTGTCTGAATATATAGAGAAAATAAATGATTGTAAATAGAGTAAAATAATTTAAAGGGAGTGAGAAAGTATAAATTGAAAATGTTAAAGAAGAAAATAGGCTCAGAAATTACCAGAAAATTTGTGATCTTAAAATTTATTTGAAGGCCTGTTCGGTAAGGAATCGAAAGGACTCGGTGAGGGCCCCACCAGTACTTTACGGTCCGAACCGAACTGAGACCTGAAAGTGATGATATAAGGAGGGGAATGATATATCATCATTAAATAGACTTTAAGATCATCGATTGAGGGTAATTTGAAGAGAGAGAAAATTTTGGCCAAAAATGACCAAAATACCCCTACCTCTGAAATTTTACAGGGAGTTAAAATAAACCAACAGAAGTTTGATTTGAGTGATTTGACAGAGAAATTGATGATGTAAAGCTACATTACATACAAAATAATTCAATTATAGATTTTAGTGGAATTCTCTGTCGAAATCGAATAAGATCTCAAATCGCTGATATTAGTACGAGAAGAGGTACTATCAGCACATAGATATTAAGATCCTTGATTCAAATGTATACTGAGGAGAAAGAAATAAATGTCGAAATGACGAAATTGCCCCTATGTTGGGCAAAGCTCTGAATAGTGATGAAATCAAGTTAATCTTGAATTCATTGATAGTAATGGAATTATTAATGGCATGAGGATGAAATGTCCGAATTAATAAGAAAGGTGGGATTAAAGAAAGCATCGGATTTGAATTTCGATGGAACTTCTAGAATTATATAAATTGGAGGAATCGAGATAACTTTGACTCGATTTTGAATATGAAATCTGATTCTAAGCTTCTATCGGAGAACTTAGGAGAATCCGAAAGCTTAAGAAATTCACTCTGAAAAATGAAAGAATAATGAAGTGCACGTGTATAAGGTGTGATTGATGGAAATACAGATAACGTAAATTGTGGATAAGAAAGTTATCTGTATAAGTGTAAGTGAGAGAAGCACAAATGACATTGAAAATTAGATGAATAAAAAGGATGTATTAAATTCCTATCATTAATAAAGTTCTTTTGAAGAACAAATATTCATCTACATTATGGAATAGATGTCTTATGGATCTGATTCGATATGCATGAGGAGTTTATAAGACCTGTCTTGGTATAAAGCGTCCTTAGATAAAAGATTGGAGATTGATGTCTGTAAGATTATAATTAGAAACTCGGAGTGAATTTTACGAGTTCCTATTGAGGTTACAAGGTTAATGATTTACCTTGTGAGGTATATAAACCTAAAGAATGAGGCATCCATACATGAGTAAATTGATGAAATGCTGATAGAGCCTAAAGTACAAATGAAACATGAGCAGCATTGTGGTATAACCCTTAGACTCTTAAAGATTGTGAAATTGTGTTAAGATTGGCAAATAAGAGATATGGCTAGATAGTATCTCCTCTTGAGATATATGATCTCGGGATGACCGGATGACAGTGAATATGTCTACGATATAGAGATAATGATTGAGATACGAGATTAATGAGTCTTGCTAGATATTACTGCCAATCTATAAAAGAGTGATGAGATTAGCTGCTCTACTAATGTGATGTAATTAAAGAAAGAAGTTAAAGTCGGTAAAAGGATAAGTGTAAAGAAAAGATGGTATGCAAGATTTTACGAGATCTTAGCAGTATAGTACCATACCAATCGAGAAAATCGACTAAAAGGATGAATATATAATATATATATATATGAAGAGATAAAAGTGGGAATATGAAAACCAAAAATGAAAGTGGAATAAGGAAATAAGTTATATGATGAGAAGGGAACATTAATATGAAATAGTTCCCGAAGGTAAGACTGAAAGTGATTTGTATTGGTTATCACATAACTGTGTCGAGATGTAAAATTAAGTCAGATTTGATAAATGAAATTAATGATACTCCAAGGAGTAAGATAATTGATATGTTTACTGCCAATATGTAAATGAAAAATGATTATACATATAACCATCGTAACGTGATAGAAACGGTAGAAGTATATAGATGATGTGGTGATTAAATGTATAAATTGAGGATTCAATTTTGGAATCTAGATTATAAAAGAGATTTAAAGACTATACTACATGAAGAGAATATGATTGTCTCATGATTGGTAATTGTAAGAGATAATCCATAATAAAGTTTGCAAGTGAAATGTCGTTTTGATAAAAGTGAAAATGAATATTGTGAGCAATAAAGAGTCCAAAAGAGAAATGATGATATGGAAGTGATTAAAGACTGATGATCTAAATAGAATCACTTTCCATTATCAGACTCTTAGATTCTCTAGTGCTGTAGTCGAAGTATTCGTGTTAAATGGTGTAAATGTGTATGTACAGTTCCAGTGAGCCTTACATGTGATGGGAGTCTCTGAGTTGTCATATGCTTAATGAGAAATAGCAAAAGGCTTTGAGATCCCAAGTGTATTGATAACACCGCTCCATATTGATATATATACATATATGAGCGTAAGATGTAAACGCTCCATGATATTGAGAGAGCGTGTGCATGAGATGTGAAAGCTACTGGGACACTTACATACAACTGATTGACATGTGTAATTGATAGTTTTAAACTATATCGACTTGGCACTAAGTGAGAAAAATGGAGGATGAACAGCATGGATCAGCTACGATATGAAAAATACTGTGCATGGACTCTTATGTGAAAAGAGTGGAAATGAAAACTCCCGATTTAATTAATGAACTTACGGGAGTATAGACATATATGATGAAATACAGCATGTAGTGGTCTAAAGTATTCTTGATGTTGAAAGTGTACTGGCAGTATTACTTGGAGGATGACCTAGAGGTTAAAAGTCGTAAGTATACGGCATGTATCACCTTTGGAATTAAGCTAAATTCGGAGGACCGAATTTCTTAAGGTGGGGAGAATGTGATAACCGCAAATTTTCCATTTATTGGAAATTATTAATATTAGAAATTAATATTAAAGAAAATAGATAAGAGGAAATAAATAAATTAAAGTAAATAAATAAAATTGTGAGAATCGGAATATTGTGGAAATTCCGAGAATGGAGGAAGTGATAAAATTTGGAAATTTAAGTGAAGGAAATTAAATAAAGAATAGGGAAATTTAATTTGGATAAATGGAAATCCAAATTAAATAAGAAAATGAGAAATGAGAATAAAATATGGTTATATAATTACAAATTATATAAATGTATTTTGATATAAATACATATGTGTTTAAATACTGTATGGTATATAGTATATATTAAAGGTACATTGGTATATATAAGAATATATATATACTATTTGATAAATTTAAATAATACATATGTATTCAAGTATGATATTTTATGTATATGTAAGTATATACATATTTGAGAAAATATAAATATTAAATTACATTAAAGTTTAAATGTATATATATTGTAAATACAATATATATGGAATTATGACATTTATATAAATATTTATATAAATGTTATTTAATTTTAAGTATATAAATATACATATATATATACTAGATATATATTTTTGTAATGTACAATATATATAATTTATATAATATATATATATATATTTATATTGTATTACATTATACATGAAATAATATTATATGTATAATATATGATAAATATTATATGTATAATATATGATATATAGTATATAATGTAGTATATACTTAATTTAGAAAGGAAACTAAACAGAAAAGAGAAACAGAATCGGGAAGACCCCGATTCTGCCTTCCCCAGGCGAGATCGCCCCCGTCAGCGGCCGCCGGAGAAGGAAAGGGAGAGAGGAGAAGAGAAAGTCGTCGCCGGTAAAGCAAGAGGAAGCCGGAGGAAACGCCGGCGAAGCGAAACGGAGAAGGAATCGACGCGAAACGACGGAAAATCGAGGAAGAAAACGAAACTAGATCTGGTGGTTGCCGGCGGAATTGGCCGCCGCCACTACAACCGAAGCATCGGTGGAAGGAGAGGAATGGGATGGAGGCCACCGGTGAGGCCAACGACGGCGGAGGAAGGCCGACGGAGGAGGAGAAGTGACCGAAGGTAAACCGAGTAGATCCGCCGCCGTGCCGCCGATCCAGGCTGAGCTGAGGCCACCGACAGCTTCGTCTCAACGCCGGCCAGCTGCTGAGCCACCGAACCGCCGGAGAATCAGCCGCCGGAGGAGAACCGGCAGTGGAGGAAGGTTGACCGGTCTGACTGGTCTGAACCGGTCAGACCAAGGAAAAAAAGAAAAAGAAAAAAAAAGAAAAGAAAAAGAAAAGAAAAGAGAAAAAGAAGAAAAGGAAGAAAGAGGAGAGAGAAAAAGGGAATTCCGGGAATTTAGAAAATTCTCGAGAATTCGGAGATTACGGGAAATCTCGAGAAATACGGGAATCGGTAAGAAATCCCGAAAAGTACTAAATTATTTAAATAATTTATTTATTTAAATAATTGTAGAAAAATTCTAAATTTTAGAATTTAAATTCCAGAAAAATTCTCTCGATGATCGAGATGAGGAATCGGAACAGATGGAGTACGGGTGCGACCGGTAAGAGGCAGTCGCCAACCCGAAACAGGTAAGGGAGACATGTGCCGCCTGTAAGGATATTCGGCCATGTTTTTAAATTGCATTTAATTTTATAAATGCTATTGATAACTATCGGTTTTATAGTGTGATGGTTTATCGGATGAAATTGTGATGAAACACCGGTTGAAAATATAAACTGTATTTTCGTGCAGGAGGCTAACCAAATCGGTAGCCGTTATAATGCCGAAAAATTATCGAAAAAATTACTGAAATTTACCGAAAATCACCGAAAACCAAAATAAAAGATTTGATTTCACGTGAAACGATTTCTAACATGAAAATCGAGAAATCGATTAGTTTTCATAAAACATGAATATATTGATAATTAATTTTAAAATATTCATGTTTTGAAAATGGTGAAAAAAGGAAATCACCTAAATTTATTCTGATAGGTGATATTTCACGTGAAACGAAATGAAAATGAAAAAGAGACTGAAGTGAATATTTTTACAAATATTCTTAAATATTCACTTGATTTTACAGAAAACCTTTGTGGTTTAATTATGGAAATAATTAATTATGAATATTCCATAAAGGTTAAGAAAGGATGAATAATTATGATTTCGAGACTAAAGGTCCCTACACTTGTTTTTAAAAGAAAACATTGAGATGAGAATTTAAAGTTAGAAAATAAATATTTTATTTTCATAAAGTATAAAAATAATTTATTTGAATTCCGATAATTATAAAATCATGTTTTCAATTTAATGCATGGAAAAACGTGCATATATGTTTTATGGTGAAAAAAGATAGTTTTAACCTTTTACATGTTCAGTGATGATTTTTCAAACTATCTTCATCGCAATTTATAAAGAAATGTTTGAAGCATGAATTTCGTTCTGAAATTAAATTCCATAGTCTTTTGATAATTAGCTAAACGAATTTATGATTTCTATGTATATTTTTCAATAATGCTATAAGTATGTTTTCCGAAAAAGGTATCGGAGTGGCACCCCCCAGGCTAACTTAGACCCTGGCACGCCCGGTCCTTACTATTTTATATCAGTTGTATGATTTAAGTATATGTTTTCTGAAAAAGGTATCGGAGTGGCAAACCCCAGGCTAACTTAGACCCTGGCACGTCCGGTCCTTACTATTTTATATCGATGGTATGTAAGTAAGTTTTGAGACTAAGGCTTTCCTATAGTTTATGTTATTGCCTGTCATGCTTGCCACATTGTGCATGTTTCCGTCCCTTGTGGCATATGTTTAGCCCACGTCGTGCATGTTCTCGCCCACATTGTGTATGTTTTCATCCTTTGTGGGTATGTTGGTCCTTCGTGGTGCATGTTCGCTGTACGACTCTGATCAGGTCTACAGCCCATACCATGGCCATAGGTATTCCGTTCCCTCTTCGGAGGAAGAAGTAAGTGTCATGACCGCATACTTGCTATATGATTTTGCCTAGTCTCCATGAATTGTATGAAAAGTTTTATTAATTATGATGTTAAGTTTCGAAAGTATGATGCATGTTTGAAACAAGTATGAATTTTAGATATATGCATTAAAGAATTCATACAATGATTTAAAGTATGAAATGCATTATTATGGCATTTGTTTTCTGCATATATCGATACTATGACTATTTTAAATGCATTTCTTATGAGGCTTTAGTACGATACGGTTATTGATTTGAAAAGAGAAATAAATGTTTATTCTAAAAGAGTAACATAAGAATTATTTCTAAGATAAAGAAAATCGAAGAAGTAATTATCCAATGATTTGATATTTGCAAATCACTGTACTGTACTGTTTTTACTGTACTGAAGAGAAGAGAAGAGAAGTAAACCACTGTTTTTATTACTGAACTGTCAAGGGTTTTAAAGTATACCGAAGTGGAAAGGAACAAGTGGTTTACTCTGTGGAAAAACAAAAATTATATCGTTTTGAAACAACAAAATTGATATTCTCTACAGTTGCTTCTAGGTTCCGGGACAAGTATGGTATTCTAAAATACCTACCTTATTCTATCTGGATCCCTAGCCGACTGTAGTATCCTTCCTACATGTGTGCCTAGAGCCAGCTAGGAAGATTTTAAAGAAAGTGAAAAAAAAAAAAAATATTTTCAGCATATAGATAGCTGAATATCAAGTGTGACATATAACTCTCTTACTGAGCCGTGGTTTGCTCACCCCTTAATTTTAAACATTTCAGGTTTTAATGATTGTGAGATCAATTGATTGTGAATTACGGCTGTACACAAAGGACAATGTGACAGATCGACTGATTTATATGAGGTACGATTATTTATTTTCTGTATTTAGACATATCTGCAGTACTACTTATCTGATTAATTAAGATAGGGGATGTGTATAATATAAACAATGTACTGTACATTTGTTTAACAGTTAGTAAAAGTGAAGTATCACAGACAGCCCAACCGAAGGAATCGTGTAAAATAAGGTGAAAAATACGGTAACGGGATGTGACACCTGGCCCATGCGTGGGTACATAACTTATTTGACATCTCTCGGGATTATCCCTTACGGGATATATTTGTTGTATCCTTGTGAGAATTACTTGATGCATGATTTTATTGGAAGTTAATCGTCTCTCATCTATTTGAAAGTATATGAAGTTATTTGTATTTGAAGTATTTGTAATTGTACATGAGAATTTACGTGAAAGTATTTGAAAGTAATGGACTTATTTGATCTTACGTGTATATGATATTTGAAGAAATTATATGAAATATGCTTTATAATGGTTTTATATGACATTATAAAGCCAAGCAGGAAAACTGCATCTAGTGACATAGTACGCTCTTTTACATATGTTTATTACTGAGTATAAACTCACTCCTTTACAACTATTTTTCAGATTATTTGAAGTGATTCCTGCTTCAGATAGAGAGGAGCTTACTTTGGGATCCTTTAGTATACCTTCGAGACACGCTTCCCAACTATTCCTTGAAGGTGTAACCATTTGGCAGTATACTTCGGCTATTGTACAATACAATATTACATTAATGTATATTAGGTAATTTGGGGATATAGGATATGTAAGTTATATGAGATCTTGATGCAGTTGACGTATATGAAAATATATGAAAATTTTCAATTCGTGACAAATTTGATATCATGTTATAAGTAATGATGCTTAAAGTATAAGAAGAAGAAAGGCTGACATTGATGAATAAGTTTAACCAAACGTTATGTGAAGAAAAAGTTAGTAGGTATTTGGGAGTGACGAGGATGTCACATTATGGTACTATTTTACTGAACTATTGGTTGGTACTAAACTGTTTACAATTACAGAGCATTTTGTATACCAAATACTGAACTGTTGACATACGGTGTTTATCAGATTTGAATTGAATATTTTCTATTGAAAAGAAATGTTATTTGATTTACTTATTTAAGTAAATTATTTGCTATGCAAATCTAATAGTTTTCATAATGATTGAATATTAAATGCAACTATTTACTCCCTATAGTTGCTTTTAAGAGCCGGGACAAGACAGGTATTCTAAAATACCTTCCTTACTCCATCCGATTTCCTAGCCGACTATAGTATCCATCTTGAATTGTGCTTTAGTGAACTATTAGGAATTAAATGTTTTTAGCATATAGATTTTATAGTATCAGTTTTTCATACAATTCTCTTACTGAGCACGTTAGCTCACCCCTTTATTTTCCACTCCACAGATTATCTTCAATGAAACTGTTCCACGGATTCGACTGTGCTATAGTTTACCCCGAGGCAGCATTAAGTGGATCTTGGAGGTATTATTTTCTTATACATGTTCAAACATATTTGTACAATACTATGTTTGTGTATTTCATGTACGGGGGATGAAGAACACGTGTAAATACTGTATATAATATTTTGCAGTAAATATTTTTATCAGGTATTGATTTAATTCCATTATAATAATGATTACTGTTTTAAAAAGTGTGAGGTAAAGACATCGCAAATAGCCCAACTGTTACTATAAGTGTGAATATGTGGTAAATATTGTACATTACAGTATGTGACATTAAAATTAAACCTACTTGGGTAGATAATGCAATTTATCAATTGCATCACTTATGTAACTTCTAAATCAATTAGGTGTAACTTCTTGTCTTAATACATCACATGTATTTCACCTAATCATTGTGTCACATCCTGTGACTACGTTATTTTACGTTTTTTCACACATTTAAATTGTTGGGCTGTCTGTAATGCTTTTCTTTCCTTTTTCTTTACACTAAAATCATTTATAAGATACTATAATTTATTTATCATTTACATCCCTATTTAATTTACAACACTATAGTACTGTAAATTATGTCTGAACATATAAACAAATGATTATACCTCCAGGAGATAAGCTCCCGCTGTCTCGTGCACTAAATGCGCAGCCAACCATCCTTGGATGTTAATCACACAACCACTGGAAAATCTGAAATGTTAAAAATAAGGAGAGAGCAAACCACGACTCAGTAAAGGAGTTATATGTAACTCTTGATATCCAGATATCTATATGCTGTAAAATCTTTTTCGGATTCCTATAAGTACCCTAGGCTCATATAGGAAGGATACTACAGTCGGCTAGAGATCCGGATAGAGTACAGAAGGTATTTTGAAATACCTGTCTTGTCTTGGAACCTAGAAGCAACTGTAGAGAGTAATTACATCTAATAAAACATGTACATTTCCATCATCTTCCTTTTCTTATTTAAATCTATTTCCTTATAACATTTACATCATTTGAAATCTAATATTCGATTTTTGAAATCATGATAAGAATATTAGATTTATAATACTCCTTTTTCCTTTTTGAAAACATATCACATGTTCATGTAACATGTCTTATGAAAATCATCATGCAGTACTATACTCAGTATAGTAATAAGTACTATGTAAAAATACTGTAAATCGTTTTGATTTTTGATTTTTTTTCTTCATATCATATAAAACATTTCGTTCTTAACATGTCGCATATCATATAAAACATTTCCTTTTAACATATCACATATCATATAAAACATTTCCTTTTTAACATATCACATATTATGGTGGAGACTGAAGCAATCACCCAAATCATATCATGCTATGGACCCCGTAGGGTAGAGAAATAAACATATCAGATCTATGGTCATAGTTTATAATCGTCCTCCGTGGATCACTGATCAGGTGTCAACCGGGACTATTTACATGTCACATGTCACATGTCACATATCACATATCAGCACGATAGAGGGGCCTATTAATCTCAAAACAGTGTTTTTCATTACTAATTTACCTTTATGGAATTTATAGAAATAAATAAATTTATAAACAAAACCATAAAGGTTATATAAATAATCAAGTGAATATTTAAGAAACCATTTATAAAATATTCACTTTATCCCCTTTCATCCTCCATTTCATATCATATATAATTCACATATCGAGAGAATTTTCGATGATTTCATTTTCATCAATTTCAATAACATGAATATTTTAAAAATAAAAGTCGGTATATTCATGTTTTATGAAAAATAATAAATTCATCATTTTCATGTGTTGAAAAATATTCCACATGTAAGAAAATCATTTATGATGATTTTAAATAATTTTCTAAAATTTTTCGGCAGCATAACGGTTGCTTGTTTACTAACTTCCCTACACAATTTAGACTGACATCTCTTTTCACAACCATCCAATTTTCCCATTTTTCAACAAAATCAATTCACCAATATTTTCATAAATTTATGCACGTTAAATTCATGCACTCGAGATATCCTTATAGGCTACATATGCATCCCTTACCTGTGTAGCGTATTCCGACTCTTCGAGTGCACCACTCGTAATCCCTTATTATCGGGCTGTAGATAATTCCACCAAAATTCTATTATCATTTTATGTATATAAATTTCATTCTCATACTATACAATTCACATTGAAATCTCATAGTCATAATTAAACTATATTCCTTCTCATAATCATAAGTTATTTTCTTTACATTTTACTTCACTTAATACATTTAACTTTTACCCATTTTATATTTATTTTTACTCCATTTTAATCTCCTACAACCATGACCGGTTACTCCAAATTTCTATATGTTCATGGTTTGTTTTCATCTTACTTCAACTTTAACTTCATAACAATTTTCCACTCATTTAACATCCAAAGTCAATACTTTCTCTCCCATTTTCCTTTACAACCGGCAGCCCACGTTGACTTACTTTGTATTTTGTTTAATTACATTTTATGGCAGCCACCATTCTTGACCTTTAAGCCATCCTTCACCAAAGTTAGTCAACAACTATAAATCCTTGGTCAACTGTACATGTTCATCCCATTTTTTTTGTTTTTGTTCATTTTGTTTTATAATTACATTTACATTATATCCAGCCTTCATTTTCTTTTCTTTTTCTACCTCTTTTTTTTTCTGTCTTAGTTTTTACTGCAGCTTCACGTTTTCTTTCCTCTTTTTCCTTCTTATTCCACGTTTACTGCAGCTTCATGTCATCTTCTTTACACTTCCTTCTCCCTTAACGGTGTGCTTCTTAATGTTGTTTACTCATAATTTTACTTCATCAGTTACTTCTTAATTTATGTATTTCTTTTGTTCACATAGGAATTTCTTCAAACCTCTTTAGTTCTTTGATATTTTCTCTTTGCCATTCAATTTCAGTTTTGCCGAATATCATCCATCTTCACGTCACATGCATGCATTTCTCATGTATTGCATATTTTCATTTACTTCAAACTCTAATTAAGTTTCCATTGATTTTTATTTTATCCATCTTTACCTATATCTATCAACCATCTAGCAATTCATTAAACACTTTTAAATCTTTAAATCAACATCATCATCATTCAACAGCTCACTCATAATCGGTTGGCAACCAACACCACGCCAACCTTACTGTTTTGACAATTTTGTTGGATTATGCCCTTAGAACCATTCATTAGATGATTGACTTTGGCATTTTTTATGTATCATGACATTTTATTTATTATAGTTCATTATTATATTTGTCTTATAACTACGTAATGTAATCTTATATGATAATGTCCTTAGAATAGTAATAACACACTATTCTTAAAATATCCCTAGTCAAGTATTATTGTGAACAAGGATAACAATGATACGATAAGACTAGTATGTGGTTGACTGATGACCATTGTCATGGATATAGGATATCAAGTCATCACATAGGTACATGTTAGAGAATTATTTGCTGGATCGACCCTTCATGAGAACGCTACATGGATTGTTATATGAGTGTCATAAGCGATTCTCATAGTGATGATGGTGTATGTGATCCTTTGACTTGAGATCATCAGAGATCCCAACATAGAGAATTGCATACTTTAATGCTGCTAGATGTCATTCGTAACATGATGGACTATAAAGGTAGTAATTGGGTATGCCTTGATCTATGTAGAGGGATGTTGAGTGATCAAGATAGGATTTATCTTTATCACTCTTATATAACAAGAGCGATGTCTTGGGCTCTTTGATAGAGTGAGACTAAGAAATGTATGGCCGTGCTCGAATAAGTCAATATGAGATATTGATTTTATTTGATTAATTAGTCTACTCAGGAATCAAGAAACGCTGATTAGACTATACAAGTATGACACATTCCATGACTTGTGTCTAATCAAGACATCAAAGGATAAAGGGATTAGACTACACGGTAACATCTATCACGAGTAAGGTTATGTCGAGTCATTGACATTCTCGTTACATGGGTAGCAATGATGTGTTGCTAGATACCGCTCATTGCCTGTGACAATTTTGTCATTGCCATTGTTTTGAGAACCTATTTGGTCGCACACTTAGAACGGATCAATGAGGAGCTTAATTAATCCTATTCTGAATTGGATTAAGGATATAACTAATCCTATTCTAAGTAGGATTAGAGTTCTGTTTGACAGTAAATTTTAGGGTAAAATTTACTGCCTATAAAAGGATGTTTTGTGTTTTCTAAAATAGAGCCGCACAATTAAACAAAAAACAAAATATTCTTTTAATCGAAGCTAGCAATTCGGTTATAAGGAATCAAAAACGCTCTTTAAGGCTTCTGATCGTGAGACGTTCAAGAGTCATGAGATCTGTTCGTGTGGATACCATAGAGGCAGGAATGAAAAGTTGTTGCTTGTGACTCGACCAACGACAAAAAATCAGAGAAAACGTTAGGTAAAATCTCGAAACCCTAATCAGGCAACTCTCCGAATCGATCCTGGTAGAGGCCGAATGATTTAAATTCCACTGCGTGTTTGTTTCGGTTTCCTTCAATTTCTCATTGCAACCAAGTTCCTCTAAGTTCCATTTATCATGATTTTCTAATTTCTATTTAACAAACATTAAAATACACTTGAATCTCTCTTTTTCTTCCTCAACTGAAATCCCTTGTTTTTCTTCTTCCTTTCTTCTTCTTCTTTTTTTTTAATTGCATTTAATTTCTAAACACACCATTCCAGCCACGAACAAAATCAAGGCTATAGAATAAAACTCAAACGATATACTAAATCAGCTTACCTTCATTTTTGCTGAATGGAAACAGTCCCTTTTCGGCTTTGTTACGCTAATTTCTACTCTTCCTTTCCATCTTTAGTCCGTTTTTAAGGTGAAAAATAAAGGTTATTGAAGACACTTAAGAAATTAGGAGTTTAAAGAAATGATTTTACGTGAAGAACAAAGGGGTGTGAGGAAGAACGATGGAGGATGGAATTGTTTTGGGAGAGTCGATGCAGCAGAACGAAATGGAAAGGAAAATATGCGTTCTGCCGAGAAGAAGATTCAAGAAAGTCATCTTTTGTCTTCTTTTATTATCATTTTTTCCAATAAGATGTCGCCACATGGGCCAATAGAACAATTCCTTTTCCTTTCTTTTCTTTTGTTTATACTTTCTTTGTTGTTTTATTATTTATCAATGCAGTAAGCTTTCACGTGAGCTTGCTGCAAAATTTATATATATATATTGTTAATTTTAATTTTTATAGTTGACTTACTTTATTTATTATTACATATTATCTTTACAGTACTGTAAAATCGGATTTTACACATTGCCTCTAAAACTAAATCTATCACGTGCTAGCTATTAGGATGATTATGGAATTCTATCTATTCTAATTTCCTCAAGCCACTTAAGGAAATTAGTTAGTTATATCTTAAGATCACACACATGGTCTTCACAATCCTTATTGTAATCTCCATGGTGCTTTTAGGATCTCCATCTTCATATTTGAGTCTAAAGTAGTCATATTTACATTTATAATCTAATTACATCAATCGTAAAGAAACCTCGAGTTACATTCAATTGGATTTAGGTGAAAAACGAATTTTACAACCCTAAACAAAAATAGATATAAGGCAAGGCTCAAGTACCTATTTAAAAAAAACCATCCATATCTTAAGTCTATAATCACTCTCATGCATCCATAATACGACCAAGTGGAATAATAGAGTTTCAAACCATCCATGGTATTTCAAGTTTTAATCCAATTTCTTGAGTAATATTTATTTTAATCAAATTAGAAAAAATCATAATCCTATGAGGCTTAGTTAAGCTGATTAATTCAACATAAAGTTAATTGCAAATCGTTTAACATGCCATCCCACGACAAAAAGATTGATTTTAGAAAGATTTTCCTTTATAGTAAGTTATCTTACTAATTTGGAAACTTGGCCCGAATTGGGTCTACCTTTGATTATTTCAAGCCACCAGTCACACTACATATAAAGAGTAGTATACAAGGTCAAAAATACCAAAATCTTTAAAATTGAACAAGGATTGATGCCTTTATTAAGTTATTGAAATTACTTATAAGCTTTTCCTGAGGTTTTCAATTAGAGTTCTTCCTTGATTATTTAAAGCTTTTGCTTTCACCACTTATAAAAGGATACAGCACAAGGTCAAAACTATCTAGAGTACCAAAATCAAAATGCTAACTAGGCTAGAAATGTATGTTGAAATTCAAAGCTCTAAGTTTCACCGGGTTTTCGATTTGAGGTCTTCTCATGATTATCTCGAGCCACTATTTCACCAAACGTAGGGGATAGTAGTATGATGTCATGGACACGAAGAAGTCTAAAAACCAACACTTCTAAAGAATTATATGGCTAGTTGACTTAATCTCTGGGTTTTGTTTTCATGACTTTTTGTGAACAATTTACTAGCCAACCACCCTAGAATCTTTTTAGCATGTACGTAAACTAATTTTGCATACTTATATGGCTCAAGATTCATCAAAATCAGCAATTAATCAACCATATCAAGATTGACATCCATCACCACAATTAAGGAGACATCCATGTTTATAATTTTGTAAACTATCACTAAAATTTGCATACATCTTTCTTTATATTTAAATAATTATCTAAACATGATTATCAATTATTTAAACAAAATTTCATTATTGAAATTAACATTTAAAACACCTTTTAAATTATTCTAATTTATTCGAGAATTAATGAAACACCTAGCATGCATCTATATACATCACAATAACATCGTAAAACTCAAATTTTCAATTTCTATAGCAGTAAGGAATGTTCTGATACCACCTAAAGGTTTATCAGCTCACAATGCTTTGGCTCATGCTCAAGTAATCATATTAAATAGCAGAATAAAGTAGCGTAAGTAAACAAAGAAATGCTGAATCATACGTAGGATCATCTTGATACAAATTATTAGAAACTGATTTCATGTTCATCAAGCATCCAAGAAATTTAAAAAATTTTACATTTATTCTCGAATCTTGTAATTCAATAGTTTATCTCCAAGTTGATTCCACACATATAAACTTGGTCGTAGCCAAACCAAAGTCGTATAAGTGCTTGGCCTCTAATGGTGATTTATACGAACAACACAGAAACCTTTGAAGAGGTTGAATCATATTATGACAGCAACTATACTAGTAGTATGAGTTTCTTTAAACTCCCATCAAGATCAATTAAGAACAATTCTTGAATACTCAAGGACAGAAACAAGGATTCTTGCAAGGCAAAAAAGAATTTTGTAAGTAAACTTTGCAATGCTTGGTGCAATTCACAAGGATACCTATAGGATATGCCGAATTGCAGTGGATCTTCCTCTCTCCTCTTTGCCATAAATCATAGTGTTTCCTTCCCCTTCTTTGCACAATTCACTAGGCATTTTCATAGGGTGCTGCCAAAATTCTTAGGTCATATTGTTATATTTGGTGGTTGGCCATAATGGGGATTTTATACACACACTAAAGTTAGTTCTTTTCTTATTAGTTTTCGGACTTAAATAAAATTATAACCTTAAGGCACAAATTTTCATTAAACCTTTTAGTAACTTGTGGTCCATAATCCAATTAAATCCTTTTAATTGAATTGCCTAATGTTTTCTCTCTTAATAAAAGATACGCCTCATGATTTAATTAAATCCTGTTCGCCAAACTTATTTTAGTCAAGCCCATTAATCCTTTTAATCGAAAATTGGGCAATTAAACCTTCTAAATTAAATCAATTAATATATTGTAATTCAATGTTGGTCTTTATGATTTAATTAAACTATTTAATTAAATCAACTTAATTAATTACATACAATTAAGTGCACATTATTATAATTTCTTCTCAAATAAATCCAAATGGAAATTTTCAAAATTTTCAATTCTCAATTCATTTCAATCCATATGCTACTTTTTGTGTGTGACCTATTAAGTTTCTAACATATTGACAATAAATTTAATTTTTTATTTAAATTTATAAATCATGAGTGGCATCTAGTGATGTATCATGACTAAACAAATGTTAAAAAGGTCAAGACTATTTGAGAATATTTTAGTGTGCAGTATCTCAGTGCAATTCAATCCTTTTATCACAATATTTCAAAAATAACTAAAGCTTAGTTCAATGTCTACTTTATATATATTTTCATATTTACCCTTAAGCTACCAATATTAACTCCTCTCAGCTAGTGCTTTGGCTAAAGACTTTATAACTAAATATGAGTTAAGATACATGATATATTATCGATTTAAGTCATCGAGGTGATGAGATGCTTAGCATCTTAAGTAAAAGGATTTTTTACACTATTGGCACATGAAAGCATATTTCACAGCCACTCAAGTGACACTACTAAATAGAGCTCCCACGTTGAGTCATGGTAGTAAAGTTATTCTCTTCTAAGCACCCATATGCTATCCAAAAATATCGATATATTTCAATTTATGAGATTGATTGCTTACCTCGTGAAAAAGGAAGTTTAGCATATACTAATCTTTGAGCATTTTCATTACCTTGTCTCATTGGAACAATGAACAAGAACAATTTTTAGGAACTAAGCTTTGATGAATAGGAATTCTTATAACTCTAACCACATTACGAATCCCTTACAAGGCTTATATTATTCCATGGGCTTTACCTTATCTTGCTGTCAATATTTCTCATTATCATGGACTAAGATAATGAAAAGAAACCTTTTATGTCACTTCTTTAAGTGAACATGCTTTGCTATTGTACCATATCTCTCACCAAATGAGTTGGCTTTAGGGCATGCACTAACAAAAGAATAATTGGAGCCCATCAAACAAATCTTTCTCCAGCATCATTATACTTGTTCACATGTCTTAAAGATTTGTTTGAAGTGAAATCAAGTAAATAAGAACAAGTCAAACTAGACGAGTATTGTGGGCATAGTTGGTTTTAGAATTTTCTGCTTTATTAAGGAGTTTTGGGCGATTGTTGGTTTTAAAAATTGTCCTAAATCTTATGTTATAAAGAGTTTTAGGTGGAAACCTCCACCTCATGATTTTCTTAAGTTGAATATTGACGGATTAGCCAAGAGCAATCTTGGTGTTGTTAGATCCAGAGGTATCTTCAAGGATCATTTTGGAAATTGAAAAGGAGGGTACTCACGAAACCTTGACTTTGCTACTAGCATCAATGCTGAGCTTTAGGGAGTTAGAAATGATCTTCAATTAGCTACTAGGCTTTGGATCATAAAAAAAAATAGCTACCAGGCTGGGATACGGAAAGCTAATTTTCAAGATGGACTTCTTAGTGGCCTTTAGGTATGTTTTTGAAGGAGTTAATGGTTCGCACACTTATCGTAGGGCTGTCATCCAGAAGCTAAAGGAGGTCAGGCTAACGCACACCTTCAAGGAAGCAAATTCTTGTGCGAATCTTCTTGTCAAGGAGGGAATTAAGCTAAATGAACTTTTTTTGTTTTTTGAAAAGCCTCCTGATAGGTTAAGGCTTAGTTTGTTCAATGACTACAGGGGAATCGAATTCCCCAAACTTGTGCGAGTGTACCTTTGTTTTTTCTTATGTTAATGTTCATTTATTAAAAAAAAAGCAAAAACAAAAATAAATAAAAGAAATATTCAAGATAACCAACCTTTATTGTTCCGAGTTAAGCTCCACAAATCCCTCCTCTTTCTATTCAGAATTTTTATTTATTTATTTATTTTTTATTAAAACAATAAAAAATCAACAAATAAAATCATGAGAAACGTAAAATACCAGCTCTACAGTGGATCAACACAAAATCTTAAGCCCAAACTCCGAATTCCTAAGAAATATCTAAAACCCCGAAACATAAACCTCTACTGTCCACAATCCACATCCAAAGATAAACCCTTCAATTTCTTCCACAATCAAAGCCAGGAAGGACCAACGAACGAACAGACAAACAAACAAATGGCGACGCTATCAATGGACATAGCCTCAACTTTCATCAACTTCACCACTCGTTGCCGCCACCACCACCGAACCACGCCACTCTCGGGAATCAGAACTACGGTTCTCCCTCTCTTGTTCAAACCCACCGCCATCAGACCCCAATCCCTCTCTTCCAAAACGACGCCTTCTTTACCTCGTACTATTCCCTCCAATTTCTACAAAGCTAGCCGCTGTTGCCGATTCTCAGTCTCTGCCACCGCCACTAAGACTCCACAGAACGAGGGTACTGATGTTTCTACTAAAATTCCACCTGATAATCGCATTCCCGCTACCATAATTACCGGGTTTTTGGGATCCGGCAAGGTAATAATTCCTTTGCCTAAGAACAAAATGTTCTTTAAATTCAATGTCCTGATTACTGGGTTTAGTCTGATTTGTTATTTTTCAGGGTTTTACGTCGGTTCGTAGTTTTAACGAATTTATTGGATTTTCTCTTTGGAATTAGTAGTGATAGTTGTAAGGGTTTATATTTGATGATACAGTGCATAGCAGTTATACTCAATCAACTATAAAGTGCTACTTAATTAATGAGCAAAAAAAAAAAAGCCCTTAAAAATAAATATCAATATTTTTTTTGTGTAAGTTTTGATATTTATTTTTAAGGAACTGCATCTTTTTTATTAACTCTCGATAATGAATTAATGGGGTGTTACCTTCTTGTTGATTGACAATGTATAGATGTTATACTCTTATGAGTGCATCAAATATAAACTGCACTTTTGAAATGCAGAAAAATATGTTGTCTTTGTTGGAAATTATTCAATAACTAGTTTTTCATTTGTGGTTTTTAGGACATTGTTAAGTCAATTTAGATATTGTGAATTATTCTTGTAATGGGTGCTAAATTAACATATGAAAAGCAGCTGTCTTTTTGTTCACTAAAATTCAAATTTATTGACTAAAAGATCTTAAAATCTCAATCTCATTCAAATATGCTTAGTGCTGTAAATGTTGTGCATCTATTTGTCTCTTGTTAGCAATTATACATGTTGCAATAAAATTTTGCATTTCTTTTATAGATAGGAAGTCAGAATTTCTTTTTCAAGTTAATGAAAATTGAATTATTTGGCTGGTTGTATCATATGTTTTTCTGTTGTTGAGCAGACAACATTACTCAATCACATCTTGACTGCAGATCACGGGAAGCGGATAGCAGTTATTGAGAATGAGGTAAGAACTTTGATTCTGCTTTAAATGCTTCCTTGGTGTGATGGCAATAAATGATTCACAGTACTTTGTCTATTGGAAATTTATTAGAGTAGGTGAAATATTAACGAGTACTTTATTTATTTTTTCAATTTGAACATTTCAGTATGGTGAAATAGACATCGATGGCTCTCTTGTTGCTGCTACTGCTGCTGGGGCTGAGGACATAGTTATGCTTAACAATGGCTGTCTCTGCTGTACTGTAAGGGGTGATCTTGTCAGGATGATTGCAGAGCTAGTCAATAAGAAGAAAGGGAAATTCGATCACATTGTAATAGAGACTACAGGTATGAATTTTTCTCAAAGACTTATAAAATATTATAAAGGAGACTAATAATTATACTTTTGTTTCTAATTATTTATGTAATGTTGCATTTGGTGTATATCTGGTGTTTTCCTTTGTTTGAGCATCAGAAGTTATTATACATTCTATTTTTTACACTCCATATTCAACTTTTCAGGATTGGCAAATCCAGCACCAATCATTCAGACATTTTATGCTGAGGATCAGGTTTTCAATGATGTAAAGTTAGATGGTGTTGTTACTTTAGTCGATTCCAAACATGCTGGTTTTCATCTGGATGAGGTCAAACCCAAGGGAGTGGTCAATGAGGCAGTAGAGCAAATTGCTTATGCTGATCGCATTATTGTAAACAAGGTACTTATGATGGCTGAATTTGTGATGTGCACTGCACTCAGTCAGGCATTAGTCAATATAAAATTGAAGTGTTTCTAAGTGGATTGAACGTATTTAATTCTATAGAACTTTGGCTCAAATCATTGCCTGATATTGTAGCTGACACACGTCTGATTTCCTTGAAATCATGTTGAAGCTCTCCACATCATTTCAACAACCAGAGCTTCTTTCATTTTCCTGATACTGTGGTTTTCAAAAGCCAGCTCATAGGATATTTTAAAGACTTATGATATTGAATTTGTTTCTCTAATGTCTAGCCGATACTTTTTTTTTTGTATTTTTGCTAGACTGATCTTGTTGCTGAGCCGGAAATTGCATCCTTGGTTAAACGGATACGGGTACGTATTCTGATTTTCTATTATTTAATAATTTTATTGCAACTTAGTATGCTCTTAGTTACCACTTGTTTATTATGTATGATTCTGATTGAAAATGACATTGTGTGCGTGCTAGCAGAACATTAATCGTATGGCTGATCTGAAGCGCACAGAGTTTGGAAAAGTTGACTTGGAGTATGTTCTTGGAATTGGAGGTTTTGATTTGGAGAGGTTATTTTCTGCTCTTATTTAGTAGCTCCATTGTCAGTGAAGGAAATCTTTATAGTATTCTTGTTATTGTTGTTGTTGTTGTTGCTGCTGCTGCTTTTTCCATTATATCACCATCGTCCTCTTTGCTGCTGAGCAAGAAGTGTTTCTCCACTCTTTGATTTGGTCTTAGAAGTGTCATCTGAGCTTCTTTTCCATTTACGATATTGTTTCATTGCATTCTGCCTGTTGAACATCATTTTAGTTTATACACTATATGGTAAAAGTTTCTGTAATTTCATCAATTTTCCTTTCTTTCTGTTTCCTTTGAAAAAGGAGAAGGGGAGAGGGGAGGAAGTAGAGAAAGGAAGGTTGAGACCTTCCGAAATGTTTTTGTAATGCTTATAATATTATTGCTTCACTTTTTATTTCTCCTTTTACCTTATTGGAAAATGGTTTGACAAAAACATTCATTATCTACAAGCCCTATGTATTAAATATGTGTTTTCCGGTTGAGGAATTCTCTAAATTGTCTGATTTTGACCTCCTGTTTTCCAGAACATTGGATTATAGTATATTACATATTATTTTGGTATCACTTTCTTCATCCAATTGTTTGCTTCACTTGTGGTCATATGAAAAGTGACATATTGCAGAATCTAAAGTTTTTCTTTAGCTCTTTTCTATAAGAAAAATTTGATTTTAATGGAGTCTTTATGGACTGCTATGTTGAGATTTTTGTGCTTCAGAACCTGAGGAAGATTTCATTAAAAACTTTCATGAAGTTTATCATTATATAGATTTATTTATGTCCTGCTTTGCTGAGAAAGTTAAGGATGTCCATACTGCCTATAGGAACTGATTATTTGGGTGGGACTCTTAAGAATATACAGATAGGATGTTTGGAAGGTGACACATTGGCCAGTTTTTTATTTAGATGTCTACTTTGTTGTATTATCGTGATTTCAGTGTCTAGCTATCGATCTACTTAACTTTCCGGTTAGTAGAGGTATTATTGCTGCTAAGTGCTAACCGCTTTTAAGAAATGGAAGGTGTTGCTTTCTTTTTTTTGGCATTGCAGTGTCTTGATGGCTGTGGTTTTAATGGATGGACAGTGAATGTGCCTCCCTTCTCCCCTGTATGGAACCTTTGTGTACTGTTTCTTCATTGCAGGATAGATTTATGCAGATCAGCTGTCTTGGTTTTTTCAAGAGGGATGAGAAAGAAAGATAACATCATTGTATAATTAGTAGGATTACACTATTGGAACCCATGTCTTCCTTCTTAAAAGGGAGTGCTGGAAATGGGGGTTGAGGACAATGGGAGTAAAGGCATCTCCAATAGAGGAAATTAGAATGGATTAATTTTCCACAGGTTTCAGTCTTCCTATTATAGTGTCTAAGTTTGCATCTGTATTGGATGACCAGCGTTTTAACTTCGACTAACTATTAAGTTATTAAAATTAGTGATATACTTATCTTTTGTTGTTGAGTCATATTTCTCACAACTCTTCTTGGTAGTACATCAAATAATTTGGACAAGAGTAATGGATTGTATCCCTCTAAGTTATTGGATTGTTCATGCATATGGTTTTCTGTAGGCTGTATTCAGTTTCGTCCGAGACATTGACATTAAGAGGACTTTTTATTTATCTTTGTTATTTACATGGAATTCTTGGCTGTTCAGCACCCCATGAATTTGGTTGTTGACTTTTTTTTTTTAAATCTTGTCAGGATTGAGAGTTCTGTCAATGATGAAGATGCAAAGGAAAATCATGCTTACCATAGCCATGATCATGATCATGACCATCATGATGAACACGAGCATAAGCATGGTAACTTTATTTGTTATGATACCATTATTAGCAATAATATATGTTCACCGTTTGTATCATCCTTAAAGTGTGGTATTGGGTTTATTTTTGTTTCTAGTATTTATTTGCATATTTTTTCTTGTTATAAAGTGCATTATGCTCTCTTGGGATAAAGGCTCTGATGATGAATGTGCACTATGCTCTGTTGTTTACATTGTTTCTTTTCTACGTGATGTCAAAATTGTAATTTCTGTTTTGCATATAGATAGAGGTATTGCTTTGTGCTTTAATTACACTAATAAAATAGTGAATACTTTCTGATGTTGATCTTAATGTTTCATAATAAATTGTGAATCATGGCATTGCATTGTTGACTTAATGACGAAATAGGCATTTGTTGGATAAAAAAATTGATCCTTGTTGGAAAGATGCTAGGAGCGAGAATGTGTTTAAAGTTATGCTGAATTGTCAAATTGCTGAAGACATAATCAGCTATAAAGTATCCCCAGGGCTCAGGCTAGTTGCTAGTTTAGTTACCACCTCAATTATTGCTCTCTCAAGTGATACAAGGTGTTCATAGAGGGTGGCCAATTGTCATCTAAGAGCAGATATGCAGATTCACCTTTTTGACTCTGTCCACCTGAATCATTAATATGTGAAATTTTGGTTTGATGTGGATTTGGCACATGACCAATGACATATTGATGCTTTTGGTGAAGATCTAAATCTGAAGTTGGTTTGAAGAGAAATGGGCAGGTTTTAGAGGATCAAGAAGAAAGGATGTTAGCTTATTAGCATGTGCCACTTGCTCATTTCTATAATGATTCAGACTCTGAAGCCTTCCTTCATTTATTGGTATTGATTTTGCCGGCAAGCTTTATCTCATGGGAACTAGAGCTCACAAAATAAAATATTGTAACTATCCTAGGTACACAACTACAAAAATAATCCTGATAACAGCCCATACTCGTGTGGTTAATCTCTTCCATCTCTGTCCATATTTTGTCATTAGTTATTAGGCTTAGGCTAGTGATTTAGGCTGTCTTCTTTCATTTTTCTTTCCCCTCCCTCATTTTTGGGTCCTCTTGTTTTTAGTTTTTCATTGGCAATGGGATTTGGATGTAGCTATGCACACTTGCTAGTTTTACAAATATCTTATCAACAGGCTGAACTTAATACGCAGAACTTGTTGAAAGCTTTACTCTTCTGCTTATAGCAAAGCTAACCTTTTGCACTTTAATATGCAGACCATCATCATGATCATCATTCCCATGATCATACTCATGACCCAGGGGTTTCCTCAGTCAGCTTAGTTTGTGAAGGGAGCTTAGATCTTGAGAAGGTTGTTTCTAAAGCATACTCTATCCTCCAGCTCTAGATAGATTTTAATGATCCTTAAAAAAGCATACTTTATCCTCCAGCTCTAGATAGATTTTAGTGATCCTTAAAAAAATTATTATCATATTATCTGACCTGTCTAATTAATAATGGGATTTCTCTTGTCTTCATTGGTTCTTTGGAAATCTATTGTCATCATTTTTGTGATTTTTTTTGCTTCTGAGGAGTTCAAAACTTCCATCATGGATTGATATACTTCCACTATTTTCTTACAGGCTAACATATGGCTAGGCACATTGTTATTGGAGCGTAGCGAGGACATTTATCGGATGAAAGGTCTTCTTTCTGTTCAGGGCATGGATGAGAGATTCGTCTTTCAGGTGAGCAAAATGCCGTTCTCATTTGTCTGGTTGTTTTCTTGTTGTTATCTACTGTACTAACCTGTAAATTTAGAATTTGTGAATCTATTATATCTTGTTCTCATCCAAATCATGTATTAAACCAATTGCCATGTTTCCTAGTGTCTTTATCGTTGTCTTTATCGCATTCTTTCTCTTCTTTTTAGTACCTCCGCTTTTTTTTTGGGATAATCTTCACTATCGCTAAGTTAATCTTTTATGCAAATGATTGTGGCTGATATAATTTCTCATGGGACATTGAGATGAAAGGCATTCCTGTTCTCTGCATGATAATTTTTATGAAACCAGTTATTCGTGCTTTTAACTATACAAGTTATATCAAGTGCCTTGCTGTGATGGTGTCTTATCAACTTGGTGATCTTTCTCGTTCATTGTTATCATTATTTTAAATGGAGTTAGAACCTTTTATCTCAGGAACCTAAGTCCTTTTTTTTCCCTCAGCTTTTCCTCTTCATAAACAAAACTTGCATGATGAGTGAGGAAACTGACACATGCCCCTTTTTTTTTAATTTCTTTTAAGAATGATCATTTGACTGTTGTGAGTGCGCAATGAAGGGTTAGATTGAGTTATTTATTTGTTAGTTCAGATAGTCTTGATTAACTTTATTTTGGTTGCAATTAAATAGGGAGTTCACGACATATTCCAAGGTTCACCGGATCGGTTATGGGGTCCAGATGAAGCTAGATTAAACAAGATTGTATTCATTGGGAAGAACTTGAACGCACAAGAATTGGAGAAGGGTTTTAAAGCTTGTTTATTATGATCATTGAATAGAGACCATTTTGACTCACTAGTAAGACGATTTTGATCTTGTAATAACCCCACTTTTGCGATTATGAATGCATAAAACATAGGTGAAAATGTGCATCTCTTTGAACCAAAAATGAAAATGTGCATCTCTATGGAAAGTTGGTTACATCATAAAAACTTGAACTTTATTTTTATGCTAATCAAGTGAGGCTCAGATATTAATGGCAGGTTCATGCTTAAATAAACACTGAAAATAAACATAGTAGAAAGTATATACAAAATCACTGAAATTCGAAGGATCAACTCGAATGCATACATTTTTTTTTTCAGAAATAAACAATAGCTTTATTCAATAATCAATACAATCTGGATTGGTGAAAGGAGATGGGGATAACCTCTTCATTCCAATGTTTCACCGACTCCACATGGTACACGGGCAACATGATGTGCACACTTATTCAAACTCCTATTTACATGGTTAATAGCAAAGGAACTAAAAGTAGGAATGAAGGAAAGGATGTCAGCCACAATTCCTCCCCCTGACCAATTGATCACCTTATTACTTTTCACTATAAGCACAGCTTGCAAGCAATCAGACTCTAAAATAATTGTAGACAGATCAGACGCCATTGCAAGCTTGAGCCCAAAATGGATTGCCTGCATCTCAGCATGAAGAACATCTGGAACGTGCAACAAATGGGTTACAGCAGAGAGCACCACCTTCCCTGTATGATCTCGGACTACCATTCCCAAGCCTGCTGTATTATCTAAGTAAGCCGCATCAACATTTACTTCAGAAAACCTTCTAGTGGAGCAAACCACGTTTCTAGTTGGCTATGAACCTCACCCACAATTTGAGCTGTGGCTTCCGTACAACATAGCTCAGTCAGAGATGTCTCAATCCTCCGTTGAAGAGCTGACCCATTCAAACATTTGTGCTCGAATACACATTGATTTCTATTAAACCAGATCACCCAACAAACGATTGCAAACCTTTCTAAATGGCCTTGAACAGCAGCTGTTTGCAACACTCGCTGCCAAAACAAAACACCATCTTGCAGAGTTTCCAAGAAGGAGCCCAACCAAGGAGCATATGAACTCCACAACTCGACACTCAGTTTACAACTGAAGAAACAGTGATACCTCGTCTCCTCTTACTTCCCACAAACTGGGCAACCCATATCCCTCATAATACCCCTATTGCACAGAGCAGACCTTGTTGGTAGAATATTATGTACCAATCTCCAAACCATAAATTTTACTTTTGGTACGGAATCCACTGACCACAGGAGCTTCCACAACCCACTCCTATCTGTAGGATCAGCAACTAATTTACCCAGTACCCTTCTTGCCACAACATATGCTGATTTCACTCTAAACTCCCCTAGTTGCGTAGCATTCCAAATCAAGGTATCCTGTAAGAGGAACGCACTCGGAGAAATGCTTAGAATGTAGGGGATGTCCTCTGGTTGGAAAATTTCTTCCAAGATGTCAATTCTCCAAGCCGGCACAGTCTCCTCAATAGCTACAGATAAAGGCATTGCTGTTGGAACCGCTGAAAGACGATAGCAAGGTTTGTATTTTGGTGGCTTTGGTAGCCAACGATCCCTCCAAATAGCAATTTGCCTCCCCGTTCCAACCCTCCAACGTGAACCAGCTTCTACCACTTGTTTCCCCGAAAGTAAACTTTTCCATAGGAAGGAAGACCCCTTAGTCTCCGTAGCATGAAATAGTTTGGAGTTAGGAAAATACCTACCTTTCAACACTTGATAGCACAAAGAATTTTCACTTGTCGCCAAACGCCACCACTGCTTTGCAAGTAGGGCCAAGTTGAAAGAGTGAAGATCTCGAAAACCCAATCCCCCATCCTGTTTGGAATTACAAAGCAAATCGAAACATAACTAATGGATCTTCTTGGCATTTGCTCCACCTCCCCACCAGAACTGAGCCATTAAGCCATTAATCTGCTGCAGCAACTGTTGTGGCAATTTGAAACAATTCATAAAGTATTGTGGAATAGACAGTGCAACTAATTTGATCAGTACACAACGTCCCGCATAAGACGAGTCTACCCCTCCATCCTTCTATTTTCTTCCACACCCTATCTCGAATACTCCGAAAAGCCCGACTCCTTGCTTTCCCAATCAACATCGGCAGACCCAAATACTTATCATGAACCAGTGATCTCTCCACTCCTAGCAGTTGCCTCAATTGCTGACAAAAAGTCTCCTCAACATTGGCCTGTTTACCTGTTGATTTACCTGTTGGCCTGACTCCTCTTCATAAATCCTTAATAGACTCAAGACCATCTCACAATTAGACAAAGATGCTTTAAAGAATAGCATACTATCATCCACAAACAGTAAATGAGTAAGTGATGGAGACGTCCTCGCAATCCGAACTCCTTGCAAGTTTTGCTCCTGTACTGCTTTCCGAAATCAATGGGACAGTCCTTCCGCACATATTAGGAACAAATACGAGGACAATGGATCTCCTTGCCGCAATCCTCTTGTAGGATTAATATTTTGACTTAAATGTCCATTGATTTTAATAGAATAAATTACTGTACGAACACACTTTTGAGTCAATGAAATCCAATGCTTCGGAAATCTCATTGCCCACATCATAGCCTCCAAATAATCCCATTCCACTCGGTCGTATGCCTTACTCATATCTAATTTCAGTACCACCTCACCTAGCTTATCTCCTGTCTTAGTCTTCATATGATGGAGTGTCTCATAAGCAATCATCACGTTATCAAAGATTTTAATAGAATAAATCACTGTACGAACACACTTTTGAGTCAATGAAATCCAATGCTTCGGAAATCCCATTGCCCACATCATAGCCTCCAAATAATCCCACTCCACTCGGTCGTATGCCTTACTCATATCTAATTTCAGTGCCACCTCACCCAACTTACCTCCTGTCTTAGTCTTCATATGATGGGAGTGTCTCATAGGCAATCATCACGTTATCAAAGATTTGGCGACCAGGCACAAACGCACTCTGTTCATACCCGATAATGTGCGGTAGAACCTGTTTCATCTTGTTGACTAACACCTTGGAAATTAGCTTGTAGATGACATTACACATAAAGTCCTGCATGCTCTCTGGGGACTTAACTTTAGGGATGAGAACAATAGTTGTTTCATTGATTGCAGTAACATCCAAATCTCCATGTAGAAATCCAAGCACAAGGTCAGTAACCTCCTCTCCAACAATATGCCAATACTTTTGATAAAAGCAAGCGGTCATTCCATCTGGACCTGGGGACTTGCCTGGATCCTTCAACCGAAGAGCATCCTGAATCTCCTTGAATGTGAAAACTCTATTCAAAATGGCTCTGTCCACTTCAGACAACCTATGGGCCACTCCCACACATTGATAATCACGATTTTGCAGAGAATTGGATTGGAAAATCTTGTTAAAATAGTCTGTAGCCACATGCTGAATAGCACCAAACTCGTCCACCACATGACCCCTTTCGTCTCGTATCTGATGAATCCAATTATTCCTCCTTCGGTGTGAGGCGACAGTGTGAAAGAACTTTGTATTTCTATCCCCTGCATGTAACCACAAAGCTTTAGATCTCTGCCTCCAAAGCGTTTCCTCACATTGTAGGAGCTCAGCCAAACGGTCTTGTTTCCTTTTCACCTCAACACCCAAAATTTGATACGAACTAGAACCCGACATAGAGTCTAGCTCTTTCGAAAGACAAGCAATCTCACACCCCAAATGGCCATATTCATCAGCATTCCACTTGAGCAAACTCTTTCCACAGTAGTAAACTTTGCCCATAAAGTCTTTAAAATCACTAGCACTCCCTTTAGGCGTGAGTTGTGCAAATAATGAGTTTTTTAAAATTTTTATATTGTTTAATGATTTCGTAATCAAAAGACTTTGATTTTGTTTATTTTACATTCATGATGAAGTAAGGTCGTAATCAAAAGATTTTGATTTTGTTTTGTTTTACACTCCCATAATATTAGAAATAAATACTCAGATTTTATTCATTTCATTCTTAAAATTTATATTTAAAAATTAACTTAAACATTTAATAAAATAATAAAAATATTTATTTTATTAATTAATTAATCTAAAAGTTTTCCTTCCTTTCAATTTTTTTCCTTTTTTTCTTTCTTTTCTCTTGTTTTTATTCAAGAAAATCTATAATTTTGATAAAATATTATTTTCTTGAACAATTTTTTTAAATTTATTTTTTGGAAATAATTAAAATTTTTAAATCATTTTTTAGAAAATAAATTCTCAAACATAAAAATTATTATAAAATATATCTTTTAACTTGTTTTTTTTCTTATGTTCAAATTTTTATTTTTTCATTCTTAATTTTTTTTCTATTTTATTATCAAAAAAAGGAAAGAAAAATAATTACTAACCATAAAATTATTAGAAATTATATATTTTTTAATTTATAAAATTTAAATTATTAAATTTAACTTGTATTTTTTCTTTATCTTTTGTTTTCTATATTTCCTTCTAATTGCCATAAAAAGAAAGAAGATAAAGAAACCATAAAAATAAAGAAAAATATTTAAGAATCGTCTTTTGAAAAAATTAATGTAATTAAAAAACTAGACTTATTTCCTAGAAGAACTCAATTTTCTAAAGTAAATATATTTAATTTACAACAAAAAATATTTTAAATTTAAATCATATAAAAGACATTAAAAAAAAAGAAAAGAAGAGAAAAAGGTGAAAAAGTATAGAGAATGTTTTTATAAAAAATCATTTTTTAACAAAATAATTTTTTTGAAAATGTAATATAAATTTTTAAAAGTAATTTTTTTATTCAAAAATCATCTAATAATTTTGACTATTAATAATAATATTATAAATAATATTTAAATTTTAAATTATTTTTATTTATATTTATAACAAAATATTTATAAATTTAAATTATGTTACTTTAAAAAATAGCACTAAAAAAATCATTTTATACTACTTTTAACTTTACACATAGCAAATATGGTAAAAGATGTAAAAAAATCTTATCATATTCTTAATCCTTGTACACACTAAATATAAGATAGGATGATATAATCTAATTTTATCCATAATCTTATATTATATTATCTTATCATCATCTTATGCACCAAACATGACCTAAGTGTTTTAGAATCACAAGCTTGTAAAGAACATCAACAAGAAATTACAAGGGCTTGCAGATTTTTGTATGAATTTACAAGGGATTGCATAGTGGACATCATTGAAAGAGAAAATTATAAATCAAACTAGTAGTAATTAATTATTTATTATATTATAATAATATTATACATGAATAAACCAATTTGGTATCTTATAATAATGATTTGTATATTATATTATAATAATCTTTTAAGAATAAATTATGTAATCTCTTAGTGTGTAAGTATTATTTTGAAATAATTAAGTATTTATTAAAAATAATTTATTTATTATCTATTAAATATAAAATTAAAGTGTGGATAAAAATAATAATTTTAATAGTTAATTATAGAGTAATTTAATAATATTCTAGAATAATATTATTGTGTAAGCGATAATTTTAATAAAATTTGTTTTTTATACTTTATTAATATTATTATTTATTATATTTAAATAACTAGCATTATATTAATTAATTTAGTAATATGTACTATTTAACATTTTAATTAAATATTTGATCAATTGGTGTATATCTAATTTTATTATGTTAATGTGAACATGAAAAAAAATTAGTATTCAATTGGCATATAATTGTATATGATATGATTATATCAGATGTTATTATTTATAATATAGTGTCAATTGTTGTATATAACTTGTTTAATTCCACGTTCTAAATTTTTAATGAGATATTTGATTTATTAGTGTGTATGAGTATGATTATATTTAATGTGATAATGTTAATATTATGATTTATGTACAAACCAAAAACAAAATAAATATAAAATTGAGGTAATTAGTTAACTAATTATTCATAATATTAACTATTTTTTAATGTATACTATAATTTTATTCAACATTATAATTGAACAGTTAGTTAACTAGTTATATGGTTAGATTTAGTTTAATTACTAATTATGTTGGTATTTAAAAAACAAAATAAATGTAAAAAAATTCTTAAAAATTTAAAATTTTATTAAAAATATAATATAATTATTAAAAATGCTAATAAAACAAAGTAAAAAAAATTATTGAACTAAGAGTGTCCTAATTCCAATGGTTCAATGTTGACCCAAAAAAATACAATAACCCATTAAGTTATTGTTAAGATGTAACGCCCTGTTACCACATTTTTTTCACCTTATTTTACAAAATTTATCCGATTGGGCTGTTTGTGATACTTCACTTTACCCTTGATGTTAAACAATTTAATAAAATATTGTTAACGTTATACACATCCCCTATCTTATTTACAAATATGTAGTACTGTAGACATGTCTAAATACAGAAATAAATGATCGTACCTGATATATCTTAGTCGGTCTGTCACATTGTCTATTATGTGCAGCAGTAATCCACAAATATTGGATCTCACCATCATCAAAACCTGAAATGTTAAAATTGGGGAGTGAGCAAACCACGGCTCAGTAAGAGAGTTATATGTCACACTTGATATTCAGCTATCTATATGCTGAAAATAATTTTTTTCATTTTCTTTAAAATCTTCCTAGCTGGCTTTAGGCACACATATAGGAAGGATACTACAGTCGGCTAGGGATCCAGATAGAGTAAGGCAGGTATTTTGAAATACCTGACTTGTTCCGGAACCTAGAAGCAACTGTAGAGAGTACTATTTCCGTTGTTTTCAAAACGATATAATTTTCGTTTTCCACAAAGTAAACCACTTATTTCTTTTCACTTTAATATACTTTAAAATACGTGACAGTTCAGTAATAAAAACAGTGGTTTACTTCTCTTCAGTACAGTAAAACACGTGACAGTACAATGATTTGTAAATATCCAATCATTGGATAATTACTTTTTCGATTATTTCTATCTTAGAAATAATTCTTATGTTGTTCTTTTAGAATAAACATTTATTTCCCTTTTCAAATCAGTAACCGTATCGTACAGTTCAGTAAAACAGTATATTTAGTAAAACAGTAATTCGATACGGTTCACTGAGTAACCGTAAACAGTAGCTACCAATTCAGTAAATAGTATAAGGTAGCTTTCAGTTCAGTAAACAGTAAATGATAGCTTTTTCTTCAGTAAAACTGTAATCATTGGCTACCATTTCAGTAAACAGTACAGTTCAGTAAATAGTGTTTTGGTACGATTTTTCATCAATAAACAGTAATCAGTACAATAATTCAATACAGTAAACAATACAGTACAGTAAATAGGATTCCGTGAATCCTTTCATAAACAGTAATCAGTATGTGAGACTAGGCATCACCCTACAATTAAATCATGCTATCATCGTCCAATAATGGACCAGTAATCATCATCCCCGAAGGGACACAGTAATAGTATAACAATGAGATCTATGGCCATGATCTATATGGTGTCCTCGGTGTACACTTGCCAGGTGACATCCGGGACGCTGATGACTGGCAGGTCTATCAGCCACGTGACAGGAACAGTATAAGTGTGATGCATGAAACTCGGGGCCTAAGTCTCAAAACAGTATAAACCGTACCATAGCCTTTATGGATTTTAATTACAGTAAATCGAAATATTTTACAAATATCCATAAGGCTCACATGTAATAAAATCATCACCTTTATGAAATTTATAATTTAAATAATATTTCTCAAAATATTTCATAAAGGTATAAATCGTGTTTTCCTCACGGTGAAACAGTTTGTAAAATCATCAATGTAACATATAAAAGGGCAAAACTGTCCTTTCTCCACCGTAAAACACGTATGCACGCTTTTCCGTGCTTTCACTTGAAAACATGGTTTTTCAATAATTTATGAAAAATAAAATATTTATTTTTCTCAATTCATAAATCTCGTAACCATGTTTCTTTCTAAAAACACGTGTAGAGACTATAGTCTCGAAATCATAGTTTTCCATCATTTCTTAACCTTTATGGAATTTATATAATTATTTATCTCACAATTAATACCATAAAGGTTTTATATTAAATTAAGTGAATATTTAAAAATATTTATAAAAATATTCACTTTGGTCTCTTTTTCATTTTCATCTCGTTTCACGTGAAATATCACCTACCGGGTGAATTTTTGGTGATTTCCTTTTCACCATTCTAGAAAACATGAATATTTTAAAATTAAATAACACTATATTCATGTTTTATGAAATTTACTTAATTTCTCGATTTTTATACCTGAAAATCGATTCACGTGAAATCAAATCTTTTATTTTGGTTTTCAGTGATTTTTGGTAAATTTCAATAATTTTTCAATAATTTTTCAGCAGTATATCAGCTACCGATTTGGCTAGCCTCCTGCACGAAAAATACAGTTTATATTTCGCAACTAGTATTTCACCACAATTTGAAACCGATAAATCACTACAATTTTCAAAACTAATCATTATAAATTGCATTTTTAAATTAAATGCATAATTTAAAACATGTGGTTGAATATCCTTACAGGCGGCACTGTCTCCCTTACCTGTTTCGGGTCAGCGACTGCCTCTCGAAAGTCGTGCCCGTGTTCACCTCGCCCGATTCCTTCGGCTTAGTTATCGAGGGAATTTTTTGAAATTTAAATTCTAAAAATTAGAATTTTTCCATAATTTATTCAAATTAATTACTTGAAAATAATTCCCGAATTCCTTACCGAATTTCTCGGATTTCTGAGTTTCCCGGGATTTTTCGTAATTTTCGAATTCTCGGGAATTTTCCAAATTCTCGGAATTCCTTTTCTCTTCCTCTTTCTTCTTTTTCTTTCTTCTTTTTTTTCTCTTTTCTTTTCTTTTCTTTTTCTTTTTCCTTTTTCTTTTCTTTTTCCTTTTCTTTTTCTTCCAGCCGGACCGGTCACCTCCCCTCACCGTCGGTTCTTCTCCGGTAGCCGGTTATCCGGCGGTTCGGTGGCTTAGTAGCTGGCCGGCACCATGACGAAGCCGGATCTGGCCTCCGTTCGATCTGGATCGACGGCACGGCGATGGATCTACTCGGTTCACCTTTGGTTTCTTCTCCTCTTCCGTCGACCTTCCTCCGCCGTTCTCCGTCTCACCGGTGGCCTCCTATGTCTTCCTCCGGCGAAGCTTCGGTGGTAGTGGCGGTGGCTGGTTTGGCCAGCACCGTCAGATCCATTTTTTTCTTCTTCTTCCTCAACTTCCATCGGAATTTCCCTCCTTCGTTTTTGTTTTCCTTCCGTTTTTTGTCGCCAGTCTTCATTCCTCACATCGTCGGCATCATCCTTATCTCTCCCTCCTTCTTTCCCCCTCGCCGGCGGTGGCAACGCCGCCACCGTCGTCTCTGGTTGGGAGGGTCGGGATCCTCCTGATCTCTCCTTTCCCTTTTTGTTTTCACTTTCCTCTTTTGTTTTTATTTTTCTTTCTATTATTATCTATACTGTATAATAAATATTATACTTATAATATAACATATATTATATGTATATTACATATATAATACATATAATATTATTATTATATATAGTATAGTACTATATATATTATGTATTAACAAAATACATATCTAGTATATTTATGTATATTTATATACTTTAAAATTAATTAACCTTTACATATATATATATTTAATTATATATATGTTATAATACCATATATATTGTATTTATAATATATACATTTTCAAAATTTAATGTAAATTGATATTTACATTTTTCTCATATATGTATATATATATATATATATATATATATTTATATATATAAAATGTCATAGTTGAATACATATGTATTATTTAAATTTATAAAATAGTATATATATATACTTATATATACCAATGTATATTTAATATATACTATATACCATACTGTATTCAAATACATATGTATTTGCATCAAAATACATTTATATAATATATAATTATATAAATATATTTCATATTTATTCCTTATTTTTATTTCCAAATTTAATTTTCCTTCACACCATTTTCCTAGTCCGTCACTTTCTCCATTCTCGGAATCTTTCCACAATATTCCAATCTCACCATTTTATTTATTTCTTTTCTCCAATATTTATTTCCAATATTTATAATTTCCAATAAATGGGAAATTTTACGGTTATCACATTCTCCCCACCTTATGAAATTCGGTCCTTCGAATTTAACTGAAGTCCAAATGTGGTATATGTTGTATACTTACGACTTCTGACCTCTAGATCATTCTCCAAGTAATACTGCCAGTACACTTTTAGCATTCCGGATTACTTTAGACCACTACATGCTGTCTTTCATCATATATATCTATACTCCCGTAAGTTCATTCATCAAATTGGGAGTCATTCATTTCATTCCTCTTTTCACATAAGAGTCCATGCATAATATTTTTCATGTCACAGCTGCTCTATGATGTTCATCATCCATTTTTCTCACTTAGTGCCAAGTCGATATAGTTTAAAACTATCAATTACACATGTCAGTCAGTTATATGTAATTGTCCCAATAGCTTATACATCTCATGCATATGCTCTCTCAATGTATCTTTAAGCGTTTCAATATTACGCTAAGATATTTACATCAGTACGGAGCGATGCTATCAATACACTTGGGATCTCCAAGCCTTTTGCTATTCTCATTAAGCATATGGCAACTTAGAGACTCCCATCACATGTAATGCTCACTGGAACTGTACATATACATCTCCACTGTTTCTCACTCATACTGCGACTAAGGCATTAGAGAATAGAGGATTCCGATAATGGAAAGTGATTCTATTTAGATCATTAGTCTTTAATCACTTCCATATCATCATTTCTCTTTTGGACTCTTTATTGTCCACAATATTCCTTTTATCAAGGCTGCATCTCACTTGCAGACTTTACTATGGATCATCTCTTACAGTCATAGATCATGAGACAATCATTTCTCTCTATATTTCTTTTTATGTAGTTTGGTCATTCGATGATTGAATCCTCAATTATCCATTTAATCATCACATTATCTATACACTTCCACCATTTATCATTTCAAGGTGGTTATGTGTATGTATAACACTTTTCTACTTAGATACTGGCAGTAAACATATCGTTCCTCTTACTCTTTTGAGTACCATTACTTTCACTTGTCAAATTTGGCTTGATTTTACATCTAGCCACTGTCATGTGATAACCAACCTGAAATTACTTTTAATCTTTATTTCGGGAACTACTCTATGTTCCCTACTTATCATTTCAATCGGTTTTTTTAAGTGGTATGGTACTCTACAATTAAAATCTTTTAACATTCCGCATACCATCTTTTCTTCACCCTTATTCATTTACCGACTTTAATTTCTTTAATTATATCTTATCTATAGAGCAGCTAACCCCTTCACTCTTCTATATATTGGCATTAGTATCTAGCTAGACTCATTATTTCTATATCTCGATCCTTACCTCACTATCATTGACAGATTCACTGTCATTCTGTCAATCCAAGATTATACATCTCATAAAGAGATACTGTCTAGCCAAATCTCTTATTGCCAATCTTAGCACAAGTTTGCAGTCTTTGAGACTTTCAAGGGTCATATCATCATGTTGCTCATGTTCCATTTGTACTTTAGGCTCTATTAATATCTCTTCAATTTATTCATGTATGGATGCCTCATTCTTTAGGCTTATATACCTCACAAGGCAAATCATTAGCCTTGTAACCTCAACAAGAACTCGTAAAATTCACTCCGAGTTCTAATCATCATCTTATGGACATCAATCTCCCATCTTTTATCTAAGGACGCTTTATACCGAGGCTAGCCTTATAAACTCCTCATGCATATCGAATCAGATCCATAAAGCGTCTATTTTCATGTAGATGAATACTTGTTCTTCATGAGAACTTTATTAGATAGTAAACATTTACTATATCAATTTATTTCATCTACATCTCAATATCATCAATGCTTCTCTCACTTACACTTATACAGATAAGTTTCTTATCCTCAATTTACGTTATCTGTATTTCCCTCAATCACACCTTATACACGTGCATTTCATTATTCTCACATTTTCCAGAGTAGATTTCTTAAGCTTTCGAATTTTCTTAAGTTCTCCGATAAAGCTTAGAATCAGATTTCATATTCACAATTGAGTCAATTTTAGCTCGATTTCTCCAATCTATATAACTCTAGAAGTTCTATTGGAAATCAAATCCGATACTTTCTTTAATCACACACTTCTTATTAATTCGGACATTTCATCCTCATGTCCTATCATTTACACTGTGTATTCTCAAGGCAGAGACATTTACTATTTGATTCATTTCAACTCATACTCTACCTTAATTTCATTGTTTACTCATACTTTACAGCCTTACGAATCTCATTCCAGTAAGCTGTAGTAAGTACAACAGTTATCAACACATGTTACAGCTAACCAATTTATTACCACTGTAATTTACTTTGGAATCAAGTTCATTTAATAAATTCAGGTTTAACTCCCTTGAGCATATTATCCACGAGGTTTGAACTTGGCACCCTTACGTACCTAGTTCCTTACACTCGTGTTATCATTAAGCTCCTTGTAAGAGTCCCGCTCGTTTGAATCGACCGTCGGCGAGCATCCCCTAGGCGATCCTTTCGCCCCAGGTTTACCCTTACTAGTGAGTCGACGATAACATTGTTTGCCCGCATCTCACAACACATGATTCACTACGGGTCACCCATCATTGGGTTGGACATCACAGTTCTGTCTCAAGGGTTCTGAAGAACTTAGGTTAGCTGTCATCTTCTTCTTTATCACTTTACTATTCTTATACATATTCTCCAATTCATAGTACTCCGCACAGTACCTCATTCTATAACACATATTTCAAGATATTTCGGTTCTATATAAGATTATCTGTTTGATACCTCAAAGTCGTAAAATATATAGAACCGTAATTAACCATACTGCTATGGATTTCATCATCTGTACTATTTACTTTCTCAATCAATTTCTGTTTTCATTTCACTTTCCATAATATTCAACGATCCCGTTCAATACACTCTTAATTTTCGACCCTTACAATCAATAACCGGGCCAATCATCTGATGACATTCTACTACACTCTTTGGATCGCATCATATAAGGCCCCGACCTGTCCGCCGTCCACCTGTACACATCTATACTGTTCTCTTTGAGAATGCCCAGCCCGTTCACTGGGTCACCCATAATCACGTCCGGAATCTAAGTGTCAGTGGAATCAGTAATAGGGATCGTTATATTCATATGACATCCTCTATGCCATTTATAACTCCATTACTATCAATAGATTCCAATTTAGCTCGGTTTTATCACTATTTGGAACATCACCCAACATAAGGGCATTTTCGTCATTTCGACATTTATTTCTTTCTCCCTAGTATACCTTTAAGCCAAAGGCCTTATCCTCTATATGCTGATAGTATCCTTTCTGATACTTATACTAGCAATTTAGGTTTTATTTGATTTCGACAGAGAAGTTCACTAAAATCCATAATTGGATTATTTTGCTTGTAATTCAGCTTTAATTTCTCTGTCAAATCAATCAAATCCCACTTCTGTTGGTCTATTCTGACTCTCAGTAAAATTTTGGAGGTAGGGATATTTTGATCATTTTTGGCCAAAAATTTTCTCTCTCTTCAAATTACCCTCAATCGGTGATCTTAAAGTTTATTTAATGATGATATTTCATTCCCCTCTTTTATATCATCATTTTCAGCTCTCAGTTCGATTTGGATCGAAAAGTACTGGTGGGGCCCTAACCGAATCCTTTCGGTTCCTTACCGAACAGGCCTTCATTGAGATTATAAGATCACCAACATTTTGGTAATTTCTGAGCCTATTTTCCTCTTTAACATTCTCAATTTACACTTTCTCACTCCCTTTAAATCATTTTACTTAATTCACAATCATTTATTTTCTCTATCTATTCAGACAACACAGTACTATCGAGGATGTTTAACGTTTCTCAACATATTTCGTTCCAAAAGTATCAACAGACATCAGGCAAACCCTGCTCTGATACCATTAAATCTGTAACGTCCCGTTACCACATTTTTCACCTTATTTTACACAATTTATCCGGTTGGGCTATCTGTGATATTTCACTTTACCCTTGATGTTAAACAATTTAATAAAATATTGTTAACGTTATATACATCCCCTATCCTATTTACAAATATGTAGTACTGTAGACAAGTCTAAATACAGAAAATAAATGATCGTACTGATATATCTTAGTCGGTCTGTCACATTGTCCATTATGTGCAGTCGTAATCCACAAATATTGGATCTCACCATCATCAAAACCTGAAATGTTAAAATTGGAGAGTGAGCAAACCACGGCTCAGTAAGAGAGTTATATGTCACACTTGATATTCAGCTATCTATATGCTGAAAATAATTTTTTTCATTTTCTTTAAAATCATCCTAGCTGGCTCTAGGCACACATGTAGGAAGGATACTACAGTCGGCTAGGGATCCAGATAGAGTAAGGCAGGTATTTTGAAATACCTGACTTGTTCCGGAACCTAGAAGCAACTGTAGAGAGTACTATTTCCGTTGTTTTTAAAACGATATTTGTCATAACGTATTAAGTTTCGGGAAACCTAATAGCTAGACACAAAACTACGGAGTCGCCACCAACCATTCAAACCTAGGTGTGATTGGTCACCTATTCAAACTAAGGATAAGGCTTGGTCAACGTTAAGAGTTCTAAGTTCGGGAGTATGGTTATGTGTGAGGAAGGATTAGCACCCTCACAACGCCCATCCTAAAATGGTACCAAATAATCTAAGGTTATCTTAATTTTGCCTTCGACTTTAATTTCGATATAATTTAATATTGAAAAATCTTTTAAGTCTCCTCCATCAAGCTGGTTGGACAACTCAAAAACTTTCCTCACCTCAAGAGTATTCAAGTAGGACCAATCGCCTTTCTTGAAGAGGCTCCGCCGTCGGATATTTAAATAAATTATGCAATCCCTATTTAGACTCCTATCCAATTTCTATTGATTTTATACTATTTATTTTATCTTATTTTATTCTATTATTATTATTTTCTTATATAAATTATTATTTCATATATTTTTATATCTTTAAATAAACATGAATTATTTGATATTGAATATTTTCTTAAAGACCTTCCATCAAGCTGGTAAGACCTTAAAGAAACTTTCTCACCTTAGGAATTTTTAAAGAAACTACTCAAGCGCAATTCCTTTTTAATTCCATCCTCGGAATAATCCACATTTATTAAAATATTTAATTTAATTTCCATTTATTTTAATTCTTTTCTAATTTTAATTATAATTTATTAATTTGATTTTTATTTTTTATTATATTGAACCTAATTTTAATTTTCTATTTTTAATCTAATTTAATTTTTGTTTTTATAATTTAATTTATTAAATCTTGGAAATGTCCTTTAAGTCTTCCATCAAGCTGGTAAGACTTAAAAGAACTCTCCTCACCTCAAGATATCCAAAAGTATTACTCAAGCGCAGTCCTTTTAGAATTCCGTCGTCGGAACGTTTATATTTATTTTCATAATTACTAGTTTATTTCTTATTTTTAATAAAAAAACATTTTATAGATTTCATAATTTAATCTTCTATCAATAATTTAATTTTTGATTCTAAATCTAAAATAAAATGAATAAAACATAAATTGATAAAATAAACTAATATTAAACAAAACTTTTAAATTTAAGTAACACTAATTATAAGGACTTTTATAACCACCCCAAATCGTAATTCAACAAATATAGCCTTTAACAATATCATATCATGCTTAGAATAAAATAAAATAAAATGAAATATTAAAGGAGGATCCAAATACACGTGAAACACAAGGGGATTAAAAAACATGCTATACAACTCTAACTTTTGCACTAACTAGTCAATAAAACAAATCTAAAAAATATAAAGCAATGATTAAAAAAGGAAAATGGAAAAGAATACATACCTACTGGCAGGACTGCTACTACTTCTTTTCTTTTCTTGTCTTTTATTCTTACTTTCTTTTATGATTGCAAGCTTGTAGCGAGATTCAGTCTTGCTTCTTTTTACTCCAAAACGACAGCAGCAACAAAATCAAGAGAAGGCGATGAAGCGTAATGGCAGGTGCAGAAATGATGATGTAGCAACCTCGGTGATGGAGATGACGCCGTCGCTTAGAGTTCACGTTCAACCAAAGCCCCCTTTTTTCCTTATTTCTTTTGCTTTCTTTTTCTGTTGTAACCAGCAAGAAACTGACTGCAAATGGTAAAGCGATAGATGCTGGTGCAGGGGTGACCAATCAGGTAATGGGCTAGCTTGTGATGAAGTGTGTGACAAGAATGAGATAGGCCAGGGATGATGATCGTTTTGATTAGTGATGGTACGGTAAGGATCCTAGAAGTTTACTGCAATGAAGATCCCAGCAGCAGAACACACAAGGCGGGCAGCGGTGGTGCAGGCGGCTTGCAGTGATGCAGCGGCAACAGGTGGATGCAACAAAGGACGTACGGCAACTCAACAGTGGTGGGCAATGGGCACAACAGCGAGCTGAGCAGCAAGTAGGCGGTGAAGATGGTGCTGATGCGGCGGACAGGGCTCGAATGGTGATGATGACTCAGCAAAACAGTAGCTCGGTTTGAGGATGGCGACGGTGTCGGTGGATGGCAGCTTTGGTGACTAAGAGCAGTAGAAAATTTCTTTAGGGTTTTTCTTTTCCTCCCCCCCTTAGGTTAACCGTGGCTCCCTCTTTTATATCTTTTTTATCATCATATATTTTTTTTAAGGAAACTAAATCAAATGCCCTTTATTGATCCAATGATCATGGGATTCTTCCATTTATTTTCTTTGACTTTCCTTTTTTTAAAAATTTATTTCCATTTCATTTTTTATTTTTGGTAATCAATCTTCAAAGATTTTATTTCACTGTGATTATTTTTTTATTATTACTATCTTTTGTATGACAACAAATTTCTTTTATTTTTGGCAACAATATCAACTTTAGTCAACTCTTGAAGGTGTGAATTTTGCATGTGTTTCACATGAGATTTTCAAATTCGAAATTTTTAATTTTAGAGTTTGCATGGGATGCATGGGGTTCCAACTTAAGATTTAACCAAAATTGATTTGTTTTTTTTTATCGTTTTTTATTTTTTTGATTTTTTTTAATTTAGAGAAATTGTTCGGACAAAATTAGGTGTCTACAGTTGCCCTTCTTTGCACATTTTCTGAAAATCAGGAATTGTGCAAAGATAATTAGACAACTATTTTGTCCGGATTTTTTTTTATTATTATTTTTTGTTTTTTTCTTTCTTTTTTTTTTTTGCAAAATATTTACAATTTTTAAGAAACATTTAGTTCCTCTCACCAGAGGCTATAAGATTTTGAAAAATGACCTTGTGCTCCTCTCACCAGAGGCATTGAAACTTTGAAAAATAATCTTGTGCTACTCTCATCAGAGGCATTGAGACTTTTGAAAAATAACCTTGTGCTCCTCTCACTAGAGGCATTGGAACTTTGAAAAATAAATTTTGTGCTCCTCTCACCAGAGGCATTGAGACTTTTGAAAAATAACCTTGTGCTCCTCTTACCAGAGGCATTGAGACTTTGAAAAATAAATTTTGTGCTCCTCTCACCAGAGGCATTGAGACTTTTGAAAAATAAATTTTGTGCTCCTCTCACTAAAGGCATTGAGACTTTTGAAAAATAACCTTGTGCTCCTCTCACCAGAGGCATTGGAACTTTGAAAAATAAATTTTGTGCTCCTCTCACCAGAGGCATTGAGACTTTTGAAAAATAAATTTTGTGCTCCTCTCACCAGAGGCATTGAGACTTTTGAAAAATAAACTTGTGCTCCTCTCACCAGAGGCATTGGAACTTTGAAAAATAAATTTTGTGCTCCTCTCACCAGAGGCATTGAGACTTTTGAAAAATAACCTTGTGCTCCTCTCACCAGAGGCATTGGAACTTTGAAAAATAAACTTGTGCTCCTCTTACCAGAGGCATTGAGACTTTGAAAACAAGAGCTCCTCTCAACAGAGGCAATGAGACTTTGAAAAATAAAGAGCTCCTCTCAACAGAGGCAATGAGACTTTTTGAAAAATAAAGCTCCTCTCAACAGAGGCAGTGAAACTTTTTGAAAAATAAAGCTTTCATTTCAGAATGCCAGTTAACATGGGTTTGACTGGGTTCAACCTTCATTTTGATACTAACAATATTGGACTTCATCCTCCTTTAGGGTGCCAGCTAAACTGGACTTTGCTCTCATCTAAAGTTTTTCAAAAAAGTATTTTTCTCATCATCTTCTCATACCTCTTCATTTTTTCAAATTACCATCTCTTATATTTTCTTTTTTCCTCAAAATTTTAATCATTCAAAACTTCTTATCCTAATTCTTAACAAATAATTCAATGTCAAAATGCACTAATGAAATGTCATGCATGTCATGTATTTAATGAATGTCATGAATACCTTGGATGCTATGAATGTTATGCCCATGTCAACGTCATGCCCCCTGAATTATCCCATGAATATATGCAAATGCATTCTCAATTGTGGTAACAAGATTCTCAAGCTTATCTTGTTTTCCTCAAGTTCCACATATCTGCTAGATTCTTTTTATTCAAATCTTCTATCTCCACTTCTCATCCCACCTTCTAATGAATCTTGGTCCCATTATGCTTAAAGACTTGCTATCATGCCTTCAAATTTAGGTTTTTGCCATTTGTTATTTTTGTTTCTTTCTCTCTTTTAGTAATGCAAGATTTCTCAAAAGAATATTTTTTCAAAAATTTACCCAAAAAAGGTTACCAACATTTATTTATTTTCCTTTCAACTCGACCACCAATGTAATGCACTTATGCATATTCTCAATTTGTTATATGGGTGGTATAAATTTAAAATGATCAAGAGAGATATAAATATTCATTCTTAGAAAATGAACATGAAATCAAGAAAAATCAATGGGACAGTCTGTTTGGAATAAGGTTTTCAGTATCCATTTAATGAACATTCTGACAATTTCAATCAAGTCAATCTAAAATTCTTTTCCAAAAGCCTACTCTTATGTTGATATGTTCTTTCATATAGTATCTGCCAATCTTGCCCTCGTATCAAAACTTTTTGATGCTAACCTTCTTCCTAAGCCGCCCTTTTAGGTTTTCAACTTAGGTGCCCCCTTATTTGATTCAAACTGCCTTTTTCGAGTTTTCAATTTGAATCCTCTTTTTTCTTTTTTTCTTGTTTTTTCCTTTTTTCTTTTTTCTTTTTTCTTTTTTTTTCATATTTTTTCTTTTTTCTTTTCTTCATTTTCAACTTCATTGGCTTTGACAAACTTTAACCTTCAGTGCTCAATCCAAATTAATGCCCCCTAATAGGCATTCTCGATTTTGATCCAAGATATCTTCTAAAGCTCATGGACTTCTTCATTCAACTTGATCTACTTCTTTTATCTCCATTGAACCTTTAAAAGATCGTTATCTCATTGTACAAGTATGTCTTCATTCAATGCATGATTCTTCAATTTAAGCATTTACATTTGATCAAAATGGGCTTTTAAAGGCACGTAATGTAGGCTCAGGTAAGGGCTTATGAAAGAAAATGATATAGTAGGCCCAAAATGTATTTCAGGGTTTATAAACCAAAGGATCACTTTTTTATCAAGTAAAACATTCATGCATCTTGCCCCTTTCTAATTCACCCATTTCTTTTCTTGCTTTTTTTTGGGTTTGCTTTTTGAATTCAAACCATTTTTCTTTTCTTTTCTTTTTTTCACAAAACTGGGCTATTTCTTTTTTTTTTGCCCCTCGATTCATCATAAACACTTTCATTCTTGCCCACAAAATTCTTTATTTCATCTTCCTTGCCCCTAGTGTGGAGGGTGATCCTTGGTGGGTTTTATTACAAAAATATAATAGGATCAAAAGGGGTAATCAAAGGATAATTTTACTCATGCTTGAAGGATAGTGAAAGAAGGCCATTTATCATTTGAAATGTAAATACTCTCATTAAAAATCATTTATTGAACACTGACAAACTTGTTGGAAGCTTTTGTAAAAGATTCGCCTTTCTCGTACCGTCTACCAAGTGCGGATGGTGAACAACCTTTCCTTCATTTTCTTGCTTTTGCAACATTTAGCATACTATTAATTCATCAACAGTAGTAGTTCTTTCAAAATTGAACCCCAGATTTATTGACATCATTATCATCATGTTCATTATTTGGATACTTGTGAATGAAAGATATAGTGAGCATGTGAGAAATGGCAAATAAATAGAATGAGAAATTGATAGTGCATCACACTAGTCGCTTTATTGAAAGGGAAATAAATAAAAGTTAGCCCATACATAAAACTTTATCTTGTGCTTAGCGTTTTCAAAAACTGTCTTGCATTACTTAAAGAAATAAAAGAAAGCAAAAACTAGAATTTATAAATCCTCAAAATCGCATGGCTAGAACCCGACCCCTTTATGCCCCCATAAGACAAATCTCTTTTTGAACTACAACTTATTCTATTACTCCCTTTCCCTTACTCAAGTTTTTCAACAACTCAGTGATGTGGGCCAATTGCCCCCTTATATCCTCTTGAGCTTTTTCCATCTTCTCCATGCGAATGTTTTGTTCTTCTTCCATAATCCTAGCTTGATAATGAGTGTGATGTGAATGGACTTTTGGTCGGGCTATCCTTGAACCTTTATTACCACAATTAAGAGTTCATAATTTTTTGTGTGGTGATGCTTAAAAAAGTTTAAAAATGTTTTGTTCCAAAACAATGATTGAAGATGAACAAAATGAGATGATGCTACATGTGTATGAATGGGATGGTATGGTAAAAAATTGTCATGTAACAATAATGGATGAGTGATGCATGGAAATGTTTTGGTGAAGAACTCAAGGTACCCTCTTAGTGTCTCATGTATAAATCAAAAGCAAACAAACTTGATCAAACATGTGTCCTAAATAATGGGCATGGGTTGATATGGTTCTATATTATAGTTGGTCTTCTAAATTTCACTATATGCATGGCTTTAGATAAAAGGGCTAAAGGTTCCCAAATTGTTCCTTACTGTCGTCCACACAAGACTAGTAAGGCACCCAATCCTCACCCATTACAGGCTACAAACGGAAAGATTCAATTTGAGTGGGAGTATTTCACTGGCCTGTGTGGAGGTTATCACCTCACGAAGGCAAAGGTACTATACTCCCTCCTATGAAGGATAAGCCCGGGTCGAGGGCTAATGCATGCACATGAATGTGAAGTGTGTGTATTAAATATTTTATGAAACTTAAAGTTTTAGGCAAAATCTTGATAACCTTAAACTACCTAATGGCCTGACTCTTTAATCCCCAGTGGAGTCGCCAAACTGTCATAACGTATTAAGTTTCGGGAAACATAATAGCTAGACACAAAACTACGGAGTCGCCACCAACCATTCAAACCTAGGTGTGATTGGTCACCTATTCAAATTAAGGATAAGGCTTGGTCTACGTTAAGAGTTCTAAGTTCGGGAGTACGGTTACGTGTGAGGAAGGATTAGCACCCTCACAACGCCCATCCTAAAATGGTACCAAATAATCTAAGGTTATCTTAATTTTGCCTTCGACTTTAATTTCGATATAATTTAATATTGAAAAATCTTTTAAGTCTCCTCCATCAAGCTGGTTGGACAACTTAAAAAATTTCCTCACCTCAAGAGTATTCAAGTAGGACCAATCGCCTTTCTTGAAGAGGCTCCGTCGTCGGATATTTAAATAAATTATGCAATCCCTATTTAGACTCCTATCCAATTTCTATTGATTTTATACTATTTTTTTTATATTATTTTATTCTATTATTATTATTTTCTTATATAAATTATTATTTCATATATTTTTATATCTTTAAATAAACATGAATTATTTGATATTGAAGATTTTCTTAAAGACCTTCCATCAAGCTGGTAAGACCTTAAAGAAACTTTCTCACCTTAGGAATTTTTAAAGAAACTACTCAAGCGCAATTCCTTTTTAATTCCATCCTCGGAATAATCCACAATTATTAAAATATTTAATTTAATTTCCATTTATTTTAATTCTTTTCTAATTTTAATTATAATTTATTAATTTGATTTTTATTCTTTATTATATTGAACCTAATTTTAATTTTCTATTTTTAATCTAATTTAATTTTTGTTTTTATAATTTAATTTATTAAATCTTGGAAATGTCCTTTAAGTCTTCCATCAAGCTGGCAAGACTTAAAAGAACTCTCCTCACCTCAAGATATCCAAAAGTATTACTCAAGCGCAGTCCCTTTAGAATTCCGTCGTCGGAACGTTTATATTTATTTTCATAATTACTAGTTTATTTCTTATTTTTAATAAAAAAACATTTTATAGATTTCATAATTTAATCTTCTATCAATAATTTAATTTTTGATTCTAAATCTAAAATAAAATGAATAAAACATAAATTGATAAAATAAACTAATATTAAACAAAACTTTTAAATTTAAGTAACACTAATTATAAGGACTTTTATAACCACCCCAAATCGTAATTCAACAAATATAGCCTTTAACAATATCATATCATGCTTAGAATAAAATAAAATAAAATGAAATATTAAAGGAGGATCCAAATACACGTGAAACACAAGGGGATTAAAAAACATGCTAAACAACTCTAACTTTTGCACTAACTAGTCAATAAAACAAATCTAAAAAATATAAAGCAATGATTAAAAAAGGAAAATGGAAAAGAATACATACCTACTGGCAGGACTGCTGCTACTTCTTTTCTTTTCTTGTCTTTTATTCCTACTTTCTTTTATGATTGCAAGCTTGTAGCGAGATTCAGTCTTGCTTCTTTTTACTCCAAAACGACAGCAGCAACAAAATCAAGAGAAGGCGATGAAGCGTAATGGCAGGTGCAGAAATGATGATGTAGCAACCTCGGTGATGGAGATGACGCCGTCGCTTAGAGTCCACGTTCAACCCAAGCCCCCTTTTTTCCTTATTTCTTTTGCTTTCTTTTTTTGTTGTAACCAGCAAGAAACTGACTGCAAATGGTAAAGCGATAGATGCTGGTGCAGGGGTGACCAATCGGGTAATGGGCTAGCTTGTGATGAAGTGTGTGACAAGAATGAGATAGGCCAGGGATGATGATCGTTTTGATCAGTGATGGTACGGTAAGGATCCAAGAAGTTTACTGCAATGAAGATCCCAGCAGTAGAACACACAAGGCGGGCAGCGGTGGTGCAGGCGGCTTGCAGTGATGCAACGGCAACAGGTGTATGCAACAAAGGACGTACGGCAACTCAACAGTGGTGGGCAATGGGCACAACAGCGAGTTGAGCAGCAAGTAGGCGGTGAAGATGGTGTTGATGCGGCGGACATGGGTCGAATGGTGATGATGACCCGGCAAAACAGTAGCTCGGTTTGAGGATGGCGACGGTGTCGGTGGATGGCAGCTTTGGTGACTAAGAGCAGTAGAAAATTTCTTTAGGGTTTTTCTTTTCCTCCCCCCCTTAGGTTAACCGTGGCTCCCTCTTTTATATCTTTTTTATCATCATATATTTTTTTAAGGAAACTAAATCAAATGCCCTTTATTGATTCAATGATCATGGGATTCTTCCATTTATTTTCTTTGACTTTCCTTTTTTTAAAAATTTATTTCCATTTCATTTTTTATTTTTGGTAATCAATCTTCAAAGATTTTATTTCACTGTGATTATTTTTTTAATTATTACTATCTTTCTTATGACAACAAATTTCTTTTATTTTTGGCAACAATATCAACTTTAGTCAACTCTTGAAGGTGTGAATTTTGCATGTATTTCACATGGGATTTTCAAATTCGAAATTTTTAATTTTAGAGTTTGCATGGGATGTTCCAACTTAAGATTTAACCAAAATTGATTTGTTTTTTTTTTATCGTTTTTTATTTTTTTGATTTTTTTTAATTTAGAGAAATTGTTCGGACAAAATTAGGTGTCTACAATATTATTTCCACAAAGTAAACCACTTATTTCTTTTCACTTTAATATACTTTAAAACACGTGACAGTTCAATAATAAAAACAGTGGTTTACTTCTCTTCTCTTCATTATAGTAAAACACGTGACAGTACAGTGATTTGTAAATATCCAATCATTGGATAATTACTTTTTCGATTATTTCTATCTTAGAAATAATTCTTATGTTGTTCTTTTAAAATAAACATTTATTTCCCTTTTCAAATTAGCAACCGTATCGTACAGTTCAGTAAAACAGTATATTCAGTAAAACAGTAATTCGATATGGTTCACTCAGTAACAGTAAACAGTAGCTACCAATTCACTAAATAGTATAAGGTAGCTTTCAGTTTAGTAAACAGTAAATGCTAGCTTTCAATTCAGTAAATAGTAAATGGTAGCTTTTTCTTCAGTAAAACTATAATCATTGGCTACCATTTCAGTAAACAGTACAGTTCAGTAAACAGTGTTTTGGTACAATTTTTCATCAATAAACAGTAATCAGTACAATAATTCAGTACAGTAAACAATACAGTACAGTAAACAGGATTTCATAAATCCTTTCAGTAAATAGTAAACAGTAAGTGAGACTAGGCATCACCCTACAATTAAATCATGCTATCATCGTCCAATAATGGACCAGTAATCATTATCCCCGAAGGGACACAGTAACAGTATAACAGTGAGATCTATGGCCATGATCTATATGGTGTCCTCGGTGTACACTTGCCAGGTGACATCCGGGACGCTGATGACTGGCAGGTCTATCAGCCACGTGATAGTAACAGTATAAGTGTGATGCATGAAACTCGGGGCCTAAGTCTCAAACAGTATAAACCGTACCATAGCCTTTATGGATTTTAATTATAGTAAATCGAAATATTTCACAAATATCCATAAGGCTCACATGTAATAAAATCATCACCTTTATGAAATTTATAATTTAAATAATATTTCTCAAAATATTTCATAAAGGTATAAATCTTGTTTTCCTCACGGTGAAACAGTTTGTAAAATCATCAATGTAACATATAAAAGGGCAAAACTGTCCTTTCTCCACCGTAAAACACGTATGCACGCTTTTCCATGCTTTCACTTGAAAACATGGTTTTTCAATAATTTATGAAAAATAAAATATTTATTTTTCCAAATTCATAAATCTTGTAACCATGTTTCTTTCTAAAAACACGTGTAGAGACCTCTAGTCTCGAAATCATAGTTTTCTATCATTTCTTAACCTTTATGGAATTTATATAATTATTTATCTCACAATTAAAACCATAAAGGTTTTATATTAAATTAAGTGAATATTTAAAAATATTTATAAAAATATTCACTTCGGTCTCTTTTTCATTTTCATCTCGTTTCACGTGAAATATCACCTACCGGGTGAATTTTCGTTAATTTCCTTTTCACCATTCTCGAAAACATGAATATTTTAAAATTAAATATCACTATATTCATGTTTTATAAAATTTACTTAATTTCTTGATTTTTGTACCCGAAAATCGATTCACGTGAAATCAAATCTTTTATTTTGGTTTTCAGTGATTTTCGATAAATTTCAGTAATTTTTCAATAATTTTTCGGCAGTATATCGGCTGCCGATTTGGCTAGCCGTCTGCATGGAAAATACAGTTTATATTTCGCAACTAGTATTTCACCACAATTTGAAACCGATAAATCACTACAATTTTCAAAACTAATCATTATAAATTGCATTTTTAAATTAAATGCATAATTTAAAATATGTGGCCGAATATCCTTATAGGTGGCACATGTCTTCCTTACCTGTTTCGGGTTGGCGACTGCCTCTCGAAGGTCGCGCCCGTGTTTACCTCGTCCGATTCCATCAGCTCGGTTATCGAGAGAATTTTTTGAAATTTAAATTCAAAAATTAGAATTTTTCCATAATTTATTCAAATTAATTACTCAGAAATAATTCTAGAATTCCGTACCAAATTTCTCGGATTTCTGAGTTTCCCGGGATTTCCCGTAATTTCTGAATTCTTGGGAATTTTCCAAATTCCCGGAATTCCTTTTCTCTTCCTCTTTCTTCTTTTTCTTTCTTCTTTTTTTCTCTTTTCTTTTCTTTTCTTTTTCTTTTTCCTTTTTCTTTTCTTTTTCCTTTTTCTTTTCTTTTCTTTTTCTTTTTCTTCCAGCCGGACTGGTCACCTCCCCTCACCGCCAGTTCTTCTCCGGTGGCTGGTTCTCCAGTGGTTCGGTGGCTCAGTAGCTGGCCGACACCACGGCGAAGCCGGATCTGGCCTCCGTTCGGTTTGGATCGACGGCACGGCGACGGATCTACTCGGTTTACCTTCGATTTCTTCTCCTCCTCCGTCGGCCTTCCTCCGCCGTTCTCCGCCTCACCGGTGGCCTCCCATGTCTTCCTCTTCCTCTGACGAAGCTTCGGTGGCAGTGGCGGTGGCTGGTTTGGCCGGCACCGCCAGATCTATTTTTTTCTTTTTCATCCTCGGCTTCTGCCGGAATTTCCCTCCTTCGTTTATGTTTTCCTTCCGTTTTTCGTCGCCGGTCTTCATTCCTCACGTCACCGGCATCATCCTTCTCTCTCCCTCCTCCTTTCTCCCTCACCGGCGGTGGCAGGGCCGCTACCGTCGTCTCTGGCTGGGAGGGTCGGGATCCTCCCGATCTCTCCTTTCCCTTTTTGTTTTCACTTTCATCTTTTGTTTTTATTTTTCTTTCTATTATTATCTATACTATATAATATATATTATACTTATAATATAACATATATTATATTTATATTTATATTACATATATAATATATATAATATTATTATTATATATAGTATAGTACTATATATATTATGTATTAACAAAATACATATCTAGTATATTTATGTATATTTATATACTTTAAAATTAATTAACCTTTACATATATATATATATATATATATTTAATTATATATATGTTATAATACCATATATATTGTATTTACAATATATACATTTTCAAAATTTAATGTAAATTAATATTTACATTTTTCTCATATATGTGTATATATATATATATATATATATATATATATATATATATTTATATATACATAAAATGTCATACTTGAATACATATGTATTATTTAAATTTATAAAATAGTATATATATACTTATATATACCAATGTATATTTAATATATACTATATACCATACTGTATTTAAATACATATGTATTTGCATCAAAATACATTTATATAATATATAATTATATAAATATATTTCATATTTATTCCTTATTTTTATTTCCAAATTTAATTTTCCTTCACACCATTTTCCTAATCCGTCACTTTCTCCATTCTCGGAATCTTTCTACAATATTCCAATCTCACCATTTTATTTATTTCTTTTCTCCAATATTTATTTCCAATATTTATAATTTCCAATAAATGAAAAATTTTACGGTTATCACATAAGAGTATAAAACCGTTTATATAAATGTTTAATTGTTTAATATGATTTATTTATAACTTGTTAGTTATTTATTTATATAGCTAATATTTTTGAATTTTCACTTTCTTTTAGTTTTACTACATATATATATATATATATATATATATATATATATATATATATATATATATATATCTAGCTCACTTGAAAAAATTTTTTTTATATAATTATTAATATATAATTATATATTTTATAACAAATATGAATATAAGAGGAAATTAAAAAAATAAATAATAATTGTCAAGTAAAAAAAATTAAAATGTAAAAATTTATATTTATATAAATATTTATTAAACTTTAAATTTAATTTAGTATTTTTATTATATTTTTATTTAATTATATAAAATTAAATTAATTATTACATTTAAACTTATAAAAATATTTATAACTTATAAAATTTCAAAATAATTTAACTAAATCCACTAAATTTGCTTGGTTAAAATCGAACTAAATTGAAATCGAACTTAAAAATACTCGAAACAAAAAAAATTTGAAATTGAAAGGCTAAAATATTAAAAAAGCCCCTGAACTTTGTTACTTTATTTAAATAGGCTCTTATACTTTTATTGCATCTAGATAAGCCCTTATATTTTGATTTGTACTCAAATAAGCTCTTATTTCAAATAAAAGATTAAATATGAATAAAAATTATTTCAAACTAATTTAACCAATCAAAATTCAATTAATTTGATTCAACTAAGTCACATTTGGATTTAAATTAATTTTTATAGGTTGATTTATTCAATTAATTTGATGTCTAAAATTATGATTTAAACTAACTGAACTAATTAACATTTTTTTAAGTATATAATATACAGTATAATATACATAATTAAATATTATATAATATATTCTATCTAATTAGCATTTTTTTATGTAGAAAGTTAGGTTTTAAATGTAATAAAAAAATCGATTAATCATTTTTATAAAAGATTGATTTATATTAATGGTTTATTTGGGTATAAATTAAGAATGAATGGCTTATCTGAGTACAAATTAAAGTCTATGTGCTTATTTGAACTCAAATAAAAGATTAATAGCTTATTTAGATGTAATAAAAGTCTAAAGGTCTATTTAAATAAAGTAACAAAGTTTAGGGGCTTTTTTAATATTTTAGCCAAACTGAAACTACCTAAAACAGAAAAAATCCAAAATTAAAAAAATCGAAATTGAAAAAATTCAATATTGAAATAAGAGAATTTTTATATATACCCATATTTTTATTCTTCTTATTCCATATCTCTTCATTGAATTACTGTTCATTATTCAGAAAATGGGATATGAATACAAAAAAGGGGATATATTTAGCAGCTCTCAATCCCAAATCGACGCCCGAACTCATCCGTTTGTCATTTCTAACAGAAAACACATCGCTTGACCCTTACGGCTTACAATCACAGAACTCGCTCATCCTATCTTTTTGGACACTGCAACACCACCTGACGTCCATCACCGCACCATCGCCTTCTGCTTTCTACTGGTTGCTCCAGACAAAAAGGTAATTTTCCGAACTGTAGTTTGGACTTTCTGTTTTCGTTCTCTTGCATAGCTTCTGTTTCGAATGCACAGGAAATTTTAGGGTTTGATGCTTTATTTCTTCGAATTTGAATTTTTTTATTTAACCTTTTCCGCCGTACTCAGAATATCATAATTTAGGGTTTCTTTTTTAGGTAGTACATAAAAAATAAAAATGGAGGAAGATGATGATTACGTTGAGTATATTCCGGTAGCGAAACGCCGAGCCATGGAAGCTCAAAAAATCCTTCAAAGAAAGGGCAAGTCTTCTGCACTTGAAGATGAAACTGAAAAATCTAATCTTGCTGAAGTAAAACCTAGTTTACTTGTAAAAGCAACTCAACTTAAGAAGGACCAACCCGAGATCAGTCAAATGGAACAAATTGTACAACAAGAAAAAGAGATGATTGAACATTTATCCGATAGGAAAACGCTTATGTCAGTGCGGGAACTGGCGAAAGGGATTACTTATAGTGATCCCTTGTTGACTGGTTGGAAACCACCATTGCATACTCGAAGGATGTCGAGAAAGGATAGGGATTTGATTCGAAAGCAGTGGCATATTATTGTTGATGGGGAAGATATTCCTCCTCCTATTAAGAATTTTAAGGATATGAAGTTTCCAGATCTAATATTGAAGAAGTTGAAGGCAAAGGGAATTGTGCAGCCAACTCCTATTCAAGTTCAAGGCCTGCCTGTTGTTTTGTCTGGAAGAGATATGATTGGGATCGCATTTACGGGGTCAGGGAAAACACTTGTGTTTGTGCTTCCATTGATTATGATTGCATTGCAGGAGGAGATGATGATGCCCATTCTTCCTGGAGAAGGTCCTTTTGGGTTGATTGTCTGTCCCTCTAGAGAGCTTGCAAGACAGACATATGAAGTGGTGGAGCAGTTTTTGGTACCTATGAGGGAATCTGGTTATCCAGAACTCAGACCATTGCTTTGTATTGGTGGGGTTGATATGAGGTCTCAGTTGGATGTTGTGAAGAAGGGGGTTCACATTGTCGTAGCTACTCCAGGGAGACTGAAGGATATGCTTGCCAAAAAGAAGATGAATTTAGACAATTGCAGGTATGATTATTTTTTTTTTTAGCACTTTTGGTAACACCATTGTCAATTAGCTAAGCTGATACTTTTGGTCTCATGAACATGAGTTCATTATATATTAAAATATTGTTGGTTATGGTAACTTAAGCTGCTACTATCTGCATTGACGGGATCAGAGATGCTAAATGCCATAGATGCTTAGTGAGGGAAAAAGCTACTACTTTTGTTTTGACATTTAATTTTTTCTGACTTGTTTAAAAATATCTCTGTACTTTTGCCAATATGAGTGGTATTTATTTATTTTGTGCATGGTGAAAATATGTAGTGTTCTTTACTTCTTTGTTTTGCGATTTTTCTTGCATTTATTTTCAAAGATATTGTATGGTGTCAAATCTGTCACAGTCAGCTTAATTTTGGTTTGATTGTTAATTTCTTGGCATTGCATTTATTGGGAAAAGGCTTTGCACTTCGTTTTGGTTTTCTATGTTATTAATAGGGTTTAGATATTTGTATGTGCTTTTGCTTTTATGTAATGTTTGGTGCTTCTGCGGTTTCTTTTTTTTTTTTTTAACTTGCACATAATTTCAAAGTTAGCAAATGTGTTGAAGCTGTTACAGCTGGCATTTTTACCCCCCAAACATAGATTATATGTAAATTAAATTTTTTTTACCCCACAATATCGGAACCTTGTGCACTTGGCTGCCCTTTAGATAGATATGATACTCAAGCAATTGGTTTTTCTTCTCCAGGTACTTGACATTGGATGAAGCAGATAGATTAGTGGATTTAGGCTTTGAAGATGATATCAGAGAAGTGTTTGACCACTTTAAAGCTCAAAGGCAAACCCTTTTGTTCTCTGCAACCATGCCCACCAAAATTCAAAACTTTGCCAGAAGTGCTTTAGTAAAGCCAGTTACTGTTAATGTTGGAAGAGCAGGAGCTGCAAATCTTGATGTGATTCAGGAGGTCGAGTATGTGAAGCAAGAGGCAAAGATTGTTTACCTCCTTGAATGCCTACAAAAAACCCCTCCTCCTGTTTTAATATTTTGTGAGAATAAGGCTGATGTGGATGACATTCATGAATACCTTCTCTTGAAAGGGGTTGAAGCTGTGGCTATTCATGGAGGCAAGGACCAAGAAGAGAGAGAGTATGCCATTTCATCCTTTAAAGCTGGCAAGAAGGATGTCTTAGTTGCAACTGATGTTGCATCAAAGGGTTTGGATTTTCCTGATATTCAACATGTGATCAATTATGATATGCCTGCAGAAATTGAAAACTATGTCCATAGAATAGGACGAACAGGGAGATGTGGTAAAACAGGAATTGCAACCACATTTATAAACAAGAATCAGAGTGAGACAACCCTGCTTGATTTGAAGCACCTATTACAAGAAGCCAAACAAAGGATTCCACCTGTCTTAGCTGAGCTCAATGATCCAATGGAAGATGTGGATGCAATCACTAATGCAAGTGGTGTAAAGGGTTGTGCTTATTGTGGTGGGTTGGGACATCGTATCCGGGATTGCCCCAAGTTAGAGCATCAGAAAAGCATGGCTATTGCAAATTCTAGAAGAGATTACTTTGGTTCTGGTGGTTACAGAGGAGAAATTTGATTTGTACTTGTAAGTACACTGAACTCATTTTGGTTTGTATCAGACATAACGAGTCTGTGGTTGTGGCGCCTTAGTGTAACTTTTATTTCTTATTTGACGTGAACTAATGCAGAGTTCAATTACGAGGAAAATAGAACTATGTCCTTTCTTTTTTGTTTAGAAGTGCTTTTTTCACGTCATCTATGCTGATTTTCTTGTTTTGGGGAAACTTTGCTGCAGTTTGATTCTGTGTGCGTGTTTTCGAATATGATTAACTAGTAAATAATGATCTGTGAATAAAACTTAAAAAGATGTGGCCAGGAAAAATGGGGAATTTTTATAGTATGCTTAGAAATTTTGACATTATTGTATGTTTAACTTATAAAACACATTATTGAATATAAATTTAGAATCATTAGATGTAAAATATGATAGTAGTATTGTAAAAATATGATTATCAATATAAACATTAGTATCAATAAATTTAAACGTATGATAATTTCGCTATAATGTATGTTTTATTAATTATCTTTGCATATTTCTAACATATTTTACTCATAATAATTTTAGATTATGTTTAATCATGTATTGTTTATATTAATTTTAAGTTAATTATCAAAGGTTTACAATACTGGTAACATATTTTACATTTAATTATTTTAAATTTACACTTAATCATACATTTTTTGCGTTGATTTTACAGTAATATTAAAATTTATGACTTTACTATAAAATTTCTCGGCCAAAAGGATATGATTACCATTAAGCTATACTATAAGTGATTGAGAGAATGAGAAATTCGGGGGAAAAAAGCTTAAATTCAAGTTATTGCTACTTCTGGCATACAGTCCTAGGATATTTTTTGGGCACCAACAGTTCCTAGGAAATTACTTGAACATTCAAAGTCCTTTCAAAAGATAGTGGTAGATAAAATAAATCTATTTACAACGTAAATTTATATGATTGGATGTGTAACTCTTTTTTTTTTTGTTCAGAACAAAGCTTTCATTACACAAAGAATTACAGAAGGTTTAGCAGCTCCCTGGGTGGACAAGTAAACCAATTATGGGAACATTTCCGAATCCTGGTTTTCCTTGCAACCCAATCGGCCACACCATTTGCTTTCTTATTAACATACAGAAACGAAATGTTAGAGAAGAATTGCTTAAGGTTTAGGATATCCTCCTCTACTGCCAGTGTCTGCCGACACCGAGTAGGAACCTTTCCATTTAGTCGCCCAATGACTTCCGCACAATCTGATTCAACAAGAACATTTTGCCAACCACGCCGCATCGCTAGAAAACACCCCAATCTGATCGCCAATGCTTCTGCAACCACAACTGCACCAGCTCTACAGATGGAATGTGTTCCATCAACAATTACGCCATTTTCATCCCTAATGACCACAGCAATACCAGCAGCACTTGAAACCGCGTCAACAGAAGCATCACAATTTACTTTCACAAAGGAGGCTGGAGGTCTTTCCCAAGTAAAGCTCATTTCTGTCTCGTCCCTTGAAGGGGAGTTGGTGCAAGCCTTTGCAAGAAATTCTTTAGAGAGAAAACAAGCCTCCAACCACAGTTCAATAGGATCCCCTGTTTTATTTTCAAACACAAAATCATTTCTACATTTCCACAGCAGCCAACACAGGTAGGCGATGCATCCTTTTGGGTTAGGAGAACCAAACTCAGGCAAAGGCCTCACTGCTTCGTTCCACCAGAATTTGAACCCTTTAAAACCTTCTCTCCGTGGGCTAAAGCTGAATGAAGATGCCCTCCAGACTGCTAATGCAAAAGGACAGAAAAACAGCACATGTTCGACTGTTTCAGGTTCTTGATCACAACGAGGGCACTGAGTTGCACTCCTTTTTAGCCTTCTAGCGAGATTTTCACAGGTCCCAAGAGCATTATTGCATGCTCTCCAAATGAAATTCTTCACTTTGGGTATGGTTGGGAGGAGCCAAACACTTCTCCAAAAAGTTTTGTCGAAACAAGACCCAGAGCTAGATGAAGGGTCCGAACTCTGACCTTGAAGAGACTCAATGGCATGGAATCTAGATTTGACAGTGAACTCCCCATCTTTTGAAAAATGCCAGACCAATGAATCCTTAAGACCCTGGGGACCAATAGGAATTGAGGCAATAGCATCAGCTGCTTCTTTTTCAAAAAGTTCCCTCACAAGATTCATTCTCCATGACCTGGTAACATTATCAATCAGCTGAGACACTAAGAAAAACCTGTTACCATTAGGTCTAAGAGATCGAATACGAAAAGAATTCAAGGATGGAACCCACTGGTCCTCCCAAATTTGGATGTTACATCCATCCCCGACATTCCAACGAGTTCCCAACTTCAGCACTTCAATTCCTTCACACAGACTCCTCCAACCCCATGAATAAATCCTTCCTTTGGCTGCATTTAGGACCGTGGTGAAAGGAAAGTAGATTGCCTTCATCACCTTAACCCAAAGTAGATTCGGGTTTTTGAGCATTCTCCAGGCTTGCTTTGCCAAAAGAGCCTTATTAAATGTCGTGAAATCTCGAAATCCCATTCCCCCTCTTTCCTTGGACCTGGACACTTTCTGCCAACTCATCCAGTGTATTGACAATTCCGATTCAGCATTTCCCCACCAGAATTTAGAAAGGATAGAATTTATCTCCTGACAGAATGAGAGGGGAAGTTTGAAACATTTCATGACAAATACAGGAACTGCTGAGGCCACGGACTTTATTAAAGTCTCTTTCTCGGCTTGGGAGAGCAGTTTCCCTTTCCATGCACTTGTTTTGGACTTGAGTTTTTGGATGATGAAATCCAATGCTTCCTTCTTCCCTCTTCCCCACAAAGATGGAACTCCCAAATAGTTACTTTTTCTGCCCATGTCCCGTATCCCCCATTTATTTTTGACCTCTTCTCTGAAATTTCTATTTGTATTTGGAGAGAAAAAAACTGCCGATTTTGCAAAATTAACCTCCTGACCTGTTGCATTACAAAATTTTCTGAGGATATCCAAAATAACATCACAATTTTGTTCATCAGCATAGGAAAACAGCAAGCAATCATCCGCAAATAGCAGATGGCTAAGGACTGGGCATCTTCTATTAATTTGAAAACCTTTGAACCGACCTTCTGCAACTGACTTGTCAATAAGCAAAGATAGCACATTACTAAGTAGAATAAAGAGATAAAGAGAAAGTGGATCACCTTGCCTGAGACCTCTTTGGGGCTTGAAGGTTTGACCCCTCACTCCATTTACAACAATAGCCATCTGAGGAGAAGAAATGCATTCCATGATTCTCTCGGTCCAAAAATCACTGAAACCCATCTTCCTCATTAGGAGCTCTAAGAATTTCCAATCCACTTTGTCATAGGCCTTGCTGAGATCAATTTTAAAAACCAGACCTCCTCTATTTCCTTTCCTCCGATTCTTGATGGCATGGAAAACTTCATGTGCCAAGATGATGTTATCCTGTATTTGCCTTCCTAGGACAAAAGCTGTTTGACACTGAGAAATAATCCCAGTTAGCAGAGGTTTAAGCCTATTAGACATAATTTTATATATCACCTTGTAAGAAAAATTGCATAGGCTAATTGGCCTGTAATGCCCAACCTCTTCAGGAAATCTCTGCTTTGGAATTAGAACCACACTGGTCCTATTGATCTCCTTTAGGAGGTGACCACTTTGGAAAAAGCCTCGAACTGCCTTTCCTAGATCCTCAGCAATAGAATCCCAGAACTGCTAAGAACTGCTAATACATTGACCTTGGGATCTCCGAAACCTTGATTTTCTAAATAGAACTTTGTGACGTACTTCTCGCTGCTGTTCCTCGAACCTGTCCTTATTTACTCCTTAATATTATATCATGTGCCCAAGCCATGTTTTGATTCCAAAAACATAGTAAACCAATGGGTAAATAAATATGGATAATTATTACATACACTGATAATGGAGTTTTTTTACTCCACAAGCAGCGTTAAGATCGTAACACATGTCTTATTTTATTTATTTTAATATTTTTATAAGACACATGTCATGATCTTAACGCTGCTTGTGGAGTAAAAAAAACTCCACTGTCAGTGTATGTAATAATTATCCAATAAATATATTGGACTAATATGGATTTTAATTAGGACTTAAGTTAAAGTTGAAATTCTGATGGAAAACTCAGGGAATTGAGATTGAATATGCACTTGTGAATAATGATGTGAACAGTGACAAAACAATAGAAATATGGAAAAAGGGAAGCTTAGCGTGCATTTGGCTTATGAAAACATGTTTATGAAAATAAAACTGTTTTTCATTTTTATTTTTGTGAAAAATAGAAAATATAAAAGTAAACATATTTGGTTGAAGAAATGGAAAACAAGTTTTTGAAAAATGAAAATGGGTTAAAACTAGAGAATAAAAAAAAGTTGTTTTTATTGTTTTCTAAAAAGAATAGAGAACAATTAGAAAATGTGAAAATAATGGATTCTTTAAAATTTTTTAACATGATTTTTAAATACTTAAGAACCCAATTTCGATTCACAATAGACAATATTTTGTTTTTTTTTTTTGCTAAAGTTGAAACCCTATAAATCCTTTCTTTAAAATCTTATATAAATATATAAAAACTAAAGCTTTTGGCTAAAAGTTTAATATCCTACATAGATAATCCAAATATTTAACGCATGTATTATATTAAAATAAAAAAATAATTATCATTTTTTAATTTTATAAAATTAATATAGATATCTATATACATTAAAATTACAAAATAAATCAATTATCTTTTGAAATCAATTATCTATTTCATTTTTTTCAATGTTTTTTCAAATTTAACATCAATAATGATTAACAAATTAAATTCCCAATATTGAGATAAAATTACCATCACATAAAATACCAATATATATTAAAATTAAAAAATTCAATTATTTTTTTTTGAAATTGTTTAGATATGATTAAAATAAAAAAAATCACATATCTTTTTTCAATATCTTATCTTAAATTAATGTACTGCCAATAAAATATCCTAAAATGATATACATTTATTTTATATAGATTTAAATTTAAAAAATCAATTATCTTTTTTCAATTTCTTTGCTTGTGTAGGTTTAAAATTAAAAAAAAAAGTATTTATACTACAATAAAATGTACTATATTTTCATTATCCTAGTTTTGCCTTGGTATTTTTATTTATTAAGTAAATTGAATTTGAAAAATATAATATGGATTGGGATAAAGACTAATAGAATGGTGATGACCGGCAAAATAATACTAGGCAATCTAAGAACAACCTTTTAAGTAAAAATATTTTTTCAAGTTATTATCTTAAATCATTTGCAGTTTGTTTTATTATTGTTACATTTTACTTTTTTTGGTCAAAAATTGTAATTTAATTTAATTTTTTAGTAATTGTTTTTCTTTTTTTTTTTAAAAAAAATGTAGATATCAAATGCATTTTCATAATTTTCATTTTCAAAAATAAGTTTTCGTTTTCATGTACCAAACATATTTTTCATAATTCAAAAAACAAAAAATGAAAATTGTTTTTAGAAAATAAAAACAAAAAATAAAAAAAAAATATTTTTATAAACAAAACGGAGCCTTAGAGTCAACTTAAGGTTTACTAGAAGTGACATCTAAAAGAATTAGAAGTCACACCTAAGAGAGTTAGTCACACAACTCGTTTTAGTTTAAAAAGAAGTACAAAGTCTATTTACAAGAAAGCAAGCAATTGTAACCCTAACACAACAAATACTCCTTACAAAAATCTAAATGTGCTAGTCCCATTCATAAAAATAAAACCTTTGACTTTAAAACATAAATAACTAAAAAAAAATAATTTCTGTTTGTTCTAAACTTAAACATAGAAAAACTTATTCAAGCTCTCAACAAAGCATCTCATCATTAGACCGATGTCAAATTAATGCTTCAAACTTAGAACCAGCATTGGCATGCCTTTTTAACACCATGAAGGTCGATACAATTTTTCATCATTTCTCTCAGCTGGGAAAAACTCGACCTTAATGGGTTAAAAGCATGATAATAATCATAACGGGTAGGATTGAGGCATGCAACTCTTGCTCTGTAATCCAAGTGCAATCTGTGATAACTGTAAAATTTTCACTGTTTAATATTGAAAATTCAGTGAAATAAATACATGAATTAATTATGAGATCAGAATATTGTGGAAATTTCGAAAATGGAGGAAGTGACGGAATTGAGAAATTCGAGTGAAAGAAATTAAGTTGGAAATAAAATAAGGAATAGAGGAAATTTAATTTGGATAAATAGAAATCCAAATTAAATAAGAAAATGAGGAAGAAAATATATATATATATTGTAAATACAATATATATATATAGTATTATTTCATTTATATCAAAATATATAAATGTAATTTAAGTTAAAAGTATGTAGATATATATATATATATGTATTAAATATATATGTGTGTTGATATATAATATATATATCTATAAAACATTATATAGTATGTACTATATAATATAATATTAATATTATATTTATAAAGTAAATTATAAATATAATATATAGCAAAAATTAAATAAAAAAAAGGAAAACAGAGGAAGAATCGGGAGAAACCCGAGCTTCCCTGATGAAGAAGCCGACCACGTCGGCCGGCCAAAGGGAGGAAGAGGTGAGGCGAGAGACGTCGCCGGTGAACCCAAGAGAGGAAGACGAGACGGCCGGCGATGGAAGACAACGGAAACAGAAATGGAAACGAAGGAAAAAAACCGGCCGAGAAAACCGAAGGAGAGGAAGAAGAGAAATCGGCGGTGCCGGCCAATTTGGCCACCGCCACCGCCACTCGAACCTCGGCGGAGGTGAGAGGAAGGAGAAAAGAGCCACCAGTGAGGCCAACGACGGCGAAGGAAGGCCGACGAAGGAGGAGAGAAACCGAGGCAAAATCCGAGTATATCCGCCGTCGTGCCGCCGATCCAGGCCGAGCTGAGGCCCCCGGTAGGTTCACCTTGACGCCGGCCAGTTGCTGAGCTACTAAACCGCCAGAGAACTGATCGTCGGAGAAGAACTGGTGTGAGGGGAAGGCAACCGGTCTGAAGGGCCTGAACCGGCTAGGAAAGAAAGGAAAAGAAAAGAAAAAGAAAAAGAAAAAGAAAAGAGAAAAAAAAGAAGAAAGAGAAAGAGAAAAAGGAATTCTGGGAATTTGGAAAATTTTCGAGAATTCGAAAATTACGGGAAATCCCAAGAATTACAGGAATCGGTAAGAAGTCCCGAAAAGTGTTAAATTATTTAAATAATTTATTTATTTAAATAATTATGGAAAAATTCTAAATTTTTAGAATTTAAATTTCAAAAAATTCCCTCGATGATCGAGCCGATGAAATCGGATGAGGTGAATACGGGCGTGACCTTCGAGAGGCAGTCGCCGACCCGAAACAGGTAAGGGAGACATGTGCCGCCTGTAAGGATATTCGGCAATGTTTTAAATTATGCATTTAATTTATAAATGCAATTTATAATGATTAGTTTTGAAAATTGTGATGATTTATCGGTTTCAAATTGTGGTGAAATACTAGTTGAGAAATATAAACTGTATTTTTCGTGCAAGAGGCTAGCCAAATCGGCAGCCGTTATACTGCCGAAAAATTATCGAAAAATTACTGAAATTTACCGAAAATCACCGAAAACCAAAATAAAAGATTTGATTTCACGTGAATCGATTTTCGGATACGAAAATCGAGAAATTAAATAAATTTCATAAAACATCAATATAGTGATATTTAATTTTAAAATATTCATGTTTTCGAGAATGGTGAAAAGGAAATCATCGAAAATTCACCTGGTAGGTGATATTTCACGTGAAACGAGATGAAAATGAAAAAGAGACTGAAGTGAATATTTTTATAAATATTCTTAAATATTCACTCGATTTCATATAAAACCTTTATGGTTTTAATTATGGAAACAAAAAATTATGAAAATTCCATAAAGGTTAAGAAATGATGGAAAACCATGTTTTGGATAAAAAGCACGGGAAAGCGTGCATATGTGTTTTACGATGGAAAAGGACAATTTTGCCCTTTTATTTCTACAGTGATGATTTTGCAGACTGTTTTCACCGTATGGAAAACATGATTTATACCTTTATGAAATGTTTTGAAAAATGTTAATTAGTTTATAAATTTCATAAAGGTGATGATATTTACATAGGAGCCTTATAATATTTGTGAAATATTTCGATTTACTGTATTTAAAATCCATAAAGGCTAAGGTACGGTTTTTACACTGTTTTGAGACTTAGGCCCCGAGCTTCATGCATCACATATACTGTTACTGTCACGTGGCTGATTGACCAGCTAGTCATCAGCGTCCTGGATTGTCGCCTAGCAAGCGTACACCAAGGACATATTATAGATCATGACCATAGATCTCATTACTGTTATTGTGTCCCTAGTGGACGAGATAGCATGATTTAAATGTAGGGTGATGCCTAGTCTAACATACTGATTACTGTTTACTGAAAGGATTCACGGAATCCTATTTACTATACTGTACTGTTTACTATACTGATTACTGTTTACTGATGAAAAACCGTACCAAAACACTGTTTACTGAACTGTACAGTTTACTGAAATGGTAGTCACTGATTTCTGTTTTACTAAAGAAAAAGCTACCATTTACTGTTTACTGAACTGAAAGCTACCATATACTATTTACTGAATGGGTAGCTACTGCGTACTGTTACTGATTGAACCGTATCGAGATACTGTTTTACTGAATACTGAATATACAGTTTTACTAAGCTGTACGATACGGTTACTGATTTAAAAAGAGAAATAAATGTTTATTCTAAAAGAATAACATAAGAATTATTTCTAAGATAGAAATAATCGAAGAAGTAATTATCCAATGACTGGATATTAACACATCACTGTACTGTACTGTTTTTACTGTACTGAAGAGAAGAGAAGAGAAGTAAACCACTGTTTTTATTACTGAACTGCCACGTGTTTTAAAGTAGACTGAAGTGAAAAGAAATAAGTGGTTTACTCCGTGGAAAAACGAAAATTATATCGTTTTGAAAACAACGGAAATAGTACTCTCCACAGTTGCTTCTAGGTTCCAGAACAAGTCAGGTATTTCAAAATACCTGCCTTACTCTATCTGGATCCCTAACCGACTGTAGTATCCTTCCTACATGTGTGCCTAGAGCCAGCTAGAAAGATTTTAAAGAAAATGAAAAAAATTATTTTCAGTATATAGATAGCTGAATATCAAGTGTGACATATAACTCTCTTACTGAGCCGTGGTTTGCTCACCCCTTAATTTTAAACATTTCAGGTTTTTAATGATTGTGAAATCCAGGGGTTGTGGATTACGACTGCACATAAAGGACAATTTGACAGACCGACTGATTTATATGAGGTACGATCATTTATTTTCTGTATTTAGACATGTATGCAGTACTACTTGCTTATTAAGTAAGATAGGGGATGCATGTAATATAAACAATGTTATGTAAATTTGTTTAATAGTTAGTAAAAGTGAAGTATCACAGACAGCCCAACCGGATGAATTGTGCAAAATAAGATGAAAAATGTGGTAACGGGTTGTTACAGATTTAATGGTATCAGATCATGGTTGGCCTGATGTCTGTGGATACGTTTAGAAAGAAAAGTATTAAACATCCCTGGTAGTACTGTGTCGTCTGAATACATAGCTAAAATAAATGATTGTAAATTGAGAAAAATAAATTAAAGGGAGTGAGAAAGTATAAATTGAGAATGTTAAAGAAATAATAGGCTCAGAAATTACCAGAAAATTGGTGATTCTTATAATCTAAATGAAGGCTTGTTCGGTAAGGAACCGAAAGGACTAGGTGAGGGCCCCACCAATACTTTTCGATCCAAATCGAACTGAGACCTGAAAATGATGATATAAAGGAGGGAAATGAAATATCATCATTAAATAGACTTTAAGATCACCGATTGAGGGTAATTTGAAGAGAAAAAAATTTTGACAAAAAATGACCAAAATACCCCTACCTCCAAAATTTTACCGGGAGTCAGAATAGATCAACAGAAGTTGGAATTGAGTGATTTGACAGAGAAATTGATGATGTAAAGCTAAATTACAAGCAAAATAATCCAATTATGGATTTTAGTGAACTTCTCTGTCGAAATTGAACAAGATCTTAATGGCTGATATTAGTATGAGAAATGATACTATCAGCACATAGATAATGAGATCATTGATTCAAAAGTATACTGAGGAGAAAGAAATAAATGTCAAAATGACGAAAATGCCCCTATGTTGGGCAAAGTCTGAATTGTGATAAAACTAAGTAGATCTTGAATCCATTGATGATAATGGAGTTATTAATGGCATAGAGGATGTCATATGGATATATCGATCCCTATTACTGATTCCACTAACACTTAAATTACGGACGCGAATTACGAGTGACCTAGTGAACGGGCTAGGCCTCATGATAGATCCTTGAAGGGTGACCCAGTGAAAGGGCTGGGCATTCTCAAAAAGGATTGTATAAATGTGTACAGGCTGATGGTGGACGGGCCGAGGCCTTACACGATGCGATCCAAGGAGTGTATAGTGGAAGGAATGTTATAAGATGATTGGCCCAATTATTAACTGTAAGGGCCGGAATTAAAAGTGTATTGAACGGGATCGTTGAATACTATGGAAAGTCAAATGATTACAGGAATTGACTGATGAGGTGAATAGTACAGATAATGAAATACATATTAGTGTGGTTACTTACGGTTCTATATATTTTACTACTTTGAGATATCAAACAGATAATTTTATATAAAACTAAAATATCTTGAAATATGTGTTACAGAATGAGGTACTGTGCGGAGTACTACGAATTGGAGAATATGTATAAGAATAGTAAAGTGATAAAAAGAAGATGACAGCTAACCTAAGTTCTTCAGGACCCTTGAGACAGAACTGTGATGGGGGACCCAATGTAGTCAACCCGTAGTGGATCATGTGTTGTGAGATGCGGGTGAACAATGTTATCGCCGACTCACTAGTAAGGGTAAACCTGGGGTGAAAGGATCGCTTAGGGGATGCTCGCCGACGGCCGATTCGAACGGGCGGGACTCTTACAAGGAGCTTAATGATAACATGAGTGTAAGGAACTAGGTACGTAAGGGTGCCAGGGTTCAAACCTCGTGGATAATATGCTTAAGGGAGTTAAACCTGAATTTATTAAATGAACTTGATTTCAAAGTAAATTACAGTGGTAATAAATGGTTAGCTGTAACATGTGTGATAACTGTTGTACTTACTACAGCTTACTGGAATGAGATTTGTAAGGCTGTAAAGTATGAGTAAACAATGAAATCAAGGTAGAGTATGAGTCGAAATGAATCGAATAGTAAATGTCTCTGCCTTGAGAATACACAGTGTAAATGATAGGACATGAGGATGAAATGTCCGAATTAATAAGAAATGTGTGATTAAAGAAAGTATCGGATTTGATTTCCGATAGAACTTCCAGAGTTATATAAATTGGAGGAATTGAGATAACATTGACTCGATTTTGAATATGAAATCTAATTCTAAGCTTATATCGGAGAACTTAAGAAAATCCGAAAGCTTAAGAAATCCACTCTGGAAAATGTGAGAATAATGAAATGCATATGTATAAGGTGTGTTGAGGGAAATACAGATAACGTAAATTGAGGATAAGAAACTTATCTGTATAAGTGTAAGTGAGAGAAGCATTGATGATATTGAGATGTAGATGAAATAAAGTGATATAGTAAATGGTTACTATGTAATAAAGTTTTGTGAAGAACAAATATTCATCTACATGATGAAATAGACGCTTTATGGATCTGATTCAATATGCATGAGGAGTTTATAAGACTAGCCTCGGTATAAAGTGTCCTTAGATAAAAGATGGGAGATTGATGTCCATAAGATGATGATTAGAACTCGGAGTGAATTTTATGAGTTCCTATTGAGGTTACAAGGTTAATGATTTACCTTGTGAGGTATATAAGCCTAGAGAATGAGACATCCATACATGAGTAAATTGATGAAATGCTGATAGAGCCTAAAGTACAAATGAAACATGAGCAGCATTGTGGTATAACCCTTAAACTCTTAAAGAATGTGGAATTGTGCTAAGATTGGCAACTAAGATGTTTGGCTAGACAGTGTCTCCTTATGAGGGATATATGATCTCGAGATGACAGAGTGACAGTGAATCTGTCTATGATAGAGAGATAATGATTGAGATACGAAACTAATGAGTCTAGCTAGATACTACTGCCAGTCTATAAAAAGAGTGATGAGACTAGCTGCTCTATAGATGAGACCTAATTAAAGAAATTAAAGTTGGTAGATGGATAAGTGTAAAGAAAAGATGGTATGCAAGATTTTAAAAGATCTTAGCAGTATAGTACCATACCAATTGAGAAAACCGACTAAAAGGATGAGAGTAAAAATATGAAAAGATGAAAGTGGGAATATGAAAACAAAAAATGAAAGTGGAATAAGGAAATAAATTGCATGATGAGACAGGAACATCAATATGAAACAGTTCCCAAAGGTAAGACTGAAAGTGATTTGTGTTGGTTATCATATAATTGTGGCAAAAAAAAAATCAAGCTAGATTTGATAAGTGAAAGTAATGATACTCAAAGGAGTAAAATGAATGAAACGTGTTATTTTACTGCCAGTATATAAATGAAAAATGATAATACATATAACCACCGTAACATGATAGAAACGGTGGAAGCATATAAATGATGTGGTGATTAAATATATAAATTGAGGATTCAGTTATGGAATCTAAATTATGAAAAGAGATGTAAAGACCATACTACATGAAGAGAATATGATTGTCTCATGATTTGTGATTGTAAGAAATAATCCATAATAAAGTCTGCAGGTGAGATGCCGCCTTGATAAAATGAATAATGTGGACAATAAAGAGTCCAAAAGAGAAATGATGATATGGAAGTGATTAAAGACTGATGGTCTGAATAGAATCACTTTCCATTATCAGACTCTTAGATTCTCTAGTGCATTAGTCGCAGTATGAGTAAGAAACAGTGGAGATGTATATGTACAGTTCCAGTGAGCATTACATGTGATAGGAGTCTCTGAGATGCCATATGCTTAATGAGAAATAGCAAAAGGCTTTGAGATCCCAAGTGTATTGATAGCATCGCTCCGTACTGATGTAAATATCTTAGCGTAATATTGAAACGCTTGAAGATACATTGAGAGAGCAGATGCATGAGATGTATAAGCTACTGGGACACTTACATATAATTGATTGACATGAGTACATGATAGTACCGAACTATATCGACTTGGCACTAAGTGAGAAAAATGGACGATGAACAGCATAGATCAGCTGTGACATGAAAAATACTGTGCATGGACTCTTATGTGAAAAGAGGAATGAAATGAATGACTCCCAATTTGATGAATGAACTTACGGGAGTATAGATATATATGATGAAAAACAGCATGTAGTGGTCTAAAGTACTCTTGATGTTGAAAGTGTACTAGCAGTATTACTTGGAGGATGACTTAGAGGTTAAAAGTCGTAAGTATACGAGATATACCACCTTTTGACTCAAGTTAAATTCGGAGGACCGAATTTCTTAAGGTGGGGAGAATGTGATAACCGTAAAATTTTCACTGTTAATATTGGAAATTCAGTGAAATAAATAAATGAATTAATTATGAGATCGGAATATTGTGGAAATTTCGAAAATGGAAGAAATGACGGAATTGGGAAATTCGAGTGAAAGAAATTAAATTAGAAATAAAATAAGGAATAGAGGAAATTTAATTTGGATAAACAGAAATCCAAATTAAATAAGAAAATGAGGAAGAAAATATATATATATATATATATTGTAAATACAATATATATAGTATTATTTCATTTATATCAAAATATATAAATGTAATTTAAGTTAAAAGTATGTATATATATATGTATTAAATATATATGTGTATTGATATATAATATATATATCTATAAAATATTATATAGTATGTACTATATAATATAATATTAATATTATATTTATAAAGTAAATTATAAATATAATATATAACAAAAATTAAATAAAAAAAGGAAAACAGAGGAAGAATCGGGAGAAACCCGATCTTCATCGATGAAGAAGCCGACCATGTCGGCCGGCCAAAGGGAGGAAGAGGTGAGGCAAGAGACGTCGCCGGTGAACCTAGGAGAGGAAGATGAGACGGTCGGCGACGGAAGACAACGGAAACAGAAACGGAAACGAAGGAAAAAAATCGGCGGAGAAAACCGAAGGAGAGGAAGAAGAGAAATCGGCGGTGTCGGCCAATTTGGCCGCCGCCACCGCCCCTTGAACCTCGGCGGAGGTGAGAGGAAGGAGAAAAGAGCCATCGGTGAGGCCAACGACGGCGGAGGAAGGCTGACGAAGGAGGAGAGAAACCGAGGCAAAAAACGAGTAGATCCGCCGCTGTGCTGCCGATCCAGGCCAAGCTAAGGCCATCGGTAGGTTCACCTTGACGCTGGCTAGCTGCTGAGCCACTAAACCACCGGAGAACTGATCGCCGGAGAAGAACCGACGGTGAGGGGAAGGCAACCGGTCTGAAGGGCCTGAACCGGCCAGGAAAGAAAGGAAAAGAAAAGAAAAAGAAAAAGAAAAAGAAAAAGAAAAGGAAGAAAAGAGAAAAAAAGAAGAAAGAGAAAGAGAAAGAGAAAGAGAAAGAGAAAGAGAAAGAGAAGAGAAAAAGGAATTTCGGGAATTTGGAAAATTCCCGAGAATTCAAAAATTACGGGAAATCCCAAGAATTACGGGAATCGGTAAGAAATCTCGAAAAGTGTTAAATTATTTAAATAATTTATTTATTTAAATAATTATGGAAAAATTCTAAAATTTTAGAATTTAAATTTTAAAAAATTCTCTCGATGATCGAGCCGATGAAATCAGACGAGGTGAATACGGGCGCGACCTTCGAGAGGTAGTCGCCAACCCGAAGCAGGTAAGGGAGACATGTGCCGCCTTTAAGGATATTCAGCCATGTTTTAAATTATGCATTTAATTTATAAATGCAATTTATAATGATTAGTTTTGAAATTTGTAGTGATTTATCGGTTTCAAATTGTGGTGAAATACTAGTTGAGAAATATAAACTGTATTTTTCGTGCAGGAGGCTAGCCAAATCAGCAGCTGTTATACTGCCGAAAAATTATTGAAAAATTATTGAAATTTACCAAAAATCACCGAAAACCAAAATAAAAGATTTGATTTCACGTGAATCGATTTTCGGGTACGAAAATCGAGAAATTAAATAAATTTCATAAAACATGAATATAGTGATATTTAATTTTAAAATATTCATGTTTTCGAGAATGGTGAAAAGGAAATCATCGAAAATTCACTCAGTAGGTGATATTTCGCGTGAAATGAGATGAAAATGAAAAAGAGACTGAAGTGAATATTTTTATAAATATTCTTAAATATTCACTCAATTTCATATAAAACCTTTATGGTTTTAATTATGGAAACAAATAATTATGAAAATTTCATAAAGGTTAAGAAATGATGGAAAGCCATGTTTTGGATAAAAAGTACGGGAAAGTGTGCATATGTGTTTTATGGTGGAAAAGGACAGTTTTGCCCTTCTATTTTTACAGTGATGATTTTGCAGACTTTTTTCACCGTATGGAAAACATGATTTATACCTTTATGAAATGTTTTGAAAAATGTTAATTATTTTATAAATTTCATAAAGGTGATGATATTTACATGGGAGCCTTATGGATATGTGTGAAATAATTTGATTTGCGGTATTTGAAATCCATAAAGGCTAAGGTACGGTTTTTACACTGTTTTGAGACTTAGGCCTCGAGTTTCATGCATCACATATACTATTACTATCACGTGGCTGATTGACCAGCTAGTCATCAGCGTCCCGGATTGTCGCCTAGCAAGCGTACACCAAGGACATATTATAGATCATGGCTATAGATCTCATTACTGTTACTGTGTCCCTAGTGGACGAGATAGCATGATTTAATTGTAGGGTGATGCCTAGTCTAACATACTGATTACTGTTTACTGAAAGGATTCACAGAATCCTATTTAGTGTACTGTACTGTTTACTGTACTGAATTACTGTACTGATTACTGTTTACTGATGAAAAACCGTACCAAAACACTGTTTACTGAACTGTACAGTTTACTGAAATGGTAGCTACTTATTTTTTGTTTTACTGAAGAAAAAGCTACCATTTACTGTTTACTGAACTTAAAGCTACCGTATACTATTTACTGAATGGGTAGCTATTGCTTACTGTTACTGATTGAACCGTATCGAAATACTGTTTTACTAAATACTGAATATACTGTTTTATTGAACTGTACGATACAGTTACTGATTTGAAAAGAGAAATAAATGTTTATTCTAAAAGAATAACATAAGAATTATTTCTAAGATAGAAATAATCGAAGAAGTAATTATCTAATGCTGGATATTAACACATCACTGTACTGTACTATTTTTACTGTACTGAAGAGAAGAGAAGAGAAGTAAACCACTATTTTTATTACTGAATTGCCACGTGTTTTAAAGTATACTGAAGTGAAAAGAAATAAGTGGTTTACTCCGTGGAAAAACGAAAATTATATCATTTTGGAAACAATGAAAATAGTACTCTCCACAGTTGCTTCTAGGTTCCGGAAGAAGTCAGGTATTTCAAAATACCTGCCTTACTCTATCTGGATCCCTAGCCGGCTGTAGTATCCTCCCTACATGTGTGCCTAGAGCCAGCTAGGAAGATTTTAAAGAAAATGAAAAAAATTATTTTCAGCATATAGATAGCTGAATATCAGGTGTGACATATAACTCTCTTACTGAGCCGTGGTTTGCTCACCCCTTAATTTTAAACATTTCAGGTTTTTAATGATTGTGAGATCCAAGGGTTGTGGATTACGGCTGCACATAAAGGACAATGTGACAGACCGACTGATTTATATGAGGTTCGATCATTTATTTTCTGTATTTAGACATGTATGCAGTACTACTTGCTTATTAAGTAAGATAGGGGATGTATGTAATATAAACAATGTTAAGTAAATTTGTTTAACAGTTAGAAAAAGTGAAGTATCACAGACAGCCCAACCAGATTAATTGTGTAAAATAAGGTGAAAAATGTGGTAACGGGTCGTTACAGAATCAGATAGTTTACGTCTTTTCCATTTCACAAGAAACTCTTGTTAATCATTGTCGCAAGTAGAAATCTGATGAAAACCAACTATATCTTCAATTTGTTTTCCTTAATTTGTGGAGTAGGGGGAATGTGAATAGCAATAGTAACAAAACATGGATCATTACCATGACTATTATAAAGAGTACTCTACAATAAAGGCATTACTAATATGCATGCTAGTATGTAGTTTAAGCACATAAGTATTATAGTTAGTTTTCTTAAGTGTTTTGTAAGGGCTAGTTAGGGATGTAAAGAGATAACCTATAAAAAGGTATCCTACATCACCCGAACCAATTAAGTAGGATTAGGATATCTAATAATTGTGTTTGGGTAGGATTTGGGTAGCAACTTTACTACTTGTCAAGGATTCGAGTAGGGTTCGAATACTGATATTAGGACGCCATATTATCCAAACCCAATTATAAATAATAAATTTTAAAAATTATTATATATATTTTTATTTATAAATATTTATTATTAATAGAATTCTTAATTTAATTAATTCATTAAGTATTTTATTTATAATTTTTAACATAAATTCATTTTTATAAGTTAATTTAAACGTATTAATTTAATTTTTTTAATAATATGCATTAAAATTGATTTTAAATTTAATTTTGAGAGTCAAACTTTGACTTAATAAATAATTATTTAGAGAGTTCGGGTAGTTAAGATGTCACAACTCAAAGGCCATGACGTTCCCTTAACACTTACCTTATTTCATGTAGAAAATTACGAACTAAAATTTTCTTTTCTATTTACAAAGTATTCGGTGTTAGTGTAATAATTAAACCAAATCTTGCCTTAATAATATTATTTCTCTGGCTATATTATAAATCGCAAGGTGAATATAACTATTTTAGTCTCATATTCACTTATCCCAAAAGAAATGGGTCGAAAACCTCTCCCTTGTATTTTATCAATTTCCCTAGTAAAATTACCTGCATTAAAAATACATTTCTAACTTTCACAATACAGCCAGCTTTAATTTCCAAAATTCATACAATCATGCATCTCATGTTTCTCAAGATCCATCTCACTAGTAATTCCAAATTCTTTTGTTTACAGTTTATACGTATTTCAAAAAATGATACTATCTCGGATCGTACTCGATAACCACATAAATCTATATAATAATCTAGTACGATCCAAAGTTACATCCCATTTACTTCCTAGTACTGTGAAAATAATGTTTGCATAAGTATCAAAATGATATATCATTGTATATCTCAAAAGCACGAAAGCAAGGCTCGGAGAACATAGACGAGTACAACAGTTAGGTACAGTTCTCGAGAGAGCCTATATGAAGCCTGAGCTAGATATCAACTCATATGATCTACAGATGTTAAATTTAAGGGGGTGAGCAATCCACGGCTCAATAAGTAGCTTAAATAAATACAGACTAGGCTCATATCGTAAAATATGATCATACATGCATGAACTCCATAAAATATCATGTATGCACTCTGTCAAGATTAGCTACTATCATAAAATCTACAACAGATTGTATAGGCTCATTCATACTTTTCTTCATATCTTTAACTCGCATAATATCATCCTTTTCTTTCCTTTCATCGATATGGTTAAGCATGAAATAACTAACCATTTCAAATAACACATGATGCTATAACATAATAAAAGTAAAGTTCGATAACTATTCCAATTCACTGTCGTATGTATACTATCCATCTTATCTAATGACAGTTACAACATCACAAGTCACAATCGTTTTATCCATTGTCTCATTGGCGTATGATCTCCCATGATTCATCAGTACACTTACAGCACTTAGTTCTCAAAGGGTTCTAGAGGTGGCTCCCACAGTTCCGAAGAATCTATGTAGCACGTAGGTCCTTTGAGTTCTCTAGAGGTGGCTCACACGGTACAAAAGATTGAGTTTTACTCGGGTTTGCCTTTATGGCGCATGCTTTCTAATGGTTCATCGGAACTCGTGTAGCACTTAGCTCTCAAAGGACTCTAGAGGTGGCTCCCATAGTTTCGAAGAATCTGTGTAGCACGTAGTTCCTTTGAGTTCTCTAGAGGTGGCTTACACGATACAAAGGAATGAGTTTTACTCGGATTGGCCTCTATGGCGCATGCTTTCTAATGGTTCATCGGAACTCGTGTAGCACTTAGCTCTCAAAGGACTCTAGAGGTGGCTCCCACAGTTTCGAAGAATCTGTGTAGCACGTAGTTCCTTTGAGTTCTCTAGAGGTGGCTCACACGGTACAAAAGAATGAGTTTTACTCGAATTGGCCTCTATGGCGTATGTTTTCTATTGGTTCATCGGTACACGTGTAGCACTTAGCTCTCAAAGGATTCTAGAGGTGGCTCCACAGTTTTGAAGAATTATGTAGCACGTAGGTCCTTTGAGTTCTCTAGAGGTGGCTCACACGGTACAAAGAAATGAGTTTTACTCGGGTTTGCCATTTTGGCGTATGATTTCTAGTAGTAATGTTCTAAAAATCATTTAAATCCTCGAGTCACATATATACATCAGTTGTCATACAATTCCATTATCCTAGTTTCAATGAATACAACTAGGTGCTATTCGAGGTCCATGAATTTAAACATCGTAAGCTGTATATATACTGTATACTACTTCACATATTCATTCCCAAAGTATCGCCATATATTAGCATGCTTACTTGGTGCAACTTAATAAATCACATGCATTTCTCATAATGTAGGCACCGACAATTTATACGATTCTATATGCACAGTAAGCATAAACAAGTCATAGACATAATGCACAAGTCACAAATAAGGTTTTATTCTGGAAGAATACTACTCACGAACACATCAAGTCAACTTGTATCTTACCAAGACTTACCCTTGTAGTCTTTTCCATCGTATTTCACCAAACTTGATATAAATTAGATAATTATCGAATAAAGATTTCATTCATCTCTTACGAGATGATACTAATATGGTTTATTTAACCCACTTACCTCAATGCTTAGAAATCATCTTCCTCGGTCTTCCAAATTTAAGATTTGAGCTCCTACACTGCTCCAAGTCACTACAAATCAATTCATTTATTTAAATCATTATTTCCAAAAGGTATTTATTTTCCTTTCCAACACATTAAACCAGTCGGTTGATATCCATGTATATAGTGAGAAAATAAATAAATAAATATTCATTTTGAATATTTAATATTTCATAAATCATAAATAATTTCTCACTAAATCAAAATATTAAAACATGAATATTCAAATTAAATAATTTTCTCATAATTTCCACTTTATGGAAAAATTTGTGTAAATGGTCTTCGATTATGTTCTTAGACCTAATTTCAAGCATCTAAAAAATTTATAATATTTTAGAATAATTTTGGTAAATTTCGGCAGCATAACAGCTGCGGATTTCTAACCTTCTGCATCGAGATTACAGTATATGGAACCAGCTTTTCAACCACAATTCATGCATGTTTCAAACCAAATCATGTTCTCAACATTTCCATAAAATTTATCTCAATAAAACATGCATTCCCTATATCTCTACAACTCACACACTTCCTCCTTATCTGTACGGTGTTATTTCATTCAAACCGTATACTTTGTGGCCTTGAACCAATGATTATGTCCTTATTCGTCTCCTTTCCCATTTCATTTATTTAGATTCGGAGCTACAGAAGATGAGTCATACAAGTTCAATTCCGAAACATACATATACACTAAGCATTCTTAGAAATCCTACTCATTAAGGTAGAATTATTCTTTATAAGAATTTCCAACCTATCAATGCCTTTCTATTCATAACAGAAAATATCGAATTCTGATTAATGCACCGTCAATTTTATATGTAATCTGACTTAATTCCCTATCCAGAAGTACAAGGCCCATTTTCTAGTTCATTCCATATTGTTCCTCAAAATTTTCCAAAAGTTCAGCCCAATTCTGACCCATATGACATGATGGTTTTCTAACCTTTGTGCATTAAAATTTATATTAATAATTATAGGGATATCCAAAATTTTGAATCCCAAAACCATATGAATCTTAATCCAATTCCCTATTCAGAATAGCAAGTTTCACAATTTTATCATTTCGAAATTATTTTTAATAATTCCTCAAATTTGCCCTGTTTCGAAATGCATTCTGGCAGATTGTCTACTAACTTCTATGTACAAATTGAGCCAAATCTCAGGATAGGGTTGTCCAAATTGTGCAAACTCAAAACCATATTATCTTAACTCATTAAATTTTGCAGCCAAAGTCAAACTGTGATAATTTCTACAAATTTTCAAAGTTAACGCTGAGCATCTCGCCTACTGCACTGAGTGCCCTGTGTTCAACTGCCTATATCTCAGGCTACACAAACCCAAATTAGGTAATTCCAAAACCGAATTTTGCCTAACTCATAAAGCTACCTATAAAAAGTTTTTCAGAATTTATTTCATTCTAAAACCCCCAAAATGAATTTTTAAATATGTGGCTCGGATAGACAGTTTTCCAACAAAAATTGAAATCTACATTTGGTACTTTGTTTCTCTTCTTTTCTCAACTCTAACCTTATAAACATTTTCTATTTACTTAGTATATTCATCAAATACTAAAATACAACATTAAATCATGCCCAAACCAACCTTGGCCGAAACCCCCATTTACCATTTTTTCTTGAATTTTCAATCCTTTCTTCAAACTATTGTTTCTATGTTACTTAAACCTTTTTTAGCTTTCATTTCCTACCAATTTCATGCAACAAAATGCATGCATTCATCATGAACCATGGCTGGCCAAAACCCATAAATATGACACATTTTTATTCAGCCATTTTTAGGTAAATCCAATGCCATAATCTTTTTCTACAACTTGAATACACTAGGAACACAACCTTAAAACAATTAAAAGCCATAAACTTTTTTGGACAAATCTTACCTTGACCAAAATCTTCTTGGCCTTCTTTCTCCTTGTGCCTTTCTTCTTTTTTTCCTTTTTCCTTCTGGCTGCTCTTTCTTTTCTTTCTTTCTTCTGATTCTCTCCCGTGTCTCTCCTCTTCTCTTACACTTTCATTTTCTTATTTTATTTCCAAGACTTCTTTGAGAAGCCTTAGTTGATGTTGCCGAGAATGTTAGTGGAGTTTGATGGGAGAAAGTCCCATCAAACTCCATTAAGTCTTAACTTATTTTAAATTTGTTTTTATTTTAAATTTTCTATTCCTATCACAATTATTTATATTATATATTCTATAATTATAGTTACATAACTAATAGATATATGTAATTAATATATATGTATTTATATTTATTTATTTTTTTTGTTGTATTTTTGTATATATATAATAAGTATGTGTATCTATTTGAAGTATTACATATATATATATATATATATATTATATTTATACTTATCTACATATATATAAATATATATTTTATGTCTAATATATTTTTAATGGAGGTAAGTGTATATACATATGTATTCTTCCTTTACTTTAAAATTTACATATATATATATATATATTTAATACTCAATAGGTATATGTGTGTGTGTATATATATATATATATCTATGTATTCCTCACTTATTTATATTTTAATTGTTTTAATGTTCAAGTACACTACACTTCCTTTAGCATACTTGTGTCCTTCGTTTTATTAAAATAAATATACATATATTTTACGAAATATATGCATCTATCTGTTCTTATATAATTCTTGAACTTATTTATAAGATTTCTAAATTACACAAAGGTATAATTTATTTATTTTCTAATTTCACTAATTTGAGACTTCATTCTCATTAGTTGACATAAGAATAATAATTACAAAAATGTATCTCAATACTAGCTTATCTTATGTCTATTATTTATTCACTAGTATGGTACAAAGTTTTGTAGTTTTTACATAAGAGGTATTTTTTTGTATTAAATGAGTAAGGTTTGGATAGTAAAAATCAAAATATTTGAGTAGTTAAGAGCGTTTGGGCATTGTAAATTATAACTGGGTTTGGGCTCGTGTACTCCAAATTTAGCGAATACCCTATCTATTGCCATCTCTAAAACCAGCACACCTTGAATAAAGCTTTTAGTGAACCCCTCTTGGAATGTCACTTTCATTGAAATAAGCAAGCCCCCTTCTCAAATTAGCATATGTTGGCAATTGTATGTAGCAATTTTTTTGAAGCTCGTCATGGAATATATGATTGGCAAAAGCTTAAGCCTCCTCACTAGGATGACTCTCCATATGCAAAAAAACCAAATCAATTGGTTTCTAGGGTACTATACTTGTTAAACATTAGAATGGACTCAAACTTAATGGTTCAATTCATGGATGTTTTCAAAAATTTAATCATAAGCAAAATTTGATCTTAATTAACAACAGTATCGCAAACACAACATAGAAGAAGATCACTTAAATGAGTCTTAACAACTTTAGTTTGGTAAACAGTTAGTGGATAAGGGGTGAAAAAAGTTTAACCATCGATTAGAAACAATAGTCAAAGGTAACCCATGAAGTCGAATGACTTCATTAAAGAAAAGTTTTGCAACATGAGTAGCATAAGTAGCCTTAGAACAAGGAATAAATGAGCCATTTTATAAAATCGATCAACCATTACAAAAATTGAACTGTAATCAATTCTTGTCTTTGGTAATCCAAGAACAAAATCCATGCTCAAATCTTGAGTTTGACTTTGAGGTTCTGGTATGAATTTCATAATTTGAAGATGTGATTTGGGGTTTAAAATCTAGAGAGAAAAAATTTGGGGTTTGGCGTGGAACTAAGGTTTAGAAATGGATTTACAATAATTTGAAGTTAGAAATAGAATCTTGGTAGTTTATATATGAACATATTAAATTTTAGTAGAAATTAGAGTTAGTTTAGTGTTTGAAATCTAGAGAGAGAAAATTTGAGGTTTAATATGAAACTTAAGGTCATAGTTGAATTTACTAAAAATAAAGTTTAGAAAACTCTTCATTACTGTATAGTTGATATAATATGAAATTTGAGAGCAATTTAAGTTAAATTAGGGTTTAAAACCTAGAGAGAGAATTTGGGGTTTAATAAGAATCTTAAGGCTATGGTAGACTTGTCTGGAAATTGAGTTTAGGGCTAGCTACTAGAATGTAAAGTTGATGCATTAAAATTTGGAGTTAATTGTGGTTGCATTGTGGTTCCAAAAGTTTAAAGGCATAAATTAGGTTATTGAAAAGTTTTAAACAGTGTGGAATCAAGAATGTAAGATTGGTCAAAGAAACTAAATTTAGGATTTGACTTTTGTAGACAAGTATTGACTTTCATTGCACTTTGATCGAGGAACGTCTTGTTGATTTTAGAATCAAGGTTTGGTAATTTTGCTGGGATATTATTAGTATTCTAATCAAATCTCTGTGATTTTCCATTAGTATCATTAAGCATGCGATTTTGTGAAAATATAACAAATGTATATGTGGCCGTTTTATGTGGAATTATGCTTATAACTTGCTCTGTAAATGCCTTGACATTGTGATGTGCTTTTGGCTAATGCTTTTAGAATTATTTTGTTATGTATGTAACTAGGCTATATATAACGATTTGATTATGATATGTGCTTTGTATAATTTGACAATCTTTGCTATAACTTCATACATATATGTTGTGGAAACTATCGGTCCCTTCAAGGACATTGTGTCTTATTTTGAGATTCGAGCACTTCATTAGAATTGCTTAGGATATTATGACCTTTGAGTATGATACATCCCACGAGTATATGAGGATCAAATGTCAATATGACTGCTGATTATGATCTATGGGTCGCATCTGTAAAAATGAGGACCGACCAAGGCATCGATAGGTGGTGGGATATACAATCCTAGTGTGTGGATTTAGGACCCATCGTAGTATGGCAGTATAATTTTGTATATTCCCAAATGGAACAAGTTATCAAAGTCTCTAAGTCACATTGGTAATTTATACGACCAATTATCTGATTAGATGTATATATTCCATGAGGAGATGAGGACCGTTGTCTATGTAACAACAGGTAAATATGGTCCTACCATTATTATTCTAGGAGATTGCTTTCCCTTATCTTACTTACTTGGTAGGATCATAATTTTCATATGCAGTTTTTGTACTTGGATTTCGGATGTGATTTTTATGGCACACTTGTGATAGGATTTTTGTAACTAAGTTTTGAAATTGTATCGTGGTATGCATTCTTTTATGATTTCTTACTATTTTCATGTATGCATGCATTACTATCATGGTATGTACTTATCCTAGTTTTGTTTTTAATTATAACATTTGTCATTTTTAAATTACGATTTAAATCCATGCCATGATATCTTTTCCAAAGAACTTGTTTTAACATAACTTTCTATTTTATATTTCTATTTTATATTTCTATATGCTTTTTTATGGTACTAATTCCATGTGCTTGTATTAGATGCTTACTGGGCGTCAACTTACTAATCCATTGTTGACATCTCTTTAGGTTGAGTAGCCATCTAGGCATCTCGAGGAGTTTTGGGCATACGCTTGTATAGTCACATTTGCTTTCGCGAATTTTATCTTATGATATGCCTTAATTCACTATGTACTATTTTTAATATATAGTGTTAGGATGTAAGATGTCTGTTATGTCATTTTTTAAAATTAATTTATGGAGTATTTTTATTTGGAAATTATGATGAGTGATTAGTGGCTATATAACCTCTTGGAGAAAAAGTTGTATGATGATAAGATTCTCGTATTATGTATTTATGATATGTGTTTGTGTGTGGTTTAGAAATGAAGTAGTAGGACATAATGGTTATGTTTAAAGAAAATCATATTTGATAAATTTATGGGTATGTGTTACTGCTTATCTAACCCATGACAAACGATGAGTGGATGGTGATTAAGGAAAGTCTCTTGCATATACTTAAATTTGTGGATTTAGGTCATGACACAACAAGTTAAATCCGAATCCAAAGGGTCAGGTTAGTCCAATAATAGGTCGGGTCAGCTGCAATGATTGGAAAAGCCCTAAACAATTTCTTTATCAGCATAGACAATCACTTCTCAAACAGTTTCCAAGCTTTTTCTCTCTTTCATTACTTCTAAATTAAGAACCCAGAACTCTAAGCAAAAACTTGTCAAATAGTAAGATCAAAACTACTTGAAACTCAAAACTGAAAATAAAACCCTAATTCTATGTACCCATTTTAATTTTTTTTTGTTGCTTTTTCTACGACTCCTTGTAGGCATAAAAAAATTTAGTATAAGTTAATCAATTAGATTAAATATTTAATTAGTTAAATTAATTTTTCAAAATCATTTAGTGATCAAGATAAAAAAAATTTATCAAAAGAAATTAATCATATTCATTTTCTATAATTAAATTAAAATAATTAGAGATTAGTCAAAAAATGATTAACTTCATTTGAAACTCTATCACTTTAACACTATAAATAGAAGGGAGACGATTCCAAGAAGAGGAATTCCAAGAAGGGAGAAAATGCTAGCTTCCACAAAGATTCTCAAGCCTTCACCAGCCTTCTCTCCAAGTTCAAGCTACCAAATCTCCAAGCTTCAAAGACTTCCAAGTCAAATCTCTAAAGTTAAGACTTCCAAGTTATCTCTCCAAGTGTAAAGACACCAAGTCAAGTCTCTGTCAAAGGCACTATAAATTCAATCAAAGCTAAGAGATGTACAAGAGAACATTAAGTCTATAGTCGTTCTCCCAAAGATTTACCAAAATTAAGAGGACAACAAGTCTCCGACCGTTCTCTCAAAGATCTGCCAAGCTACTGCAAATCCATCAGGAACAGCAAGCCTTCGACTGGTCCTCTAAACAATCACTCGTTACTACTTCGTCGAGATGAAGCATCAAGTCTTCAAAAAATTTTTTTATCCCAGGAGATCGAATCAGCAGATCATTCTTGTATATAATACAAAATAGAAAATTGTACCTTCAAATATATAAATAAAAATTTGAATTTTTTCATTCAATTCGTATTCTGATAAAGGTGTCCAATGGGCCCGCACGGCCCATTTAAATATTAGGCCATGTGTTAATGGATTTGTGCTAGCATGACACTATTTTTAATGGGCTGTGTTGGCACAGTCCATGAAATTTAAGGATGTGTCCCAGCACAGCACATGGCCTATAGCACTAATGGATCATGCTAGGCCAAGCCCAACATTATTTTTCGTGCCTTATCGTGCCAAGCACGGCATATGAATAAAATTTTATATTTTTATTATTTTTAAAGATTTTATATATTAATTTAAATAACATGCAAGATAAATAAAAAAAATAAAAAGACACATAATTCACTTTGACAAAATTGTAACATCCCGAATCTACAGTAAGTCACATATTTTACTCTTATTCACACATTTTTACTGGTTGGGTTGTCTGTGATGCTTAACATTCTATTAACCTTTAAGAAATAAATGATACTTTCATTTCAGTACCAAAATAGAAATATGAATACCTCATGAATTTTGAGATCACCTACATTCCCTTTTTACTCAAAGTAGTACTGGTCAATTTTACTGAATATATAAAAGAATATAATGTACCTTCAATATTGTATATCTGTTAACTCTAGCAGCCGATAACTCTGGAAGGTAAACCTTTTAATCCAAATCAATAACTTGTGGAGTGGAAATAAGGGGGTGAGTGACAACATGCTCAGTAAAGGAGTTGTATGCTGCTTTATAAAACCAAAACTATATACCACAAAATGTTTATTTTCCCTAACAGCATACCCAGTAGGAAAACAGTGGATATAGTGAACTGTCTTTAATATTCAAATCACTGGCTAAATAGTTTACGATATAGTATAGTAAACAATAAACAGGATTCAGTAAATCCTTTCAGTAAACAGAAATCAGTAAGTTGAGACTAGGCATCACCCTACAATTAAATCATGCTATCATCATTCCCGAAGGAACACATCGTTCTCGAAGAAACCCAGTAATCGTCCCCATTGGGACACAGCTAGATCTATGGCCGTAATCTATAGGTGGTCCTCGGGTACACTTGCTAGGTGACCTCGAGACCTCTGATGACTTGGCGGGTCAATCAGCTACGTGAATAGTAACGCATGAAACTCGGGGCCTAAAGTCTCAAAAATCAATTTATATCTCATAAAGAACCTTTAAGGAATATTTCACATATTTCATCATTTCTTTAAAATGATTGTTTTCCAAAAAGGTATTATGTTTTCTGTACAAAACATAGTAAAAACAACCAGTTATTTTACCTTTTTTCGTGTGAGAAAAACATAAGTTAAATCGGCTCGCCCATGGTTAGCTCGCCCATTACGACTCGCCCATGGTCAGCTCGCCCATTACGACTCGCCCATGGTCAGCTCACTCATTATGGTGAACTAATGTTCACCCACTAACATTCGCATTTGAGCTTGACTAGTGCTCGCCTGCTATATTGATTACACGATAGAGCTGACTAGGGAATCGCCCATAAAAATATTTGTCCGAAGGCTGAAATATAACTCAATGGTTCGAGGTCGCCCATAAACACTAGTCTTTCAAAACTAAGGGGTCGCGCACTTTTGGCTCGCCCGAAATATCACAAAAAGGGGTCCTCTATCTTTGGCTCGCCTGGATTTTATTAAAATAGGGGTCGCCTTTCTTTGGCTCGCCCAGAAAACAACATAGGGGTCGACTTTATAGCTTGCCCAAATCATGGTCTGTGAAAACAGTTTATCAAACCAATGCATGTTTCAAACCAAATCATTTTCTCAATATTTCCATAAAATTTAACTCCACAGAACATGCATTCACTTCACACACATCTCCCTTGTTTATCGAGATCGCGCTATCGCGTGCACCACACGAACGTCGACTTTCCTGACTGCAATTTAATTTCACCAAATCATTAGCTTAATTATCCTTTTATTTTTAAGCTATGATTTATATCAAAATGTAAGTGTATGTAAGGTCTCATAGCTAAAAATGGCTACTTTTCATGCCATTCATTCTCTCATTTTCCTCTACAACCGGCAGCCCATGTTGACTAAATTAGTATTTTAATCACTTACATTTTATGGCAGCCATCATCCTTGACCTTTAAGCCACCCTTCAACAAGTTAGTCAACAATTTTAAATCTTTGGCCGGTTGTACAATTCTACTTCAAACCCACGTTTTTGCTATTTAATGTTTTGGTTACATTTATTTCATGACAGCCTTTATTTTCTCCTCCTATAATGTAAACAGCAACAACAGCCTGCATTTTTCATTTTCCACGCCACTTACCACTTACATCAGCCCCTCAAAATTTCCATAATTAAAACTCCGACATGTTATCTATCAAGTTTCAATTCAATCAACAATTTTAATAATGCTTTACTCATTCAAGCCAAGCATAACCAAAGAATACCAAAGCAAGAAACCATGGCTGTGAACTACCTGTGCAGTTCGGTTCTGTCAAAAAATCCCCGATTTATCAACATTACGCCACTTTCATGTTTGGCAATTTATCATTTAATTTCAGTTTCCATCAAGTTTCTTTCATAGTCTATCACTAGTTTCTAATCAACAGCCATGTAAATCATCAAAATTTCTAAAATTGACAGTCATGGCAGATTCTGTTCCTTAATTATACGCACTGATTTAATTCAACACAAGGCTTGGTTATATTACCTAAGCTCAAGACAATCACATATCATAGCTATGGATAAATGAACATCACCCATATCTTCTTTACCTTGTTCAGCCGAGCACTATCATCCAAACTGATCCAAGTTTTTCACGTTAGCTGCTCCTTTCTAATCTCAAGGTGATTTTTTTTAGATGAATAATAAGCTTAGTGAAAGGGTTGGATGATTGAATGAAGAGAAAGTAAAATTTAACCAAGCAAGCATGGGGAAAAACGTAAAGAAAAGAACCCAATAGTGCAGCCAAAACTGAAACAGAGAAGGTCGGTTTTGCTAAAAAGAAAGTCGGCAAGATGAACAAAATTGCTGAGTTTTTTAATCTTATTTTGTCTTCTTTTATCATGGCGTTCAATAAGAGTTCACCACCTAGCTACCTACCCATTTTCTATCATTTTCTTATCTTATAATGCAATAAATTATGAAGAAACATTGAAACAAAAGAACGGCTAGGAAGAGAGTTTTTACTGCATGTTTTTTAACTTATTTCCCTCATCTTGTGTAGTCTCCAGCTCATAACAATTAATCCCATATAAAATCTTATAATTCCCTTAACTCCTGCTCATCATTTTCTTGTCCTGTAGTGCATTAATTCATGAAGAAAATTACAGTGAAAGAGCAGCTGAAGGAGCATTAAATCGGGTAAAAGACTACAGCACAAAGGAACTACAAAAACTCCGTTTTTCTTACACATTATTGACTTGTTTGGTTTACTTTTGATGTGTACTTTAGCCAATAACATCAACCATGTGCTAGACTTTAATATCCTTTCCATTTAATTTTCATTCGTGCATCATCAATCAGCAACTAAGTGGCGTGAATGTTACTTAAGTGTAAGAGGCATTTTGGTAAATTACACTATAAAATATCATTTTTAAAGCAATTTTCAGCTTCTTCTTCCTCTAAAGTTGGCAGCCACTCTTTCACCATTAATTTTCCATAGCCAAAGCTTAAGGAAGAGAGAGAAAGCTTGAAAACTATACCAAAAACACATCGAAACTTAAAACAGCCTTTACCAAACTTGCATAGAACTTATACTCTATCTTTTAGCACCAAAAAACAAGTGTTAAAGAGGTCAAAATCTTGTTGTTTAAACTCCCTTTAGATTCGGCCAAGCATAAGAGGTGAGAGAAAGTTAATTTTCATGTTTTAATGGTTTTAAGTTATGTATTTAAGAAGTTTAAGTATATGTTTGAGCTTGAAGTGAAGAAAAATCATGAGATTCTCTCTCTCAGTGTTTTGGTTAATATTCTCTAAGCATGAATGTGATGTGATTCAATATAAAAATGATGTAGAGTTAATATGGAGTCAAGGTAAAGCTTGAATTTATGTCAAAAAATCAAAGAAATGAAGTATAAAAGGAAATTTGAAGATGAATTTTGGAATTTAGATAACATTCTATATGGGACTAATCGATCGCCAGGTATAGCAACCTATTGCCAAGACATAGAATTTGAACATTTTCACTGTAACCGACTTAGATCAGTCGACTTCCCTGTATAGCAGCCGACTACCCTTGTAACCGACTTAAGTCAGTTGACTACCTTTTGTACAAGTTGAATGCTTTTTATCTAGAAGCATTCTGTTTGAAAACCAGTCGACTGCCCAAAGTAACCAGTAGACTGCCAAATGAACAGTTTAGGAGGAAGAAATGCTAGGATCAATTTATGATTATAAGAGTAGTACAATTTTCATAATTGGAATATTGAAGTTGACTATATTTGAATATTAAATTGCAGTTTAGAAGTCAGAAAGTGACACTGGGGTTGACAAGCGACGTTACAAAAAACTAAGTGGTATGGGATGAGTATAGAAGACGTAGGGATATTATGGTGCATGTTTTTAATAAAAGTGCCTTAAATGAGTTTGAAATGTTGAGATCTGGATTGGAAATGTGAATTGGAATTGGATTTATAAACAACATTTTCATGCAGGGAGGTTAAGTATACTATAGCGTTATGCTATTGAAATTTCATAAAACAAACTAAACCTTCCTAACTATTATCTATTAGGGCATTTATATTTAAAATACTATGAAATCATGATTTGGGGGTTAGAGTTCAAAAGTTTATAAACGTGCCATATCTATGTTCCTATATTACTATTATGTATAAATAAAATATTTTGAACAATCATTTCTAAATTAAGAATATTTGGTGAATTTTTATTTTTCAACTGTGCTGATTTATTGATTTGAATGTTTTATGGATTGACTTAAGATATATATTATTAAATTTATCACTGTAAACTAAAATGAATTAGTTTATAAACAGTTTTAAGACTGTTGGCCTCATAGCTTCTCATGAGCACATGCACCCTACTATTACTATTACTGTAGCTGAGTGATCCTGGCCCCATCATTCAGTGTCCTAAGTAACACTTGGCCTGTGTACAGCTGTGGACAACCTTTTGACTATTGCCATATGTCGCTATGCATGAGTTAATTAGGTGATGCCTTGTCTCCACTGAGTAGTTTTCACTGGAGTGGTAAATCTTTGTTTAACATAGATCCAAGAACTCTCAGATTTAAATTATATTTTATGATTTTAAAACGTTATGCTCATTTAATATATTTTCTAAGCATCCTTCTGTACTCAGCCTGGTTATCAAACTGATTATAGTATCTTTTCTGGTCTATGCTTAATTAGTGTGATTCATGTTTTCTATGTAAAAGAGTATATTTTCATACTTGCATATAGTTATGCATAGTATCAATACTTTTATACGAATCTTTTACTGGGTATAAGCTCACCCCATTATTTTTTCCAAATTATTTTCAGTAGACTCTCGACCTCTTTCAAGAGGAGTTTCTTTTTTGGGTATCCCTCAGGTGGATTCTTGATTTCTTAAAGGTAAACGAAATTACTTTATATGTTCGGACTTATATGTATAGTACTTTAAGTATGTATATCTATACTTGGGATGTAAATCGAAACAAGAAGTCTTTTATAAAAGTTTGAGATGTTATATGATTTGTATATTTTAATTGAGCTGTGTAGCTCCTGGGATTGTTATGAAAATGAATGATCGTTTTATATAAATTATAAAGTGAATACACTACAAATAGCCCAACCATAAGTAAGTAAGGTTTAGGAAATGGTATTGTGAATTGCATATCAGTATGCGATAGTTAAGTTGGTATCAGAGCAAAATTGGTCTAATGTTTGACAGTATCATTAAGATTAAAAATGGTTTGCATCCCTCGTAAAACTGTACTTGTCTTAATGTATAATTGTTATGAGACTGAAAAACATTATTGGTGTTAGTTTTGAGATAGAATTATGAAGAACGAAAGGGCACCACATTGGGACGAGGGCGTCCCAGATGTGTTTAATACTCCCCAGAGTCATCTCTGGAGCCAATGCTAGAGCTTGCTTTCCCTCCACAGCCCGAGAGTCCAAATACTCCCATCTCGAGACAGGACTATATAGTTGTGGATTTTATAGCCAGTCAAACGAGAGCACCAATGCTCGAAGAAGCACAGTCTCCACAGCTATAAGCTAATGTTCCCCTAAAACCCCAGCTTGTGAGACCTGATTTTATAGTACTATACACCATATTTTCGTAAATCCTTGACAATGAAAATAAATTAATTAGTGAGATTAAATAAATATTTAAATTCGATTTCCACTTAGAAATTTGGAATTATTGGATTTATGATTTCTAAATATAGTGTATAAGAGGTGGAAAATATATTAAAGGATGAATTGAAGGTTATGAATAAATAAAGAAAATAATATGAAAATTATACATGGAAGTGATAATTCTATATTATAATATGCAAATATATGAGAGAGGAAAATCTTTATTTTGGACATATGTTAAAGTTTCATTGGTTGGAATATATTAAAGAGAGGTGGAAAACAAGTTAAAATCGTGCAGCAAAATAGGAATGCACGCCAATTTTCTTCTGCTATGGGCTGCATGCCGTGATTCATCTAAAAGAAAATTAAAGTGCAATTTTATGGTGTAAAAATGCAACATAAAGGAAGAGAAATTAAAAGTTTAACAGGGATTTAATTCTTATTGGTTGAAGCCTATTGGGATTAATTATTATGTGCAGCAAATTGATCCCCACGCCACTTCCTTTTACTGGTATATTGCTACCAGCTGGATCCATCTCGAAGAAAGTTAACTTCAATTTTTATGGTACAAAAATTGCCAGCAAATAATGTTTAATGGAGGGAAAATCTTGTATTTGGAAAGATGGTTAAATGCTATTGGTTGGAGCCTTCAAAAAGAAAGAAAACAAGTAAACCATCAGCTTAATGGCTTTTACGCCACTCACCATTACTGTTGTCTTGTTATTATTTGGCTGTAAATATTTAAAGAAAAGAATATGATGAAAGGAAAAAGAAGAGAAAGGATAAGGGAAGTATCTTATTTGAAAATATGGCTAAATTTTATTGGTTAAAGGGGACAACAAGAGGAGCAAAGAAGTCAAGCCAAGCACAGTAAAAAGAAGCTGCAGCTGTTCCTTTTTCTTAGTGCAAGTTTCTTTAACCATTTAATGTATGTTAAGACCACAATGATGAAATACAAAGATAAGAAGTTAGGTGGTTATTTATTATTGGATGTCTTGAATATATGGAAGAATAAAGAAACAAAAACGTCAGCAAAATACCTCCATCAACGATTTTTGCTGTTCTACGAGAGGCATGAGTTGGTTCCATTTTATGTTCTGTTTTTAGCTTCAGTTCAGCCAAGGAGAGTCAGCAAATTTTCATGCTTTTGATAGCTAATTATTTATGTGAGACCCGATTTTATAACACTATACACCATATTGTAAATGCTTTATAGCAGAAATAAATTACTTAGTGGAATTAAATAAAGATTGAATGAAATTCCACCTATAAATTTTAATTATTGGATTTATGAATTATAGTATGGTGTATAAGAGTTGAAGCAAAGATTGAATAATGGATTACAAGTATGGATTGAAGGAAGAAAAGAAATCTGAAAATTGAGTAGAAGAATTATTTTTATGGCATAAAATATCAATAAATGGAATTATAAAAGAAAGAAAATTTATTGGTGTGTATATGAATTATTTTCATTAGATTGAATACATTAAAAGAAGATGAGAAAATACAAACCAAACCATGCATGAAGTGGGCAGCACGCCACTTTTGTTCCAGCATTAATACACGGCTGAACTTGGTTAAATTAAGGCAAATTGTTTTTAGGGTGAAAGAAATGGAATAAATAATAATATATGAAGATGACTTTATTGGTGGATGCATGGATAATTTATTGGCTGAGATATGCATAAAATGAAAGCAAAAAGAGTCAACAAAAACGGTTAGGAAATTGGATAGCACACACCACCTTGTTGCCGATTTTGCTGCTGCAAATTGGAAAATTACAAAGAAAATCAGCCACCAATTGGAAGCATAAAATATCATATAATATAAGTACAATATAGTGGAATTCCATGGCTAAAGATTAAGCAAAGGAAGAACAAGAAAACTCAGCCATTCACGCCAACCAAAAATTCTGCTGCCTTTGTTGAATTCGGCTGGAAACAATTGCAGAGAAAAGAAAGTTAGTGTCACAGCACGTGACCCTATTTTTCACCTTATCCTATACATCTTATATGGTTAGGCTGTCTGTGATACTTTACTTTTTCTCTTACATATAAACAATTTCATAAAAATTTACCATATAAATCACATCCCCTATCTTAATTCATAAGAAAGTAGTACTGTGAATGTCTAAATACAGAAAATAAATGATCATACCTCATGTCATAAGTCGACGCATCGTCCCCAGATGCGCAGCTGAAATCCTTTAAGTGTTAGAATCTCAATCTTCGAAAACCTGAAATGTTAAAATTAAGGGGTGAGCAAACCACGGCTCAGTAAGGGAATTATATGCATACTTGATATTCAGCTTCCTATATGCTGAAAATCTTTTTCATTTTTCCTATGGGCTCTAGACTCGCATGTAGGAAAGATACTACAGTCGGCTAGGGATCCAAATGGACTAAGGTAGGTATTTTGAAATACCTATCTTGTCCTGGAGCCTAGAAGCAACTGTAAAGAGTAATAAATTTCTTTTCGTTTGAAATTTATATCCTTTTACCTTTTCATTTCATATCATTTTCATATTCTCTTCAAAATAATGCTTTTATAAAATAAAGCATTTAAATAAAGTAACTAATATTCATATATCCTTTGAAAAGAATATTAGTTAAATTCTCATCATTCTCATTTAAATCTCATTTCATGTTTTACTGTACAACCATAATTAATACAATACTTTAAATAGCAAAATCCGCTATTAAATCCTTTTCGTATAACATATATATCATTTAAATCTAATATTCAATTTAAAAGCTAAAATAAGAATATTAGATTTACTTTCCTCTTCTTTTCCTTTTTGGAAAAACATATCACATATTCATGTCACATATAGTCTAATATTCAATTGAAAATCATAGTAAGAATATTAGACTTATAACCTCTTTTTCCTTTTTAAAACATATTACATATTCGTATCACATATTATATGAAATCATCTCGTAGTACTAAATTCAGTACTGAAATAAGCATTTTGTAAAATGCTGTACATCTCTTTCATTTAACTTGTCACATATCATGTAAAACATTTACATTTCACATATCATGTAAAACAATTACATTTCACATATCACATATCATATAAAACATTTTCATATATGGAGACTGAGGCACGCCCAGCCCGTCCACTGGGTCGTTACTCGTATCATGCTATAGACCCCGCAGGGTATAAATAATCATGTCAGATTATGGCCATAGTCTATAATTGTCCTCGGCGGATCACTGATCAGGTGTCGACCGGGACCACCTATCACATATTACATATTACATATCACATGTCACATATCACATATCAGCATGATAGGATGCCAACTAGTCTCAAAAACCATATTTTTCATCATCAGAAAACCTTTATGGAATTTATAAAAATATATATTTTCATCATTTAAAACCATAAAGGTTATAAAACCATTTAGTGAATATTTAAGAATTATATAAAAATATTCACTTTATTTTCTTTCATTTTTCATCTCGTATTACGTGTAACTTACATATATCGAGAGAATATTTAAAAAATTTTATAAAATATTCTCTTTATCCCTTTTTCATTTTCCATTTCATATCACATATAATTCATATATCGAGAAAATTTTCGGTGATCTCATTATCGCCAATTCCGAAAACATGAATATTTAATAATCACTTTCATTTTATTCATGTTTTTATGAAAAATATTCATTTTCTCGATTTTCGTGGTTGGAAATCATTTCTCATGAAATAAAATCATTTATTATGATTTTATGAAATTTTCTAGAAATTTTCAATAATTTTCGATAATTTTTCGGCAGTATAATGGCTGCCGATTAACTAGCCTCCTGTACAAAAAATACAATTTATAATTTCAGCCAGTACATCATCACAAATTTCCAACCACAGAATCATCACAATATTTTCATAAAATATTTCATAATTAAAAACATGCAGACTGAATATCCTTACAGTGCTGCACATGCATCCCTTACTTGTTTCGGGTCGGCGACCGCCTCGTTTATCGCGCCCATGTTCACCTCGCCCGATTCCATCGGCTCGGTCATCGAGGGAATTTTCTGGAATTAAAATTCTAAAATTTAGAATTTTTTTCACAATTATTTAAATAATAAATTATTTAAATAATTTAGCATTTTTCGGGATTTCTTACCGATTCCCGTAATTCCCGGGTTTCCGAAATCTTGGGATCTCCCATAATTTTCGAAATTCCAGAATCCAAAAAATTTCTCTTTTTCTCTTTTCTTTTCTTTCTCTTTCTTTTCTTTTTCTTTTTTTTCTTTTTCCTTTTTCTTTTCTTTTTTTTCCTTTTTCTTTTCTTTTTCTTTTCTTTTTTCCTTTTCCTTTCCCGTCAGATCGGTCTGCCTCCTTCCTCGCTGGTTCCTTGCCGACGGCCGGTTCTCCGGCGGTTCAGCTACTCCTCAGCTGGCCGACGGCACGGCAAAGCTACCGGTGCCCTTCGTTTGCCCTGGATCTGCGGCATGGCGACAGATCGAGTTGATTTTCCTTCGGTGTCTTCCGCCTCTTCGCCAGCCTTCCTCCGCCGTTCACTGCGCCTCCGGTGGCATCCATCCTCTTCCTCTCTCTCTGGCGGTGCTTCGGTGGCATTGGCGGTGGCCAATTCTGCCAGCACCGTCGTTTGCCATTTTTCTTTTTCTCTCGGCTTCCGCCGAAAATTTCCTTCTGTTTCCGATTCCATTTCCTTCCTTTTCCGTCGCCATCGTCTCATCCTCTCCTTGGCTCACAGTCCGACAACGGCCCTTCCTCCTCTCTTTTCCTTCTCGCCGGCCGACAGTGGTCAGCTCTGGCTAGGAGGGAAATCGGTTCCTCCCGATTTCCCTTTCCATTTTTGTTTTCCCCCTTTTTTTCTATACTATATAATATATATTATACTTATAATATAACATATATTATATTTATATTATATATATACTACATATAATAATATTATTATATATAGTATAGTACTATATATATGTATTTACAAAATACATATTTAGTATATATATGTGTATATATATATATTTATATTTGTTCACTTTAATTTACATAACATTTATATATTTATATAATATATAATTATATAAATATATTTCCTATTTTCTTTTCTCATTTTCTTATTTAATTTGAATTTTCATTTATCCAAATTAAATTTTCTCTTTTCATTATTTTCCATAATTTCCAATTTATCTATTTTCTTCAATATTTATTTCCAATATTTGTAATTTCCAATAAATGAAAATTTTACGGTTAACACATTCTCCCCACCTTAAGAAATTCGGTCCTCCGAATTTAACTTAAATCCAAATGTGGTACATGCCGTATACTTACGACTTTATCTTTTAGATCATCTCCCAAGTAATACTGCCAGTACACTTTTGACATCAAAAGTACTTTATACCACCACATGTCTTTCATCATTTAATATATATTTATACTCCCATAAATTCATTTCTCAATTTGGGAGTTATTCATTTCCTTCCTCTTTTCACATAAGAGTCCATGCATAATATTTTTCCATTTACATTACTGGTAGTAAAATGTAAATCACTTCTTTACTCTTTTGAGTATAATTACTTTTCCTCTATCGAGTTTGGCTCGATCTTACATTTAACCATAATCATGTGATAACCACAAAATCATTGTTAGCTTTTAACTTTGGGAACTACTTCATATTCGTGTTCCCTCTTCATCGTGTGCTTTCCTCTTATGACATATTCATTCTTTCCTTTATCATCATTTCAGTCACTTTTCTTTAGTGATAACATATTTCACTATTACCTCTTTTAACATCTTGTATGCCATCTTTATATTTACTCATCCACTTTAACTTCTTTAATTAGCAGTCACATCTATAGAGCAGCTAACCCAGAACTCTTCTATAGACTGACAATAATATTTAGCTAGACTCATTACTTTCATATCTCAATCATTATCTCTTCATCATAGACAGATCCACGTCGCTCTGTCTTTCGAGATCATATATCTTAGAAAGAGATACTATCTAGCCACATCTCTTAGTTGCCAATCTTAACTTATAAATTACAGTCTTTAAGAGTTTAAGGGTTATACCACTATGCTGCTCATTTTCCATTGATGTCTTAGATTATATCAATATCTCATCACTTATCCTCATATGGATGCCTCATTCATTAGGCTTATATACCTCACAAGGTAAATCATTAACCTCGTAACCTCAATAGGAACTCGTAAAATTCACTCCGAGTTCTAATCATCATCTTACGGACATTAGTCTCCAATCTTTTATCAAGGACGCTTTATACTGAGGTTAGTCTTATTAACTCATCATATATCTGTGATCAGATCAATAAAGGGTCTATTTTCATGTAGATGAATACTTGTTCTTCATGAGAACTTTATTAGATAGTAAACATTTACTATATCACTTTATTTCATCTACATCTCAATATCATCAGTGCTTTTCCCACTTACACTTGTACAGATAACTTTCTTATCCTCAATTTACGTTATCTGTATTTCCTTCAATTACACCTTATACACGTGCATTTCATTATTCTCACATTTTCCAGAGTGGATTTCTTAAGCTTTCAGATTTTCTTAAGTTCTCCGATATAAGCTTAGAATCAGATTTCATATTCAAAATCGAGTCAGTGTTATCTCGATTCCTCCAATTTACATAACTCTGGAAGTTCTATTGGAAATTAATTCCGATACTTTCTTTAATCACACATTTCTTATTAATTCAGACATTTCATCCTCATGTCCTATCATTTAGACTGTATATTCTCAAGGCAGATACATTTACTATTCGATTCATTTTGACTCATACTCTACCTTGATTTCATTGTTTACTCATACTTTACAGCCTTACAAATCTCATTCCAGTAAGCTGTAGTAAGTACAACGGTTATCAACACATGTTACAGCTAACCAATTTATTACTAGTGTAATTTACTTTGGAATCAAGTTCATTTAAGAAATTCAGGTTTAACTCCCTTGAGCATATTATCCACGAGGTTCGAACCTGGCACCCTTACGTACCTAGTTCCTTACACTCGTGTTACCATTGAGCTAATTGTAAGAGTCCCGCCTGTTCGAATCGGCCGTCGGCGAGCATCCCCTAGGTGATCCTTTCGCCCTAGGTTTACTCTTACAAGTGAGTCAGCGATAACATAGTTCGCCTGCATCTCACACATATGATCCATTGCGGGTCGCCCATCACAGTTCTGTCTCAAGGGTCCTGAAGAACTTAGGTTAGCTGTCATGTACTTTTATCACTTTACTATTCTTGTGCATATTCTCCAATTCACAATACTCCATACAATACATCAATTTGCAAGGCATATCTCATAATGCTTCGGTTCTATAATTAATTATTCATTTAATACCTCAAAAACAGTATATATGTATAGAACCTCAATCAACCGTACTGCTATGGATTTCATTACCTGTACTATTCACTTTCTCAATCAGTTTCTGTATTCATTTCACTTTCATAATATCCAATGATCCCGTAATAATATCCAATTCAGTACCTCATAATTCAGGCCCTTATCATCAATAACCAGGCCGATCATCTTATGACCTTCCACTATACACTCTTATTGGATCGCATCATATAAGGCCTCGGCCTGTCCGCCGTCCGCCTATACACATGTGTACTAACCTCTTTGAGAATGCCCAGCCCTTTCACTGGGTCACCCCTCGAGGTTTCGTCATGAGGCCTAGCCCGTTCATTAGGTCACTCGCAATTCGCGTCCATAATCAAAGTGTAAGTGGAATCAGTAATAGGGATCGGTATATCCTTATGACATCCTCTATGCCATTAATAATTCCATTATCATCAAGGAATTTGAAATCATTTGGTTTCATCACTATTCAGCACATCGCCCAATATAAGGGCGTTTTCGTCATTTCGACATTTATTTCTTTCTCCTCAGTACACCTTTAAGCCAAAGGCCTTATCCTCCATATGCTAATAGTATCCTTTCCGATACTTATACCAGGAATTTAGGTCTTATTCGATTTCGATGGAGAAGTTCATTAAAATCCACAATTGGATTATTTTGCTTGTAATTCAGCTTTACATCATCAATTTCTCTATCAGATCAATCAATTCCAACGTCTGTTGGTCTATTTTAACTCCCGGTAAAATTTTGGAGGCAAGGGTATTTTGGTCATTTTTGGCCAAAATTTTCTCTCTTCAAAATACCTTCAATCGGTGATCTTAAGGTCTATTTAATGATGATATTTTATTCCTCTCCTTTATATCATCACTTTCAGGTCTCAGTTTGATCCGGACAGAAAAGTACTGGTACGGCCCTTACCGAGTCCATTTTTGTTCCTTACCGAACCGACCTTCATTTAGATCATAAGATCACCATTTTAGGTAACATTCCTGAGCCGTTTTCCCTTTTTGACATCCCTAGTTCATAATTCTCACCCCTTTCTAAACACTTAATTCAATTTACAATCATTTATTTTCTCTATGTATTTAGACTACACAGTACTACAGGGGATGTTAACCTTTTCAACACATTTTCTTTCCCAAAGTATCAACAGACGTCAAGCCAGCCCAGCTCTGATACCATTAAATTTTCACAGCCCGTGACCCTATTTTTTACCTTATCCTGTACATCTTATATGGTTGGGCTGTCTGCGATACTTTACTTTTTCTCTTACATATAAACAATTTCATAAAAATTTACCATATAAATCACATCCCCTATCTTAATTCATAAGAAAGTAGTACTGTGAATGTCACAGCCCGTGACCCTATTTTTCACCTTATTCTTTACATCTTATTTGGTTGGGCTGTCTGCGATACTTTACTTTTCTTTTACATATAAACAATTTCATATTAAATTATAATATTAATTACATCCTCTATCTTAATTCATAAGGAAGTAGTACTGTAGATAAGTCTAAATACAGAAAATAGATGATCGTTATGTAATAAATCAAGCTGTCGCATCGTCCCCAAATGCGCAGCCGAGATGCTCGTATGTCAAATCTCTTAGTCCTCGAAAAACCTGAAATGTTAATATTAAGGGGTGAGCAAAACCACGGCTCAGTAAGGGAATTATATGCCTCACTTGATACTCAGCTATCTATATGTTGAAATACTTTTTCATATTTTTTTCTATGGGCTCTAGGCTCGCATGTAGGAAGGATACTACAGTCAGCTAGGGATCCGGATGGAGTAAGATAGGTATTTTGAAATACCTATCTTGTCCCAGAACCTAGAAGCAACTGTAGAGAATAATTTCCTTTTCGTTTGGAAATTTAAATCCTTTTCATATAAAATATACATCATTTAAATCTAATATTCAATTTAAAATTAAAATAAGAATATTAGATTTATTTTCCTCCTCTTTCCTTTTTGGAAAACATATCACATATTCATGTCACATATAGTCTAATATTCAATTTAAAATCATAGTAAGAATATTAGACTTATAAACTCCTTTTCCTTTCGAAAACATATTGCATATTCATATCACGTGTCATATGAAAATCATCTCGTAGTACTAAAATCAGTACTGAAATAAGCATTTTGTAAAATGCTGTAAATCACTTTCATTTGATTTATCACATATCATGTAAAACATATTCATTTCACGTGTCACATATCATATAAAACATTTTCATTTATGGAGACTGAGGCACGCCCAGCCCGTCCACTAGGTCGGTACTCGTATCATGCTATAGACCCCGAAGGGTATGAATAATCATGTCAGATCTATGGCCATAGTCTATAATTGTCCTCGGCGGATCACTGATCAGGTGTCGGCCGGGACTAGATATCACATATCACATATTACATGTCACATATCACATATCAGCATGATAGGATGCCAACTAGTCTCAAAAACCATATTTTTCATCATCAGAAAACCTTTATGTAATTTATAAAAATATATAATTTCATCATTTAAAACCATAAAGGTTATAAAACCATTTAGTGAATATTTAAGAAATATATATAAAAATATTCACTTTATTTCCTTTCATTTTCCATATCGTATTACGTGAAATTTACATATCAAGAGAATTTTCGGTGATTTCATTATCACCATTCTCGAAAACATGAATATTTTAAAATTACTCTCATTTTATTCATGTTTTTATGGAAAATACTCATTTTCTCGATTTTCGTGGTTGAAAATCATTTCTCGTGAAATAAAATCATTTATTATGATTTTATGAAATTTTCGATAATTTTTCGGCAGTATAACGGCTGCCAATTGGCTAGCCTCCTGTACGGAAAATACAGTTTAAAATCCAGCCAATGCATCACCACAAATTTCCAACCAATCATTCATTGCAATATTTTCATAAAATATTTTCATAACATATTTCATAATTAAAATCATGCAAACTAAATATCCTTATAGTGCTGCACATGCATCCCTTACCTGTTTCGGGTCGACGACCGCCTCGTCCGTCGCGCCCATGTTCACCTCGCCCGACTCCATCAGCTCGATCATCGAGAGAATTTTCTGGAAATTAAAATTCTAAATTTTAGAATTTTTTCATAATTATTTAAATAAATAAATTATTTAAATAATTTATCACTTTCGGAATTTCTTACCGATTCCCGTAATTCTCGGGTTTTCGAATTCTTAGGATTTCCCATAATTTTCGAAATTCTCCTGTTTCTCTCTCTTTCTTCTTTTTCCTCTTTTCTTTCTTTCTTTTCCTTTTTCTTTTTCTTTTTCCTTTTCTTTCTTTTTCTTTTCCTTTCCCGTCAGACCGGTCAGTGTCCCTCCTCGCCGGTTCCTCGCCGACGGCCGGTTCTCCGGCAGTTCAAGCGCCCTTCAGCTGGCCGACGGCACGGTGAGTCTGATGGTGGTCTCCGTTCGGCCTGGATCGGCGGCACGGTGGTGGACCGACTCGCTTTAGGTTCAGTCTCTTCCACCTCTTCGCTGGTCCTCCTCCGCCGTTCTCCGCCCCAACGGTGGCCTCCATCCTCTTCCTCTCTTTCCGACGATGCTTCGGTGGCAGTGGCGGTGGCCAATTCCGTCGGCATCGCCAGATCCTCTTTCTTTTTCTTTTCCGGCTTCCGTCGATTCCCGCTTCGATTTCGCTTCCGTTTTCCGTTTTTCCTGTTGCCGATCCCCTCTTCTCATGTCTCCGGCGTCGTCCCTTTTTCCTCTTCTCTCTCATCTCGCCGACGGTGGCCACTTCAGCCGCTGTCGGCCTTGGCTGGGAAGGGGTCGGGGTATCCCGACTCCTTCCATTTCTTTTCTATTTCTCTTTTTTTATATTATATTATATATAAATATAATATAACATATATATTTTACACAAAATACATATATATATATAATTTGAATTAATATATATATTTCATATATATATATATGCATTTATAGATATATATTATATTCTTATCATTTCTTATCATATACTTATACTCCCTTAAATTTCTTATCAATTAGGAGTTATCCATTTCTACTCCTTTTCATCTCACATATGATTCATATTGTTCCTCATTCATCTTCCTTATTTGGTACCAAGTCGATACATTTCGATAATTATCATTTATCGATTTTAATCAATAGTATGTAATTGTCCAATAGCTTTCACATCTCATGCATCCGCTCTCTTAACATATTAGCAAGTGTTTCTATATTACGCTCACATATTTACATCATGTATGGAGCGGTGCTGTCTATAAATTTGGAATCTTAGAGCCTTTTGCTATTTCCCATAACATATAGCTACTCAGAGATTCCCATCACATCTAGTGCTCACTGGAACTTCACATACATTCTCATCCTTTTATAATCATATTTCGACTATGGCACTATAGAATCTAAGAGTTTGATAAAGGAGAAGCGATTTCATTAGACTATCAGTCTATAATCACTTCCATATTATCATATCTCTTATAGATTCTTCATTATTATCTCCAATATTCTTTTCATATTTATTTCATCAAATGCTGCAGTTCATTTGCAGACTTTACCATTCACTATCTTTTACCATAATTTAATCAGGAGACAATTATTTCCTCCCCATATCTACTTCCATGTAATCTCATCATTACATCTCTTATTCTTATGGTATACTCTATATCACTTAGGTTTTAGAATATACCGAAGAATATACTCTTTTGATAATTTAGATTCCATCATGGCATCATCAAATTATAATTTAATCTTCTCATTATTTAGCTTCATCATTGAATCTATAATTATCAATTTAATCATCTCATTATACATATAATTCCACTATTTCCATCATTTCGAAGTGGTATATATATTTATCATTTTTCCATTTACATTACTGGCAGTAAAATGTAGATCATTTCTTTACTCCTTGGAGTATGATTACCTTTCCTTTATCGAGTTTGGCTCGATCTTATATCCAACCATAATCATGTGATAACCACAAAATCACTGTTAGCTTTTAACTTCGGGAACTACTTCATATTCGTGTTCCCTTTTCATCATGTACTTATCCTCTTATTACATATTCATCTTTTCCTTCATCATCATTTCGCTCATTTTTCCTCAGTGGTACAGTATTCCATTATTAACTCCTTTAACTTTTTACATATCATCTTTATGTTTATTCATCTACTGACTTTAATTTCTTTACTTATTAATCACATCTGTAGAGCAGTTAACCCATAACTCTCCTATAGACTGGCAATAGTATTTAGCTAGACCTAGTACATTCCGTATCTTACTCATTATCTCTTCATCCTAGACAGATCCTCATCGCTCTGTCATTCAAGATCATATATCTTAGATAGAGATACTGTCTAGCTAAATCTTCTATTTGCCAATCTTGTCATATAAATCACAGTCTTTGAGAGTCCGTAGGGTCACACCACTATGCTGCTCATTTTCCATTTATGCCTTAGACTGTATCAGTATCTCATCATTTTATCCATAGATGGATGCCTCATTCATTAGACTTATATACCTCACAAGGCAAATCATTAACCTTGTAACCTCAATAGGAACTCGTAAAATTCACTCCGAGTTCTAATCATTATCATCTTATGACCATTAGTCTTCAACTTTTCATCTGATTATGCCTTTTTACAAAGATTTGTCTTATGAACTCCTTATACATCTCCGATTAATCAATTTAAGGCATCAATTCTATATGGAGGATTATTTGTTCTTCATAAGAACTTTATTAGATAGTAAACATTTACTATATCACTTTATTTCATCTACATCTCAATGTCATCAGTGCTTCTCTCACTTACACTTATACAGATAACTTTCTTATCCTCAATTTACGTTATCTGTATTTCCTTCAATCACCTCTTATACACGTAATTTCATTATTCTCACATTTTCCAGAGTGGATTTCTTAAGCTTTCGGATTTTCTTAAGTTCTCCGATATAAGCTTAAAATCAAATTTCATATGCAAAAATTGAGTCAATGTTATCTCGATTTCTCCAATTTATATAACTCTGGAAGTTCTATCTGAAATCAAATCTGATACTTTCTTTAATCGCCCATTTCTTATTAATTCGGACATTTCATCCTCATATCCTATCATTTACACTGTATATTTTCAAGGCAGAGACATTTACTATTCGGTTCATTTCGACTCATACTCTACCTTGATTTCATTGTTTACTCACACTTTACAGCCTTACAAATCTCATTCTAGTAAGCTGTAGTAAGTACAACAGTTATCAACACATGTTACAACTAACCAATTTATTACCACTGTAATTTACTTTGGAATCAAGTTCATTTAATAAATTCAGGTTTAACTCCCTTGAGCATATTATCCACGAGGTTTGAACCCTGGTACCCGTACGTACCTAGTTCCTTACACTCGTATTACCATTAAGCTCCTTGTAAGAGTCCCGCCCGTTCGAATCAACCGTCGGCGAGCATCCCTTAGGCGATCCTTTCGCCCCAGGTTTACCCTTACAAGTGAGTCGGCGACCACATAGTTTGCCCACATCTCACATCATATTGTCCATTACGGGTCGCCCATCATTGGGTCGCTCGTCTCATTTTGTCTCAAGGGTCCTGAAGAACTTAGGTTAGCTGTCATCTTCTTCTTTTTATCACTTTATTGTTCTTATAAATATTCTCCAATTTACAATACTCCATACAGTACATCAATTTGCAATGCATGTCTCCAAATGCTCCGGTTCTATAAATAAATATTCATTTAATATCTCAAAATAGTATGAGCGTATAGAACCTCGATCAATCGTACTGTTATGGATTTCATTATCTGTACTATCTACTTTCTCAATCAGTTTCTGTATTCGTTTCACTTTCATAATATCCACGATCCCGTAATAGTTATCCGAGTTGATACACTCGTAATTCAGACCCTCAAAATCAATAATAGAGTCGCTCATCTTGCGACTTCCCTATAACCATTTGGGTCACATCAGTAACTTAAGTGTAATGAAATTTATAATCGGGATTGTTATACTCATATATTGTCTTTTATGCCATCATTAGTTTCATTACCATCAATGGATTCCAATTCAGCTCGGTTTTTATCACTGTTCCGAACATCACCTAACATAGGGGTATTTTCATCATTTTAACATTTATTTCTTTCTCCTCAGTATTCTTTTAAACAAAGGATCTCATTATCTATGTGCTGATATTATCCTTTCTGATACTTATATCAGCAATTTAGATCTCATTCGATTTCGACAGAGAAGTTCATTAAAATCCGCAATTGGATTATTTTGCTTGTAATTCAGCTTTACATCATCAATTTCTCTGTCAGATCAATCAATTCCAACCTCTATTGGTTTATTTTAACTCCTTGTAAAATTTTGGAGGTAGGGGTATTTTGGTCATTTTTGGTCAAAAATTTTCTCTCTCCTTAAAATACCTTCAATCGGTGATCTTAAGGTCTATTTAATGATGATATTTCATTCCTCTCCTTTATATCATCACTTTCAGGTCTCAGTTCGATCCGAACAGAAAAGTACTGGTGGGGCCCTCACTGAGTCCATTTTTGTTCCTTACCGAACCGACCTTCATTTAGATTATAAGATCACCAATTTTAGATAACATTCCTGAGCCGTTTTCCCTTTTTAACATCCTTAGTTTGTAATCCTCACCCCCTTCTAAAAAATTAACTCAATTTACAATCATTTATTTCCTTTATGTATTTAGACTACACAGTACTACAGGGGATGTCAACCTTTTCAGACACATTTCCTTTTCAAAGTATCGACAAACATCAGGCCAACCGTGCTCTGATACCATTAAATCTGTCACAGCCCGTGACCCTATTTTTCACCTTATTCTATACATCTTATTTGGTTGGGCTGTCTGCGATACTTTACTTTTCTTTTACATATAAACAATTTCATATTAAATTATAATATGAATTACATCCTCTATCTTAATTCATAAGGAAGTAGTACTGTAGATAAGTCTAAATACAGAAAATAAATGATCGTACCTTATGTAATAAATCAAGCTGTCGCATCGTCCCCAAATACGCAGTTGAGATGCTCGTATGTCAAATCTCTTAGTCCTCGAAAAACCTGAAATGTTAATATTAAGGGGTGAGCAAAACCACGGCTCAGTAAGGGAATTATATGCCTCATTTGATACTCAGCTATCTATATGCTGAAAAACTTTTTCATTTTTTTCCTATGGGCTCTAGGCTCGCATGTAGGAAGGATACTACAGTCGGCTAGGAATCCAGATGGAGTAAAGTAGGTATTTTGAAATACCTATCTTGTCCCGGAACCTAGAAGCAACTGTAGAGAATAATTTCCTTTTCGTTTGGAAATTTAAATCCTTTTCATATAAAATATACATCATTTAAATCTAATATTCAATTTAAAATTAAAATAAGAATATTAGATTTATTTTCCTCCTCTTTCCTTTTTGGAAAACATATCACATATTCATGTCACATATAGTCTAATATTCAATTTAAAATCATAGTAAGAATATTAGACTTATAAACTCCTTTTCCTTTTGAAAACATATTGCATATTCATATCACGTGTCATATGAAAATCATCTCGTAGTACTAAAATCAGTATTGAAATAAGCATTTTGTAAAATGCTGTAAATCACTTTCATTTGATTTATCACATATCATGTAAAACATGTTCATTTCACGTGTCACATATCATATAAAACATTTTCATATATGGAGACTGAGGCACGCCCAGCCCGTCCACTAGGTCGTTACTCGTATCATGCTATAGACCCCGCAGGGTATAAATAATCATGTCAGATCTATGGCCATAGCCTATAATTGTCCTCGGCGGATCACTAATCAGGTGTCGGCCGGGACTACATATCACATATCACATATTACATGTCACATATCACATATCAGCATGATAGGATGCCAACTAGTCTCAAAAACCATATTTTTCATCATCAGAAAACCTTTATGGAATTTATAAAAATATATAATTTCATCATTTAAAACCATAAAGGTTATAAAACCATTTAGTGAATATTTAAGAAATATATATAAAAATATTCACTTTATTTCCTTTCATTTTCCATCTCGTATTACGTGAAATTTACATATCAAGAGAATTTTCGGTGATTTCATTATCACCATTCTCAAAAACATGAATATTTTAAAATTACTCTCATTTTATTCATGTTTTTATGGAAAATACTCATTTTCTCGATTTTCGTGGTTGAAAATCATTCCTCGTGAAATAAATCATTTATTATGATTTTATGAAATTTTCTAGAATTTTTCGATAATTTTCGATAATTTTTCGGCAGTATAACGACTGCCAATTGGCTAGCCTCCTGCACGGAAAATACAGTTTAAAATCCAGCCAGTGCATCACCACAAATTTCCAACCAATCATTCATCGCAATATTTTCATAAAATATTTTCATAACATATTTCATAATTAAAATCATGCAGACTGAATATCCTTACAGTGCTGCACATGCATCCCTTACCTGTTTCGGGTTAGCAACCGCCTCATCCGTCACGCTCGTGTTCACCTCGCCTGATTCCATCGGCTCGGTCATCGAGGGAATTTTTTGGAAATTAAAATTCTAAATTTTAGAATTTTTCCATAATTATTTAAATAAATAAATTATTTAAAAAATTTATCACTTTCCGAAATTTCTTACCGATTCTCGTAATTCTCGGGTTTTCGAATTCTCGGGATTTCCCGTAATTTCTGAAATTCTCATTTTTCTCTCTCTTTCTTCTTTTTCCTCTTTTCTTTCTTTCTTTTCCTTTTTCTTTTTCTTTTCTTTTTCTTTCTTTCTTTTCTTTTCTTTTTCTTTTTCCTTTTCTTTTCTTTTCTTTTTCTTTTCCTTTCTCGTCAGACCGGTCAGTGTCCTTCCTCGCCGGTTCCTCGCCGACGACCGGTTCTCCTCCGGTTCAAGCACCCTTCAGCTGGCCGACGGCACGGCGAGTCTGATGGTGGTCTCCGTTCGGCCTGGATCGGCGGCACGGTGGCGGACCGACTCGCTTTAGGTCCGGTCTCTTCCACCTCTTCGCCGGTCCTCTTCCGCCGTTCTCCACCCCAACGGTGGCATCCATCCTCTTCCTCTCCCTCCGACGATGCTTCGGTGGCAGTGGCGGTGGCCAATTCCGTCGGCATCGCCAAATCCTCTTTCTTTTTCTTTTCCGGCTTCCGCCGATTCCCGCTTCGATTTCGCTTCTGTTTTTCGTTTTTCATGTTGTCGATCGCCTCTTCTCATGTCTCCGGCGTCGTCCCTTTTTCCTCTTCTCTCTTGTCTCGCCGACGGTGGCCACTGCAGCCGCCGTCGGCCTTGGCTGGGAAGGGGTCGGGGTATCCCGACTCCTTCCATTTCTTTTATATTTCTCTTTTTTTTATATTATATTATATATATAAATATAATATAACATATATATATTTTACACAAAATACATATATATATATATATATAAAATTTGAATTAATATATATATATTTCATATATATATATATGCATTTATAGATATATATTGTATTACAATATATATATTGATAAAAATAATATTTACTTTTCTTATATAAGTATATATTTATATATATACATAAAAGATCATATTTACATACATATGTATTATTTAAATGTACTAAATAGTATATATACATATATATAATAATGTATATTAATATATACTATATAGTATTTCAATACATATGTATTTGTATAAAAATACATTTATATAATATATAATTATATAAATATATCTTATATTCTTTTCTCATTTTCTTATTTAATTTGGATTTCCATTTATCCAAATTAAATTTCCTCAATTTTATCCAAATTAATTTTCTCCACTTCTTCACTTTATCAATTTCGAGAATTTCAACGATATTCCCATCTCGTAAATAAATTTTATTTATTTACCTTAATTTATTTATTTCCTCTTCTATTTTCTTTAATATTTATTTCCAAAAATAGAAAATTTGCGGTTATCACAGTGAATGTCTAAATACAGAAAATAAATGATCATAACTCATGTCATAAGTCGAGCTGTCGCATCATCCCCAAATGCGTAGCCGAAATCCTTTAAGTGTTAGAATCTCAATCTTCAAAAACCTGAAATGTTAAAATTAAGGGGTGAGCAAACCACGGCTCAGTAAGGGAATTATATGCATACTTGATATTCAGCTTCCTATATGCTGAAAATCTTTTTCATTTTTCCTATGGGCTCTAGGCTCGCATGTAGGAAAGATACTACAGTCGGCTAGGGATCCGGATGGAGTAAGGTAGGTATTTTGAAATACCTATCTTGTCCTGGAGCCTAGAAGCAACTCTAGAGAGTAATAAATTTCTTTTCGTTTGAAATTTATATCTTTTTACCTTTTCATTTCATATCATTTTCATATTCTCTTCAAAATAATGCTTTTATAAAATAAAGCATTTAAATAAAGTAACTAATATTCATATATCCTTTGAAAAGAATATTAGTTAAATTCTCATCATTCTCATTTAAATCTCATTTCATGTTTTACTGTACAACCATAATTAGTACAGTACTTTAAATAGCAAAATCCGCTATTAAATCCTTTTCGTATAACATAAATATCATTTAAATCTAATATTCAATTTAAAAGCTAAAAGAAGAATATTAGATTTATTTTACTCCTCTTTTCCTTTTTGGAAAAACATATCACATATTCATGTCACATATAGTCTAATATTCAATTGAAAATCATAGTAAGAATATTAGACTTATAACCTCTTTTTCCTTTTTAAAAGATATTACATATTCGCATCACATATCATTTGAAATCATCTCGTAGTACTAAATTCAGTACTGAAATAAGCATTTTGTAAAATGCTTTACATCTCTTTCATTTAACTTGTCACATATCATGTAAAACATTTACATTTCACATATCACATATCATATAAAACATTTTCATATATGGAGACTGAGGCACGCCCAACCTGTCCACTGGGTCGTTACTCGTATCATGCTATAGACCCCGCAGGGTATAAATAATCATGTTAGATCTATGGCCATAGTCTATAATTGTCCTCGGCGGATCACTGATCAGGTGTCAGCCGGGACCACATATCACATATTACATATTACATATCACATGTCACATGTCACATATCACATATCAGCATGATAGGATGCCAACTAGTCTCAAAAACCATATTTTTCATCATCAGAAAACCTTTATGGAATTTATAAAAATATATATTTTCATCATTTGAAACCATAAAGGTTATAAAACCATTTAGTAAATATTTAAGAATTATATAAAAATATTCACTTTATTTTCTTTCATTTTTCATCTCATATTACGTGTAACTTACATATATCGAGAGAATATTTAGAAAACTTTTATAATATATTCTCTTTATCCCTTTTTCATTTTCCATTTCATATCACATATAATTCATATATCGAGAAAATTTTGGGTGATCTCATTATCACCAATTTCGAAAACATGAATATTTAGGGGTCGTTTGTTTTTGTTTTTGTTTCCTGTTTTTTATTTTTGTTTTCAATTTTTTTGGAAACAGAAACAAAAAACACGTTTGGCAACATGTTTCCGTTTTCAAAAAACGAAAACGAAAACAAGAATTTCCAAAATTGTTGGAAACAAGAATTTCTTGTTTTCATTGTTTTCGGAAACATGTTTTCATTTCTGTTACTGTTCATAAGTAAGTGAACAGAGTTTATATATTAATATAATATTAATATTTTATAATAAAAATATAAATAAAATTAATTAATTTTTTAAATAAAATAATATTAAATTTTAATATAAAATATTATTTAATATTTTAAAATTAATATATTTATTTTAATATAGAAAAGTTGAAAACATAAAAAGCAATTAAATAAATATTACATTGAACTATAATATTATAATATTATTTAATTTAAATTTTTATAATAATTTATTGAATATATTAAATATTTTAAATAATATCATTTATTATAATTTTGATATGTTAATAATTAATACTATTATCTAATATAATTAATTTTTATTTTACTAAAGAATATTATTATTTAATATTATATTCTATCTTAAATTTAAAATATATCACTACTACTATTAAATAAGTTAATATTATTAAATAAGTAAACACTTAACATTAAATAATATTATTTATATTAAATATAATATATTTTAATAACTATATAATTTATTATAAATTAATTAGTTAAATATTTTATTTAATAATGTAATATTATTATTATTATTACAATTAAATAAAAATTATTATTAAATATAATTTATGATTATTACAATTAAATTCAATAATATTATTTTATTTAATATTTTATTTAATTATAACATTATTTAAATTATATTAAATTTTTATAATATTAAATAAAAATATTTAATATTAGTATTAAATAATATAAAATAATATTATTTAATATTATCTACATATTATTATTTAGTAAATATATTATTTTTTATTTAATTTTTAAAATTTTGTTTTGTGAAGTGAATTATTATATATTTATCAATTTAAATATTTGTTTTCAAAACGTAACAGCATTAAACAAACATGTTTTCTGTTTTCAGAAATTGAAAACAAAACAAAACAAAACAAAAACAAAATTTTCAAAAACAGAAAACATAAAACAGAAAATAGGAAACGATACCAAACGACCCCTTAATAATCACTTTCATTTTATTCATGTTTTTATGAAAAATATTCATTTTCTCGATTTTCGTGGTTGGAAATCATTTCTCGTGAAACAAAATCATTTATTATGATTTTATGAAATTTTCTAGAAATTTTCAATAATTTTCGATAATTTTTCAGCAGTATAACGGCTGCCGATTGGCTAGCCTCCTGCACGAAAAATACAATTTATAATTTCAGCCAGTACATCATCACAAATTTCCAACCATAGAATCATCACAATATTTTCATAAAATATTTCATAATTAAAAACATGCAGACTGAATATCTTTACAGTGCTGCACATGTATCCCTTACCTGTTTCGGGTCGGCGACCGCCTCGTTCGTCGCGCCCGTGTTCACCTCGCCCGATTCCATCGGCTCGGTCATCGAGGGAATTTTCTGGAATTAAAATTCTAAAATTTAGAATTTTTTTCATAATTATTTAAATAATTTAGCATTTTTCGGGATTTCTTACCGATTCCCGTAATTCCCGGGTTTCTGAATTCTTGGGATCTCCCGTAATTTTCGAAATTCCCGAATCCCGAAAATTTCTCTTTTTCTCTTTTCTTTTCTTTCTCTTTCTTTTCTTTTTCTTTTTCTTTTTCCTTTTTCTTTTCTTTTTTTTCCTTTTTCTTTTCTTTTTCCTTTCTTTTTTCCTCTTCCTTTCCCGTCAGACTGGTCTGCCTCCTTCCTCGCCAATTCCTTGCCGGCGGCCGGTTCTCCGGCGGTTCAGCTGCTCCTCAGCTGGCCGACGGCACGACGAAGCTACCGGTGCCCTCCATTTGCCCTGGATCGGCGGCACGGCAGCGGATCGAGTCGATTTTCCTTCGGTGTCTTCCGCCTCTTCGCCGGCCTTCCTCCGCCGTTCACCATGCCTCCGATGGCATCCATCCTTTTACTCTCCCTCTGACGGTGCTTCGGTGGCAGTGGCCAATTCCGCCGGCACTGCTGTCTGCCATTTTTCCTTTTCTCTCGGCTTCTGCCGAAAATTTCCTTCTGTTTCCAATTCCGTTTCCTTCCTTTTCCGTCGCCGTCGTCTCGTCCTCTCCTTGGCTCGCCGTCCGACGACGGACCTTCCTCCTCTCTTTTCCTTCTCGCCGGTCGACAATGGTCGGCTCTCGCTGGGAGGGAAATCGGTTCCTCCTGATTTCCCTTTCCATTTTTGTTTTCCCTTTTTTTTTATACTATATAATATATATATTATACTTATAATATAACATATATTATATTTATATTATATATATAATACACATAATATTATTATTATATATAGTACAGTACTATATACATGTATTTACAAAATACATATTTAGTATATATATGTGTGTATATATATATATATATATATTTATATTTGTTCACTTTAATTTACATAACATTTATATATTTATATAATATATAATTATATAAATATATTTCCTATTTTCTTTTCTCATTTTCTTATTTAATTTAGATTTCCATTTATCCAAATTAAATTTCCTCTTTTCATTATTTTCCATAATTTTCTTCAATATTTATTTCCAATATTTTTAATTTCCAATAAATGAAAAATTTACGGTTATCACACTTAGTTCATGGATAAAATGATATATAATAAAGCCAAATTAACACATAAAATGAAAACCTAGAAGCTCATTGGTGGAAGCTATGAAAAAGAAATATGACGAAAGTCAAGAAAAGTGGCTACAAGTGGACTTTAACACCACTTGATCTCTCCTTGTGTACCGATCGGTTGGACATATAATGGCTGATAAAGACTTGGTTGTTATAATGTAAAATAAGTAGAAATGAAGTCTAAGAATAAAGTAATAAAGAATACTTTATATTAGAATTGCTATTGGTTAAAATAAAGCAAAGAAAGAGTGAAGAATAAGGATAAATCGAATGGTCGAGCAAAGTCCACACCAACATTGCTGCTTGTAAATGTTTCTGCCTAGCCTTTCTAAAGGCTATCGAAACATGACTTTGTGAGCAAAAATATTAAGGAAATATAGTATAAAAGGGACATGGAATTAATTGAAGTTTGACATGGCTAGAGTCTTAATTGTGAAGTATAAAACAAAGAAGTAAAGGAAGTGTAAAATGGAGACTTTCACGTCACCTTAAGCTACAGTTTTCTTCATGCATTAAATGAATTTTAATACATGAAATGATGAAGAAATATGATAAGATGCTATGTGGATTATTAGTATTGGTTAATATGGATAGAAAGAAAGAATAAGAAGTAAGAAACTTCAGCAAATTCGGTTGTCTCCACCGAATTCCTTTGCTTCCATGAGCCTTCTGTTTGCTGAAGCTATTTTCGGTCTCCACTTGTTTCTCCATAAAAATCCCGTAGCAAACATCATTGCTTACCAAGTTGTTAACCTAACTTTTTCATAGACTCTATATATATCTTAAGACCAATTAAGATACCAAGCTAGGAGACTAACGAGGGGAAGGAAAACCAAAACAGAAAATAAAATTCTGTTTTGAGACACTCATTCGATCAAAGTGAGATTTAATGATTTCTTGAGATTGAATGATATAATTCTATAATTTCAAGCATGAGAAGCATGATTATAGTCTTGCTTTTAATTTATTCTTGTTAGATCATAGAAATAGAATAAATTCATACCTTGAAGTAGATGAAGAATAAAATGAAACTGAGTTGAAATTGTAGTATAATGATGGAAAATCATTAAAGGAAACTAGATAAAATGAAAGAGAAGCAGGTTGAAAAGAGAACTTTAACTAAAGAGGAGACCTACGATTGAACATGGAAGTGTGGAAGCATTTAAGGCTTCATGCAAGAAAAATAGCAACAAGGGGTTCACGTAGACAAGAATCAAATAGAAAACAAGAAAATAGAAGCAAGTGTTAAAAAGTCAATAAAAATGGCAATGACATTGAAAAAGGAAAATTATGTTGAAAATTAGGGGTTTTGGTAAAGAATAATTATAGAAATTAAAAGAGAATTTTCGGTGCAATTAAGACCGAAAAAGGAAGTGGAAAGAAGAAGTTGATTTTAAATACCAGTATTAAAACCGAAAAAGGAAGTGGAAAGAAGAAGTTGATTTTAAATACCAGTATAATTTATACTGGTTGTATTCATAACATGAAGTTAGTGGCTGCATTTTATGAATTTTAGTAGTTTAAAAATAAGACGAAAATTATTAATAATTTTCGATAAAATTATTTTGTAGCTGAGAAGTACGATTTCGGTAGACGCAATCGGGAAGCTCGGCTTCGTAAGACCAGGTAAGGGAGTAGTATGTAAAGTGAAATGCATGTCCTGTGGAGTAAAATGTTATAAAAATATTGAGAAAAGGATTTTGTCACAACCCATGACCCTATTTTTTTCACCTTATTCTATACATTTTATTTGGTTGGGCTGTCTGTGATACTTTACTTTTCTTTTACACATAAACAATTACATATTAAATTTATAATATGAATTACATCCCCTATTTTACTTCATAAGAAAGTAGTACTGTTGATACGTCTAAATACAGAAAAATAAATGATCATACCTTATTAAATAAATCGACCTGTCGCATCGTCCCCAAATGCGCAGTCGAAAATCCTTTAAGTGCTAGACTCTCAGTCTTCGAAAACCTGAAATGTTAAAATTAAGGGGTGAGCAAACCACGGCTCAGTAAGGGAATTATATGCATACTTGATATTCAGCTTCCTATATGCTGAAAATCTTTTTTTATTTTTCCTATGGGGCTCTAAGCTCGCATGTAGGAAGGATACTACAGTTGGCTAGGGATCCAGATGGAGTAAGGTAGGTATTTTGAAATACCTATCTTGTCCCGGAACCTAGAAGCAACTGTAGAGAGTAAATTTCATTTTTTACTTTGAAATTTAAATCCTTTTTCCTTTTTATTCCATAACCTTTTCATATTCTTTTCAAAATAATGCTCTTATAAAATAAAGCATTTAAATAAAGTAATTAATATTCATATATTCTTTGAAACGAATATTAGTTAAATTCTCATCATTCTCATTTAAGACTTATTTCATGTTTTACTATACAACTATAATTAGTACAGTACTTTAAATAGCAAAATCAGCTAATTAAATCCTTTTCGTATAACATATATATCATTTAAATCTAATATCCAATTTAAAAATTAAAATATGAATATTAGATTTATTTTCCTCCTCTTTCCTTTTTGGAAAACATATCACATATTCATGTCACATATGGTCTAATATTCAATTTAAAATCATAGTAAGAATATTAGACTTATAAACTCTTTTTTCTTTTAAAAACATATTACATGTTCATATCACATGTCATATGAAGATCATCTCGTAGTACTAAAATCAGTACTGAAATAAGCATTATGTAAAATGCTGTAAATCACTTTCATTTAACTTATCACATATCATGTAAAACGTTTACATTTAACATATAACATATCATATAAAACATTTCTCATATATGGAGACTTAGGCACGCACGCCGAACCCGTCCACTGGATCGTTACTCATATCATGCTATAGACCTCGAAGGGTATAAAATAATCATGTCAGATCTATGCCATAGTCTATAATAGTCCTTGGCGAATCACTGATCAGGTGTCGGTCGGGACTACATATCACATATCACATATTACATGTTATATATCACATATCACATATCACATATCAGCATGATAGGATGCCATCTAGTCTCAAAACCGTATTTTTCATCATCTGAAAGCCTTTATAGAATTTGTAAAAATAATCATTTCATAATTATAACCATAAAGGTTATATAATAAATCAAGTGAATATTTAAAAAAATATTTATAAAATATTCACTTTTTCCCTTTTTCATCTTTCATTTCATATTACGTATAATTCATATATCGAGAGAATATTTAGAAAACTTTTATAAAATATTCTCTTTATCTCTTTTTCATTTTCTATTTCATATCACATATAATTCATATATCGAGAGAATTTTCGGTGATCTCATTATCACCAATTCCGAAAACAGGAATATTTAAAAATCACTTTCATTTTATTCATGTTTTTATGAAAAATATTCATTTTCTCGATTTTCGTGATTGGAAATCATTTCTCGTGAAATAAAATCATTTATTATGATTTTATGAAATTTTCTAGAAATTTTCAGTAATTTTCGATAATTTTTCGGCAGTATAATGGCTGTCGATTGGCTAGTCTCCTACACGGAAAATACAGTTTATAATTTCCAGCCAGTACTTCATTCCAAATTCCAACCAATCATTCATCATAATCATTTCATAAAATATTTTCATAAAATATTTCGTTATTAAAACATGCAGACTGAATATCCTTACAGTGCTGCACATGCATCCCTTACCTGTTTCGGATCGGCAACTGACTCTCAAAGGTCGCGCTCGAGTTCACCTTGCCCAATTCCATCGGCTCGGTCATTGAGGGAATTTTTTGGAATTAAAATTCTAAAATTTAGAATGTTTCCTTAATTATTTAAATAAATAAATTATTTAAATGATTTATCACTTTTCGGGATTTCTTATCGATTCCCGTAATTCCCGGGTTTTCGAATTCTTGGGATTTCTCGTAATTTCCAAAATTTTCCTTTTTTCCTCTCTTTTTCTTCTTTTCCTCTTTTTCTTCCTTTTTCTCTTTCTTTCCTTTCTCTTTCTTTTCTTTTTCTTTTTCTTTTTCTTTTTCCTTTTTCTAGCCGGACCGGTTCAGACCGGTTTGGTGTCCTTCCGTTGGTTTGGCCGGTTCAGCTTCTTCCCGCCGGCATCACCGCCGGTTCAGGTCTCCCATAGCTTGTCGGAGTGGCTAGGACGTCGGATCTGGTCTCTGTTTCTTCTCATCACCGGCGACGGTGCCGGATCTGGGTCTGTGGGTTTCGGCCCCTTCCTCCTCTCTTTTCTCCTTTTTACGTCAGATTCTCTTTCGCCGGTGGCTCCTCTCACTTTCATCGAGCTTCGCCGGTGTCGGGAGTAGAGGTGGCGGTGCCTGGATCGGCCGGCACCACTGCATCTCTTTTTCGCTTTTCTCCTCTCGGTTCTGCCCCCGATTTCTTCTCTTTTCTCTTTTGCCGGCGTCGATTTCCTCTTCCTCTCTCGTCGCCGGTGGTGGTCCCTCTCTTTGCCTTCTCGTTTCTCTCCGACAGCGATAGCGGTTGCTGCCTCGACCTCCTTTGGGCTTTCCTCATCTATTTGTAACAGAGGAGGAAATGAATTAATTGGGGAATAGGGTTAACCCCGATTCCCTTCCCCTTTTTTTATTTTATTTTTTTATTATTATATATAATTATATATATAATTATATTACTAATAGTATATATATATATATATATATATTTATTTTCACAATATATATATATTTACACTTTAATTAAATTAATTAATATATATATTTCATACATATACATATTTATTTATATACATAATTGTATATAAAAATATACATATGTATTTATTTAAGACAAAATAGTATATATTCCATTTTATAATATATACTATATTTCATATATATACATATGTATTTATATAAAAATTATTAAAATATATTTATATACTCTAATTATATAAATATATAATATATGCATTTTTATTTCATTTAATTTTTGGATTTCTTAATATCCAATTTATTTCTGCTTTTCATTTCCTATTTAATTTGGATTTCCATTTATCCAAATTAAATTCCTCCTTTCCTTATTTTCCGTAACTCCGACTTTATTTTTATTTTCCTTTTTATTTCTTGTTTAATTTGGATTTCCATTTATCCAAATTAAATTTCCTCAATTTTATCCAAATAAATTTTCTCCACTTCTTCGCTTCATCAATTTTGGGAATTTCAACGATATGCCCATCTCGTAAATAAATTTTATTTATTTACTTTAATTTATTTATTTCCTCGTTTATTTTCTTTAATATTAATTTTCAAAAATAGAAAATTTGCGGTTATCACAGATTTAGTTTGAGACATGCATTAGTTTGATAAACTGTTTTGAATTCTGGGCAAGCCAAAGAAAGGTGACTCTTGTTTTAATAAAATCCGAGCGAGCCAAAGATAGGAGATCCCTTTGATGTAATTCTGGGCGAGCCAATAGTGGGCGATCCCTTGTTTTTTTTTTAAAGAGAAATATTTTGTGGGCGAACCCCCAGTTCAACTCGATGTGAGAGCCACAGTGGGTGATGTTAGTTTGCCACATGGGCGAATGAAAACATGCGAGTTCAATCCACTGCGATGGGTGAGCCTTAATGGGCGAGCTAATAAGGGGCGAGCCGATTTAACTTATGTTTTTCTCACACAAAAAATGATGAAATTACTGGCTGTTTTTATTGTGTATTGTAAACAGAAAATATAATACCTTTTTGGAAAACAATCATTTTAAAGAAATGATGAAATGTATGAAATATTCCTTAAAGGTTCTTTATGAGATATGAATTGGTTTTTGAGACTTTAGGCCCCGAGTTTCATGCATTACTATTCACATGGCTGATTGAACCGTCAAGTCATCAGAGGTCTCGAGGTTACCTGGTAAGTGTACCCGAGGACCACGTATAGATTGTGGCCATGGATCTAGCTGTGTCCCAGTGGGGATGCGAATTGGAGTTTTAGCCTAAGGGCACACTCCGAGAAAGCCATGAGGGACGATGGCTTACGGGTGCACCCCAAAGCGAACAACTTATGTTCCTGTGGGAACGATGATAGCATGATTTAGTTGTAAGGTGATGCCTAGTCTCAACTTACTGATTTCTATTTACTGAAAGGAATTATTGAATCCTGTTTACTATTTACTATACTATATCGTAAATTGTTTAGCCAGTGATTTGAATATTAAAGACTATTGACTATATCCACTGTTTTCCTATTGAGTATGCTGTTAGGAAAAATAAACATTTTGTGGTATATAGTTTTGGTTTTATAAAGTAGCATATAACTTCTTTACTGAGCACGTTGTCACTCACCCCTTATTTTCCACTCCATAGAATGTTGATTTTAGACTAAGAGAATTACCTTCCAAAGATTATCGACTGCTAGAGTCAGCAGACATTCGATATCGAAGGTATAGTATTTTCTTTTATATATTCAGGGAATTTGTACAGTACTACTTTAAATAGAAGGGAATGTATATATCTTAAGGAAATAATGTAACAATTCATATTTTCATATTGGTACGATGAATAAGAGTACTAATGATTACTAAAGGGATAAACGGATCGTCAAGCATCACAGATAGCCCAACCGGTAAAAATGTGTGAATAAGAGTAAAATATGTGATTCGGGATGTTACAATTTAACCTTCACCATCAAACTTCCCTTCTTCCTTGAACCAACTAAGAAACAAGAGAAGAGGGCTGAAATTGAAGTAGAGAACTTGCTCTGTTTTGAGAAGCACCATTTGGTCAAGGTGTATCACAGCCTGTGACCACATTTTTCATGTATTTCTATACAACTTATCCGGTTGGGCTATCTGTGATACTTCACTTTTTCATTTACTATTAAACAATTTTGTATAACATTGTTAATATGATATACATCCCCTATCTTAATTGTGATAACCGCAAATTTACTATTTTTGGAAATTAATATTTAAGAAAATAGATAAGTTGAAATAAATAAATAAAATTTTGATAACAGAATATTGGTGAAAATTTCGAAAAGTGAGGAAGTGATGAATAAGGAAATTCGGGTGAAGGAAATTAAATGAAAATAAAAATACGTGGGAGTTATGGAAAATAAGTAGAGGAATTTAATTTGGATAAATGGAAATCCAAATTAAATAAGAAAAGAAAAGGAGAAAATAATTGGATATTAAGAAAATTCAAAATAAAATAAAATAAGAATGCGTATAAAAATATATTTATATAATTAGATTATATAAATATATTTATACATGTTTTATATAAATACATATATATATATATATATATATATATGAAATATAGTATATATTATAAAATGATATATATACTATTTTATATTAAATAAATACATGTGTATATTTTTATATACAATTATGTATATAAATTAATATATATATGAAATATATATACTAATTTTAATTAACATATATATATTGTTAAAACAAAGTATATATATGTATATTGTTGATAATAAAAGTAATATATATATTTATAAATATAATTATATATGGTAAATAATGTTATATAATTATATTTATATATGATTATAAATATAATTATAATAATAATAATAATTATAGAAAAACGGAAATGATATGGAAATAGAAATGGGAAATTGGATCCTGTTTCTGTCGAAACAAAACAGAAAAGGAGAACTAAGCTAGGAAGAGCTGACCCCGTCAGCCGGCCGGGAAGAGAAGAAGAGAAGGGAGAAAGAGCGACGTCGTCGGCGAGAGAAGAAGCAAACGACAGTGGCCGGCGATGGAAAGAAGAAGAAAAACAGAAAGAAAACGAAACAGAAACCGACGGAAAAAGTGAAAAGGAAAGAGGAAGGAAACGGCGGTGCTGGCCAGTCCAGGCACCGCCACCCCAACGTCGACCTTGGCGGAGGTGAGAGGAAGGTGGAGAAGCCACCGGGGGTGAAGGAAACGGCGGAGGAAGGAAGAAAAGAGAGGAGGAAGGGGCCGAAACCCACGGACCCAGATCCGGCGCCTTCGCCGGTGATGGGAAGGAACCGAGGCCAGATCCGGCGTCCTCGCGACTCCGGCAAGCTATGGGAGGCCCGAACCGGCAGTGATGCCGGCGGGATGAAGCTGAACCAGCGGTGATGAGGCGGACCGGGTTGAACTAGTCTGAATCGGTTCGAACCAGTTCAGACCAGAAAAGAGGAAAAGGAGGAGAAAAAGAAAAGAAAAAGAAAAGAAAAGAAAAAGAAAGAAAAAGAAAAAGGAAGAAAGAAAGGGGAAAAAGAAGAAGAGAGAAAAAGAAAATTTTCAAAATTCGGAAAAATTCTCGGGAACTCGGGAATCGGTAAGAAATCCGAGAAATTATTAATGATAATTATTTAAATAATTTATTTATTTAAATAATTTGAGAAAATTCTAAAATTTAGAATTTAAATTCCAGAAATTATTCTCGGCGATCGAGATGAGGAATCGGGAAATGGAGTACGGGCGCGATCGGTAAGTGGAAGTCGTCGACCTGGAAAAGGTAAGGGATGCATGTGCAGCACTGTAGGGATATTCAGTCTGCATGTTTTAATTTCGAAATATTTTATGGAAATATTTTATGAAATTATTATGATGAGTGATTGGTTGGAATTTGGAATGAAGTACTGGCTGGAAATTATAAACTGTATTTTTAGTGCAGGAGGCTAGCCAATCGGCAGCCGTTATACTGCCGAAAAATTATCGAAAAATTCGTGAAAATTACTGAAAATCATAATAAATGATTTTATGTCACGAGAAATGATTTTCATCCACGAAAATCGAGAAAATGAATATTTTCATAAAAACATGAATAAAATGAAAATGATTTTAAATTATTCATGTTTTCGAGAATGGTGATAAGGAAATCACCAAAAATTCTCTTAATATGTAAATTACACGTAATACGAGAGAAAAAATGAAAAGAAGTAAAGTGAATATTTTTATGAATATTTTCATAATTATTTCTTAAATATTCACTAAATGGTTTTATAACCTTTATGATTTTAAATTATGAAATTATATATTTTATAAATTTCATAAAGGTTATTTTATGAAGAAAACATGGTTTTGAGACTAGTTGGCCCTCTATCATGCCGATATGTGATATGTAATACGTGATATGTGATATGTAACATGTGATATGTAGTCCCGGCCGACACCTGATCAGTGATACGCCGAGGACAATTATAGACTATGGCCATAGATCTAACATGATTATTTATACCCTTCGGGGTCTATAGCATGATATGAGTAACGACCCAGTGGACAGGCTGGGCGTGTGTGCCTAAGTCTCCATATGTGAAAATGTTTTACATGATATGTGATAAGTTAAATGAAAGTGATTTACAGCATTTTACAAAATGCTTATTTTGGTACTGATTTTAGTACTACGAGATGATTTTTCATATGACATATGATATGAACATGTAATATGTTTTCAAAAGTAAAAAGGAGAAAAATAAATCTAATATTCTTATTTTAATTTTAAATTGAATATTAGATTTAAATGATTTATATGTTATACAAAAAAGGTTTAACAGCTTATTTTGCTATTTTAAAGTACTGTACTAATTATGATTGTACAGTAAAACATGATATGAGTTTTAAATGAAAATAATGATGATTTAACTAATATTCTTTTCAAAGAATATATGAATATTAGTTGCTTTATTCAAATGCTTTATTTCATAAAAGCATTATTTTGAAAAGAATATGAAATGATGAGGAATAAAAAGGAAAAGGATTTAAATTTCAAATGAAAAAAAATTAATTACTCTCTACAGTTGCTTCTAGGTTCTGGGACAAGATAGGTATTTCAAAATACCTACCTTACTCCATCTGGATCCCTAGCCGACTGTAGTATCCTTCCTACACGTGAGCCTATAGCCCCATAGGAAAAATGAAAAAGTTTTCAGCATATAGGAAGCTGAATATCAAGTATGCATATAATTCCCTTACTGAGCCGTGGTTTGCTCACCCCTTAATTTTAACATTTCAGGTTTTTGAAGATTGAGAGTCTAGCACTTAAAGGATTTTCGACTACGCATTTGGGGACGATGCGACAGGTCGATTTATTTAATAAGGTATGATCATTTATTTTTTGTATTTAGACTTATCGATAGTATTACTTTCTTATGAAGTAGAAATCGGGGATGTAATTCATATTATAATTTAATATGAAATTATGTATATGTAAAAGAAAAATAAAGTATCGCAGACAACCCAACCAAATAAGATGTATAGAATAAGGTGAAAAATAGGGTCACGGACTGTGACAGATTTAATAGTATCAGAGCAAGGTTGGTCTGATGTCTGTCGATACTTTTGAAAAGAAAATGTGTCGAAAAATGTTAACATCCCCTGTAGTACTGTGTAGTCTAAATACATAGAGAAAAGAAATGATTGTAAATTGAGTTAAGTGTTTAGAAGGGGGTGAGAATTATGAACTAAGGATGTCAAAAAGGGAAAACGGCTCAGGAATGTTACCTGAAATGGTAATCTTATGATCTAAACGAAGGTCGGTTCGGTAAGGAACAAAAATGGACTCGGTGAGGGCCCCAAGAGTACTTTTCTGTGCGGATCGAACTGAGACCTGAAAGTGATGATATAAAGGAGGGGAATGAATTATCATCACTAAATAGACCTCAAGATCACCGATTGAAGGTATTTTGAGGAGAGAGAAAATTTTTAGCAAAAAATGACCAAAATATCCCTACCCTCAAAATTTTACAGGGAGTCAAAATAGACTAACAGAAGTTGGAATTGACTGATTTGATAGAGAAATTGATGGGGTAAGGATTCATTTTTTGCAAAATAATCCAATTATGGATTTTATTAGAATTCTCTGTCGAAATCGAGAAAGATTTTAAACTGCTGATATTGGTATGAGAAAGGAGTACTATCAGCAAATAGATAATAAGATCACTGATTTAAATGTATAGTGAGGAGAAAGAAATAAATGTGAAATGACGAAAATGCCCCTATGTGGGATTATGCTTTGAATAGTGATAAAACCATTTAGATTTTGAATATATTGATAGTAATGGAGTTATTGATGGCATAAAGGACATAATATGAGTATAACGATCCCGATTATAAATTTTACTTACACTTAGATGATTGATGTGACCTGAATGGTTATAGGAAAGTCGCAGGATGAGCGACTCAGTTATTGATTTTTAAAGGTTGAAATTAAAAGTGTATTGATGGGATATGATTATGGGATCGTTGGATATGATGAAAGAAAACTGATTACTGATGATGAATGAGAAAGTGATCAGTATAAATGATGAAATCCATAGTAGTACTGTTAATTTTGGTTCTATACATCCCTACTATCTTTCAAGTATTAAATCGATAATTATAGAACCGGAATATTATGAATTATGTTTTAAGGAATGATATACTGTATGGAGTGATATAAAATTTGAGTATATGCATAAGAACAGTAAGTGAAGATAAGAGATGAGGATGATAACAGCTAACCTGAATTATAAGATGAAAATGATTTTAAAATGAATTTCAATAATAAATCGGTTAGCTGTGAAAGGTGTTGATCAAATAATTACACTTAATTCGGCATACAAATTAAGATGATCGATATGCTGTGAAGTATAAGGAAATAAGTGAATCAAGGTGGAGTAGATGTTAAAATGATTTGATTATTAAATGTCTCTGCTTTGAGGATGAACAGTGAAATGATAGGACACAAAGATGAATATCCAAAATGATAAGAGAGGTATGATTAAAGGAAGTATCGGATGAGATTCTCGATAAATTTTCAGATTTATATAGATTGGAAAAATTGAGCTAACATTGACTCGACTGTGAATATGAAAGTTATTTCTAAGCTTATATCGGAGAACGTAAAGGAATCCGAAAAGTTTAAGAAAAAAGGAATTGATGGAAATACAAATGATGTAAAGGATGGAAATATGGATGAGGTGAATTGAGGATGAAATATAAATGGGGAATTAAATTCCTATTATACACTAAAGTTCTTATTAAGAACAAATGATCATTTATATGAAATTGATGCCTTAAATTGATTTAATTTGAGAGGTATAGGGAGTTTATAAAATCAATCCTTGTAAAAGGCATCATCAGATGAAAAGTTAAAGAATGATGGTCGTAAGATAATAATTAGAACTCGATATAATTTTACGAGTTCCTATAGAGGTTTACAAGGTAAATGAAATACCTTACTGAGGTACATAAGACTAATGAATAAGACAATTATATAAGGATAAAGTAATGGTATACCATACAACCTAAGGCACAAATGGAAAATGAGCAGTATAGTGGTATAACCCCACATACTCTCAAAGACAATAGACTATATGTAAGAAGGGCAAATAGAAGATGGGCTAGACAGTATCTCTTTTTAAGATATATGATCTAGAATGACAAAGCAATGCGGATCTGTCTATGATGAAGAGATCGTTATCGAGATACGAAAGGTACTGGGTCTAGCTAAATACTATTGCCAGTCTATAGGAGAGTTTATGGGTTAGCTGCTCTACTGACGTGACTAATAAGTAAAAGGTTAAAGTCAGTGGATGAATAAACATAAAGATGATATGTAAAAGGTTAAAGGAATTTAATAGTGGAATATGTTATCACTAAAGAAAAGTGAATGAAATGATGATGAAGGAAAAGATTAATATGTCATAAGAGGAAAGTACATGATGACGAATATGAAATAGTTCACGAATTTAAAACTAAAAGTGATTTTGTGGTTATCACACGATTATGGTTAAATGTAAGATCGAGCCAAACTCGATAGGAAAAATAATTATACTTACAGGAGTAAAGAAATGATTTACATTTTACTGCCAGTCATATAAATGGAGAAAAAGATATATATATACTACCTCGAAATGATGGAAGTAATGGATTTATATGGATAATGAGGTGATTAAATTGATAATGATAGATTCAATGATGAAGTTAAATAATGAGAAGATCAAATTATGATTTGATTATGTCATTATGAAATCTAAATTACCAAAAAAGTATAATTTTAGGTATATTCTAAGATTAAAGTGATAATGAACATACCATAAAAATAAAAGAGGTAATAAGAATATTACATGGAAAGATGATATGGAGAGGAAATGATTGTCTCTAGATTAAAATTATGGTAAAAGATGGTGAATGGTAAAGTCTGCAAATGAACTGCAGCAATTGGATGAAATAAATATGAAATGAAAAATGTGGATAATGAAGAATCTAAAAGAGATATGATAATGTGGAAGAGATTATAGACTGATAGTCTAGTAAAATCACTTCTCTATTATCAAACTCTTAGATTCTATAGTGTCATAGTCGAAATATAATTATAAAAGATGATGAGAATGTATGTGAAGTTCCAGTGAGCAATATATGTGATGGGAATCTCTGAGTAGCTATATGTTAATGGAAAATAGCAAAAGGCTCTAAGATTCCAAATCTATTGACAGCATCGCTCCGTACATGATGTAAATATCTGAGCGTAGTATGGAAACGCTCGATGATATGTTGAGTGAGCGGATGCATGAGATGTGAAAGCTACTGGACAATTACATACTATTGATTAAAATTGGTAAATGATAGTTATCGAAACGTATCGACTTGGCACCAAATAAGGAAGATGGATGATGAACCATATGAATCATATGTGATATGAAAATGAGTGGAAAATAGAAAACTCCCAATTGATAAGAAATTTATGGGAGTATGAGTATATGATGAAAGATGATATGTAATGATATGTGAGGTGATTATGATGTTAAAGGTATACTGGCAGTATAATATGGAAGATGATCAAAAGGTCAAGAATGATAAGTATACACGACGATAAGCATACAGGATGCCACTACCTTTTGGACTTAAGATAAATTCGGCGAACCGAATTTCTTAAGGTGGGGAGAATGTGATAACCGTAAATTTACTATTTTTGGAAATTAACATTTAAGAAAATAGATAAGTTGAAATAAATAAATAAAATTTTGATAACAGAATATTGGTGAAAATTCCGAAAAGTGAGGAAGTGATGAATAAGGAAATTCGGGTGAAGGAAATTAAATGAAAATAAAAATACGTGGGAGTTATGGAAAATAAGGAAAGGAGGAATTTAATTTGGATAAATGAAAATCCAAATTAAATAAGAAAAGAAAAGGAGAAAATAATTGGATATTAAGAAAATCCAAAATCAAATAAAATAAGAATACGTATAAAAATATATTTATATAATTAGATTATATAAATATATTTATACATGTTTTATATAAATACATATATATATGAAATATAGTATATATTATAAAATGATATATATACTATTTTATATTAAATAAATACATGTGTATATTTTTATATACAATTATGTATATAAATTAATATATATATATATATGAAATATATATACTAATTTTAATTAAAGTATATATATTGTTAAAACAAAGTATATATATGTATATTGTTGATAATAAAAGTAATATATATTTATAAATATAATTATATATATTATATATTATATATGGTAAATAATGTTATATAATTATATTTATATATGATTATAAATATAATTATAATAATAATAATAATAATAATTAAAAAAAAACGGAAATGAAATGGAAACAGAAACATGAAATGGAAACAGAAACGGGAAATTGGATCCCGTTTCTGTCGAAACAAAACAGAAAAGGAGAACTAAGCTAGGAAGAGCTAACCCCGTCGGCCGGCTGGGAAGAGAAGAAGAGAAGGGAGAAAGAGCGACGTCGTCGGCGAGAGAAGAAGCTAACGACAGTGGCCGGCGATGGAAAGAAGAAGAAAAACGGAAAGAAAACAAAATAGAAATCGACGGAAAAAGTGAAGAGGAAAGAGGAAGGAAACGGCGGTGCCGGCCAGTCCAGGCACCACCACCCCAACGTCGACCTTGGCGGTGGCGAGAGGAAGGTGGAGAAGCCATCGGCGGTGAAGGAAACGGCGGAGGAAGGAAGAAAAGAGAGGAGGAAGGGGCCGAAACCCACTGACCCAGATCCGGCGCCGTCGCTGGTGATGGGAAGGAACCGAGGCCAGATCTGACGTCCCCGCGACTCTGGCAAGCTATGAGAGGCCCGAACCGGCGATGATGCCAGCGGGATGAAGCTGAACCGGCGGTGATGAGGCGGACTGGGTTGAACTGGTCTGAATCGGTTCGAACCAGTTCAGACCAGAAAAGAGAAAAAGGAGGAGAAAAAGAAAAGAAAAAGAAAAAGAAAGAAAAAGAAAAAGGAAGAAAGAAAGGGGAAAAAGAAGAAAGAGAGAAAAAGAAAATTTTCAGAATTCGAAAAAATTCTCGGGAACTCGGGAATCGGTAAGAAATCCAGGAAATTATTAATGATAATTATTTAAATAATTTATTTATTTAAATAATTTGAGAAAATTCTAAAATTTAGAATTTAAATTCCAGAAATTATTCTCGGCGATCGAGATGAGGAATCGGGAAATGGAGTACGGGCGCGATCGGTAAGTGGAAGTCGTCGACCTGGAAAAGGTAAGGGATGCATGTGCAGCACTGTAGAGATATTCAGTCTGCATGTTTTAATTTCGAAATATTTTATGAAATTATTATGATGAGTGATTGGTTGGAATTTGGAATGAAGTACTGGCTGGAAATTATAAACTGTATTTTTAGTGCAGGAGGCTAGCCAATCGGCAGCCGTTATACTGCCGAAAAATTATCGAAAAATTCCTAAAAATTACTGAAAATCATAATAAATGATTTTATGTCACGAGAAATGATTTTCATCCACGAAAATCGAGAAAATGAATATTTTCATAAAAACATGAATAAAATGAAAATGATTTTAAATTATTCATGTTTTCGAGAATGGTGATAAGGAAATCATCAAAAATTCTCTTAATATGTAAATTACACGTAATACGAGACGAAAAATGAAAAGAATTAAAGTGAATATTTTTATGAATATTTTCATAATTATTTCTTAAATATTCACTAAATGGTTTTATAACCTTTATGATTTTAAATTATGAAATTATATATTTTATAAATTTCATAAAGGTTATTTTATGATGAAAACATGGTTTTGAGACTAGTTGGCCCTCTATCATGCCGATATGTGATATGTAATACGTGATATGTGATATGTAACATGTGATATGTAGTCCCGGCCGACACCTGATAAGTGATCCACCGAGGACAATTATAGACTATGGCCATAGATCTAACATGATTATTTATACCCTTCGGGGTCTATAGCATGATATGAGTAACGACCCAGTGGACAGGTTGGGCATGTGTGCCTAAGTCTCCATATGTGAAAATGTTTTACATGATATGTGATAAGTTAAATGAAAGTGATTTACAGCATTTTACAAAATGCTTATTACGGTACTGATTTTAGTACTACGAGATGATTTTTCATATGACATATGATATGAACATGTAATATGTTTTCAAAAGTAAAAAGGAGAAAAATAAATCTAATATTCTTATTTTAATTTTAAATTGAATATTAGATTTAAATGATTTATATGTTATACGAAAAAGGTTTAACAGCTTATTTTGCTATTTTAAAGTACTGTACTAATTATAATTGTACAGTAAAACATGATATGAGTTTTAAATGAAAATAATGATGATTTAACTAATATTCTTGTCAAAGAATAATGAATATTAGTTACTTTATTCAAATGCTTTATTTCATAAAAGCATTATTTTGAAAAGAATATGAAATGATGAGGAATAAAAAGGAAAAGGATTTAAATTTCAAATGAAAAGAAATTAATTACTCTCTACAGTTGCTTCTAGGTTCCGGGACAAGATAGGTATTTCAAAATACCTACCTTACTCCATCTGGATCCCTAGCCGACTGTAGTGTCCTTCCTACACGTGAGCCTAGAGCCCCATAGGAAAAATGAAAAAGTTTTTTAGCATATAGGAAGCTGAATATCAAGTATGCATATAATTCCCTTACTGAGCCGTGGTTTGCTCACCCCTTAATTTTAACATTTTAGGTTTTCGAAGACTGAGAGTCTAGCACTTAAAGGATTTTCGACTGCGCATTTGGGGACGATGCGACAGGTCGATTTATTTAATAAGGTATGATTATTTATTTTCTGTATTTAGACTTATCGATAGTACTACTTTCTTATGAAGTAGAAATCGGGGATGTAATTCATATTATAATTTAATATGAAATTGTGTATATGTAAAAGAAAAGTAAAGTATCGCAGACAGCCCAACCAAATAAGATGTATAGAATAAGGTGAAAAATAGGGTCACGGACTGTGACATTAATTTACAAGAAAGTAGTACTATAGATAAGTCTAAATACGAAAAATAAATGATCATACCTCATGTAATAAATCAAGCTGTCGCATCGTCCCCAATTGCACAGCCAAAATCCTTATATACCAGACTCTCAGTCCTCGAAAATCTGAAATGTTAAAATTAAGGGGTGAGCAAACCACGGCTCAGTAAGAGAGTTATATGCAACACTTGATATTCAGCTATCTATATGCTGAAAAACTTTTTTGCTTTCTTTAAATCTTCCTAGAAGGACTCTAGGCTCACATGTAGGAAGGATATTACAGTCGGCTAGGGATCCAGATAGAGTAAGGTAGGTATTTTGAAATACCTGTCTTGTCTCGGAATCTAAAAGCAACTGTAGAGAGTACCATATCAATTGTTCTCAAAACGATATAATATTCGTTTCCGTAAAGTAAACCATTTATTTCTTTTCACTTTATTATATTTTAAAACACGTGCCAGTTCAGTAGTAAAATAATTGTTTACTTCTGTTCTCGTTAGTACAGTTAAAACACGTGACAGTACAGTGGTTTATAAATATCCAAAATCATTGGATCAGTAAACAGTAGTTTTCGATACTATTTATTAATTCAGTACCTTACAACTCAGTAAAACCGTATCTTATAGCTCAGTAGAACAGTAATATTCAGTAAAATAGTATTTCGATACGGTTTAGTCAGAAAACAGTAAGCAATAGCTACCAATTTAGTAAACAGTATACGGTAGCTTTTAGTTTAGTAAACAGTAAATGGTAGCTTTCTTTTCATTAAAACAGTAATCAGTGGCTACCATTTTAGTAACCAGTACAATTCAGTAATAAACAGTGTTTTGGTACGATTTTTCATCAGTAAACAGTAAATAGTACAGTAAACAGTACAGTACAATAAATAGGATTCCGTAAATCCTTTCAATAAATAGTAAACAGTAAGCAGTAAGCAGTAAGCAGTAAGTGAGATTAGGCAACACCCTACAAGTAAATCATGCTATCATCGTCCACTAAGGGACACAGTAACATTAATGAGATCTATGGCCATGATCTATGATGTCCTCGGTGTACACTTGCTAGGTGACAATCCGGGACGTTGATGACTAGCTGGTCAATCAGCCATGTGACAATAACAGTATGGTATGATGCATGAAGCTCGAGGCCTAAGTCTCAAAACAGTGTAACCGTACCATAGCCTTTATGGATTTTAAACACAGTAACTTAAAATATTTCACAAGTATCCATAAAGGCTCACATGTAATAAATCATCACCTTCATGAAATAATTAAATTAAATAACATTTCTCAAAATATTTCATAAAGGTATAAATCATATTTTCCATACAGTGAAAACAGTTTATAAATCATCACTGTAAAATATAAAAGGTTATAACTGTGTTTTTCACCGTAAAATATATACACACGCTTTTTCGTGCTTTCTATCGAAAACATGGTTTTCAAAATCATCGTAATTCAATTCAAATATTTTCACAATTTATGGAAAAATAAAAATATTTATTTTCCAATTTCAATAATTCTGTCTCCATGTTTTCTTCCAAAAACACGTGTAGCGACCTCTAGTCTCGAAATCATAGTTTTCCATCATTTCTTAACCTTTATGGAATTTATATAATTAATTATTTTCATAATTAATACCATAAAGGTTTTATATGAAATTAAGTGAATATTTAAGAGATATTTATAAAATATTCACTTCGGTCCTTTTTAATTTCCACCTCGTTTCATGTGAAATATCACCTATCGAATGAATTTTCAGTGATTTCATTTTCACCATTCTCGAAAACATGAATATTTTAAATTTAAACTTCCATATATTCATGTTTTATGAAAAATACTTGATTTCTCGATTTTCATGACTAAAAATCGTTTCTCGTGAAATCAAATCATTTATTATGATTTTCGGTGATTTTCGACAATTTTTAGTAATTTTTCGATAATTTTTCGGCAGTATAACAGCTGCCGATTTGGCTAGCCTCATGAACGAAAAATACATTTTAAAATCTCAACTGGTAAATCACCACAATTTTCAATCAATCATTATTGATAGCATTTATAAAATAAAATTAAGTGCATAATTTAAAACATGTGGCCGAATATCCTTACAGGTGGCACATGTCTCCCTTACCTATCCGGGTCGGTGACCGCCTTGTTCGTTGCACCCGTGTTCACCTCGCCTGATTTCATCGACTCGGTCATAAGGGAATTTTCTGGAAATTAAAATTCTAAAATTTAGAATTTTTCCCATAATTATTTAAATTAAATACTTGAAATTAATTTCTGAAATTCTTACCGAATTTCTCGAATTTTTTCGGATTTTTCAAATTTTCGGGATTTCTCGCAATTTTCGAAATTTTCAAATTTCAAAAATTTCTCTTTTTCTCTTTTCTTTCTTTCTTTTCTTTCTTTTTTTCTTTTTCTTTTCCTTTTTCTTTTTTTTTCCTTTTCCTGGCCAGACCGGTCACCTCCCCTCACCGTCGGTCCTTCTTCGGTGGCCAGTTCTCATGCGGTTCGATGGCCCCTCAGCTGGCCGATGCCACGGCGAACTTGCTGGTGTCCTTCATTCAGCTTAAGTTGGTGGCATGGCGGTGGATCTGATGGTGGAAGGTTCGGCTTTTCCTCCCCTTCATTCTTCCTTCCTACGCCGTCCTCCTCCTCGCAGGTGGCTTCCTACCTTTTCCTCTTCCTTCGCTGAAGCTTTGGTTGCAGTGGCAGCGGCCGAATCGGTCGGCACCGCCACTTGCCCTTTTCTTTTTCCTTCTCGGCTTCAGTCAAGTTTTGCCTTTTTTTCAATTCTGTTTCTTTCATTTTCCGTCGCCGGTCATCCCCTTTTCCCTTCCTTTCTTCACCGGTGACGTCGTCTCTCCCCTCTTCTCTCTTTCTTTCTCCGACAACAGTGGCCGATTACCACTCGAGGAGGAAGAATCGGGAGGCTTCCTGATTCTTTCCTTCTTTTCTATTTTTGTTTTATTTTTATTATATATCTATTATACATATAATATATTATATATTATATATTATATATTACATATTATACATATAATATATACCATATATTATACATATAATATTATTATATTATATATAGTATTGTATTATATATATATTATATCAAGATATATTTATATTGTGTATTAACAACAATATAATATCTAATAGATATATACTTATATACTTTAAAATTACATAACATTTATATATCTTTATATAAATGTAATAATAATACAATATATATATTGTATTAACTTTAATTAAAATAATATTTACATTTTTCAAATATGTATGTACTTATATATACATACAATGTTATATTTGTATACATATGTATTATTTATAAAATAGTATATATACACATATATACATACCACTGTATACTAATATGTATTATAAACTATACAGTATTTAAATACATATGTATTTGTACAAAAATACATTTATATAATATATAATTATATAAATATATTTCATATTTCTTCCTCACTTTCTTATTTAATTTGTATAGATTTCCATTTATCCAAATTAAATTTTCTTCTCTTCATTATTTTCCATAATTTCAACTTCATTCTTGTTTCCACTTACATTTTCTTTCACTCGAACTTCCCAATTTGTCACTTCTTCAATTCTCGAAATATTCCACCATATTCTAATCTCCAACGATATTTCAATTTTCTTTAATATTGATTTCCAATATTAACCAGTGAAATTTTACGGTTATCACAAGGTGAGCTTCCATGATCCCATGTTTTTCTTGATATTTAATGGTAAATTTCCATGTTTTATGACATAATCAATATGGTTATAGGATTATTTTTAGTTAAATCTTGTTAGATTTTGAAATTGGAAGAAGTTGGGATCTTGATGTGGATGAAGAACAAGAAAGGAATTGGATTGGAAATTGCATGTAAATGATGAGAAATAATTGAGGGAATTTAGATAAGTTGAATGATAGCTTGGAAACATGAAATGGTGAAGAATGAAATTTTGGTTAGTGACAGGGGAGTCTTGGTTTAGCATGAAAGAGTGGAGAAATTGAATGTTCATGCAAGAATATGGCAAGAGTGGCTCACGTAGGCAAGAAACAATTAATGGGAAACAACAATTGAGGAAAAAAAAAGAGGGAAAGTCAATCAAAGTGGCCAGTAAGGGGATTCGGCCATGACATTTTGGAAGCACAAAATGTGCTGAAAATTAGGGATTTTGGTAGAAAATAATTATAGAAATTAAAAGAGAAGGATTGGTGAAATTAAAACTAAAAAAGAAGCTAGAATGAGGAAGTTGAGTTTTAGCACCAGTATAATTTATACTGGTTGTGCTTATAATATGACATTAGTGACTGCATTTTATGAGTACTAGTGGCTTAAAAATAAGAAGAAAAATATTAATAATTTTTGATAAAATTATTTTGTAGCCTGAGTCGACGGAATACAGTAAAAGCAACCGGAAAGCTTGACTTCATAAGACTGGTAAGGAGGAAGTGTGTGAGTTGTAGAGATATAATCAATTGCATGTTTTACCAAGCTTAAATTTATGGAAATATTGGAAGTATGATTTGGTTTGAAAACATGCAAATTGTGGTTAAAAGCTGGTTTATATACTGTGAATTTCCGTGCAGGAGGCTAGAAATTTACAGTCGTTATACTGTCGAAAAATTATCGAAATTCTTCTAAAATATCATGAAATATTTTAGATGCATGAAAAGGATAATTTGTGAATTTTGGAAATTATTTCCATAAATGTTCCATGAATTGGAATTTATTGAAAAATGTTAAATTAAATATTCATGTTAAAGAGTTCTATTTAAAGTGAGAATATAATATATTCTTTATACTATTAAATATTCAAAAAGAATATTTATGAGATTCTCACTTAATACATGAATATTTACTGACTGTTCTACTGTATTTGGAAACAAGAAATAAATACCATTATGAAAATAATTATTTAAATAAATGATTTAATTCATTAGCTTTCCTTAAAGGTATTTTTATGGGAAAATGAATGATTTTATACCTTTATGGAACTAAATACTGAACTTATTTATTTTATAGATTTCATAAAGGTGATGTTATATGAAAATGTGAGAGCTTTATGGATATACATGAAATATCTCAAATTATTTTGAATAAGATCCATAAAGGCTGTGGTACAGTTTTTATATTGTTTTGAGACTTAGGCCCCGAGATTCATGCTTACTACTGTTACTGTTACTGTCACGTGGCTGATTGACCCACCAATCATCAACGGTCCCGGATGTCATCTGGGAAGTGTACACCGAGGACCCCTTATAGATCATAGCCATAGATCTTACTGTATACTGTTACTGTGACCTTTCGGGGATGATTATTGTGTCCCTTAGTGGATGATGATAGCATGATATGATGTAAGGTGATGCCTAGTCTCAACTTACTGATTACTATTTACTGAAGGGATTTACTGAATCCTGTTTTACTGTACTGCACTGTGAATTATTGTTTATTGAACTGAACCGTGCCGAAATACTGTTTTACTGAATTGTACTGCACTGAGAAATACTATTTACTGAAATGATAACTACTGATTTCTGTTTTCTGAACTAAAAGATTTTGATTATTGTTTACTAAACTGAAAGCTACTAATTACTGGTTACTAAACTAGTAGCTACTGATTTCGGTTTACTGAACTGAAATCTACTGATTACTGTTTACTGAACTGAATTATACGGAATACTGTTTACTGAACTAAAAGGAAATTTACTGTTATCGAGAAAGAATACTTTGAAAATTATTTCTAAAATAGAAATAATTACTGAACGGCTATCCAGTGAATTGGATATTTATAAGGTACTGTATTGAAAAGATTGTTTACCGTAACTATTGTTTTACCACTGTACTGTCATGTGTTTTGAACTGTGCTGAAAGGAAGGAAAACAAATGGTTTATCCTATTTGTAATTATGGAAAAATGGGTATTAAATTGTTTTATCAAGACAATTTATAAATTTCTCCATATAGTCACTTTGGGCTTCCGGGACAAGACAGGTATTCCAAAATACCTTCCATTCTCCATCTGGATTTCCCAGCTGATTATAGTATCCTTCCTTTACTGTGCTTAGTACACCGCTAAGAAATAAATGTTTTACGGCATATAGTTGTCATTATATGAAGCAGCATACGACTCCTTTACTGAGCATGTGGTTCGCTCACCCCTTTACTTTCAAATTTTTGAGATTAATCACGAAGATTAATTGATTGCTTCCTCAGATAATTATAGCTGCGAGTAGCCCACTAGAACAAAGAGCATTGAAATTTAAAGGTACAATCACTTCTCTTATATATTCAGACACTTGTATACAGTACTATATTATTGTAAAGTAGAAACAGGGGATGTAAAGTGTATGAAATATAGTCAAATTTTCATATTCCGAATTTATTGAATAAATGTTTACCATTTATTACTGTTAATGATCAATTGTTAAAGGCATCACAGACAGTCCAACCGTACATTATGTATAAAATATGTTAATTTACTGTACTATAGATTGTTACAGTTTTAATGGTATCAGAGCAATGTTGGCTTGATGTCTGTCGATGCTTTTAGAGTAAAAAGTGTTGAAAGAGGTTAAAATCCCCTGTAGTACTATATAGTCTGAATGAATAGAGAAAACTAGTGATTGTAAATTATGTTAAGTGTTAAAAATGGCGTGAAAGTTTACGAACCAAGGGTTACAAATAGGGATTATAACCCGAGAATTTTGCATAAAATAGGTGATCTTCAGGTCTTACTGGGTTTCCGGGACAAGACAGGTATTCCAAAATACCTTCCATTCACCATCTGGATTTCCCAACCGATTATAGTATCCTTTACTGTGCTTAGTACATTGCTAGGAAATAAATGTTTTACGACATATAGTTGTCATTATATGAAGCAGCATACGACTCCTTTACTGAGCATGTGGTTCACTCACCTCTTTACTTTCAAATTTTTGAGATTAATCACGAAGATTAATTGATCGCTTCCTCAGATAATTATAGCTGCGAGTAGCCCACTAGAGCAAAGAGCATTGAAATTTAAAGGTACAATCACTTCTCTTATATATTTAGACACTTCTATACAGTACTATATTATTGTAAAGTAGAAACAGGGGATGTAAAGTGTGTGAAATATAGTCAAATTTTCATATTTCGAATTTATTGAAAAAATACTTACCATTTATTATTGTTAATGATCAATTGTTAAAGGCATCACAGACAGTCCAACCGTACATTATGTATAAAATATGTTAATTTACTGTATTATAGATTGTTACAGTTTTAATGGTATCAGAGCAAGGTTGGCCTGATGTCTGTCGATGCTTTTAGAGTAAAAAGTGTTAAAAGAGGTTAAAATCCCCTGTAGTACTATATAGTCTGAATGGATAGAGAAAACTAGTGATTGTAAATTATGTTAAGTGTTAAAAATGGCGTGAAAGTTTACGAACCAAGGGTTACAAAAAAAGATTATAACCCGAGAATTTTGCATAAAATAGGTGATCTTAAGGTCTTACTGGGTTTCCGGGACAAGACAGGTATTCCAAAATACCTTCCGTTCTCCATCTGGATTTCCCAACCGATTATAGTATCCTTCTTTTACTGTGCTTAGTACACTGCTAAGAAATAAATGTTTTACGACATATAGTTGTCATTATATGAAGCAGCATACGACTCCTTTACTGAGCATGTGGTTCGCTCACCTCTTTACTTTCAAAATTTTGAGATTAATCACGAAGATTAATTGATTGCTTCCTCAGATAATTATAGCTGTGAGTAGCCCACTAGAGCAAAGAGCATTGAAATTTAAAGGTACAATCACTTCTCTTATATATTTAAACACTTGTATACAGTACTATATTATTGTAAAGTAGAAACAGGGGATGTAAAGTGTATGAAATATAGTCAAATTTTCATATTTCGAATTTATTGAATAAATGTTTACCATTTATTACTGTTAATGATCAATTGTTAAAGGCATCACAGACAGTCCAACCGTACATTATGTATAAAATATGTTAATTTACTGTACTATAAATTGTTACAGTTTTAATGGTATCAGAGCAAGGTTGGCCTGATGTCTGTCGATGCTTTTAGAGTAAAAAGTGTTGAAAGAGGTTAAAATCCCCTGTAGTACTATATAGTCTGAATGGATAGAGAAACCTAGTGATTGTAAATTATGTTAAGTGTTAAAAATGGCGTGAAACTTTACGAACCAAGGGTTACAAAAAGGGATTATAACCCGAGAATTTTGCATAAACTAGGTGATCTTAAGGTCTTACTGGAGGTCTATTCGGTATGGTACAGAAAGGAACTCGGTGAGGGCCCTACCAGGACTTTTTTGTCCGGATCGAATTAAAACCTTATAATAATGATATTGGAGTGGAATGAGATATCATCAGTTAATAGATCTTAAGATCACCTGTTAAATGTATCTTGAAGAGCGAGCAAGTAATGAAGAAATAATAAATATGCTCTTATAATGAAATAATTCCTCGAATTATAGATGACTAAATTGGTTTGGAACTGATTGATGGTAGTAAAGTAACTGATGGTGTAAAGAACATATTACATGTTTAATGAGCCCTACTATGAGCTCCACTTATATTTTGATGTGTAATGCGACCGAAGTGGATCCTGTGGGAGGTCGCGAGATAGTTTGGCCATGTTATGGATTTTAAAGTCTGAATTAAACATGAAAATATGGGGTATATTGGTTAAGGATTATTGGACATTATGAAAAGTGATACACTTATTGAGTGTGATCCAAATAAAGGTGAATTATGCATTAATGATTCAATATCAATGTTATTAATTTTGGTTCTATATATTCCTTTTGTTTTGATGGAAATAAATCAGATAATTATAGAACCAGAATATTTTGGGATATACTATATAGACATGAAGAAATGTGTATAAGAGCTATTAAGTGATTATAAGAGGATCACAATTAACCTGAGTTATTAAATGACGAAACATCCAAGGTGGTATGAGGTTCTGATTTAAAAGTTACTGAAGGTAACTTCAAATAAATTTTTGGAGTAAAATAGATTTGAGAGATCATTGACATGATTCACAGTATGGATTCCATTTCTAAGCTCTTACTAGAGAACATAAAAGAGTCTGAAGAGCTTAAGGAATTACTCCAGAGATTAATGAATAACGAACCCATCTGTATTAGTGTAATTGAGAAAAAGCACATATAATGTCACGACACGTGACCACATTTTTCATCTTCTTATACACAACTTAATTGGTTGGGCTGTCTGTGATAGTTCACTTGTACTGACTGTTAAACAATTTTATATAATATTGTTTATATTATACACATCCCCTATCGTAATTAATCAGATAAGAAGTATTGTTGACGTGTCTAAATACAGAGAATAAATGATCATACCTCAAATAATCAGTCGGTCTGACACATTGTCCTTCATGTACAGCCAGGATCCACAATCCACTGAACTCACATTCATCAAAACCTGAAATGTTGAAAATTAAAGGGTGAGCAAAACCACGGCTCAATAAGAGAATTATATGCCTCACTTGATACTCAGCTTCCTATATGCTGAAAATCTTTTTCATTTTTCCTATGGACTCTAGGCTCGCATGTAGGAAAGATACTACAGTTGGCTAGGAATCTGAATGGAGTAAGGTACGTATTTTAGAATACCATACTTGTTACGGAACCTAGAAGCAACTGTAGAGAGAAATTTTCATTTCCTTTTGAATTAATAAATCCTCTTCTTTTTTTTTTCAAAACTTTCATAACCTTTTTCATATTCTTTTCAAAATAATGCTTCTACGAAATAAAGCATTTAAATAAAATAATTAATATTCGTATATTCCTTGAAAAGAATATTAGTTAAATCATCATCTTATTTCTTTAAAACTCATTCCATGTTTTAATGTACTCTCTTAATTAGTACCGTACTTTAAAGAGCAAAATAAGCTATTAAAGTCTATTCCCATATAACCGATTATTTAATCACTTTAGGCGTAAGCCCCAATCCACTGCTTCAGTTACGACGTCCATTCTAACTAGCAATGGAGTTAAATGTCATATCCAGGAACTCGTGTAGCACTTAGTGCTCAAAGGATTCTAGAGGTGGCTCCCCATAGTTCACAAAGAATCTATGTAGCACTTAGGTCCCTTGAGTCTTCTAGAGGTGGCTCACATGGTACAGAAACTCCTTATTCACACATCGAAACTCGTGTAGCACTTAGTTCCCGAAGGATTCTAGAGGTGGCTCCCACGGTACAGAAATTTCTTGCTTACACATCAAAACTCGTGTAGCACTTAGTTCCTGAAGGATTCTAGAGGTGGCTCACACGGTACAATCATCGAGTTTTCGCTCGGTTTGGCCTTTACTAGCACATCAGAACACGTGTAGCACTTAGTTCCCGAAGGATTCTAGAGGTGGCTCACACAGTACAATCATCGAGTCTTTGCTCGGTTTGGCCTTTACTAACACATCGAAACTCATGTAGCACTTAGTTCCCGAAGGATTCTAGAGGTGGCTCACACGGTACAATCATCGAGTCTCTGCTCGGTTTGGCCTTTACTAACACATCAGAACACGTGTAGTACTTAGTTCCCAAAGGATTCTAGAGGTGGCTCACACGGTACAATCATCGAGTCTTTGCTCGGTTGGCCTTTATGCCATATGTACTTTCCACTGTCTTATCAAATCTCATGTAGTATTTATGATCTAATATTCCATTTAAGACCATAGAAAGAATCTTAAAATTATCATTTCTTCCTTTTTGAAAACATATTACATGTTTGTATCTCATGTCTTATGAGAATCATCTCACGGTACTATAATCAATACCTAAATGAGCATTTTGTAAAAATGCTATAATTCAATTGATTCTCTTATCATATTATATAAAACATGTTCTTTTCACATGTCACCCATCATGTATCACATTTTCTGGTTGACATATTCCATCTTATGTAAAATACTTTCCTTTTTAACATATCACTTATCATTTATGGAGTCTAAGATAGACATCAATCTTATCATACTATAAACCTCGGAGGGTAAGAAAATGCACCGGTCAAATCTATGACCATAACCTATATTGTCCTCGGTGGATCACTGATTAGGCGTCGACCGGGACTAAACATATCACATATCATGCATCAGCATGATAGGAATGTCAACCAATCTCAAAACCGTAGTTTTTCATCATAAAATAAACTTATATGGAATTTATATAAATATAAAATTCCATAATTTAAAACCATAAGGGTTAAAATCCTTTAGTGAATATTTATAAAAATATTCATAAAAATATTCACTATATTTCACTTCATCTTTCGTCTCGTATTTCGTGTAATTTGTCAATTTCGAGAATTTTCGATGATTTCGTTGTCACCATTCTCGAATACATGAATATTTTAAAATTCCATCTCATTATATTCATGTTTTATGAAATTTAGTAATTTCCTCATGTTTCGTGATTTACTATCAAAATTCAGAAATAAAATCACTTAATATGATTTTATAAAGTTTTTCTAAAATTTTCGGCAGCATAACGACTGCTGATTTACTAACCTCCTGCACAGAAAAATACAGTTTTAAATCTTTCAGCCAGTACTTCTTCCCAAATTATTTTCAGCAAATCATGCATCATAATAATTTTCACAAAATATTTGCATAAAATATTTCAATTTAAAATATGCAGGCTGAGTATCCTTACAGTGCTGCACATGCATCCCTTACCTTTTTTCGGGTCGGCGACTTCCGCTTATCGATCGCACCTGCACTCCATTTCTCCCGATTCCTTATCCCGATTGCTAAAAATAATTTTTGGAAATAAAATTCTAATTTTTTTAGAATTTTTCATAATTTATTTAATTTTTCTAAAAATTAAATCTCAGGAAGATTTCTTACCGAACTTTGTAAAATCCCGGGTTGTCGAATTTTCGAAAATTTTCCGAATTCCCGAAATTCTCCTTTTTCCTCTTTTTCTTCCTTTTTCCTCTTTTTCTTTTCCTTTTTCTTTTTCTTTTTCCTTTTTTCTTTTCTTTTTCTTTTCTTTTTTCTTCTTCCTTTCCCGATCAAACTGGTTCAGACCGGTCCAGCTCCTTTCCTAGTCGGTTCCTCACCGGCGGCCGGTTCTCCGGCGGTTCGGGCGTCCCTCAATTGGTCGGCTGCACGACGAACTTGCCGGTGCCCTCCGTTTGCCCTGGATCGGCGGCACGGCGACGGATCGAGGCGGTTTTGCCTCGGTTTCTTCTTCCTCTTCGCCGGCCTTCCTCCGCCGTCCATTGCGCCTCCGGTGGCCTCCATCAGCTTCCTCTTCCTCCGGTGAAGCTTCGTTGGTAGTGGCAGCCACCGATTCGGCCGGCACCACCGTCGGCCATTTTCCTTTCCTCTTCCGGCTTTTTGCTTCCGTTTCACTTCGATTCTTTCTCCGTTTTGCTTCGCCGGTGTTGGCGTCGGCTTCCTCCTCCTTTCCGGCGACGACGCTTCTTTTTCCCTCACTCGGCCGGCGGTGGCGACTCCGCCACCGTCGGTTTGGCTGGGAGCGATCGAGCTCTGTCCCGATCCTCCTTTTCCTTTTTCTGTTTTTTGTTTCCTTTTTTTTTTTGGTTTTGTTCCCTTTCTATTTTTAGTATACTATATACTATATATTATACACTATAATTTATATTTTATACAAATAATATATACTATATGTTATACTTATATTATTTCATACATAATATAATATAACATATATTATATATAAAATATATATTGTACATTACAAAATACATGTCTAGTATATATATATATATTTATATACTTAAAATTAAATAACATTTATATATACAAATTATATAATTGTTATAATTAAATATTTATACATATAAACTTTAATATAAAATAATATTTACATTTTCTATATATGTATGTATATATATACATAAAATATTATGTTTATATACATATGTATTATTTAAATTCATGAAATAGTATATATTTCTATATATATACCAATGTATATTAAAATATACTATATAGTATTTTTAAATACATATGTATTTATATAAAATACATTTATATAATTTCTAATTATATAAATATATTTCATTTTATTCTCTTATTTTCTTAATTAGATTTGGATTTTAATTTATCCAATTTAATTCTTTTCCTCTCTTTATTATTTTTATCTTCACTTCCAATTTAATTTCCTTTATACGAATTTCCCAATTGTTTCACTTCCTCACTTCTCGGGATTTTCACCCATATCCCATTCTCGCAAAATTTTATTTATTTCCTCTGGTTTAATTTCTCCAATATTTATTTTCAATATTTATATTTTCCAATAAATGAAAAATTTACGGTTATCACATCCTCCCTACCTTAAGAAATTCGGTCCTCCGAATTCAACTTAAGTCCAAAAGGGGGTACATGCCGTATACTTACGGCTTCTGACCTCTAGTTCATCCTCCAAATAATACTGCCAGTACACTTTCATCATCAATAGTACTTTAGACCACTACATGCTGTCTTTCATCATATATGTCTATGCTTATGTAATTTCATTCTGTGATAACCGTAAATTTTCCCAATTATTGGAAATTATAAATATTGAAAATAAATAAAATTATGAGAACGGGATATTGGTGAAAATCCCGAGAATCGAGAAAGGAATGGATGGTGGAAATTCCGAGGATTGAGGAAGTGATGAAATTGGAAATTTAAGTGAAGGAAAATTAAATCGGAAAAATAAGGTTGGAATTATGGAAAATAATGAAAGAAGGAAATTTAATTTGGATAATGGAAATCCAAATTAAATAAGAAAATGAGAAGAAAATATATATATTGTACATACAATATATATTGTATTATTTCATTTATATAAATATATATATGTTATGTAATTTAAATTCAACATATATATATATACTAAATATGTATTTTGTTAATACATGAAATATATATACACATTTATATATATACATATATATATATATAATATCTATAGTGCTATAATATATATAATAATATTATTATATGTATTTTGTATATATATAATATATATATGTGTGTGTATATAATTAAATGAAATAAAATTAAATAAATAAAAAAAAAGGAAACAGAAAGGAAAATAGGAGGAGGAATCGGGGAAGGATCCCGACCCCTTCCCAGCCAAAAGCCGACGGCGGCGGAGAGGCCACCGCCGGCGAGGGAAAAGGGAAGAGACGGCGCCGGCTAGAGAGGAGAAGACGACCGGCGACGGAAACGGAAGGGACCAGAAGCGGAAACAGGGGCAGAAGCCGACGAAACCGGAAGAGGAAAGGAAAACCAGATCTGGCGGTGCCGGCCAAATCGGTCGTCGCCACTACCACCGAAGCATCGCCGGAGGGAGAGGAAGACGATGGAGGCCACGGTTCAGGCAGAGAACGGCGGAGGAAGGCCGACGGAGGAGGAGTAGTGACCGAACCAAAACCGAGTAGATCCGCCGCCGTGCCATCGATTCGTGACGAACGGAGGCCAGATCCGGCTTCACTGTGGTGCCGGCCAGCTGCTGAGCCCCTGAGCCGCCGGAGAACCGGCCGCCGGCGAGGAACCGGCAAGGAAGGAGGCAAACCGGTCCGGCGAGAAAAGAAAGAAAAGGAAAAAGAAAAAGAAAAAGGAAAGAAAAAGGAAAAAGAAAAAGAAAAGAAAAGAAAAGAGAAAAAGAAAGAAGGAAGAAAAAGAAGGAAGAAAAAGGGAAAAGGAATTCCGGGAGATCCCGAGAATTACGGGAATCGGTAAGAAATCCCGAAAAGTATTAAATTATTTAAATAATTTATTTATTTAAATAATTATGGAAAAATTCTAAATTTTAGAATTTAATTTCCAGAAAATATCCTCGACGATCGAGCCGATGGAATCGGGCGAGGTGAACACGGGCGCGACCTTCGAGAGGTAGTCGCCGACCCGAAACAGGTAAGGGAGACATGTGCCGCCTGTAGGGATATTCGGCCACATGTTTTAAATTATGCATTTAAATTATAAATGCAATTTATATTGATTAGTTTTGAAATTTGTGGTGATTTATCGGTTTCAAATTGTGGTGAAATACTGGTTGAAAAATATAAAATGTATTTTCGTGCAGGAGGCTAGCCAAATCGGCAGTCGTTATACTGCCGAAAAATTATCAAATAATTACTGAAATTTACCGAAAATCACCGAAAATCATAATAAATGATTTGATTTCACGTGAAATGATTTTCAAGTACGAAAATCGAGAAATTAAGTAAATTTCATAAAATATGAATATAACGATATTTGATTTTTAAAATATTCATGTTTTTGAGAATGGTAAAAAGGAAATCACCGAAAATTTACCCTGTAGGTGATATTTCACGTGAAACGAGATGGAAATGAAAAAGAGACTGAAGTGAATATTTTTATAAATATTCTTAAATATTCACTTGATTTCATATAAAACCTTTATGGTTTTAATTATGGAAATAATTAATTATGAAAATTCCATAAAGGTTAAGAAATGAAGAAAAACTATGATTTCGAGACTAGAGGTCTCTACACGTGTTTTTAGAAGAAAACATGGTGATGGGAATTTAAAGTTAGAAAATAAATAATTTATTTTCATAAATTATAAAAATGATTTGTTCGAAATTTCGATAATTATAAAACCATGTTTTCGATTGAATGCACGGAAAAGCGTGCATATGTGTTTTACGGTGGAAAAAGGACAGTTTTGCCCTTCTATATTTTCAGTAATGATTTATAAACTGTTTTCACCGTATGGAAAATATGATTTATACCTTTATGAAATATTTTGAGAAATGTTATTTTAATTTAATTATTTCATAAAGGTGATGATTTATTACATGTGAGCCTTATGGATATTTGTGAAATGTTTTAATTTACTGTATTTAAAATCCATAAAGGCTATGGTACGGTTACACTGTTTTGAGACTTAGGCCCCGAGCTTCATGCATCACATATACTGTTACTGTCACGTGGCTGATTGACCAGCTAGTCATCAGCGTCCCGGATTGTCGCCTAGCAAGCGTACACCGAGGACATTATAGATCATGGCCATAGATCTCATTACTGTTACTGTGTCCCTTAGTGGACGATGATAGCATGATTTACTTGTAGGGTGTTGCCTAGTCTCACTTACTGCTTATCACTTACTGTTTACTGTTTACTGTTTACTGTTTACTGTATTGTTTTACTGTACTGAACCACTGTTCACTATTTTTACTGTTTATTGATAAAAGACCGTACCAAAACATTGTGTTACTGAACTGTACTATTTATTGAAATGGTAGCCATTGATTACTATTTTACTGAACTGAAAGCTACCATTTACTGTTTACTGAACTGAAAGCTACCTTATACTGATTTCTGAATTGGTAGCTACTATTTACTGTCTACTGATTGAACCGTATCGAGTTACTGTTTTACTGAATATACTGTTTTACTGAGCTGTACGATACGGTTACTGATTTGAAATGAGAAATAAATGTTTATTCTAAAAGAATAATATAAGAATTATTTTTAAGATAGAAATAATCGAAGAAGTAATTATCCAATGATTGGATATTTACAAATCACTGTATTATACTGTTTTTACTGTACCGAAGAGAAGAGAAGTAAACCACTATTTTTACTACTGAACTGTTATGTGTTTTAAAGTATATTGAAGTGAAAAGAAATAAGTGGTTTACTTTGTGGAAAAGCGAAAATTATATCGTTTTGAAAACAACGGAATTGATATTCTCTACAGTTGCTTCTAGGTTCCGGAACAAGTATGGTATTCTAAAATACCTATCTTATTCTATCTGGATCCCTAGCCGACTGTAGTATCCTTCCTACATGTGAGCCTAGAGCCAGCTAGGAAGATTTTAAAGAGAATGAAAAAAATTATTATTTTCAGCATATAGATAGCTGAATATCAAGTGTGACATATAACTCTCTTACTGAGCCGTGGTTTGCTCACCCCTTAATTTTAACATTTCAGGTTTTGATGGTGGTGAAATCCAATATTTGTGGATTACGGCTGCACATAATGGACAATGTGACAGACCGACTGATTTATATGAGGTACGATCATTTATTTTCTGTATTTAGACATGTATGCAGTACTACTTGCTTATTAAGTAAGATAGGGGATGTATATAATATAAATAATATTTTATGAAATTGTTTAACATAAGAAATAAAGTGAAGTATCACAGACAGCCCAACCGGATAAATTGTGTAAAATAAGAAGAAAAATGTGGTAACGGGTCGTTACAGATTTAATGGTATCAGAGCATGGTTGGCCTGATGTCTGTGAATACTTTTGGAAGAAAAAATGTTAAACATCCCCGGTAGTACTGTATCGTCTGAATACATACAGAAAATAAATGATTGTAAATTGAGTAAAATGAATTAAAGGGAGTGAGAAAGTATAAATTGAGAATGTTAAAGAAATAATAGGCTCAGAAATTACCAGAAGATTGGTGATTCTTTTAATCTAAATGAAGGCCTATTCGGTAAGGAATCGAAAGGACTCGGTGAAGGGCCCCACCAGTACTTTTCGGTCCGGATCGAACTGAGACCTGAAAGTGATGATATAAAGGAGGAGAATGCAATATCATCATTAAATAGACTTTAAGATCACTGATTGAGGGTAATTTGAAGAGAGAGAAAATTTTTGGCAAAAAAATGACCAAAATACCCCTGACTCTAAAATTTTACCGGGAGTCAGAATAGACCAATAGAGGTTGGAATTGATTGATTTGACAGAGAAATTAATGATATAAAGCTGAATTACAAGTAAAATAATCCAATTGTGGATCTTAGTGGACTTCTCTGTCGAAATCGAGTGAGATCTAAATTGCTGATATAAGTTTCAGAAAGGATACTATCAGCACATAAATGATCAGATCATTGATTTAAATGTATACTGAGGAGAAAGAAATAAATGTCAAAATGACGAAAATGCCCCTATGTTGGGCGATGTTTCAAATAGTGATAAAATCAAGTTAATCTTGAATCCATTGATAGTAATGGAGTTATAAATGGCATAGAGGATGTCATATGACTATAGCGATCCCTATTACTGATTCCACTGACACTTAGATTATGGACGCGAGTGGTGAGTGACCTAGTGAACGGGCTGGGCCTCACGATTGATCCTTGAGGGGGCTAGTGTGCTCGCCAAAAGAGGACGGTATAGATATGTATAGGCGAACGGCGGACGGGCCGGGGCCTTACATGATGCGATCCATAGAAGTGTAGTGGAATGTTGCAAAATGATTGGCCCGGTTATTGATTGTAAGGGCCTGGATTAAGAGTGTATTGAACGGGATCGTTGAATGCTATGAAAAGTGAAATGATTACAGGAATTGACTGATGAAGTGAATAACTGTAATAAATTGGTTAGCTGTAACATGTGTTGATAACTGTTATGCTTAATACAGCTTACTATAATAAGGTATGTAAGGCTGTAAAGTATGAGTGAACAATGAAATCAAGGTAGAGTGTGTGTCAAAATGATTTGAATAGTAAATGTCTCTGCCTTGAGAATACACAGTGAAAATGACAGGGCATAAGGATGAGATGTCCGAAATGATAAGAAATATGTGATTAAAGAAGTATCGGATTTGATCTCTGATAGAACTTCCAGAGTTATATAAATTGGAGGAATCGAGATAACATTGACTCGATTTTGAATATGGAATCTACTTACAAGCTTATATCGGAGAATATAGAAAGAATCCGAAAGGCTTAAGAAAATAACTCTGGAAAATGTGTGGATAATGGAATTCACGTGTAAAGGTGTGAACGATAAAAATACAGATAACATAAATTTGAGGATAATGAAGTTGGCTGCATAAGTGTAAAAGAGAGCAGCACAAATGATTTTAATAAGTAGATGAATCGATATGATATAGTAAATGGTTACTATGTAATAAAGTTCTTATAAAGAACAAGTATTCATCTACATGATGAAATGGACGCTTTATGGATTTGATTTAATAAACATGAGGAGTTAATAAGACTAGCCTCAGTATAAAGTGTCCTTAGATAAAAGATTGGAGATTGATGTCCATAAGATGATTAGAACTCGGAGTGAATTTTACGAGTTCCTATTGAGATTACGAGGTTAACGATTTGCCTTGTGAGGTATATAAGCCTAAGGAAAGAGGCATCCATACATGAGTAAATTGATGAAATACTGATAGAGTTTAAAGTACAAATGGAAAATGAGCAGCATTGTGGTATGACTCTTAAACTCTTAAAGACTGTGGAATTATGTAAAGATTGGCAATTAAGAGGTTTGGCTAGACAGTGTCTCTTTCTGAGATATATAATCTCGAAATGACAAAATGACGGTGAATCTGTCTATGATAGAGAGGTAATAATTGATATACGAAAGTAATGAGTCTAGCTAGATACTACTGCCAGTTTATAAAAGAGTGATGAGACTAGCTGCTCTACTAATGTGATGTAATTAAAGAAAGAAGTTAAAGTCGGTAAATGAATAAGTGTAGAGAAAAGATGGTATGCAAGATTTTAAAAGATCTTAGCAGTATAGTACCATACCAATCGAGAAAGCCGACTAAAAGAATGAAAGTGGAATAAGGAAATAAATTGCATGATGAGAAGGGAACATCAATATGAAACAGTTCCCGAAGGTAAGACTGAAAGTGATTTGTATTGGTTATCACATAACTGTGGCAAGATGAAAAATCAAACCAAATGTGACAAGTGAAATTAATGATACTCCAAGGAGTAAGATAAATGACAAGTATTATTTACTGCCAGTATATAAATGAAAAAAATGATCATACATATAACCATCGTAACATGATAGAAACGGTGGAAGTATATAGATGATGTGGTGATTAAATACATAAATTGAGGATTCAATTGTGGAATCTAAATTATGAAAAGAAATTTAAAGACCATACTACATGAAGAGAATATGATTGTCTCATGATCTATGACTGTAAGAGATGATCAATAGTAAAGTCTGCAATGAGATGCAGCCTTAGTAGAATAAATGTGTGAATATGAATACTGTGAATAATAAAGAGTCCAAAAGAGATATGATGATATGGAAGTGATTAAAGACTGATGATCTAAATAGAATCACTTTCCATTATCAGTATTCTAGATTCTCTAGTGCCTCAGTCGAAGTATAAATGTTAAAGGATGTGAATGTGTATGTACAGTTCCAGTGAGCCTTACATGCGATGGGAGTCTCTGAGATGCCATATGCTAATGAGAGAATAGCAAAAGGCTTTGAGATTCCAAGTGTACTGATAGCACCGCTCCATACTGATATATATATGAGCGTGAGATGTAAACGCTCCATGATACTGAGAGTGTGTGTGCATGAGATGTGAAAGCTACTGGGACACTTACATATAACTGACTGACATGTGTAATTGATAGTTTTAAACTATATCGACTTGGCACTAAGTGAGAAAAATGGATGATGAACAGCATAGATCAGCTGTGACATGAAAAATACTGTGCATGGACTCTTATGTGAAAAGAGTGGAAATGAATAACTCCCGATTTGAGAAATAAACTTATGGGAGTATAGACATATATGATAAAAGACAACATGTAGTGGTCTAAAGTATTTTTGATGTTGAAAGTATGTTGGCAGTAATTATGTAAAAGTTGACCTAGAGGTCAGAAGTCGTAAGTATACGGCATATACCACCTTTGGACTTAAGTTAAATTCGGAGGACCGAATTTCTTAAGGTGGGTAGAATGTGATAACCGTAAATTTTCCCAATTATTGGAAATTATAAATATTGAAAATAAATAAAATTATGAGAACGGGATATTGGTGAAAATCCCGAGAATCGAGAAAGGAATGGATGGTGGAAATTCCGAGGATTGAGGAAGTGATGAAATTGGAAATTTAAGTGAAGGAAAATTAAATCGGAAAAATAAGGTTGGAATTATGGAAAATAATGAAAGAAGGAAATTTAATTTGGATAATGGAAATCCAAATTAAATAAGAAAATGAGAAGAAAATATATATATTGTACATACAATATATATTGTATTATTTCATTTATATAAATATATATATGTTATGTAATTTAAATTCAACATATATATATATACTAAATATGTATTTTGTTAATACATGAAATATATATACACATTTATATATATACATATATATATATATATAATATCTATAGTGCTATAATATATATAATAATATTATTATATGTATTTTGTATATATATAATATATATATGTGTGTGTATATAATTAAATGAAATAAAATTAAATAAAAAAAAAAAGGAAACAGAAAGGAAAATAGGAGGAGGAATCGGGGAAGGATCCCGACCCCTTCCCAGCCAAAAGCCGACGGCGGCGGAGAGGCCACCGCCGGCGAGGGAAAAGGGAAGAGACGGCGCCGGCTAGAGAGGAGAAGACGACCGGCGACGGAAACGGAAGGGACCAGAAGCGGAAACAGGGGCAGAAGCCGACGAAACCGGAAGAGGAAAGGAAAACCAGATCTGGCGGTGCCGGCCAAATCGGTCGTCGCCACTACCACCGAAGCATCGCCGGAGGGAGAGGAAGACGATGGAGGCCACGGTTCAGGCAGAGAACGGCGGAGGAAGGCCGACGGAGGAGGAGTAGTGACCGAACCAAAACCGAGTAGATCCGCCGCCGTGCCATCGATTCGTGACGAACGGAGGCCAGATCTGGCTTCACTGTGGTGCCGGCCAGCTGCTGAGCCCCTGAGCCGCCGGAGAACCGGCCGCCGGCGAGGAACCGGCAAGGAAGGAGGCAAACCGGTCCGGCGAGAAAAGAAAGAAAAGGAAAAAGAAAAAGAAAAAGGAAAGAAAAAGGAAAAAGAAAAAGAAAAGAAAAGAAAAGAGAAAAAGAAAGAAGGAAGAAAAAGAAGGAAGAAAAAGGGAAAAGGAATTCCGGGAGATCCCGAGAATTACGGGAATCGGTAAGAAATCCCGAAAAGTATTAAATTATTTAAATAATTTATTTATTTAAATAATTATGGAAAAATTCTAAATTTTAGAATTTAATTTCCAGAAAATATCCTCGACGATCGAGCCGATGGAATCGGGCGAGGTGAACACGGGCGCGACCTTCGAGAGGTAGTCGCCGACCCGAAACAGGTAAGGGAGACATGTGCCGCCTGTAGGGATATTCGGCCACATGTTTTAAATTATGCATTTAAATTATAAATGCAATTTATATTGATTAGTTTTGAAATTTTTGGTGATTTATCGGTTTCAAATTGTGGTGAAATACTGGTTGAAAAATATAAAATGTATTTTCGTGCAGGAGGCTAGCCAAATCGGCAGTCGTTATACTGCCGAAAAATTATCAAATAATTACTGAAATTTACCGAAAATCACCGAAAATCATAATAAATGATTTGATTTCACGTGAAATGATTTTCAAGTACGAAAATCGAGAAATTAAGTAAATTTCATAAAATATGAATATAACGATATTTGATTTTTAAAATATTCATGTTTTTGAGAATGGTAAAAAGGAAATCACCGAAAATTTACCCTGTAGGTGATATTTCACGTGAAACGAGATGGAAATGAAAAAGAGACTGAAGTGAATATTTTTATAAATATTCTTAAATATTCACTTGATTTCATATAAAACCTTTATGGTTTTAATTATGGAAATAATTAATTATGAAAATTCCATAAAGGTTAAGAAATGAAGAAAAACTATGATTTCGAGACTAGAGGTCTCTACATGTGTTTTTAGAAGAAAACATGGTGATGGGAATTTAAAGTTAGAAAATAAATAATTTATTTTCATAAATTATAAAAATGATTTGTTCGAAATTTCGATAATTATAAAACCATGTTTTCGATTGAATGCACGGAAAAGCGTGCAGATGTGTTTTACGGTGGAAAAAGGACAGTTTTGCCCTTCTATATTTTCAGTAATGATTTATAAACTGTTTTCACCGTATGGAAAATATGATTTATACCTTTATGAAATATTTTGAGAAATGTTATTTTAATTTAATTATTTCATAAAGGTGATGATTTATTACATGTGAGCCTTATGGATATTTGTGAAATGTTTTAATTTACTGTATTTAAAATCCATAAAGGCTATGGTATGGTTACACTGTTTTGAGACTTAGGCCCCGAGCTTCATGCATCACATATACTGTTACTGTCACGTGGCTGATTGACCAGCTAGTCATCAGCGTCCCGGATTGTCGCCTAGCAAGCGTACACCGAGGACATTATAGATCATGGCCATAGATCTCATTACTGTTACTGTGTCCCTTAGTGGACGATGATAGCATGATTTACTTGTAGGGTGTTGCCTAGTCTCACTTACTGCTTATCACTTACTGTTTACTGTTTACTGTTTACTGTATTGTTTTACTGTACTGAACCACTGTTCACTATTTTTACTGTTTATTGATAAAAGACCGTACCAAAACATTGTGTTACTGAACTGTACTATTTATTGAAATGGTAGCCATTGATTACTATTTTACTGAACTGAAAGCTACCATTTACTGTTTACTGAACTGAAAGCTACCTTATACTGATTTCTGAATTGGTAGCTACTATTTACTGTCTACTGATTGAACCGTATCGAGTTACTGTTTTACTGAATATACTGTTTTACTGAGCTGTACGATACGGTTACTGATTTGAAATGAGAAATAAATGTTTATTCTAAAAGAATAATATAAGAATTATTTCTAAGATAGAAATAATCGAAGAAGTAATTATCCAATGATTGGATATTTACAAATCACTGTATTATACTGTTTTTACTGTACCGAAGAGAAGAGAAGTAAACCACTATTTTTACTACTGAACTGTTATGTGTTTTAAAGTATATTGAAGTGAAAAGAAATAAGTGGTTTACTTTGTGGAAAAGCGAAAATTATATCGTTTTGAAAACAACGGAATTGATATTCTCTACAGTTGCTTCTAGGTTCCGGAACAAGTATGGTATTCTAAAATACCTATCTTATTCTATCTGGATCCCTAGCCGACTGTAGTATCCTTCCTACATGTGAGCCTAGAGCCAGCTAGGAAGATTTTAAAGAGAATGAAAAAAATTATTATTTTCAGCATATAGATAGCTGAATATCAAGTGTGACATATAACTCTCTTACTGAGCCGTGGTTTGCTCACCCCTTAATTTTAACATTTCAGGTTTTGATGGTGGTGAGATCCAATATTTGTGGATTACGGCTGCACATAATGGACAATGTGACAGACCGACTGATTTATATGAGGTACGATCATTTATTTTCTGTATTTAGACATGTATGCAGTACTACTTGCTTATTAAGTAAGATAGGGGATGTATATAATATAAATAATATTTTATGAAATTGTTTAACATAAGAAATAAAGTGAAGTATCACAGACAGCCCAACCGGATAAATTGTGTAAAATAAGAAGAAAAATGTGGTAACGGGTCGTTACACATTCTCTCAAATCGAGAGTTATTCACTTTTACTCTTTTCATATAAGAGCTATACATAATATTTTTAATATTACAGCTGATCTATGCTGTTCATCATCCATTCTTCTCACTTAGTGCCGAGTCGACATAATTTGGTACTATCATGTACTCATGTCAATCAATTATATGTAAGTGTCCCAGTAGCTTTCACATCTCATGCACATGCTCTCTCAATATCATGAAGTGGTTACATCTCACGCTCATATATATAAATATATATATGTATATATCAGTATGGAGCGGTGCTATCAATATACTTGGGATCTCAAAGCCTTTTGCTATCTCTCATTAGCATATGGCAACTCAGAGACTCCTATCACATGTAAGGCTCACTGGAATTGTACATACACATTCACATCGTTTAACACTTATACTTCGACTAAGGCACTAGAGAATCTAGAAGTCTGATAATGGAAAGTGATTCTATTTAGATAATCAGTCTTTAATCACTTCTATATCATCATTTCTCTTTTGGACTTTTATTGTCCACAATATTCATTTTCACACTGTTGGCTCTTATAGGCTATACCGAGAGGGGGGGTGAATCGGTTTTTAACTAACCTTAAGCTCGTTTTTCGGTTTCTCTAAATTCTCTAACCTATATTGATATTTTCTAAGTTCTCTAGGCTAGACAAGCATGCAATTCAAGTTCAATGAAATAAACACAATATAAGTGCAAGTAAATAAAGAGTAAGGAGAGAGAGGTTTACATAATCGATTTATAGAGGTTCGGCTACCTTGCCTACGTCCTCTACCTTGAGACGCTCCCAAGGATTTTCCCTAAATTCACTATCTTTTAATTTGTCTTTACAATCCCTCTTTTCAAGGCTCAAGAGAAACCTCTATCTTTTTCTAGGCTTAAGAGAAACCTCTTCTCCCTCTTTTTCTAGGCTAAAGAGAAACTTCCCTCTTTTTCTTAGGTTAAAGAGAAACCTCCCTCTTTTTCAAGGCTAAAGAGAAACCTCCACTTTTACAAGGAATGAATTGGTTTACAAGAGAAGTAATCAAGAAGGCCTCTAGATAGGCATGTGATTACAGAGATTAAGCACAAGTAAAAGCCTATACAAAGTTTGTGCTAAGCAATACAAGAAATAGATGAATGATAGAAGATGTAGACTTTGGAGCTCTTGATTTGTTGTTTGAGGCTTGAGAAGATGAATAAGATGATGAAAGATGTTGCTTGGTTGTTCCTCTTTCTTTAGCTTCTAAGCCTCTATTTATAGTCCCTTGGATGTATTCTAGCCGTTGGGTGGAGCCAAATCTCGGATATTACCGTTGTCTTACAAAAACTAGCCGTTATAGGCTATTTTCGAGTAAAGGGATCGATCCCTTTCCATAGGGGATCGATCCCTTTTGTCCAGAATCTTGATTCTGGGCTTCAGGGACCTTTTCTAGCCGTTTGGGAGCTTACTGCCAAAAGGGGATCGATCCCTTCCCTTAGGGGATCGATCCCTTCTCTCTAGAAGGTGATTTCCTGCACTTTTTGAGTTAGAAATAATGTGGTCTTTGATCCTAATCCAACCCAAAACATTTTGGCATTTTTGTGGGAGTTTTTCTTGACTTTCTCAAATGAAAACATGGTCTAAAAATTCATCAAGTGATTTTAAAATATTCAAAACATTTACAAAGTATTAAGACCAATAAGAGTATGCATTATTAAATCATGGTCTTAATGTTTGATATGATCACTTGAAATGTATTGAGAAAATCATGTGTGATAAGGCAAATTTACAATATGAATTAAAGCATTAAAGCTTACTTAAGTTTTTGTCATTTCAAAATATATATGTCAATTTAAAACTAACAATCTCCCCCTTTTTGATATGACAAAACTTAATGTAAATTTGCTTTGAAAATTCTTTGATAAAATACTCCCCCTTAATATAAGCATGGGTTTTGAAAATGAATTTTCCCTTATTATCTCTCCCCCTTAATATCTCTCCCTTTATCTATCTCTCCCCCTTTTTGTCATAGCAAAAAGAAGGAAAAATACTAAAAAATATGCTCCCCCTAAAATCATGGCTATGTGAGAATAAATAAAAATGCTCCATCCAACAAGAAACATGTTAGTACATGGGACTCATAGCACAAATTCATAAGACAATGTCCATAAAGAGTATGAAATGTTTAGGCATGCAAAGGACAAGGCTTATTTTCCTATACCAACTGTTTATAAATAATTTTGATACCAATTGTTGATAAGTAATTTTGCAAGAAGGTTCCAATTGGTAAGAAGTTAAGCAAGCACCTAAGTATATCAATTGTTCTCTAAGGTCCAACTAAGGTGCATGTCAATACATCATGATTATGAGCTAAAATTAGATAACATATCATATGCATGTGCTCATAAATCATGTTCAAGCAAGAGTGTGCATAGATTCAAAACATATAGCAATTAACTACAAATTCTAGCACACAAGAGTTTCATGCAAAAGTATCCTAAGAGAATTCTTCTCTATTTGTCATTTCAATCATGAGAAGTGTTGTCAATTTAAAGCTCAAACCAATTGGCAATTTAGTTTTGGCTTACCAATTATTGAAAATATGGTTTCCAATGATACTAATTGTTATTTCAATCTAAATACCAATTGTTACTAATGGTTGACTTAGGCATTTTGCATGAATCCAATATTTATGTGTAGTGTGTTCATGTCAAGAAAATACTCATTCTAAATATGCAAGAACACAACACATATCATCAAATATGCATATGGATCAATTAAACATTAGTACACAATCATAAAATATTAATCCATATTCATATTCACAAATTGATACCATATGGAAGATTCAAAATATCAAGGAATTCAAGCAAACACATTTTCTTCCATGGTTTCAAGCACACAAATCCTATGCTCATTTTCTAATTCAAGTCCTTAACTAATTATGAGCAAGGAAATATTCAAATAAGAAATGCATGGATATTAAATTTGTTCAAGTTTGCATTTATCTTTGAATATTGGTGTTGTCATTAAGACCTTAGTTCTTTAAGTACAAGGATGATAAAGTTTCATGCATTTGAACATTGAGGATCCATTTACCATCACAAATTATAGGCCAATAACCATTACCAATTGTTGAATTTATATTTAAAATCAATCCATAAGGTCAAGTTTCAATCATTTTATCATTAAGGTATATGACCTTAACTAATCAACTTCCACTAAGAATTATATCATGATGCTCAATGGGAATATGTGAGTCAAGCTATAAGATAAAATTCTCCTAGCATGCTTGACTAAGATGAACAAAAGGTATGATCACAAGTTTACCAAATTCTCAAATATATACACAAATCATTGAAATAAATCTCAAAATTATGTTTAAGCATTCATTGAAAGTATATTTCAAGATTATTTCAAGATTTATGAATGTTTTCAACAAAAGATGATTTTGCACTTGTGAGTTGATTGTTGGAAGTGATACCATTTTGTTGGAAATGATTCAAATTGATGGAGTTGAGGCATGATATCAATGAAAAATGGATTTTGATGTTGTAAAGATCATCAAAAAGAAGTTAAAACAATGAATTTTAAGTTGAGAAGAAAGAAGATATCAACACAATGAAAAGTTTTTCTCAATTTCGGTTGAAAAAGTGCAAAAATGCCCTTTCTGGCCTGGGGGGATCGATCCCATTGGGAGGGGGATCGATCCCTTAGTTCCAGAATACACCAATTCTGTGTTCTGCTCAAGGGGATCGATCCTGTTTGAAAAGGGATCGATCCCTCATACTGTTTCTGCAGATTTTTGACAGAAAATCCAACCTTTGAGGTACCAAAACTTCGTTTTTGAGTTATTTAAGTCCAAGTAAAGGTTTAAACATTTGTAAAACATGATTTTGGACTTGTATGAATGAAGAACATGATTGAAAAACCATTTTACAAAAGATTTTGCAATTTTGGAAGGATTTTCACCAATAAAAGCATTTTTGGCCTCAAAGGAGGTCATTTTGAGAGTTATGCATATTTTGGCCAAACCAAATCATTAGAAATCACAAATATGCCAAAACAAACTTGTTCACACAGATTTTAAGCACATATAACATCAAATCATACATTTTGTGAACAACATGCCATGATTTCCAACAAACAAATTCTTCATTAAGGCTCATGACATGGCATTTTGCATAAGTGACATAATTGACAGCTTTTGAGCAACTAAATATTTTATCTAGACATATCAAACTTGCTCAAACTACAGAAATCCAAAAATCATTTCAAAATCATAAATCATGCCTTTCATTCATCCATCAAGAATTGTCCATCAAACACTCAATAATCATTTATCATGCCTTTTCTTTATTCATTCAACTCACAATGCACCAATAATCATCAACTGAGTGTCTCATTAAATCAAACAAATAATTTTAATATATATGAGTTTTGAAGAGATAGGATTTAAGCTTACAAAACTCCTTTGCTAGAGAATGCTTTGCCTTGAATAGTTGAATCCACCTTGTGCCATTCTTTGAAGAATTGTTATGACCTTGCCAAGGATGGATCCTCAAGCTCTTCCTTTTTCTCATTAGCACAAGCAAACTCCATGAGGATGTGTTGAGCATTTAAATTCCATTGTTCCATTGTATTCCCATGCTCTAACACTCCTACAACAAACACATTCAAGCATGCTTTGGTACCCAAATTTTCTTGGGTCCATGAGAGTTAGTGCAAACAATTTTTGATCCTTTTGGGATCCATTTCGAGCTCAAATCATCATTATTTATTGCATGCTTTGGCACCCATATTTTCCTAACAACTCTTCCTCTAAATGTAGTTTTTCTATATGTGCATGCTTGTGAGGAGTGGCCTATCCTATTACATAGTGAGCATGTGAGAGATGTATCATGCATAGTATTTTTGCTCACTAAGAAATTCCTAAGATGAGTTTCTTTATGTATTTCATTATATCCTAGCCCATCTTTGTCAAAGAAAGCTCTTTGGGTCTCTAACATATGATCTAGTTTTTGTTGACCCATATAAAACCTAGTAAATGAGTTATGTAAGTTTAAGTTCTTTTTATTCAACTCATTTATCTCTAAGTTATCCTCTTCTAATTTCTTTTCAAATTCTAGCTTAGCATTTGTCAAGGCTTCATTTTCTATTTTCAATTTAGCAATGATTTTCTTATATTTAGAATTCATGCATTGAAATTCATTTGCTAAATCATTAAAGGCATTTTGTAGTTCATCAAATGTATAATCATTATCTTCACTAGAACTACAACTAGCCTCATCATCACTAATGGCCATAAAGCATGAGTAGGCTACCTCTTCATCTACATTTTCCTCATCGGAGCTATCACTATTACTCCATGCAGCCACAAATGCTTTCTTCTTAGGTTTCCTATCCTTTTCCTTCCTAAGTATGGGGCAATCTAGCTTAGTGTGACCCGGTTCATTGCATTCATAACACACTAAGTGGTCTTTTTCTCTTCTACTTGACTCACCCCTATGATGTTTCCTATTTTACTCTCTCTCTTTCATTCTCATAAATCTATTAAATCTTTTGGCAAACATTGTCATTTCCTTTTCTTCCTCATTTCCACTCTCATCACTATTATCTTCAATGACCTCATGAGTGGAAGATTTAAGTGCTACCCCTACTTTCTTTGAAGGCTCTTCATTTCTTTTTAATTTCATTTCATATGTAAGTAGGGAGCCCATAAGTTCATCTAGAGACAAGGTGTTAGGGTCCTTAGATTCTTCTATAGCAGTCACCTTTGCCTCCCAAGATTTTGGCAAGCTATTCAAGATTTTCTTGACCATTTCTACATTGGAATAGCTCTTGCCTAATGCCTTAAGTCCATTAATTATATCATTAAACCTAGTGAACATTTCGCTAATGGACTCATTTTCATTCATCCTAAATAGCTCATAATCATGTGTGAGCATACCTACTTTGGTTTCTTTCACTTGATTGGTCCCTTCATGTGTGATGGCCAATTTGTCCCATGTTTGCTTAGCATTTTCACATAGGGACACTCTATTATATTCATTGGGACCTAATGCACAAAAGAGGGTGTGCATGGCCTTGACATTCAATTGTGCCACTCTCATGTCATTTGTGTCCCACTCATCCTCACTCTTAGGGACATTCTTTCCATCTACTTTCTTCATAGGAATTCTAGGACCATTCACAATAATTCTCCACACTTCATAATCATTGGATTGTACAAATAACATCATCCTAGTTTTCCAATATGAATAATTTTCACCATTGAAGAGTGGAGGTCTAACTAATGATTGTCCCTCTTCTCCTAGGGGTGTGCCTACATTCAAGTGAGCCATTTATGATCATTTTGCTCGATAGAGGTTAGTCTAATTCAATCTCGAGCCTAAGCTCTGATACCAATTGTTGGCTCTTATAGGCTATACCGAGAGGGGGGGTGAATCGGTTTTTAACTAACCTTAAGCTCGTTTTTCGATTTCTCTAAATTCTCTAACCTATATTGATATTTTCTAAGTTCTCTAAGCTAGACAAGCATGCAATTCAAGTTCAACGAAATAAACGCAATATAAGTGCAAGTAAATAAAGAGTAAGGAGAGAGAGGTTTACACAATTGATTTATAGACGTTCGGCTACCTTGCCTACGTCCTCTACCTTGAGACGCTCCCAAGGATTTTCCCCAAATTCACTATCTTTGAATTTGTCTTTACAATCCCTCTTTTCAAGGCTCAAGAGAAACCTCTCTCCTTTTCTAGGCTCAAGAGAAACCTCTTCTCCCTCTTTTTCTAGGCTAAAGAGAAACCTCCCTCTTTTTCAAGGCTAAAGAGAAACCTCCACTTTTACAAGGAATGAATTGGTTTACAAGAGAAGTAATCAAGAAGGCCTCTAGATAGGCAAGTGATTACAGAGATTAAGCACAAGTAAAAGCCTATACAAAGTTTGTGCTAAGCAATACAAGAAATAGATGAATGATAGAAGATGTAGACTTTGGAGCTCTTGATTTGTTGTTTGAGACTTGAAAAGATGAATAAGATGATGAAAGATGTTGCTTGGTTGTTCCTCTTGCTTTCTTTAGCTTCTAAGCCTCTATTTATAGTCCCTTGGATGTATTCTAGCCGTTGGGTGGAGCCAAATCTCAGATATTACCGTTGTCTCACAAAAACTAGCCGTTATAGGCTATTTTCGAGTAAAGGGATCGATCCCTTTCCATAGGGGATCGATCCCTTTTGTCCAGAATCTTGATTCTGGGCTTCAGGGACCTTTTCTAGCCGTTTGGGAGCTTACTGCCAAAAGGGTCGATCCCTTCCCTTAGGGGATCGATCCCTTCTCTCCAGAAGGTGATTTCCTGCACTTTTTGAGTTAGAAATAATGTGGTCTTTCATCCTAATCCAACCCAAAACATTTTGGCATTTTTGTGGGAGTTTTTCTTGACTTTCTCAAATGAAAACATGGTCTAAAAATTCATCAAGTGATTTTAAAATATTCAAAACATTTACAAAGTATTAAGACCAATAAGAGTATGCATTATTAAATCATGGTCTTAATGTTTGATATGATCACTTGAAATGTATTGAGAAAATCATGTGTGATAAGGCAAATTTACAATATGAATTAAAGCATTAAAGCTTACTTAAGTTTTTGTCATTTCAAAATATATATGTCAATTTAAAGCTAACACACACTTATTCCACCAAGGCTGCATCTCATTTGCCGACTTTACTATAGCTCATCTCTTACGATCATAATTCATGAGACTATCATATTCTCTTCATGTAGTATGGTCTTTAAATCTCTTTTCATAATTTAGATTTTGTGATTGAATCCTCAAATTATCCATTTAAGCACCACATTATCTATACAATTCCACCATCTCTATCATTTCGAGGTGGCTATATATACAAACATTTCTCTTTATATACTGGCAGTAAACATATCAATTATCTTACTCCTTGGAGTATCATTACTTTCACTTATCAATTTTGGCTTTGATTTTACATCTTGCCACAGCTATGTGATAACCAACACAATTCACTTTCAGTCTTACCTTCGGGAACTATTTTATATTGAAGTTCCCTTCTCGTCGTGCAACTTATTTCCTTATTACACTTTCATTTTCGTTTTCATATTTTTACTCTCATCCCTTTTTGTCAGTTTTCTCGATTGGTATGATACTATACAGCTAAGATCTTTTAAAATCTTGCATACTATCTTTTCTTTACACTTATCCATCTACCGACTTTAATTTCTTTAATTAGATCTCATCTATAGAGCAGCTAGTCTCATCACTCTTTTATAGGCTGGCAATAGTATTTAGCTAGACTCATTACTTTCGTATCTCAATCATTATCTTTATATCATAGACAGGTTCACTGTCATCCTGTCGTCTCAAGATCTTATATCTTAAGAGGAGATACTGTCTAGCCAAATTTCTTAGTTGCTAATCTTAGCATAATTCCACAGCCTTTAAGAGTTTAAGGATCATATCACAATGCTGCTCATGTTCCATTTATACTTTAGACTCTATCAATATTTCATCAATTTACTCATGTAAGGATGCCTCGTTCTTTAGGCTTATATATTTTACAAGGCAACTCATTACCCTTGTAACTTCAATTAGAACTCGTAAAATTCACTCCGAGTTCAAATCATCATCTTATGGACACCAATCTTCAATCGTTTATCTAAGGACTTTTTATACTGAGGCTAATCTTATTAACTCCTCACACATCCCTAATCAGCTCCATAAAGCGTCTGTTTTCATGTAGATGAATACTTGTTCTTCACCAGAACTTTATCAATGATAGGACATTAATACATCCTTTTTAATTCATTTACAACTCAATGTCATTTGTATTTCTCTCATTTATACTTATACAGACAATTTCATTATTCACAATTTTTCATTATCTGTATTTTCGTCATTCAGACCTTTACACGTGAATTTCATTATTCACACCAGTTATTTTCTTAAACTTTTCGGATTCTTTCTACATCCTCCGATATAAACTTAGAATTTAACTTCATATTCAAAATCGAGTCAATGTTATCTCGATTCCTCTAATTTATATAACTCTGGAAGTTTTATCGGAAATCAAATCTGATATTTTCTTTAATCATACATTTCTTATCATCTTGTCACCATCATTCTTCAACTTTTCATCTAATGATGCCTTTTACAAAGATTGCTCTTATAAGCTCCTTATACATCTCCGATTAAATAATATTTAAGGCATCACTTCCATATGATATTTATTTGTTCTTCATAAGAACTTTATTGTATAACAAAAATTTTAATACATCATTTAATTCATCCTCAAATCATATTATTTGTATTTCCATCCTTTACATCGATACTTGTGGATTTCATCATCCATAACATTTTCCAAAAATTATTTTCTTGAGCTTGTTGGATTTCTTTTATATTCTTCAATACAAGCTTAAGAATAAATTTCATATCCACAATCGAGTCAACATTCACCTGATTTCTCAATCTATGTTACTCTGGAATTTATCGGGATTCTGATCCGATAGTTTCTTTAACCACACTTCTCTTATCATTTTGGACCTTCATCTTTATGTCCCATCATTTCACAGTGTATTCTTAAGGCAGAGACATTCCATATTCAAATCATTTTGATACATACTCTAACTTGATTTCATTACTTAGTCATACTTTACAACGTTACGAATCTCATTCTGGTAAGCTGTATCAAGTACAATGGTTATCAACACACTTTACAGCTACTCGTTTCAATTCAGTTATTCACTTTAAAACCATTTCCATTTACTGAATTCAAGCTTAATTCCCTTGAGTATATTATCCACAAGGCTTGAACCTTGGCACCCTTACGTACCTAGTTCCTTACTCTCGTGTTACCATTGAGATAATTGTAAGAGCCCCGTCTGTTCGAATCGACCGTCGGCGAGCATTCCCTAGGTGATTCCTTTCGCCCCAGGTGTACCCTTACTAATGAATCGGCGATGACATAGTTCGCCTGTATCTCATAACACATGATCCACTACAGGTCGCCCATCATTGGGTCGCCCATCACAGTTCTATCTCAAGGGTCTTGAAGAATTTAGGTTCGTTGTCATCTTCTTTTTATCACTTCACTGTTCTTATAATTATTCTCTAATTTACAGTACTCAACACAGTACCTCATTCTGTAGCACATATTTCAAGATATGTCGGTTCTATATAAGATTATCTGTTTGACACCTCAAAGTAGTGAAAACGTATAGAACCATAAGTAACCACACCAGTATGTATTTCATTATTGGTACTATTTACCTTATCAGTCAATTCCTGTAATCATTTCACTTTTCATAATATTCAACGATCCCGTTCAGTACACTCTTAATTTTTTGACCCTTTCAGTCAATAACCGGGCCAAACATCTGATGACATTCCACTACACTCTTTGGATCGCATCATACCGTTTTATTATGAAGCCTCGGATTTACCGTTTCTTTCAGGGATTTACCGAGCCACTTCACTCATCCGTACTCATTTTATTGTAAGGACCGGGAGTGCCTGGATCTCCGTTAACTAGGGATTTACCACCCCAGTGCCTTACTCATCCGTACTGTCCGCTCTGGGTTCTAGAGGTGGCCCCCGTCACACAGACGTGGCACTTAGTCCCTCACGGATTGTTTTATTGTAAAGCCTAGGATTTACCACTATGGCCCAAAGTCCACTCGTGGGGGGGGGGGGGCCTAGCCGCCTCACTCAACCGTACGGTTATCCCCTATGGCCCACAGTCCACTCGGGGTTTTTCTTTCGCGTCCGTAATCTAAGTGTTAGTGGAATCAGTAAGAGGGATCGTTAGATTCATATGACATCTTCTATGCCATTAATAATTCCATTACTATCAATGGATTCCAATTTAGCTCGGTTTTAACACTATTCCGAACATCGCCCAATATAGGGGCATTTTCGTCATTTCGACATTTATTTCTATCTCCTCAATATACATTTAAATCAATGAACTGATCATCTATATGTTGATAGTATCCTTTCTGATACTTATAACAGCAAGTTAAATCTCATTCGATTTTCGACAGAGAAGTTCACTAAAATCCACAATGGGATAATTTACTTGTAATTCAGCTTTATAACATTAATTTCTCTGTCAAATCGGTCAATTCCAACTTCTGGTGATCTATTTTGACTCCCGGTAAAATTTTAGGGGTAAGGATATTTTGGTCATTTTGGCTAAAAATTTTCTCTCTCTTCAAATTACCCTCCATCGATGATCTTAAAGTCTATTTAATGATGATATTTCATTCCCCTACTTCATACCATCACTTTCAGGTCTCAGTTCGGTTCGGACAGAAAAGTACTGGTGGGGCCCTCACCGAGTCCATTTCTGTTTCTTACCGAACCGACCTTCATTTAGATCATTAGATCACTATTTCAGGTAACATTCCCGAGCCGTTTTCCCTTTTTAGCATTCCTTATTCCAAAATTGCTCACTCCCTTTTAAACACTTAATTCAATTTGCAATAATTTATTTTCTCTATGTATTCAGACTACACAGTATTACAGGGGATGTTTAATTCTTTTCCTTCCAAAAGTATCCACAGACATCAGGCCAACCATTGCTCTGATACCATTAAATATAAGTTGGGTGGAAAGGATAAGAATAGTTAATGATGGTGCATTTAATCTTGAATGTTCAATAGTGTTGTTACGAAAAATGGATATTCATTTGTTCAGGATTGATATTCTAATTGATCCATTTAATGATATATATAGAGTTTAAGACGAATCTCTGAACAAGATGTTATCAGATAAAAGGCTTATAGACAGTGTTTGTAAGATGATGTTCAAGACTTGGTATAACTCCTACGAGTCCTTCGTGGTACTTAAGAGATTTATGAAATATCATGTGACGTATGTGGAAGTAATGAATGAAATATTTCAATCACATATGGATAAATTATAATGGCATGAAACCACGAGATGTGAATATTTATATTTGCTTGAAGAATATAAGCAGCATCCTTAATTAATTTCACAACTTCTGGAAACTGAATAAAATAAATGATTGGTTGAGAAGTTTGTGGAATTGGCTGCTTCACTGATATGATACATGCATGTGAGAAAATTAAATAGAAGTGGATGAATATGGGGGAGTATAGTATTCAAAAATGTTAAAACGTTTTAACGAAAGAGTACTATACCATTTGGAAAAGCAACTGAAGTGATAAATATGCATGGATAAAAATACATTACAAGATAAGTCATATGATGATAAGGGAACACGAAGTATGAGATAGTTCCCAAATCTAAGATTGAATGTGATTTCCTCTGACTATCATGTGGTTATGGCTAAATATAAGATTAAGCCAAACTTAACAGATAAAACTTTGTTATATTCTGAGAAATAAATAAATGCATTGCATTCCAGCTCTCCCTCTCGTTCCACTCCAAAATTCTCTAAGTTTTCCCTCTTAGCTACCTTAACAAACACTAAGATCCTGTCATCAATTCATCTAGCTCACTTAACAGAAAACGATCCTCATCACTAGCTCTACTCATACCTATAATATGAAGAGCTGAATCCAAGTATTTGGAGAGATCGAAATTGCTATCAAATTTAGCTATAGACAAAGGTAAGAGCAGAAGTTAGTTCTTTCAATTATGTATATGGTATGGAGTTGTGTGACGTTGGTATAGTCTAACTATTGTGTTAGAATGAAAGAAAGATAAAGGTTTGAATTTAATATAATGTTTGTATCTTTGAAGAAGTGAAAGGAAAGGTGTTGAAATTCAGCCAAGCTTGTGGATTATTGGCTATTGAGGTAAGGAATTTATGTAACGAACGTAGGGTGGCTATGTCCTCATGTTTTTAATTGTTTTGGAGAGAAGTAAAAGCTGATTTAATGTGTGGAAGTTTACATTTCGGGTTTTGCTCCTAGTTACCAAAATGTTAGGAGTAGCCGACTGCCTTAAGTAGCAGCCGATTGCCTAGAAACAACCAAAGCATAGATTTTCGAAAATCGAGAAAAATCAGTTGACTGTTATATAAGACAGTCGACTGCTATTTTCCAGAAAGTCTTCTATTTCAAAATAGTCGATTGCTATTTACTGAAAAGCATTATGTTTCAAAACCAGCCGACTACCTATGGAGCTAGTCGACTGCCCTGTTTTCAGAAGCATTTTGTTTGTGAAAACAGTCGACTAATATATGACCAGTCGACTACCTTTTTCTCGAAAAGCATTCTGTTTCAAAACCAGTCGACTGCTATAATGACTAGTCGATTGCCCCATGTGTTTTCAGAAAATTAAAATATCGAAATTTTAAAAGAAAATAATTTCGATAAATGAAAAATATGAGACAGCAACTGACTACCATTTGAGGCCAGTCGACTGCCCTGTTTGAAAAGAGGTTTAAAGCCTATTTCAAGAAAGTATGAATGTCATTGCAAAAAGCTATATGACAAATGTTTTGAGACTATTAAGTACTTGATGATTATGCACTTTTGTATATGTTCATGGCTGAGAAGCTCTAGTCCAGCCCTCAGTGCTACAGATGTCACCTGACTAATGTTCACTGTAGCCACCGAGGTTTGGCCAAATTGTCTCTGAAATATGATTGGCTAGGGGAGGATTCCTGGCTCTTACGGGGGTACGCCACCTGTTATTCAGTGCATAATTTCGTTGAATGCAAATAGTCTCTCTGTACTTGAAATGTTTGAAGAAAGTATAAGATGTATGCTTGCATATGATGTTTTGAAAGAAGTATAAGTTATATGCTTTATAATGGTTTTACATGACATTATGAGCCAAGCAAGAAAACTGCATATAGAGACATAGTACACTCTTTTACATATATTTCTTACTGAGCGTAAACTCACCTCTTTACGAACATTTTTCATACAGATTACCTGAAGTAAATTCCGCTCCAAATAGAGAAGCTGCCTTTGGGGTATCCTAATGTACCTTCGAGATACGCTTCCCGATAATAGTTGAAGGTATACTTATGTAATTATGTAAATCAGACAGTACTATAGTACATTAACATTTGTAAGATTTTGGGGATTTAAGAATGTAAGATGTGTAAGATTCTGTGGTATGAAATGATATGTATATATATATATATATATATATATATATATCATTATTATGTTTTATTTGAAACCAAATTCTTTATGATGAACTATTAAATATTAAGTTTGAAAAGGAAAAGAATGAATGACATTGACAGATGAGTCTAATCAAGTCGTATAAGATAAGAAAAAAGTTAAATGGTAAAATGTAGTGACTGGGATGTCACATGAAGGGATTTACTGAATCCTGTTTTACTATACTGCACTGTGAATTACTATTTACTGAACTGAACCATACCGAAATACTGTTTTACTAAACTGTACTACACTAGAAAATACTGTTTACTGAACTGGTAACTACTGATTTCTGTTTACTGAACTGAAAGCTACTTATTACTGTTTACTGAACTGAAATCTACTGATTACTAGTTACTAAACTAGTAGCTCCTGATTTCGGTTTACTGAACTGAAATCTACTGATTACTGTTTATTAAACTGAATTATAGGAATACTGTTTACTGAACTGAAAGCTACTGATTACTAGTTACTAAACTAGTAGCTCCTGATTTCGGTTTACTGAACTGAAATCTACTGATTACTGTTTATTGAACTGAATTATAGGAATACTGTTTACTAAACTGAAAGGAAATTTACTATTATTGAGAAAAAATACTTTAAAAATTAGTTCTAAAATAGAAATAATTACTGAATGGCTATCCAGTAAATTGGATATTTATAAGCTACTGTATTGAAAAGACTGTTTACCATAACTACTGTTTTACCACTGTACTGTCATGTGTTTTGAACTTTGCTAAAAGGAAGGAAAACAAATGGTTTATCCCATTTGTAATTATGGGAAAATGGGTATTAAATTGTTTTATCAAGACAATTTATAAATTCCTCCCTATAGTCGCTTTGGGTTTCCGGGACAAGACAGGTATTCCAAAATACCTTCCATGCTCCATCTAGATTTCCCGGCCGAGTATAGAATCCTTCCTTTATTGTGCTTAGTGCATCGCTAAGAAATAAATGTTTTACGGCATATATTTTTCATTATATCAAGCAACATACGACTCCTTTACTGAGCATGTGGTTCGCTTACCCCTTTACTTTCAAATTTTTCAGATTAATCATGAGGATTAATTGACAGCTTCCTTAGATAATTATAGTTGTGAGTAGCCCATTGGAACAAAGAGCATTGAAATTTAAAGGTACAATCACTTCTCTTTTATATTTAGACACTTGTATACAATACTACATTATTGTAAAATAGAAACAGAGGATGTAAAGTGTATGGAATATAGTCAAATTTTTATATTTTGAATTTATTGAATAAATGTTTACAATTTACCACTGTACTGTCATGTGTTTTGAACTTTGCTAAAAGGAAGGAAAACAAATGGTTTATCCCATTTGTAATTATGGGAAAATGGGTATTAAATTGTTTTATCAAGACAATTTATAAATTCCTCCCTATAGTCGCTTTGGGTTTCCGGGACAAGACAGGTATTCCAAAATACCTTCCATGCTCCATCTAGATTTCCCGGCCGAGTATAGAATCCTTCCTTTATTGTGCTTAGTGCATCGCTAAGAAATAAATGTTTTACGGCATATATTTTTCATTATATCAAGCAACATACGACTCCTTTACTGAGCATGTGGTTCGCTTACCCCTTTACTTTCAAATTTTTCAGATTAATCATGAGGATTAATTGACAGCTTCCTTAGATAATTATAGTTGTGAGTAGCCCATTGGAACAAAGAGCATTGAAATTTAAAGGTACAATCACTTCTCTTTTATATTTAGACACTTGTATACAATACTACATTATTGTAAAATAGAAACAGAGGATGTAAAGTGTATGGAATATAGTCAAATTTTTATATTTTGAATTTATTGAATAAATGTTTACAATTTATTACTGTTAATGATCAATTGTTAAAGGCATCAAAGACAGCCCAACTGTACATTATGTATAAAATATGTTAATTTACTGTACTGTGGACTGTTACACAGCCACAGCCGATACCACATCCACAGTAGCCTTAGCCTTAGATCCCAGCTCAGCCCAAGCGGGATCCAATTATTGGGTGTGATTTTAATACACTCGGCAGCTTAACAAGATGAACACTACAAAATTTAAGGGTGATAAAGATTCCATGGCGGTAGAAAATTAGGTGAATGCTGTGGAAAAATTATTCAGATACATGAGATGTTTAGAGGCAAAAAAAAAGTTGAGCTGGCTTTTTATTTTTTGATAGATAAGGCATAACACTGGCGGAAGTCCACCGAAACAGTATTACTGGTGAGACATCAGTGGTGACCTGAGATATATTTTTAGAGGCTTTTTGCTGGCTGTATATTCCTCGCACTGCACAAAGGAGGCTAAAGAGGGAGTTTTTGGATTTGTCCCAAGGGAGTATGACGCTTATATCTATATGAATCTAAATTTATTCCATTAAGCCTATTCGACCCAGAGGTAATGAGAAGTGAGGAGCACAAGGTTGAGCAGTTCTTGGTTGGATTAAGACCATAATACAAGGCGAGATTGATTCCTTTGGATATCACTACCTATGATGAAGCAGTTCACCAAGCACAGTTATGTGAGCAGGGTTACGAGCAGTATCAGACAAATTATAAGTCTTGTGTAAGAGCTAAAGGTAACGAGAAGGTTAAGCGAGGTTCAGAGGATAGATCAAATAGAAGACCGATTAAGAAGTCCATAGGTATAGTTATTGGGAGTAAGTCTACTAGAGACAAACATAGGTATAGTTATTGGGAGTAAGTCTACTAGAGACAAATTTGCTAAGCCCACTAGTATCGATAGCTCTATTACTTGGAAGGGTATTACCCTTAGGTGTGGTGTATGTGGAAGGTCGCATGGTGATAGACCTTGCTTATAGGCTACCAGAGCATGCTTCAGATGTGGGTAGAAGAGACATCTAATTCGAGACTGTCTTCAGGACAAATTGACCCTGATAGAGTTAGCAGTAGCACCAAAGGTGGTGGAACCAAAAAAAGCTGCACCATTTGCACCTAGGAGAGAGCTACAGCTACAGAGAAGGGAAAGAACATTGTGACTCAAGGTAGAGTGTACTCCTTTGACAAGGAATCTACTCACGATTCACTTAATATTATTAAGGGTAAGATTTCTATTTTTGGTATAGATACTTTTATATTAATTGATCCTAGTTCTACTTACTCATTTGTATCTCCATTATTTGTCACTAAAATACCGATAGAGTCGAAACCTTTAGTGTATGTGTTATAGATAAATACACCATTTAAGAAATCTCAAATGACAGATGTAGTGTATCGTAACTGCAAATTAAAGATAGGGGAAAAAGAAATAGTAGCTGACCTAATTGTTCTGAATATGTACGATTTTGACGTTATCCTAGGAACGGATTGGTTAACCACAAATCATGTTAGTTTAGATGTTACACTAAGTATGTAATATTTTCTTCTCCTGAAAAGTATACTGTAAAACTTCCCATATGGTAATGAATATAAATTTTTTTTTTGAAAATTGTATCAAAACTAAACTTCTGGAGTGTTATAACTGAAGGGTTCATTGATTATATGGAGGACGTAGAAAAGAAACATTTGAAGTTACATAAGATTCATGTGGTTAGGGATTTTTCAAATGTGTTTCCAGATGAATTACTGGGTTTTCCTCTAGATTGAGAAATCAAATTCACTATCGATTTGATACTTGGCATTGAACCCATATCTAAGTCTCCCTACTGAATGGCATTAGTGGAGCTTGATGAGTTCAAGAAGCAACTCTAAGAGTTATTGGACAAGGGTTTCATTTGACCTATGGTTTTTCCTTAGGGCACACCACTACTATTTGTCCGGAAGAAGGAAAGTAGCTTACGTTTATGCATTGATTATTAGTTGCTCAAAAGGCTACTATTAAGAATAAATATCCTCTACCTAGAATAGATGATCTATTTGATCAACTTAGGTGTGCGAAAGTGTTCTCCAAGATTGATCTAAGGTCGGGATATCATCAATTGAAGATCCAGGAGTCAAATGTCCCAAAGAGTGCTTTTAGGACTCGATGTGATCTTTATGAATTTCTAGTCATGCCATTCAAGCTAACTAACACCCTTGCAGCTTTCATGAACCTGATGAATGAGATATTCAAGCCTTTTTTGGATAAGTTTGTCATCGTGTTCATTCATGACATTCTTGTATACTTTAAATCTCAAGAAGAACATGCACAACATCTTTATATTGTTCTGCAGACCTCAAAGATAGGAAGCTATATGCTAAACTGAGTAAATGCGAATTCTGGCTAGATCAAATCACTTTTCTAGGACATGTGGTCTCTCAAGACGGCGATCAGTTGATCCATCTAAGATTGAAGCAATTGTGCAGTGGGAGAGACCAAAATTAGTGATAGAGATTCGGAGTTTCTTAGGTCTAACCGGATACTATCATTGGTCTGTTAAGAGTTTCTTGAGGTTAGCTACTCCACTAAGCGTCTCACATGCAAGGATGTTAAGTGCTAATGGACTGACTCATGTGAGCGTAGTTTTCAAGAATGAAGTAGAAGTTGACTACAGCATTGATCCTCACCATCTCTAGTAGTTGAGGGGGGTTTTTCAATGTATAGTGATGCCTCCTCTCTTGGTTTGGGTTGTGTGCTGATGTCGAATGGAAAAGTGGTCACAAATGGGTCTCGTTAGTTGAAGGAACATGAGAAGAATTATCCTACCTATGACCTGGAACTTGTTGCCGTCGTGTTTGCTTTGAAGATGTGATGGTATTATCTATATGATGAGAAATTCCAGGTATATACTGACCACAAAAGTCTCTAGTATCTGTTCTCGCAACGTGAATTAAATATGAGACGACGTATATGGATAGAGCTGTTAAAAGATTATGATTTCAAGACATTGTACCACCCAGGGAAAGAAAATGTGGTGGCAGATGCCTTGAGTCGAAAGCACTTGGGTATGGTTTCTTACAAGATGGTTCAAGAATATGATCTATTAAAACAATTTCTGAGCCTCAGTTTAAATGTTAGTCTTTTTGAAGGATATGGTTTGATGGCTAGTTTTCGAATTGAGCTAGATTTGATGGATCGGATCAGAAATGCTCAAAGGGAGGATGCTTTTTGTATTAATGTTACCAATCAAATACGGTTGGGGATTTAGTCAAAGTATGAGATTGGCACAGATGGTATTCTGAGGTTTAGAGGTCTAATTTGTATTCTTGAAGACAAACAGTTGAGAGAGTTAATGTTGATGGAGGCATAAATTTAAAACACACTTTACATCCGGGGAGTAATAAAATGTAACACAATCTTCTAAGGTGTACTGGTGGCGTAAGATGAAACGAGACATTGCTGAGTTTGTTGCAAGGTGTCTCACTTGTTTGCAGGTAAAGGTTGAGCATCAAAAGCTAGTAGGATTACTTCGACCTTTACCAATACTGATGAGAAAATGAGGCATATGACCGTGGATTTCATTATCGAGGACCAGAAAGAATCATGATGTAATTTAGGTGATTGTTGATAAATTGACAAAATCCGCCCACTTTTTGGCTATTAAATCCACAAATTCCTTGAGTGCCTTAGTTGACTTATATGTCAAGGAGATTGTCAGGTTACATGGGATTCTAGTGAACATTACTTCTGATAGAGATTCTTGACTCATTTCTCATTTCTGGGAGCATTTTCAGGATGCTATGGGATCTCAGTTGAACTTTAGCACAGCTTTTCATCCGTAGACTGATGGTCAGTCTGAATGCACTTCTAGATGCTCAAAGATATGTTAAGAGCTTGTGCACTGGATTTTAAAGGCTCCTGGGACGATCATTTACCATTAGTAGAATTTGCCTACAATAATTGTTATCACTCTAATATCGGTATGGTACCTTATGAAGCCCTTTTATGGTAGAAGATATCATTCCCTTATTGCTTGGGAAGAAGTGGGTGATAGGAAAATATTAGCTCTTGATCTTGTTGAACAGGCTTCTAAGGATATCTGGACTATCTATGACAAATTAAGAACTATTTAAAGTCGACAGAAAAGTTATGCAGATACTAGATGCCGACATTTGGAGTTTTCAGTGGGAGATTTAGTTTTCCTAAAAGTTTCATCATCCAAGGGCATTATGTGATTCGGGAAGAAAGAAAAGTTAAGTCCTCGATTTATTAGGCCTTTTGAAATCTTAGATAGAGTCAGAGATGTGGCATATCGATTAGCACTACCGCCAGAGTTGTTTGGTGTCCATAATGTCTTCCATATATCTATGCTACAGAAATATCATTCAGATTCGTCACATGTTATCCAATATGAACCTTTGGAAATAAGAGAGGATATGTGTAAGACCTGATTTTACAATACTGTACACCATATTTTGTAAATTTTGATAGTGGAAATACATTAATTAGTGAAATTAAATAAATAATGAATGTGGATTTCCACTTGAACCATTTTATGGATTAATGGATAGGCGAGAGTTATAATCCAACCTGCTCGCCCAATAGGTGAGCAAGACATATATGATGTTCGCTCAATAGGCGAGCAAGACAATTAAAATGTTTGTCCAAAGGATGATGCAAGTTTTGATGAGAATGCTAAATAGTCAACAAATATTTCACTAAATAGGATAATTAAATTGATCGCCCAAACGAGCGAGGGCTATGATGATCGCCCGAATTTCATGATCGCCCAAAGAATGAGTAACATATTCAACCTAAGGATAAGTGTATAGGATCACCTATAGATATGCTTAAGTAACCGCCAAGTAGGTGAGTAAGGTAATAAAAAGGTGCTTGCCGAATTTGAAAATGCCACTCAATTAGGTGTCAGGCGAGCAGGGGCAATCAAAGTGATCGCCCAAGGGAAGGAAGACAGTTGTAATCATAAATTCTCATGATGGTTTGAATTGGCGAGCTTTAGAATGTTAGTGAGTTGAAGAAGCTGGCGATCTGAAGTAAAGCCGACGAGCTGACACATCCAGCAGCGTAGGCGAGCTGGAAATGAGAACATGTTGGCTGAACTAAAACAAAAAGGAGTAGAAGACAAGTCAAAACCGAATGGCCAAGAAATCCTACACCACCGTTCCTTTGTTATAGTTTTCTTCAACAATTAATGCATGTTAAGACAAAAAAAAAGGATACTTAACTAAAGAGAATTTTAAAGTCTAGCATGGAATCAATTTAATTGGTTGAAGTGCATAATAAGAAGAGAAGGAAATCAAGAAACGGTGCAGCAAAAGTGGACTCTCACGCTACTTTTCTACTGCTGTTGTACGCCATTTTCAGCCATTTAAAGGCTATTAAATTGCAAAATTTTCATAGTGGAAAAAGATGCAAATAATAATCATATAAAGGAGGCAGCATTTAAAGTGTACCATGTGCATGATTTTTATTGGATAAAAAAATTACAAAGAGGAAAGGTGAATTGGGTAAAAAAAAAGGACAGCAAAGGAACCATTTCCGACCGTTCCTTTATGTTACCAACTTCTTCAGTTTTAATGCTAATAAGATATGAAATCATGAGGGATATTAGATAAGAAGCTATGTGGCTGTTTTCTATTGGATACCTTGAATAAAAAGAAGGCTAAATTGAAACAAAACGGCAGCAAAATCTCATCTTCATCACTGATTTTTTTGCTGTCTATGAGAGCCAGCTTTGAGGTATTTTGGTGTTCTGTTTTGCACCCATTTTATTCAAGGAAAAAAAATTAAGCAAGATCGTATACTTTGGATACATAACCATCTAAGCCTTCACCATCAACCTTTCCTCCATCACTTGAATAGCCAAGGAAGCCAAGAAGAGGGGCTGAACGTGAGATGCAAAAGTGCTGTTTTGGTGTTGTGATTCGGGTAAGGTGAGTATGTGTATTCTTATGGTTTTCTTATTATTCAAGGATAAATTCTATGAGTCACTATAGGATGAACATGTAGTTAGCATGGTTTTTAATTAAACTTCATTAGAACATCAAATTAGAACAAAATGAAATCTTGTTATAAATGAAAACAAGCAAGAAACTTGGCTGAAATTTGTGTGAAGATGACAAGAAATGATTAAGAGAATATAAATAAATGGAATAGGATGCTTGAAACCATGAGAGGACGAAGAATCAAAATTTTAGCTATTGCAATGGGGTTTTGGTTGGACATGGAAGAGTAGGGAAATTATGGCTTCATGCAAGAATAGATCATGGAATGTACACGTGGATAAGGAGGAATAGGTTGAAAACAATAATTGAGGAGAAAAGGTTAAAAGACAAAGAAATGGCCAAGGAAGGGTTTCGGCCATAACATTTTGGATGGGGAAAATATGCTGAATTTTGGGCTTAATAGTAGAAAATAACTGTGATAACCGTAAATTTTTCAATTATTGGAAATTATAAATATTGGAAATAAATAAAATTTTGAGAACGAGATATTGGTGAAAAATCCCGAGAATTGAGAAGAAGGAACGGATAATGAAAAATCATAGTGAAGGAAAATAAGATGAGAAATTCGGAAAATAATGAAAGAGGAAATTTAATTTGGATAAATGGAAATCCAAATTAAATAAGAAATTGAGAAAGAAAATATATATATATTGTAAATACAATATATATTTTATTCTTGCATTTATATAGATATATATAAATGTTAATTATTTTAAAGTATATACATATATACATATATATTTATACTAGAGATATATTTTTTATACACAAAATATATATCTTTATATACTTAAAATATACATAGTACTATATAATATATATAATAATAATATTATATGTATTATGTATATATGATATATGTATATATATGTATATATAATTAAAGGAATTAAATAAAAAAAAGAAAATAAAAGACCACAATCAGGGAAGACTCCCGATTCTGTCTCCCGAGGAGGCTGACCCCGTCAACGACCGCCGGAAAGGGAGAGAAGGGGCAGACGAGGTTGTCGCCGGTAAGGAAAGGAAGAGGGGAAATCGACCGGCGGTGGAAAGGAGAAAGGAAACAGAGGGGCGACGCGAAACGGGGGAAAGCCGGAAAGAAAAAGAGAAAATGGATCTGGCGGTGCCGGCCAAACCGGCCATCGCCACCACATTCGAAGCACCGCCGGAAGAAGATGAAAGGGATGAAGGCCACCAGAGAGGCTGGGAATGGCGGAGGAAGGCCGACGGAGGAGGAGAAGTGACCGAGGCAAAACCGAGTAGATCCGTCGCCGTGCCACCGATCCAGGCCAAGCTGAGACCACGAGCAGCCGGAGAACCGGCCACTGGAGGAGAACCGGCGGTGAGGAGGGTGCAGCCGGTCTGACTGGTCTGAACCGGCCAAGAAAGAAAAGGAAAAGGAAAAGAAAAAAAGAAAAGGAAAAAGAAAAGAATAAAAAAAGAAAAGAAAAGAAAAAGAAAGAAGGAAGAAAAAGAAGGAAGAGAAAGAGAAAAGGAATTCCGGGAATTTGGAGAATTCCCGAGAATTCGAAAATTACGGGAAATCCCGAGAAATACAGGAATCGGTAAGAAATCTCGAAAAGTATTAAATTATTTAAATAATTTATTTATTTAAATAATTATGGAAAAAATCTAATTTTTAGAATTTAATTTCTAGAAAATCATCCTCGATTACCGAGACGATGGAATCGGGAGAGGTGAACACGGGCGCGACTTTCGAGAGGCAGTCGCCGACCCGAAACAGGTAAGGGAGACATGTGCCGCCTGTAAGGTTATTCGGCCACATGTTTTAAATTATGCATTTAATTTATAAATGCAATTTATAATTATTAGTTCTGAGAATTGTGGTGATTTATCGGTTTCAAATTGTGGTGAAATACCAGTTGAGAAATATAAATTGTATTTTCTGTGCAGGAGGCTAGCCAAATCGGCAGCCGTTATACTGCCGAAAAATTATCGAAAAATTACTGAAATTTACCGAAAATCACTGAAAATCAAAATAAAAGATTTGATTTCGCGTGAATTGATTTTCAGGCACGAAAATCGAGAAATTAAGTAAGTTTCATAAAGCATGAATATAGTGATATTTAATTTTAAAATATTCATGTTTTCGAGTATGGTGAAAAGGAAATCACCAAAAATTTACCCGATAGGTGATATTTCACGTGAAACGAGATAAAAATGAAAAAGAGACTGAAGTGAATATTTTTATAAATATTCTTAAATATTCACTCGATTTTACATAAAACTTTATGGTTTTAATTATGGAAACAAATAATTATGAAAATTCCATAAAGGTTATGAAATGATGGGAAACCATGATTTCGAGACTAGAGGTCTCTACACGTGTTTCTAGAAGAAAAACATGGTTAAGGGATTTTGAATTTGGAAAGTAAATAATTTTTTTTACATAAATTATGAAAATATTTGATTTGAATCCCGATTTCTTTGAAAACCATGTTTTGGATAAAAAGCACGGGAAAGCGTGCATATGTGTTTTACGGTGGAAAAAGATAGTTTTGCCCTTTTATTTTTACAGTGATGATTTTGCAAGCTGTTTTCATCGTATGGAAAACATAATTTATACCTTTATGAAATAATTTGACAAATATTATTTATTTTATAAATTTCATAAAGGTGATTATATTTACATGTGAGCCTTATGGATATTTGATTTACGGTGTTTAAAATCCATAAAGGCTAAGGTACGGTTTTTTATACTGTTTTGAGACTTAGGCCTTGAGCTTCATGCATCATACTGTACTGTTACTGTCACATGGCTGATTGACCAGCTAGTCATCAGCGTCCCGGATTGTCGCCTAGCAAGCGTACACCGAGGACATATTATAGATCATGGCCATAGATCTCATTACTGTTACTGTGTCCTTAGTGAACGAGATAGCATGATTTAATTGTAGGGTGATGCCTAGTCTCACTTACTGTTTACTATTTACTGAAAGGATTTACGGAATCATGTTTACTGTATTGTTTACTATACTAAACCATTGTTCACTGTTTACTGTTCACTGTTTATTGTTTACTAATGAAAGATCGTACCAAAACACTGTTTATTGAACTATACTGTTTACTGAAATGGTAGCCATTGATTACTGTTTTACTCAACTGAAAGCTACCATTTACTGTTTACTGAATCGAAAGCTACCTTATATTGTTTTCTGAACTGGTAGCTACTGTTTACTGTCTACTGAGTGAACCGTATAGACTTACTGTTTTACTGAATGTACTGTTTTATTGAACTGTACGATACGGTTACTGATTTGAAAAGAGAAATAAATGTTTATTCTAAAAGAATAACATAAGAATTATTTCTAAGAAAGAAATAATCGAAGAAGTAACTATCTACGATTGGATATTTACAAATCACTGTACTGTCACGTGTTTTACTGTACTGAAGAGGAGAGAAGTAAACCACTACTTTACTACTGAATTGTCATGTCTACTGAATTGTCATGTGTTTTAAAGTATACTGAATGTGAAAAGAATTAAGTGGTTTACTCTGTGGAAAAACGAAAAGTTTATCGTTTTGAAAACAACGGAAATAGTACTCTCTACAGTTGCTTCTAGGTTCCGGAACAAGTCAGGTATTTCAAAATACCTGCCTTACTCTATCTGGATCCCTAGCCGACTATAGTATCCTTCCTACATGTGAGCCTAGAGCCAGCTAGGAAGATTTTACAGAAAATGAAAAAAAATTATTTTCAGCATATAGATAGCTGAATATCAAGTGTAGCATATAACTCTCTTACTGAGCCGTGGTTTGCTCACTCCCCAATTTTAACATTTCAGGTTTTGATGATGGTGAGATCCAATATTTGTGGATTATGGCTGCACATAATGGACAATGTGACAGACCGACCAAGATATATCAGGTACGATCATTTATTTTCTGTATTTAGACATGTATACAGTACTACATTTTTGTAAATAAGATAGGGGATGTGTATTATATTAACAATGTTATATTAAATATGTTTAACATTAAGTGCAAGTGAAGTATCACAGACAGCCCAACCGGATAAATGGTGTAAAATTAAGGTGAAAAATGTGGTAACGGGTCGTTACAGATTTAATTGTATCAGAGCATGGTTGGCCTGATGTCTGTGAATACTTTTGGAAGGAAAAGTGTTAAACATCCCCAGTAGTACTGTGTCATCTGAATACACAAAAAAATAAATGATTGTAAATTGAGTAAAATGATTTAAAGGGAGTGAGAAAGTATAAATTGAGAATGTGAAAGAGGAAAATAGGCTCAGAAATTACCAGAAAATTTGTGATTCTTATAATCTAAATGAAGGCCTGTTCGGTAAGGAACCAAAAGGACTCGGTGAGGGCCCCACCAGTACTTTACGGTCCGAATCGAACTGAGACATGAGAATGATGGTATGAAGGAGGGGAATGACATATCATCATTAAATAGACTTTAAGATCACCGATTGAGGGTAATTTGAAGAGAGAGAAAATTTTTGGCCAAAAATGACCAAAATACCCCTGACTCTAAAATTTTACTGGGAGTCAGAATAGACCAACAGAAGTTGGATTTGATTGATTTGACAGAGAAATTGATGATGTTAAGCTACATTTCATGCAAAATAATCCAATCATGGATTCTAGTGAACTTCTCTGTCGAAATCGAATGAGATCTAAATTGTGGAAATAAGTATGAGAAAGGATAATATCAACACATGGATAATGAGATAATTGATTCCAATGTATACTGAGGAGAAAGAAATAAATGTCGAAATGACGAAAATGCCCTTATGTTGGGCGATGTTCTGAATAGTGATAAAATCAAGTTAATCTTAAATCCATTCATAGAAATGGAGTTATTAATGGCATAGAGGATGTCATATGAATATAACGATCCCTATTACTGATTCCACTGACACTTAGATGACGGACGCGAATTACGAGTGACCTAGTGAATGGGCTAGGCCTCATGATAAAACCTCGAGAGGTGACCCAGTGAACGGGCTAGGCATTCTCAAGGAGGACAGTACAGATTTGTATAGGCGGATGGCGGACGGGCCGAGGCCTTATATGATGTGATCCGATAAGAGTGTAGTGGGATGTTGCAAAATGATTGGCCCGGTTAATGACTGTAAGGGCCTGAAGCATGAGTGTACTGAATTGAATATTATCACGGGATCGTTAGATATTATGAAAAGTGAAATGAATACAGAAAATGAATGAGAAAGTGAATAGTATAGATAATGAAATCCATAATAGTACTATTGACTGAGGTTCTATATATTTATACTAATTCTGAAGTATTAAAAGAATAATTAATTATAGAACCGGAGCATTTGAGATATGCCTGGCAAATTAATGTACTGTATGGAGTATTGTGAATTGGTGAATATATAAGAATAGTAAAATGATAAAAAGAAGATGACAGCTAACCTAAGTTCTTCAGGACCCTTGAGACAGAACTATGATGGGCGACCCAATGATGGGCGACCCGTAGTGGATCATGTGTTGTGAGGTGTGGGCGAACAATGTTATCGCCGACTCACTAGTAAGGGTAAACCTGGGGCGAAAGGATCGCGTAGGGGATGCTCGCCGACAGCCGATACGAATGGGCGGGGCTCTTACAATTATCACAATGGTAACACGATTGTAGAGAAATAGGTACGTAAGGGTGCCAAGGTTCGAACCTCGTGGATAATATACTCAAGGGAATTAAGCCTGAATTCATTAAATGAAAATGATTTTAAAGTGAATAACTGTAATAAATTGGTTAGCTATAACATGTGTTGATAACTGTTATACTTACTACAACTTACTGGAATGAGATTCGTAAGGCTGTAAAGTATGAGTAAACAATGAAATCAAGGTAGAGTATGAGTCGAAATGAATCGAATAGTAAATGTCTCTACCTTGAGAATACACAGTGTAAATGAAAGGACATGAGGATGAGATGTCCAGATGATAACAAAATGTGTGATTAAAGAAAGTATCAGAAGTGATTCCCGATATATTTTCAGAGTTATATAGATTGGAGAAATCGAGCTAACATTGACTCGGTTAATGATATGAAATTTAAATCTAAGCTTATATCGGAGAATATAGAAAGAATCTGAAAAGCTTAAAAAAAAGACTCTAGAAAATGAGTGAATAATGAAATTCACGTGTAAAGGTTTGAATGACAAAAATACAGATAGTGAAATTGAGAATAATGAAGTTGTCTGTACAATTGAAATGAGAGAAATACAGATGACCATGATACGTAGATGAATTAAAGTGATATAGTAAATGTTTACTATCTAATAAGTTCTTGTGAAGAACGAGTATTCATCTACATGAAAATAGACGCTTTATTGATCTGATCACAGATATATGAGGAGCTCATAAGACTAGCCTCAGTATAAAGCGTCATCAGATAAAAGATTAGAGATTGATGTCCATAAGATGACGATTAGAACTCGGAGTGAATTTTATGAGTTCCTATTGAGGTTAGGAGGTTAATGATTTACCTTGTGAGGTATATAAACCTAAGGAATAAGGTATCCATACATGAGTAAATTGATGAAATGCTGATAGAGCTTAAAGTACAAATGAAACATGAGCAGCATTGTGGTATAATCCTTAAACTCTTAAAGACTGTGGAATTGTGCTAAGATTGGCAACTAAGATGTTTGGCTAGACAGTGTCTCCTTATGAGGGATATATGATCTCGAGATGACAGAGTGACAGTGAATCTGTCTATGATAGAGAGATAATGATTGAGATACGAGATTAATGAGTCTAGCTAGATACTACTGCCAGTCTATAAAAAGAGTGATGAGACTAGTTGCTCTACTAATGTGATGTAATTAAAGAAAGAAGTTAAAGTCGGTAAATGGATAAGTGTAAAGAAAAGATGGTATGCAAGATTTTAAAAGATCTTGGCAGTATAGTACCATACCAATTGAAAGAAAAACCGACAAAAAGGATGAGAGTAAAAATATGAAGAGATAAAAGTGGAAATATGAAAACGAAAATGAAAGTGGAATAAGGAAATAAGTTACATGATGAGAAGGGAACATAAATATGAAACAGTTCCCGAAGGTAAGACTGAAAGTAAATTGTGTTGGTTATCATATAACTGTGGCAAGATGTAAAATCAAACCAAAAATGACAAGTATTATTTACTGCCAGTATATAAATGAAAAATGATTATACATATAACCACCGTAACATGATAGAAACGGTGGAAGTATATAGATGATGTGGTGATCAAAAATATAAATTGAGGATTCAATTGTGGAATCTAAATTATGAAAAGAGATGTAAAGACCATACTACATGAAGAGAATACGATTGTTTCATGATTTATGATTGTAAGAGATGATCAATAATAAAGTCTGCAATGAGATGCAGCCTTGGTAGAATAAATGTGTGAATATGAATACTGTGAATAATAAAGAGTCCAAAAGAGATATGATGATATGGAAGTGATTAAAGACTGATGATCTAAATAGAATCACTTTCCATTATCAGAATTCTAGATTCTCTAGTGCCTTAGTCGAAGTATAAGTGTTAAACGGTATGAATGTGTATGTACAGTTCCAGTGAGCCTTACATGTGATGGGAGTCTCTGAGTTGCCATATGCTTAATGAGAAATAGCAAAAGGCTTTGAGATCCCAAGTGTATTGATAGCATCGCTCTGTACTAATGTGAATATCTTAGCGTAATATTGAAACGCTTGAAGATACATTGAGAGAGCAAATGCATGAGATATGAGAGCTACTGGGACAATTACATATAACTGGTTGACATGTGTACATGATATTACCGAACTATATCGACTTGGCACTAAGTGAGAAAAATGGATGACGAACATCATAGATTAGTTGTGATATGAAAAATAGTGTGACTGGACTCTATGTGAAAAGAGTGGAAATGAATAACTTCCGATTTGATAAATGAACTTATAGGAGTATAGATATATGTGATGAAAAACAGCATGTAGTAGTCTAACTTGATGTTGAAAGTGTACTGGCAGTATTACTTGAAGGATGACCTAGAGGTCAGAAGTCGTAAGTATACGGCATGTACCACCTTTGGACTTAAGTTAAATTCGGAGGACAGAATTTCTTAAGGTGGGGAGAATATGATAACCGTAAATTTTTCCATTATTGGAAATAAATAAAATTTTGAGAACGAGATATTGGTGAAAAATCTCAAGAATTGAGAAGAAGGAATGGATAATGAAAAATCATAGTGAAGGAAAATAAGATGAGAAATTTGGAAAATAATGAAAGAGGAAATTTAATTTGGATAAATGGAAATACAAATTAAATAAAAAATTGAGAAAGAAAATATATATTGTAAATACAATATATATTTTATTCTTACATTTATATAGATATATATAAATGTTAATTATTTTAAAGTATATAAATATATACATATATATTTATACTAGAGATATATTTTTTATACACAAAATATATATCTTTATATACTTAAAATATACATAGTACTATATAATATATATAATAATAATATTATATGTATTATGTATATATGATATATGTATATATATGTATTTATAATTAAAGGAATTAAATAAAAAAAAGAAAACAAAAGACCAGAATTGGGGAAGACTCCCGATTCTGTCTCCCGAGGAGGCTGACCCTGTCAACGACCACCGGAAAGGGAGAGAAGGGGCAGACGAGGTTGTCGCCGGCAAGGAAAGGAAGAGGGGAAATCGGCCGGTGGTGGAAAGGAGAAAGGAAACAAAGGGGCGACGCGAAACGGGGGAAAGCCAGAAAGAAAAAGAGAAAATGGATCTGGCGGTGGCGATGATGGATCTGGCGGTGCCGGCCAAATCGGCCATCGCCACCGCCACCACAGTCGAAGCACCGCCGGAAGAAGAGGAAAGGGATGAAGGCCACCGAAGAGGCTGGGAATGGCGGAGGAAGGCCGAAGGAGGAGGATAAGTGACCGAGGCAAAACCGCGTAGATCCGCCTCCGTGCCACCGATCTAGGCCAAACTGAGACCACCGGCAGCTTCGCCTCGACGTCGGCCAGCTGTTGAGCCCTTGAGCCGCCGGAGAATCGGCCACCGGAGGAGAACCGGCGGTGAGGAGGGTGGAGCCGGTCTGACTGGTCTGAACCGACCAGGAAAGAAAAGGAAAAGAAAAAGAAAAAAAGAAAAGGAAAAAAGAAAAGAATAAAAAAAGAAAAGAAAAGAAAAAGAAAGAAGGAAGAAAAAGAAGGAAGAGAAAGAGAAAAGGAATTCCGAGAATTTGGAGAATTCCCGAGAATTTGGAGAATTCCCGAGAATTCGAAAATTATGGGAAATCCCGAGAAATACGGGAATCGGTAAGAAATCCCGAAAAGTATTAAATTATTTAAATAATTTATTTAAATAATTATGGAAAAATTCTAATTTTTAGAATTTAATTTCCAGAAAATCATCCTCGATTATCGAGACGATGGAATCGGGAGAGGTGAACACGGGCGCGACCTTCGAGAGGCAGTCACCGACTCGAAACAGGTAAGGGAGACATGGACCGCCTGTAAGGATATTCAGTCACATGTTTTAAATTATGCATTTAATTTATAAATGCAATTTATAATGATTAGTTTTGAGAATTGTGGTGATTTATTGGTTTCAAATTGTGGTGAAATACCAGTTGAGAAATATAAACTGTATTTTCCGTGCAGGAGGCTAGCTAAATCGACAGCCATTATACTGCCGAAAAATTATCGAAAAATTACTGAAATTTACCGAAAATCACTGAAAACCAAAATAAATGATTTGATTTCACGTGAATTGATTTTCGGGCACGAAAATCGAGAAATTAAGTAAATTTCATAAAGCATGAATATAGTGATATTTAATTTTAAAATATTCATGTTTTCGAGTATGGTGAAAAGGAAATCACCGAAAATTTACCCGATAGGTGATATTTCACGTGAAATGAGATAAAAATGAAAAAGAGACTGAAGTGAATATTTTTATAAATATTCTTAAATATTCACTTGATTTTACATAAAACCTTTATGGTTTTAATTATGGAAACAAATAATTATGAAAATTCCATAAAGGTTAAGAAATGTTGGGAAACCATGATTTCGAGACTAGAGGTCTTTACACGTGTTTCTAGAAGAAAAACATGGTTAAGGGATTTTGAATTTAGAAAGTAAATAATTTATTTTTACATAAATTATGAAAATATTTGATTTGAATCCCGATTTCTTTGAAAACCATGTTTTGGATAAAAAGCACGGAAAAGCGTGCATATGTGTTTTACGGTGGAAAAAGATAGTTTTGCCCTTTTATTTTTACAGTGATGATTTTGCAAACTGTTTTCACCGTATGGAAAACATAATTTTTACCTTTATGAAATAATTTGACAAATATTATTTATTTTATAAATTTCATAAAGGTGATTATATTTACATGTGAGCCTTATGGATATTTGATTTACGGTGTTTAAAATCCATAAAGGCTAAGGTACGGTTTTTATACTATTTTGAGACTTAGGCTCCGAGCTTCATGCATCATACTATACTGTTACTGTCACGTGGCTGATTGACCAGCTAGTCATCAGCGTCCCGAATTGTCGCCTAGCAAGCGTACACCGAGGACATATTATAGATCATGGCCATAGATCTCATTACTGTTACTGTGTCCCTAGTGGACGAGATAGCATGATTTAATTGTAGGGTGATGCCTAGTCTCACTTACTGTTTACTATTTACTGAAAAGATTTACGGAATCCTGTTTACTGTACTGAACCACTGTTCACTGTTTATTGTTTACTAATGAAAGATCGTACAAAAACACTATTTATTGAACTATACTGTTTACTGAAATGGTAGCCATTGATTACTGTTTTACTCAATTGAAAGCTACCATTTACTGTTTACTGAATCGAAAGCTACCTTATACTGTTTTCTGAACTGGTAGCTACTGTTTACTATCTACTGAGTGAACCGTATAGCGAAGCCCCGGATTTACCGAGCCACTAGCCCCGGATTAGCCGAGCCGCTAGCCCCGGATTTACCGAGCCGCCTCACTCATCCGAACTGTCCGCTTTGGGTTCTAGAGGTGGCCCCCGTCACGCAGACGTGGCACTTAGCCCCTCACGGATTTATCGGGAATAAATTCCCAATTCGCGTCCGCCATGACTTGAACCCCTTACCACTTGTAAGTGTCAAGTCATGACTAACCATTGGACCTAGGTCCAATGGTTAGTCATGACTTGACACTTACAAGTGGTAAGGGGTTCATGTCATGGCGGACGCGAATTGGGAATTTATTCCCGATAAATCCGTGAGGGGCTAAGTGCCACGTCTGCGTGACGGGGGCCACCTCTAGAACCCAAAGCGGACAGTTCGGATGAGTGAGGCGGCTCGGTAAATCCGGGGCTAGCGGCTCGGCTAATCCGGGGCTAGTGGCTCGGTAAATCCGGGGCTTCGCAATAAAACGCGCGTTTTATTGTGAAGCCCCGGATTTACCGAGCCACTAGCCCCGGATTTGCCGAGCCGCTAGCCCTTATTTCATTAGCTTCTAAAAATAACTATTGTTTCAAGCAAATAATAATGTCTTCCATTTTCATATTGTCTTAATAATTCTAATTTCCATAACTTATATACATATGTATATTTATACATATATATATATATTTAATTCTCTTATAATATATCTTAATCAATTTAATTTAAATTGAGTTATACAATGCTTAATGTTAGCTTATGATTTGAAATACTAAGATCGATGGATGTATAGAGATTGATTCAATCTACTATGTATTATGTAGAGGGTTGTCCTATGGACCAAGTTTGACCCGAAATCAATCAACACTGCAAGACTAGTAGGCGAGGGAGAATCGATTCAGAAGCTAAAGAAGTACTGTAAGTAACCCTAAGTGACTACTTGCATCCAATTTGCTTAATGCTATAAACTCTTGGAATTTGGCAATTGAAACCAAATGAATGCTGCATATGAGATGTCTTCCCTTGACTGTTGATTTTGCTTTACTAGAAATGGTTTGTAAACAAGTGATGGGCTCACAAGAAATGTATTGTTTGCGCGTATTATATACACAAGAAATATTTTAAATGTTTTAAAGGTTCAAATTAAATTCTGACTTAATATGATTTTATACTTTGTGTTGTAACCTTGTTAATGTTTTTAAATGCCTTGTGAGTCTTGTTTGTTGAATTACTTCCTTATAAACTACAATGATCGCTATGAAGTCAGGGAAGAATGAGATTTGTTTTAAGACTACCGGATATTTGTTTTAGACCCGAGGTATTAAGACCTTAGGGCATTGTACCTTGACAACTTTGTAGACACATTTGATTGACTTAGAGCACTGTTTCTCGAGCATTAGCCTCGGGGACGTTTGGCTTGTCCCGTATATTACGTTTGGACAGGTCCCGGTTTCATATGCGCAATGAGCCGGGGTTTGATTGGTCTATGCATAGGCAGCGCCCTTTATGGGAGTTTGCTACGGTTAGCAACCGTGGGTTTGTTCGCTCTAAGTAGCATCGACTGATACTCTGTGAACTCTCTTGGTACTATGATTTGTTTTATTGACTTCACTGCATACTTTAAGTATGGTTTGATATTAAGACTTCTAGTCTAATGATGGAACTCCATATTTGATTATGATTTGCTATTAAGTTCCATACTGTGTTTTAAGTTTGATGCAGCATGGTGAAGGAGGTAAATAGAGATGGATGATGGCACAGTGTATTGGAATTCTTTTGATTGTACATATATATACTTATGTGAAGAGTCTGGGATGTAAGCTAGATTATGTATTATTAGAATATGACGATCAATATACTTTTTGAATTGTCATTATGTATGTTGGTAGATGTGCCTAGATATATCAAGGGAGTTATATGAAATTGAGATTGGCCTACATATTCACCTACAAATGAATAGTGATAAAAAAAAAAATTAATTCCGCAATTTAGACTTCCGTAAGATATTAAGAAAGATCGGGCGTGACAGTATAGACTTACTGTTTTACTGAATATACTGTTTTACTGAACTGTACGATACAGTTACTGATTTTGAAAGGAGAAATAAATGTTTATTCTAAAAGAATAACATAAGAATTATTTCTAAGAAAGAAATAATCGAAGAAGTAACTATCCACGATTGGATATTTACAAATCACTGTACTGTCACGTGTTTTACTGTACTGAAGAGGAGAGAAGTAAACCACTACTTTACTACTGAATTGTCATGTGTTTTAAAGTATACTGAATGTGAAAAGAATTAAGTGGTTTACTCTGTGGAAAAACGAAAAGTTTATCGTTTTGAAAACAACGGAAATAGTACTCTCTACAGTTGCTTCTAGGTTCCGGAACAAGTTAGGTATTTCAAAATACCTGCCTTACTCTATCTGGATCCCTAGCCGACTGTAGTATCCTTCCTACAAGTGAGCCTAGAGCCAGCGAGGAAGATTTTAAAGAAAATGAAAAAAAATTATTTTCAGCATATAGATAGCTGAATATCAAGTGTAGCATATAACTCTTTTACTGAGCCGTGGTTTGCTCACTCCCCAATTTTAACATTTCAGGTTTAGATGATGGTGAGATCCAATGTTTGTGGATTATGGCTGCACATAATGGACAATGTGACAGACCGACCAAGATATATCAGTTACGATCATTTATTTTCTGTATTTAGACATATATACAGTACTACATTTTTGTAAATAAGATAGGGGATGTGTATTATATTAACAAGGTTATATTAAATATGTTTAACATTAAGTGCAAGTGAAGTATCACAGACAGCCCAACCGGATAAATGGTGTAAAATTAAGGTGAAAAATGTGGTAACGGGTCGTTACAATAACTATAGAAAATTAAAGAGGATTATTGGTGAAATTAGAACCGAAAAAGTGACTAAAATGAGGAAGTTGAGTTTTAACACCAATATAATTTATGCTGGTTGTGCATATATTATGACATTAGTGGATGCAATTTATGAAAGTTAGTGGCTCAAAATTAAAAGGAAAAATATTAATAAATTTTGACAAAATTATTTTGCAGTCGGAAGTTATGAGTTTTGGTAAAAGTAACCGGGAAGCTCAACTTCATAAGACAGGTAAGGGGAGAGTGTGTGAGTTGTAGTGATATAATGAATTGCATGTTTTCTTAAGCTAAATTTTATGAAAATATTGGATGCATGATTTGGTTTGAAAACATGCAAAATTGTGGTTGGTAAGCTGGTTTATATACTGCGAATTGTGTACAGGAGGTTAGGAATCCGCAGCCGTTATGCTGCAGGAAAATTTTCAAAAATATTCTAAAATATTATAAAATATTTTAGAAGCATGAAACGATTTAAAATGGGAAATTTAAATATAATTTCCACCAATTTTCCATAAATTGAAAATTATGAGAAAGTTATGAAAAATTAAATATTCATGTTTTATATATTGTTAAAGTGAGAATTTGATTTATTTTATATGATATTAAATATTCAAATTGAATATTTATTTATTTTCTCACTTGATACATGAATATTTATTGATGGAATTACTGTATGTGAAAATGGAGAATAAAATACCTTTTTGGAAAATAATTTTTTAAATAAATGATTTAATTCATTTGATTTCCTTAAAGGTATTTTTATGAGAAAATGAATGCTTTTATACCTTTATGGAATTAACTGATGATTTTATTTATTTTATAAATTTCATAAAGGTGATGATATATGAAAATGTGAGAGCCTTATGGATAAACATGAAATATTTCAAATTATTTTGAAAAAGATCGATAAAGGCTGTGGTACGGTTTTTATACTGTTTTGAGACTTAGGCCCCGAGATTCATGCTTTACTGTGATATTGTTATTATTTAAGTGGCTGATAGACCTGCCAGTCATCAGCATCCTGGATGTCACCTGGCAAGTGTACACCGAGGACACCTATAGGTCATGGCCATGATCTACATTATATCCCAGTGGGGATGATTATTGTGTTCCTTCGGGAACGATGATAGCATGATATGAGGTAGGGTGATGCCTAGTCTCCAATTACTAATTTCTGTTTTCTGGATTTACTGAATCTTGTTTAATGGATTACACGGTGAATTACTGTTTATTGAATTGAACCGTACCGAAATACTGTTTTATTGAACTGTACTGTACTGAAAGTGGCTGATTACGGTTTACTAAACTGAGATGAGAATTAGTGTTTTTACTGGGAAAGAATATTATGAAAATTATTTCCAAAATAGAAATAATTACTGAACTGTTTATCCAATGATTTGGATTCTCATAAGTTACTGAATTAAAAAGATATTTACTGTTTCTATAGTTTTAAAGTGACTGTTCACTGAATTGTTGTTTCACTATACTATCATGTGTTTTGAAAAGGATTACTAAAAAGAAATGTTAAATGGTTTATACCATTTATTACTTATGAGAAATGGAAGTTAATTTGTTTTAAAATAAAACAAATTATTTAATTACTCCCTTTAGTCGCTCTGGGTTTTCGGGACAAGATAGGTATTTTAAAATACCTTCTATGCTCCATCTGGATTTCTCGGCCGATTATAATATCTTTCTTTACATGTGCCTAGTACACCATTAGGAAAATAAAGGTTTTGTTGCATATAGATTTTGTTATATCAAGCAGCATACGACTCCTTTACTGAGCATGTGGATTCGCTCAGCCTTTTATTTGTTAACTCTACAGATAAAAGGCAAGACTATTTGGAGTCTTCCTCGGATAGATATAACTGCTAGTAACATGCTGGGACCAAGGGCATTGAATTTAAAAGGTACAGTTATTTCTCTTATGTATTCAGACATATGTATACAGTACTACTTTATTGAAAAATTACAGACAAGGGATGTAAAGTATAAGGAATATTGTAAACTTAAAAATAAATTTATATTCCGAGTTTAGTAATAGATAAATGTTTATCATTTATTAAGGTTATTGTGCAAGTGTTAAAGGCATCACAGACAGTCCAATCGTGAATTATGTTTAAATTGTATTAATTATTGGACTGTGGACCGTTATAGATTTAATGGTATCAGAGCAAGGTTGGCCTGATGTCTGTTGATGCCTTTAAAACAGAAAGTGTTGAAAAATGTTAACATCCCCTATAGTACTTTATAGTCTGAATGTATAAAGGAAATAAGTGACTGTAAAGGGGGTTAAGTGTTTGACATGGTGTGAAAATTTGTAAATCAAGGGTTACAAACAGGGATTGTAATCTGAGAATTTTCTATGAAAGAGGTGATCTTATCATCTTAATGTCAGGTCGGTTTGGTAAGACACAGAGGTGGACTCGGTGAGGGCTCCACTAGGACTTCTCTGGCCGAATCGAACTAAGATCTTGGATGAATGATATTGGAATGTACCTTAAAAAGGGAAAATAAAGTGAAAAATGATGAAGATGTCTTATATGGAAGTAATTCTTCTAAATTATAGACGACTAAATTGAGATGGAACTGATTGATGGTGATAAAGTAACTGACGATGTAAAGAATTGTTTACATGTATAATGGTCCTTATTAGTAGCCCCACCTATACTCCAATATGTAAGGCAACCGTAGTGTATAATATGGAAGGTTGCGAGATAATCAACCCTATTATGGATTCTTAGGGCCTGAATTAAACATGAAAATATGGAGTATATTGGTTAGGAATTACTGGGATATTATGGAAAGTGATACACTTGCGGGGTGTGACCAAGAAAGGTGAATTGGACATTAATGATTCAATATCAAGGTTATTAATTATGGTTATATATATTCTTTCTGTTTCTTCTGGGTATAAATCAGATATTTATAGAGCCAGAATAATTTGAAATATGTTTTATAGAATGATGTGTTATGAAGTGGATATATATATATATATATATAAGTGAATCAATGTGGAATACATGTTAAAAGATTTGAAAGTTATAAGTATGTGCTTTGATGATACATAATGGAATTGCATGAGGTAAATAATGAAACCTCCAAGATGATGTGAGGTCATGATTTAGAAGCTACTGGATGAATTGCAAATAAATTTTCAGAGTAATGTGGATTTGAGAGATTATTGACTCAATTCACAATATGGAATCTATTTATAAACTCTTATCAGAAAATATAAAGAGTTTGAAGAGCTTAAGAAATTAAACTAGAGATTAATAAATAAAGAACCCATCTATATTAGTGTAATTGAGAAAAAACACATATAAGTTGGGTGGAAAGGATAAGAATAGTTAATGATGGTGAATTAAATCTTGAATGTTTAATAGTGTTGTTACGGAAAATGGACATTCATTTGTTCGAGAGTAATGTTTTATTTGATCCATCCAATGATATATACTTATATATATATGGAGTTTAAGACCAATCTCTAAACAAGATGTTATCGAATAAAAAGCTTACAGACAGGCGTTCGTAAGATGATGTTCAGAATTTGGTATAACTCTTACGAGTCCTTCGTGGTACTTAAGAGATATATGAAATATCATGTGACGTATGTGGAATTAATGAAATCATATACGAATAAATTATAATAGCATGAAACCACGAGATATGAATATGTATATTTGTTTGAAGAATATAAGCAGCATCCTTGAATTATTTCACAACTTATGGAAACCGAATAAAATAAATGATTGGTTGAGAAGTTTGTGGAATTGGTTGCTTCATTGATATGATATATACATGTGAGAAAATTAAATGGGAGTAGATGATTATGTGGGAGTATAGTATTTGGAAATATTAAAAGGTTTTAACGGAAGAGTACTATACCACTGGGAAAAGCAATTGAATGTGATTTCCTTTGATTATTAAGTGGTTATGGCTAGATATAAGATCGAGTCAAACTTAACAGATGAAATTAGTTATACTTAGAGGAGTAAATAAATGATGTACTGCCAGTCAAGTAGATGGATATATATATATGTATATATATATATATTGGAATTATGAAATTGCATATGTAATGTGGAGACCAAATGGGTATTTTGATAAATTCAGTTACAGAATTTGTTTTAAAAAGAGTACATCCTTTAATCAAGTGATATTACATGTACCATGAAAATGAGGGATATAATGATAACTCTATATGACAAGAGATATTGAGGAAAGTTATTACTTAATGCCTCATTCACTGTAATTGAGGGTTAATATTAAGGTGTAACATCCAAAATCTACAGTAAATCACATATTTTACTCTTATTCACACATTTTTACCGGTTAGGCTGCCTGTGATGCTTCACTTTGTTAGCTTTAAATTGACATATATATTTTGAAATGACAAAAACTTAAGTAAGCCTTAATGCTTTAATCCATATTGTAAATTTGCCTTATCACACATGATTTTCTCAATACATTTCAAGTGATCATATTAAACATTAAGACCATGATTTAATGATGCATACTCTTATTGGTCTTAATACTTTGTAAATATTTTGAATATTTTAGAAAATCACTTGATGAATTTTTAGACCATGTTTTCATCAAAGAAAGTCAAGAAAAACTCCCACAAAAGTGCCAATATGTTTTGGGTTGGATTAGGATCAAAGGTCACATCATTTCTAACCCAAAAGTGCAGGAAAATGGCTTTTTGGAGGTATGGGATCGATCCCCTAAGGGAAGGGATCGATCCCCTAGTGGCAGTAAGCTTTTTGGTGGAAGAAAAGGTCCCTCAGCCCAGAAAAATCAGTTCTGGAAAGAAGGGATCGATCCCCTAAGGGAAGGGATCGATCCCCTAAAGGCAGAATGGCTCCCAACGGCTAGAAAAGGTCCCTCAGCCCAGAAGATTCAGATCTGGAATAAAGGGATCGATCCCCTATGGAAAGGGATCGATCCCTTTGCTCGAAAATAGCCTATAACGGCTAGTTTTGTGAGATACAACGGTCATATTCGATTTTGGCTCCACCCAACGTTCACAAACCATCCAAGGGACTATAAATAGAGGCTTAGAAGCTAAAGAAAGCAAGAGGAACAACCAAGCAACATCTTTCATCATTTTATTCATCTTCCTCAAGCCTCAACATCAATTTAAGAGATAAAGAGTCTTCATCTTCTATCATTCATCTATTTCTTGTATTGCTTAGCACAAACTTTGTATAGGCTTTTCATTGTGCTTAATTTCTGTAATCACTTGCCTAATTCTTTATTTCTTTCATACTTGGCAGCACACATACTTACTTTGTATATGAATATTTTCTAGTCAAGTTATGGTTATTTTCTTTGCTTATCTCTAGCTTTTATATTTGACTTTCTTACCTTGGCTAATTAACACCATTTTCAGCTTTTCATTCCTTTATTTTTACACGCCACACTCAGCCACTTTCTTTCCCTCACAATCTCACTTCCCACATACATTCTTTCTTCACATCTTTCACGTCACCTTACTCCCATGTTGACTATTATTTTGAGCCTTTCCCATTCGGTCAGCCCTAGCATTTTATCTCTTTTTGTTTTCATTTAATTTTCAGCTTTCCTTGTCTTTCTTATTTTACGTTTCACACCATTCTTCTCTTCCTCTCTAAGTTGCACTCCACTTAGCCACTATTGTTGACTATTTATCCCTTAATCTTACGTTTCACTCAACTTAGTCTTCCTTCTTTCCTTCTTATTCCTTTCCACGCCATGTTCCAGCCCCTTTTATTGGCTTTCCTCTCAGCTCCTCTTCAGTCGGTCAGCAACAATTTCTCCTTTCGCATTTCCATTCAATTCTTCCTTTACTCTTTCTTTTCTTTGTTTTAGGTTCTAGCCTTACCTATTCAATTTTCCATGCTTTATTTTATGTTTTTAACACCCTTAACACTATGTTCACACCTTAATTTATCTAGGTCAAATCCCATACATTTCTATATTTTCCTTATGTTTAATTTTTGCTTCTTATCCTTCACACTACACATACCTAATAGCAGAATTTTCTGCTTCCTTTATTCACACACTTAACGCCACCAACAACATAGAATTCAACGATAGTAAATTGCTACATGTTCTTATGCCAAGCAATATACCTACATATCACTTAATTAACGTGTCATCTCTATAAACCAAGGATTAAATACATGAGACATTAGCTGAAAACTTCCTTACCTTTGTTTGATCAAACAACCACAGCTCAAAGCTTTGTTGTTACTTCTCACGTCAGTCCTCCTTCCCTTTAGTTTCTTTGGTGTTTTATGAGTGAAGGAAAAGTGTATGAAGGAAGACTAGATGCTTAGGTAGCACGAGAGGGAATCTTGTCAAGTAAACAAAGAAGAAATGAGACTAAGACAAAGCAAAAGTGATCGGCAAAGTCGATCTTGAAGAAGGAATATGCTTGAGTTTGTTTCACTTAGTCAGATATGTATTCTGTTATCAAAGTCACTTAACTTCCTATCCCTTTCTTTATCATTACCTTATCTTATAGCTCATTAAATTGTTGAAGAAAAATAGTAGCAAAAGGTATGGCATGGTAATAATATTCTACATTCATTAATTTGTAGATAAAAGCTGCAGCCAAAAAAATGATGATGCTGAGATTCTTTTCTTTCTTCTTGGTTTCTTGGCTTATTTTCTTTCTTATCTTATTCTTCAACCAATACAAAATTCCCATGTTGACTTTGATCTCTTTGCCATTAAACATCTTTCACATTGCATGAAAATTGGTTCAGCCATTTGATGTCCAAACCGATCGGTACAAGGAGAAACAAAGTGGCGTGAAGTCCACTTTGTAGCCTCTTTTCTTGACTTCTCTTCATGCTTCCTTTTCAAAGCCTCCGCCAATGAGCTTCTAGGTCATCATGTTATGTTTAATTTAGTGTTTATTACATACTATTTTATCCATGACTTGAATTGCTTTTCCCAGCAATTCTTTCCAGCCAAATACACTAAGTGTAGGAAAATTGTTGGCGTGTTGTCCATCCTCCTTGGCTTTTTCTTCACTTCCTTTGTCTGCCATTAAGCCAATAATTCCAACAATTAAATTTTCATTCTTATAATTTTAGATTTTCATTCTACTTCACATGCACCTTATAAAATTTAATTTCCACAATTTCCAAAATGTAAAGTGGAATCTCATCTTCACTATTTATTTAATTCCACAAATTAATTCATTCCGGTTATCAGTTATGTACAATATGATATACAATACATATAAAATAATGGGTCTCACATTTCGCCCCTCCTTGAGAAATTTGGTCCTCTAAATTTAACTCGGACTTGTCACTGAAAGAGCTCTGGATCTTTCTCACGCATAAGGCTCTCCAACTCCCAAGTGGCCTCCTCCTCGTTATGATACTGCCAGAGCACTTTAACCAAAGGAATCGTCTTAGATCGCAATACTTTATCCTTCCTATCCAAGATCCGTATCGGTTTCTCAACGTAACTCATGTCCTCTCTGATCTCTAATGGCTCATGTCGAATTACGTGAGAAGGATCTGGATGGTATTTCCTTAACATTGAGACATGGAATACATTATGCACTCCTGACAACTCTGGTGGTAGTGCTAACCGATATGCCACATCTCCCACATGATCTAAGATCTCATAAGGCCTAATGTATCGAGGACTCAACTTTCCTCTCTTCCTGAATCTCATTATGCCTTTGGACGATAAGACTTTTAAGAATACATAATCACCCGCTACAAACTCTAATGGTCGGCGTCTAGTATTTGCATAACTCTTCTGCCAACACTGAGCCGTTTTGAGCCTCTCACAAATCATCTGTACATCACGGGAAGCTTGCTTGACCAATCGGGAGCTAGTAGTTTACGGTCTCCTACTTCTTCCCGTGCTATCGGGGATCTGCATTGTCTGCCATACAAGGCCTCATAAGGTGCCATACCGATACTTGTATGAAAGCTATTATTATAAGCAAACTCTGCCAGGGGTAAGTGATCGTCCCATGAGCCTCTAAAATCTAGTGCATACGCTCTCAACATATCCTCGAGCGTCTGTATCGTACGCTCGGATTGTTCATCAGTCTGTGGATGAAAAGCGATCCTAAAATTCAGCTGGGATCCCATAGCCTCCTGAAATATCCCCCAAAAATGAGATGTGAAGCGGGAATCCCTATTGGATGTAATACTCAGTGGAACACCATGTAATCTCACTATCTCCCTGACATACAATTCGGCTAAGGCACTAACTGAATCTGTAGATCTCATGGCCAAGAAATGAGCAAACTTAGCCAATCTATCTACGATCACCCAAATAGCATCATAATCCTTCCGAGTCCGTGGTATACCTATAACAAAATCCATAGTCACATGCTCCCATTTCCATGTAGGAATCGATAATGGTTGAAGCATACCTGCAGGCTTTTGATATTCAACCTTAATATGCTGGCATGTCAAACATCTAGAAACAAAATCAGCGATGTCTTTCTTCATTTTAGGCCACCAATATACTCTCCGGGGATTTTGGTACATCCTAGTACTTCCCAGATGTAATGTATATCTAGAGGTATGGGCCTCGGATAAAATCAAGTCTTTAATCTGCTGATCATTGGGAACACATATCCTACCTCGGAACCTCAGTAACCCATCGGTGCCAATCTCGAAATCTGACACAACTCCCATCTGAATCTGACTGGCAACCCTGATGTAATAATTATCACTCCTCTGAGCTTCCCTAATTCGATCTATCAAATCCGGCTCTATATGAAAACTAGCCATAAATCCATACTGGTTAGAGGAATTAATTGTCAAGCTGAGGCTAGAGAACTGCTCTATCAAATCATGCTCCTTGATCATCATGTAAGATACCATGCCAACATGCTTACGGCTCAGTGCATCTGTTACTATATTAGCGTTACCTGGGTGATACAAAATCTCACAATCATAGTCCTTTAACAGTTCCATCCACCATCGCTGCCTCAAGTTCAACTCTCGCTGCGAGAATATATACTTTAGACTCTTATAGTCTGTATATATCTAAAATTTCTCCTCGTATAAGTAATGCCACCACATCTTCAGTGCAAACACTACTGCAGCTAGCTCCAAATCATGTGTCGGGTAATTCCTCTCATGATCCTTCAACTTTCGAGAACCATAGGCTATAACCTGACCATGCTGCATAAGCACATACCTTAAACCTTGGGCGGACGCATCAGTATACTCCATAATCCACTTGATCCACTAGGAAAGGCTAATATGGGGGCACTATTCAATCTATGCTTTAGCTCAAGAAAGCTATGCTCACACTCATCATTCCACTCAAACTTCACATCCTTACGTGTGAGTCTCGTTAATGGAGCAACAAGTCTGGAAAATCCCTCCATGAACCTGCGATAATATCTGGCAAGACTCAAGAAACTCCGTATCTCAGTAATGGTGTTAGGCCTTTCCCAGTGTACAATGGCCTCTATCTTGGACGGATCAACTGACACCCCGTCCTTCAACACTATATGTCCCAAAAAGATTATATGGTCAAGCCAGAAATCACACTTACTAAATTTAGCATACAACCTCTGGTCTCTGAGGGTCTGTAATACCATATACAAATACTGCTCATGCTCTTTTGGAGTCTTAGAATAAATCAGAATGTCATCTATAAATACTATGACAAACTTATCCAAAAATGGATGGAACACCTCATTCATCAAACTCATAAAAGCTGCAGGGGCATTTGTCAACCCAAAAGGCATCACCACAAACTCATAATGATCATAGCGAGTCCGAAAGGCTGTCTTGTGGACATCCGACTCCTTAATCTTCAGTTGGTGGTAGCATGATCGAAGATCTATCTTGGAAAAATACCTGTGCACCCCTGAGCTGGTCAAATAGGTCATCGATCCTGGGTAATGGATATTTATTCTTAATGGCAACCCGATTCAACATCCGGTAATCAATACACAATCGGAGACTACCATCCTTCTTCCGAATGAATAATATTAGAGCTCCCATGGTGACACACTGGGCTGTATAAATCCCTTATCTAATAACTCCCGGTGCTGCTTCTTAAGCTCCGCTAACTCAGTCAGTGCCATTCGATATGGGGGTCTAGAAATCGGCTCCGTACCGGGTACCAACTCAATCATAAACTCTGTCTCTCGATCCGATGGTAACCCGGGTAAATCCTCTGGAAATACATCCGAAAAGTCCTTGACCACAGGAATCTCTTGAATCTCTGGATGTTTCCTCTCTACATCCTCCACACTAGCAATATATCCTTCACAAACATTCATACACAACCACAATTCAGTACAAATGTATTTCACAAACATAGATTCACATACTTTTTATTAATTTACAACACCTTTACACTGTACTTTTTGGGATGAGAGAAGGTAATAAACTTAGTATTACAATCAAACTAACATAGTTTGCAGCTAACCAATCCTCCATACCCAAAATGATGTCGAAATCATATATATTCAACAAAATTAGGTTAGCTGTCATAACCTTCTCTCCTATAGTCAATTTACAATTCCTGTATACAATATTTGTCCTATGGAAATCTTTAAAAGGGGTATTCACTTGCAAGGTATACCCTAACAACTCTAGCTCAACTAGGGTCCTGTTAGCACATGTAGGCGATAAGAATGAGTAGAACCAGGATCAAATAAGGCAATTACGGGAATATCAAAGAGATAAACTTTACCTTTAATCACATCGATAGAGGCGTCAACAATCTCCTGATCCATCGCGTACACCCGACCTTGAGTCACAACCTTCTTACCCTTCTCTGCAGCTGTCGCTCGCCTAGGCTGTGAGGGTGTCGCCTTCTTTGGCTCACTTAAAACTTTCGGTGCCGCTATCTGAGGTAATGCAGGAGGAATAGTAGAAGCAGTTGACTCTCTGAGCATTGGGCAATTACTCATAAAGTGCCCAGTCTGTCCACATCTAAAACATGCCTTAGATATCAAAGGACAAGGGCGTGCACCGTGCGACCTTCCACAATGTCTACATAAAGTCGTAACACTCCTCTGAGTAGCGGTGGGGCCACTAGCAGGAGTAGAAATTACTGATCTAGTGAATCGTCCTTCTGAAATTTGTATGCCCAAAAATATAGTCCTCTTAGGCTGCTCCCTGCTATATCTATTCTCCAAAAATCTCTTACCCTTATCTTTACCTTTACTCTTGCTCTTACCACCAGCCTCTATATGGTACTGCTCAAAATCCCTCTCACATAGCTCAGCCCGTTGTACTACCTCATCATATGTCACAATATCGAATAGGGCTAGCTTCGATCTGATGGAGGGTCTCAAACCAAATTTAAATCTCTCAATCTTATGTGTCTCATTAACACTGGTATGTGAATCAAATCAGCTCAAGGTGGTAAACTTAGACTCATACTCATCCACTGCCATACTTCCCTGAGTTAAATCCATAAACTCTTGCTGTAGTTTCTGATGGGCAGTGTCAGGGATATACCTTCGTCTAAAGGCATTGTAGACACCCTATTTTGTCCGGGGTCTTAATTTGTATAAATAATTAATTGGGTTGGGTGACATTTGTATTTTAATTTAACAATTGGGAATTAGGCTAGAATTAAATTAGAATTTTTAGATTTAGAATTAACATTAATTAGGAAATTAAAATTAAACTAGGATTTAGGAATAAAAAAAGAGAAAAGAAAAGAGAGAGAAAAGATAAAAAAGAAATAAAAATAAAATTAATTTTAGGATTAGATAATTAGGATAATTAGATTTTTAGGATAATTATTTGGATTAATATTAAATTTGATAGAGTTATGTAGACACCCTATTTTGTCCGGGGTCTTAATTTGTATAAATAATTAATTGAGTTGGGTGACATTTGTATTTTAAATAATTTAACAATTTAGAATTAGGTTAAAATTAAATTAGAATTTTTAAATTTAGAATTAACATTAATTAGGAAATTAAAAGTAAAATAGGATTTAGGAATAATTAAAAAAAAAGGAGAGATAAGAAAAGAAAATAAAATTAATTTTAGTATAGGATAATTAGGATAATTAAATTTTTAGGATAATTATTTAGATTAATAGAGTTGGATTAGGATTAATATAGAAATTAAATAGATAAAGTATTAAAGATAAGAGATAATTATTAGAATAAGTATAGTTGTATTAGGACTCTAACTAATTTGTGACTATAAAAAAGGGATCAAGGCTCATAATTGAGGACATGAAAAAAATATACGCTCAAGTACTCAGCCTTGACAAAAGACTTCTACCTTGCTTTCATCATTTTTGCCCCGCCCCTGTATCGTTTCTCTCCTCCGCATCAATCTCGCACTAAGATCCCAGTCCCGTGATTCCTGTATCTTCAACACAAAGCTGTAGTCGTTTTTACACCTCCCTATTTTCCGACTGCTTTGTTCGACATCCTCAACGCCACGTCTGCCCAGTCATACTACCCAGCTCACACCCTATCGGACTGCACTGCCAAGCCATTCATTGCTGCTACTGAAATAAAGAAACCCAACAAGCTGCTGCTCGCTCGGTTCTGCTCTGTCTTATGTAAACCGAACCAAGCTTCACCACCTACCTGCGCTGGTTTTGCTTTCGTTCCTGCCATTTGATTGAGCTTTTTGTTCAACCACCTTCACTGCAAGACGAGTCATCCTTGCTGCACCGTTGTTTCATCCCGCATCATCCTTTGCTGCGAGGAGCAAGAACCAGCCACACTATCTGCTGCAAACATCGTTGCACCAACAAGCTGCTGCCCATTTGCTTGGTATCGTTTACACCGCAGCTATAGCTGAAAATAGAGGAAGAAATCTTTAAAGATTAAAGACAATAAAGAAAGAGGCAGTCGTTAGCTTCATTCAGGTTTGTTTTCTTTTATTCATTAATTAAGTAATTGATTAATATAATAATGTAATGTAACTTGATAATTAATTACTATATAAATAATAACTCGGTACATATATTTTATATTTCCTTGCATAATAGTTGATGAAGCAGTATAAGATGACATGACTTAACTTTTTCTAATTAATCAATAATTTGGTAATTTGCATGTATGTATATAACGTGATTCATTTGCATGACAATAATATGGTTTAATAATGAAATTCAGTTAACACAAATTTGCATGATAATTAAACTACTAATTTGATTAGTGATTTGTTTGCATGATATATGTAATATGATTTGCTTGCATGATAATTTGATTTGTTTTGAATGTGTGATTAGAACTAAATGATTAATTGGTATGGGTTATAAAAATAAAAATTTTAAATTAAATTGTAAAGATAAAAAGATAATAAAATAAAATAGATAGAACAAAGATTAGAAAAAAATAATAAAATCACGAAATATAGAGATAAGCTGAGATTATTCCGATGATGGAATTCTGAGGTGTCACGAATGGTTGACATTTCAGATTTTCTAGGTGAGGATGTTTTCCATGAGTTTCGCCAGAATGATGGAAAATTCATGAAAGATGTTCAATATTAAAATATATATGTAAAATATTTAATTATTATAAAATTATAACTACTTAATAAAATAAAAAAATTATTCCGATGATGGAATTCCGAGTGTCACGAACGGTTGCCATTTTGGAAATTTCTAGGTGAGGATATTTACCTTAGATTTTGCCAGCATGATGGAAGATTTAAGATAAGTGTTCAATATTTAATAATCGATATTTATTTCTAAAAATATAAATATATATTAATAATCAATCTCTATTAAAAATAAAATAAACATAAATATTAATAAGAAATTAGGGAATAATGATTAAAAAAATAAATAAAGGTATAATAATAAATTGGGAATAAGTGGAGGTTATCCCAATGATGGAATTATAAGGTGTCACGAATGGCTGACACTTTTAAATTCTTAGGTGAGATGTTTTCTTTAAGTTTCGCCAGCATGATGGAAGATTTAAAGAAACTTTTCAAGAAGAATAATCGACATTTATTTTCAAAAAGATAAATAATATTAAAATAAAGATAAAAAATAAACTAAAAAATAAAGGATAATTAAAAAGGAAATAAAAAGAAGATAAAAATAAGAATAAAAGATGGAAAATAAAATTAAGATATTTCACAAATGATTTGATAAGTCCGACGACGGAGCCTCTCCGAGAAAGACGAATGGGATTTCTTGGATACTCTTGAGGTGAGGATAAAATTTAAGGAATTTCGCCAGCATGATGGAGAGTTTCTTAGAAATTGTCCAATATTTAAATATTTAAATTTAACAATATTAAAAACCATTTAGTTGAAAATTATTAAAGATATCACAAAATTAGTTGGTACCATTTTAGGATGGGCGTTGTGGGGGTGCTAATCCTTCCCCACACGTAACCGTACTCCCGATCCCTAGATTCTTTGAATGTAGACCATGCCTTATCTTTAGACAAGAATAAGTGACCAATCACACCTTAGGTTTGAATGGTTGGTGGCGACTCCTAGAATTTTAAAGTCTAGCGGTTAGGTTCACGGACCTAGACGTTACGACAGCTTGGCGACTCCGCTAGGGACTTTTAGAGAGTCAGGCCAATAGGAAATTTTGTGATTTTCTTGAATTTTTGATTAAATGTTTTTATCTTGTTTTGTTGTATATATTGCTTGTTATGTTATCTTTATTTGAGGGGCATTTAAAATGGAGTCTTGTTCCTTCACACACACACATCACTTGCATGAGCATGCATGAGCCTTCTACCCAGGCTCCGTCCTTTTTAGGAGGAAGTATAGTAACTACGCTCTCGTGAGGTGGTAACCTCCGCAATGGCTAGCGAAATACTTCCACTCAAATTGAACCTTTCCGTTTGTAGCCTATGATGGGTGAGGATTGGGTGCCTTACTAGTCTTGTGTGGATGACAGTGAGGAACAATTTGGGAACCTTTAGAACCTTGAAGTACCAAAACCTAGCATATAGTAAGACCTAAGAAGCCTGATTGTGGATAGAACCATACCAATGCATTAGGGCACACGAAGGAACAGTCTTAAATATCTTATGAAGGGGCTAAGGCATAAATATGTTCATGAAAAAAAAGAGATGAGGAAATTATGAAATGTTTCATTAAAGTCATACTCATACATTCACTTGTCTCACAACAGTTGTTTGGCAAAACTGATACCTCATCCATGGGAAGTCAAGTGCTATTCGAAGAGCCTAAATACATCTCTCCTTACAATTTGAAGGTTAAGTCAGAGGAAGCCCAACGCAAAAATGGTGATTGCTTAACTGAAGGCTATGTCTCAACCCTCCCAGAGAGGGTACATTTGACTATCAAATCAAATGATATTGCTGAGTTGGCTGGTATTTGGAGACAATGGAGTAAAACAAGACAAGAGGCTTTCCATCAAAAGTATGGGTGTTTAGCATTGCTCCTCCCAGTGGCTGTTGATCATAACCTAATTAGAGCCATGATTCAATTTTGGGATCCATCGTATAGGTGCTTTGTGTTTAATGAAGTAGATATGGCGCCAACTATTGAGGAGTATTCGGCCTTACTCCAATTGAAACCTTCCAATCAAGACAAGATCTATGTTAAGAATAAAACAGGTTACCGAAAAAAGTTGGCCAAGTTGTTAGACCTCAATGTCACACAAGTTGATGCCCTTGTAAAATTGAAGGGAGAAAGTACTTGTATCCCTTGGAATTTCCTGCAGAACTTTATCATAGAGCACCATGAAGATGTCCAATGAGTAAGAGCTATGGCCTTAGCTTTCTATGGGTTGATTATATTCCCAAAAATCTTAGGATATGTGGAAATAGCTGTGGTAGATCTTGTGGACCAAATGGAACATGATGTTAACCCAGTCCCCGCCATCTTAACTGAAACCATTCGATCATTGAATTATTGTAGGAGAAGTGGGGAAGGAAGCTTTCAAGGGTGCTTACAACTACTCTACATTTGGATGAAGAGCCATTTTAAATGTGAAGAACCCAATTTTCGAGAAGTATTTGTTGGCTCCAGACTCCCTATCAAAGAATTTTGTGCAAGCAAATGGCCGGAGCCCAGATCAAAGGACAGTTGGATTACATTCTTGTGCAAGCTTCGACACCAAGAAGTTGTTTGGAGAGCACCATGGATGGCTCATGAATCAGTATTATATAAGTGTGGTAACCACCTTTGGGTTCCTCTTTTAGGGATATGGGGTGCTGTTAGTTATGCTCCAGCAATGGTACGAAGACAGGTTGGAAGTGAACAATTCATCCCAGCAACGCATGGACTCAATCAATTAGAGTTTGCTCACACTGAAGTAGGGGCACAGAGGAAGATAGCAGAGATTGTCAAAGATTGGAAGCAAGCTATTACGGTTGATCCAGGGAGATATACTGATGATGTCACTCCTGAATATTTTGTTTGGCATGCAAGGCGAGCCAAGGATATTAAGATACCACCTGAAAAAGATGAAGAACTTCCCCAGAAGCATATTGTCCAAGATCCCATGATTGGCCTAGAGATTGCAAAAAGGAAGTTAGAAGAAGAGAAGAGGGGATTAGAACAAGAATACAAGAAGTTCAAGCATGAGACCGATGAGAGGATAGGAAAGAGAGATTACGCATATTCAAAAGTCCATCAAGAGAAGAACAAGTTGGTGGATGAGATTAGTTACTTGAAGGAAAAATTCGCAAGGTCTACTGTTTCACAGCAAATACACAAAGAGGGGCAGCTGTAGACACCCTATTTTGTCCGGGGTCTTAATTTGTATAAATAATTAATTGAGTTGGGTGACATTTGTATTTTAAATAATTTAACAATTTAGAATTAGGCTAAAATTAAATTAGAATTTTTAGATTTAGAATTAACATTAATTATGAAATTAAAAGTAAAATAGGATTTAGGAATAATTAAAAAAAAAGGAGAGATAAGAAAAGAAAATAAAATTAATTTTAGTATAGGATAATTAGGATAATTAAATTTTTAGGATAATTATTTAGATTAATAGAGTTGGATTAGGATTAATATAGAAATTAAAGAGATAAAGTATTAAAGATAAGAGATAATTATTAGAATAAGTATAGTTGTATTAGGACTCTAACTAATTTGTGACTATAAAAAAGGGATCAAGGCTCATAATTGAGGACATGAAAAAAATATACGCTCAAGTACTCAGCCTTGACAAAAGACTTCTACCTTGCTTTCATCATTTTTGCCCCGCCCCTGTATCGTTTCTCTCCTCCGCATCAATCTCGCACTAAGATCCCAGTCCCGTGATTCCTGTATCTTCAACACAAAGCTGTAGTCGTTTTTACACCTCCCTATTTTCCGACTGCTTTGTTCGACATCCTCAATGCCACGTCTGCCCAGTCATACTACCCAGCTCACACCCTATCGGACTGCACTGCCAAGCCATTCATTGCTGCTACTGAAATAAAGAAACTCAACAAGCTGCTGCTCGCTTGGTTCTGCTCTGTCCTATGTAAACCGAACCAAGCTTCACCACCTACCTGCGCTGGTTTTGCTTTCGTTCCTGCCATTTGATTGAGCTTTTTGTTCAACCACCTTCACTGCAAGACGAGTCATCCTTGCTGCACCGTTGTTTCATCCCGCATCATCCTTTGCTGCGAGGAGCAAGAACCAGCCACACTAGCTACTGCAAACATCGTTGCACCAACAAGCTGCTGCCCATTTGCTTGGTATCGTTTACACCGCAGCTATAGCTGAAAATAGAGGAAGAAATCTTTAAAGATTAAAGACAATAAAGAAAGAGGCAGTCGTTAGCTTCATTCTGGTTTGTTTTCTTTTATTCATTAATTAAGTAATTGATTAATATAATAATGTAATGTAACTTGATAATTAATTACTATATAAATAATAACTCGGTACATATATTTTATATTTCCTTGCATAATAGTTGATGAAGCAGTATAAGATGACATGACTTAACTTTTTCTAATTAATCAATAATTTGGTAATTTGCATGTATGTATATAACATGATTCATTTGCATGACAATAATATGGTTTAATAATGAAATTCAGTTAACACAAATTTGCATGATAATTAAACTACTAATTTGATTAGTGATTTGTTTGCATGATATATGTAATATGATTTGCTTGCATGATAATTTGATTTGTTTTGAATGTGTGATTAGAACTAAATGATTAATTGGTATGGGTTATAAAAATAAAAATTTTAAATTAAATTGTAAAGATAAAAAGATAATAAAATAAAATAGATAGAACAAAGATTAGAAAAAAATAATAAAATCACGAAATATAGAGATAAGCTGAGATTATTCCGATGATGGAATTCTGAGGTGTCACGAATGATTGACATTTCAGATTTTCTAGGTGAGGATGTTTTCCATGAGTTTCGCCAGAATGATGGAAAATTCATGGAAGATGTTCAATATTAAAATATATATGTAAAATATTTAATTATTATAAAATTATAACTACTTAATAAAATAAAAAAATTATTCCGATGATGGAATTCCGAGTGTCACGAACGGTTGCCATTTTGGAAATTCCTAGGTGAGGATATTTACCTTAGATTTTGCCAGCATGATGGAAGATTTAAGATAAGTGTTCAATATTTAATAATCGATATTTATTTCTAAAAATATAAATATATATTAATAATCAATCTCTATTAAAAAGAAAATAAACATAAATATTAATAAGAAATTAGGGAATAATGATTAAAAAAATAAATAAAGGTATAATAATAAATTGGGAATAAGTGGAGGTTATCCCGATGATGGAATTATAAGGTGTCACGAATGGCTGACACTTTTAAATTCTTAGGTGAGATGTTTTCTTTAAGTTTCGCCAGCATGATGGAAGATTTAAAGAAAATTTTCAAGAAGAATAATCGACATTTATTTTCAAAAAGATAAATAATATTAAAATAAAGATAAAAAATAAACTAAAAAATAAAGGATAATTAAAAAAGGAAATAAAAAGAAGATAAAAATAAGAATAAAAGATGGAAAATAAAATTAAGATATTTCACAAATGATTTGATAAGTCCGACGACGGAGCCTCTCCGAGAAAGACGAATGGGATTTCTTGGATACTCTTGAGGTGAGGATGAAATTTAAGGAATTTCGCCAGCATGATGGAGAGTTTCTTAGAAATTGTCCAATATTTAAATATTTAAATTTAACAAGATTAAAAACCATTTAGTTGAAAATTATTAAAGATATCACAAAATTAGTTGGTACCATTTTAGGATGGGCGTTGTGAGGGTGCTAATCTTTCCCCACACGTAACCGTACTCCCGATCCCTAGATTCTTTGAATGTAGACCATGCCTTATCTTTAGACAAGAATAGGTGACCAATCACACCTTAGGTTTGAATGGTTGGTGGCGACTCCTAGAATTTTAAAGTCTAGCGGTTAGGTTCACGGACCTAGACGTTACGACAAGTTAGATTAGGATTAACATAAGAATTAAATAGATAAAATATTAAAAATAGGAGATAATTATTAGAATAAGTATAGTTGTATTAGGACTTTAACTAATTTGTGGCTATAAAAAAGATTAAGGCTTAGGATTTAAAGGACCAGGGGGGCAAAAAAATAACAATCAAGCTTCTTTAAATCATATTATCATTTTCGTTGCAAAAGACCTTAGTCTAACATTGCCCGCTTACACCAACATCATCGCCATCCTTGTTCGAACACCGCCTGAGCCCAGCCTAGCAGTAGCACCATCCTTATCGCCCTTGCTTACTTTACCATCGTCTCAACTGGTCACCCCAAAACACAGCCCTTCCCCACAGTTATTCACCGCTTCACCGCTGATCACTACTGCTCCTGCGAAGCTCCCATGTGCCGCCCTTGTCCTGCAAGCTCGCTGTTGTTCTCTGCTACATCATCACCAACCCTGTTCCGCACTCAAGCTTGTTGTGTTCATGTTGTTTGCATCGCCACACCGCCGCTCAACACCAAGTTGCCTTTGCTGTCGTAGTTCACTTGCTTGTGATTGCCAATTGTTGCCATTAGAGGAGGAAAGAACTTTGTCAGGGAAGAAGCAATTGCGTGGAGGCTATTGGAACCAGGGAAAAGAAATTTCATTTGGGACTTTAATAAAAGGGAAACACGTGCATGTATGTTTATATGTTTGTACAGATAAAGTAATTAATTAATTAATAATTTGTATAATATATTAAATCAATAAGTATTTGCATGATGTTTTAATAATTTAACATATTAACAATTTGATACTAATATCTAACTTGATGTAATCATTTTAATTGTAATATGGGTAAAAGTTGATTTCAATAATTGGCATGATAATTTGATTTGTGTTTAAAAATAATTTATATTAGTTAATTAATTTAACAACCATTTAATGGTTTAATATGAATTAGTTAATTGCGATTGATTTGCATGGCTTGTATAATTTGACTTACTTTGCATGATTTAATTACTTTGATAATACTTGATTAATATATATATTGAATAAATAATTTGTGCGTTGATGTTAGTTTAATTTCTATTATATTTGTATGATATGTTTTATATATTTAGTATGATATTAGATAAATAGAATAATAGAAAAATAAATTAAATTAGAGAAAAAATGCAAATAAGAATAAAATAGAATAAAGATTGACTAAGGAAATAAGAATAATTAAATTATGAAGATGAATACAAATTATCCGATGATGAAATTCCAAGAAAGTCGAATGGTACTCCTTGAAAATTTCTAGGTGAGGAGTTTGCTCTAGACTGAACCAAATTGATGGAAGGTTTAGAGTAAACTAATCTTTCCTCACACGTAACCGTACTCCCGAACCCTAGATTCTTTGAACGTAGACCAAGCCTTATCTTTAGACAGGAATATGTGACCAATCAAACCTTAGGTCTGAATGGTTGGTGGCGACTCCTAGAATTTTGAAGTCTAGCGGGTTAGGTTCACGGACTTGACACGTTACGACAGGCATCTACAAAAATCTCCCAAGTAATATCCTGATGCTGGGAGAACAATACTATCTGAGTAGCCTTCCACTAGTGCTCCGCATCATCTGTCAACTGGAACACTGCTAGACCTGCCTTTTCGGTCTCTGTACACCTCATAATCCTTAGTAACTTCTCTATAGCAATAACCAATTGCTCTGCCGCCAACGGATCCCTAGCACCTTTAAACTTAGGTGGATCCAACTTCGTGAATGATCGTACCAAAGTGACATCACAATACGACTCCACATCTTTAGGCGGCTGAATCAATGGCTGTGGTGGAGCTACCTGTGGCTGAGGTGCCAATGGTGGAATAGGCTGAGGCTCGGGTACAACTGATGCAGGCTGTGGCGGTGCTGGCGCCACTACAAGAGCTGCGAGAGCTGCTGCTCTCTCCCTCTTTGCCCTATCCGTAGCTCTATCCGCCTGATACATAGCCATGAAATCGGCTACTAACCTCTCTACCTGGTTCACACGGGCATCAGTGCTCTCTGACCGTAGAGGACGTGCAGGTCTTGGGACAGGTTCCGATGTTTGCTGCTCCGAAATCTGTGCCGCCTTACCTCGACCTCTACCTCTCAATGAGTGTGTCACCCTTCTTCCACTCATATCTGTACCACAGAGATCATTTAATTCACTTATCATTAACATTTCTATCATACATTCAGATTGTACAGTACTACAGGGAATGTTTACTATTCACTTTTTCGTTTTAAGCATCATTAGACATCCGACCAACCCTGCTCTAATACCATTAAAAAAGGTTTGCAAGTGAAGTGCAACCTTAACTAAAGTAATGTGAAATGATTATTGTGGAATAGTAAAGAATCCAAAAGAATCATGCTAGTATAGAAGTGACTATAGATTGATTGACAAATTGATTCACTTCTACATCATTCAGTTTCTAGATCTCTTGAGTGTCCTAGTCAATATATGTATCTGTGAAATGGTGAGAATGTATTTGAAGTTCCAGTGAGCGAGTACATGTGATATGGATCCTTGATTTGCCATATGCTTTTAAAAGAATAGCAAAAGGATTTGGGATTCCAAATTTACAGTCAGCACCGCTTCTTATAGATGTAAATATCCGAGCGCATTGTGTAGACGCTCAATGATATATTGGGAGCGAGTGCACTGAATTTTAAAAAAGCTACTGGGACAGTTACATACGATTGATTAAAATTGTTTGAATGATAGTCACCAAAATTTTATCAACTTGGCACTGAATGAGATAATATGTGATCAATAGTGTGAATTAATTACTGTATGAAAAGAAGTGAAAATTGTTAACTCCCAAAGATGATAAATAATTCCAAGGAGTATAAATTGATTGTGGAAAAGGAAATGAGAGAATTAAAGGAAATTTCGAGTGTAAAAGTATATTGGTAGTCTCATCTTAACGACAAGACTAACTAAGAGTTAGAAACTTTATAAGGAAGGAAAATACCTATATCGGTGGTACTTCCTAAATTAAGTGAAATTCGAAAAACCCATAAAAGATATGATGCTATCTGGATAATTATGGATAAATTGACTAAGTCTACTCATTTTTGGTTATGAGATCTACTGATTCACTATGTCAGGAAGATAGTGAGATTATATGGTGTTCCAACGAGCATCACATCTAATAAGGATTCCCGCTTCACATCTCATGTTTGAGAGAGATTTTTGGAAGCCGTGGAATCCCAACTGAGTTTTAGCACCGCATTTCATTCGCAGACTGATGGACAGTCAGAGCGTACGATACAGACGCTCGAGGATATGTGGTGAGTGTGTGCACTTGATTTTAGAGGCTCTTGGGACAATCATGTGAGACCCGACTATATTACACTATACACTATACTTTGTGAATTATTTAGTGGAATTAAATAAAGATTGAATGAATTTCCACTCTCAATTTGAAGTTATTGGAATTGTAAATTATAGTATGGTGTATATGATTTGAAATAAATATAAATGGAGGAATTGAAAACATAGACTAAGAGAAGAAAATAAACACCAAAACCGTATGGAAATTGGACTACACTTGAGTTTTTCATAGTGATACACGGCTGGACAGCAATGTTTGTGAGGTAAATTGTGGTGTAAAAATGAGATAAATGATAGAGATAAAGAGGAAATAAATTGCAATCATAGTCAAGAAATATAATATAAAAGGAAGATAAGTTAGAAATGAAAAGTGCATAATTTTATTAGCTGAAATGGGTCAAAAAAAAGAAACATGTAGCAGAAAATGAGAGGTAGTCTTGTATGATGGTTTCATGTGAATGCATTTAAGGATAAGAAACAAGAAGAGAAGGGAATAATAAATGTGCTGTGAAAGTTGACCTGCTCGTCCGTCTCTGTTGTAGCTCTCGTACTGCATAGTTGAGACTATAGTAAGAAGGGGGAAATAAAGTCAAAACGGACTGCAGTAGGAAAGCTTCTTCACCGTTCCTTGTTGCCATTTTTCTTCATCAATTTAATGCATGTAAGACTTGAAGGGATGAAATGTGAAGGGATAGGTGAACAAGTGGTAAATTCTTATTGGATTTGCATGGCTATATAAGAAGGAATACATGGAACAATCGACTTATGCAACCTTCTTCTTCGAAAACCACTCTACTGCTTCTCGCCCATTATGTTTTACTACAAGTTCAGGTCTTGTCACTTTCGTTCCTTCCATACGTGAGCTATGAAATTTCATCCTTTAGTTAGCTAAACCTTTTTTCCATCATTTGAAGAGCTAAGGAATAAGCAAAGTGAAGCTAACGAGAGACAAAAAAACACTCTGTTCTGGAAGTGCAACTCAGTTAAGGTGAGTTCCATATTCTTTTGGTTCTCTTGATGTTTATTGGTATATTTCTATGTTTTACACCGTAAGAAACATAGATATAGCTTTATTTCAGTTAAATCCTGTTAGGATATAAGAAACTAGAACAAGATGTGATGTAGAAAATAATCGAGAATAAACAAGGAAAGTGCTGGAAACGGTATAAAAGTGATGAGAAATAGGCGAGCTCAGCTTTTATAGGTGAGCTCAGCTATTATGGGTGAGCTAAATTATATCGAGCGTGGTATAGTGGGTGAGGTCGCCATGTGCTACTTTAATTCATAGGCGAGTCTGCCTTTAAATAAAAAGCTATGTATGGCGAGCTCTCATGCATATGCATGGCGAGCTGATTTGTGGGCGAGCTCCCACATATAAGCCAATCTATGAATGGCGAGTTATACTGGGTGAGCTAATGGATTAGTCTCAAGTTTCGCCAAAGTGTTGGAAACATCTGAACAGAATATATGTTGATGGTCTTGATAATTTATTTTGCAATTGGGAATTAAGGACTCGGTAAAGGCGATCGAGAAGCTAGGCTTTATAAGACCAGGTAAGGGAGATGTGTGTGAAGTGAATGCATGTTCTGTAGAGCTAAATTTTATGGAAATATTGAGAAAATGATTTGGTTTGAAACATGCATTGGTTTGATAAACTGTTTTCACAGACCATGATTTGGGCGAGTTATAAAGCCGACCCCTATATTGTTTTCTGGACGAGCCAAAGAAAGGCGACCCCTGTTTTAATAAAATCTGGGCGAGCCAAAGATAAGCTACCCCTTTGTGATGTTTCGGGAAGCCAAAAGTGGACGACCCCTTGGTTTTGAAAGACTAGTGTTTATGGGCGACCCCGACCCATTAAGTTATATTTCATTCTTCGGACGAATATTTTTATGGGCGAGCTGACCATGGGCAAGCCGTAATGGGCGAGCCGACCATGGGCGAGCCGACCATGGGCGAGCCGTGGAACTTATGTTTTTATCACTCGAAAAATAGGGAAATTACTAACTGTTTTTACTGTGGTTGTAAAAAAAACTATAATACTTTTTTGGAAAACAATCATTTTAAAGAAATGATGAAATATTTCTTAAAGGGTTTTTATAAGATATAAATTGATTTTTGAGACTTTAGGCCCCGAGTTTCATGCGTTACTATTCACGTGACTGATTGACCCATCAGGTCATCAGAGGTCTCGAGGTCACCTGGTGTGATAACCGTAAATTTTCCATTTATTGGAAATTACAAATATTGGAAATAAATATTGAAGAAAATAGATAAATTGGAAATTATGGAAAATAATGAAAAGAGGAAATTTAATTTGGATAAATGAAAATTCAAATTAAATAAGAAAATGAGAAAAGAAAATAGGAAATATATTTATATAATTATATATTATATAAATATATAAATGTTATGTAAATTAAAGTGAACAAATATAAATATATATATATATATATATATATATACACATATATATACTAAATATGTATTTTGTAAATACATATATATATATAGTACTATACTATATATAATAATAATATTATGTGTATTATATATAATATAAATATAATATATGTTATATTATAAGTATAATATATATTATATAGTATAGAAAAAAAAGGGGGAAAACAAAAATGGAATGGGAAATCGGGAGGAACCGATTTCCCTCCTAGCCAAAGCCGACCACTGTCGGTCGGCGAGAAGGAAAAGAGAGGAGGAAGGGCCGTCGTCGGACGGCGAGCCAAGGAGAGGATGAGACGACGACGACGGAAAAGGAAGGAAACGGAATCGGAAACAAAAGGAAATTTTCGGCGGAAGTTGAGAGAAAAGGAAAAATGGCAGATAGCGGTGCCGGCGGAATTGGCCACCGCCACTGCCACGGAAGCACGGCCAGAGGGAGAGGAAGAGAATGGATGCCACCGGAGGCGCGGTGAATGGCGGAGGAAGGCCGGTGAAGAGGCGGAAGAAACCGTTGGAAAATCGACTCGATCCACCACCATGCCGCCTATCCAGGGCAAACAGAGGGCACCGGTAGCTTCGTCGTGCCGTCGGCCAGCTGAGGAGCCAGTGAACCGCCAGAGAACCGGCCGCCGGTGAGGAACCGACGAGGAAAGAGGCAGACCGGTCTGACGGGAAAGGAAGAGGAAAAAAGAAAAGAAAAAGAAAAAGAAAAAGAAAAGAAAGAGAAAGGAAAGAAAAGAGAAAAAAAGGAAGAAAAAAAGGAAAAGAAGAAAAAGAGAGGAAAAAATGAGAATTTCAGAAATTATGGGAAATCCCGACAAATCGGAAACCTGGGAATTACGGGAATCGGTAAGAAATCCCAAAAAGTGATAAATTATTTAAATAATTTATTTATTTAAATAATTTTGGAAAAATTCTAAATTTTAGAATTTTAATTCCAGAAAATTCCCTCGATGACCGAGCTGATGGAATCGGGCGAGGTGAACACGGGCGCGACGAACGAGGCGGTCGCTGACCCGAAACAGGTAAGGGATGCATGTGCAGCACTTAAGGATATTCAGTCTGCATGTTTTTAATTATGAAATACTTTATGAAAATATTGTGATGATTTTTGGGTTGGAAATTTGTGATGATGTACTGACTAGAATTATAAATTGTATTTTTCGTGCAGGAAGCTAGCTAATCGGCAGCCGTTATACTGCCGAAAAATTATCGAAATTATTGAAAATTTCCAGAAAATTTTCAGAAAATTTCATAAAATCATAATAAATGATTTTATTTCACGAGAAATAATTTCCAACCACGAAAATCGAGAAAATGAATATTTTTCATAAAAACATGAATAAAATGAAAGTGATTATTAAATATTCATGTTTTTGGAATTGGTGATAATGAGATCACCGAAAATTTTCTCGATATATGAATTATATGTGATATGAAATGGAAAATGAAAAAGGGATAAAGAGAATATTTTATAAAAGTTTTCTAAATATTCTCTCGATATATGAATTATACGTAATATGAAATGAAAGATGAAAAAGGGAAAAAGTGAATATTTTATAAATATTTTCTTAAATATTCACTTGATTTATTATAAAACCTTTATGGTTGTAATTATGAAATTATTATTTTTATGAATTCCATAAAGGTTTTCTTATGATGAAAGATACTGTTTTGAGACTAGATGGCAACTTTATCATGCTGATATGTGACATGTGACATGTGATATGTAATATGTGATGTGTTATGTAGTCCCGGCCGACACCTGATCAGTGATCCGCCGAGGACAATTATAGACTATGGCCATAGATCTGACATGATTATTTATATCCTGCAGGGTCTATAGCATGATACGAGTAACGACCCAGTGGACGGGCTAGGCGTGCCTTAGTCTCCATATATGAAAATGTTTTATATGATATGTGATATGTGAAATGTAAATGTTTTACATGATATGTGACAAGTTAAATGAAAGAGATGTACATCATTTTACAAAATGCTTATTTCAGTACTGAATTTAGTACTACGAGATGATTTCATATGATATGTGATACGAATATGTAATATGTTTTAAAAATGAAAAAGAGGTTATAAGTCTAATATTCTTACTATGATTTTCAATTGAATATTAGACTATATGTGACATGAATATGTGATATGTTTTTCCAAAAAGGAAAAGAGGAGGAAAATAAATCTAATATTCTTATTTTAGCTTTTAAATTGAATATTAGATTTAAATGATATATATGTTATACGAAAAGGATTTAATATCGGATTTTGCTATTTAAAGTACTGTACTAATTATGGTTGTACAGTAAAACATGAAATGAGATTTAAATGAGAATGATGAGAATTTAACTAATATTCTTTTTAAAGGATATATGAATATTAGTTACTTTATTTAAATGCTTTATTTTATAAAAGCATTATTTTGAAGAGAATATGAAAATGATATGAAATGAAAAGGTAAAAGGATATAAATTTCAAACGAAAAGAAATTTATTACTCTCTAAAGTTGCTTCTAGGCTCCGGGACAAGATAGGTATTTCAAAATACCTACCTTACTCCATCTGTATCCCAAGCCGACTGTAGTATCTTTCCTACATGCGAGCCTAGAGCCCATAGGAAAAATGAAAAAGATTTCAACATATAGGAAGCTGAATATCAAGTATGCATATAATTCCCTTACTGAGTCGTGGTTTGCTCACCTCTTAATATTAACATTTCAGGTTTTTCGAGGACTAAGAGATTTGACATATGAGCATCTCGGCTGCGCATTTGGGGACGATGCGACAGCTTGATTTATTACATAAGGTACGATCATTTATTTTCTGTATTTAGACTTATCTACAGTACTACTTCCTTATGAATTAAGATAGGGGATGTAATTCATATTATAATTTAATATGTAATTGTGTATATGTAAAAGAAAAGTAAAGTATCGCAGACAGCCCAACCATATAAGATGTAAAGAATAAGACGAAAAATAGGGTAACGGGCTGTGACACCTAGCAAGTGTACCCAAGGACCACCTATAGATTATGGCCATAGATCTAGCTGTGTCCCAGTGGGGACGATTACTAGGTTCCTTCGGGAACGATGATAACATGATTTAATTGTAAGGTGATGCCTAGTCTCAACTTACTGATTTCTGTTTACTGAAAGGATTTATTGAATCCTATTTACTGTTTACGATACTATATCATAAACTGTTTAGGCAGTGATTTGAATATTAAAGATTGTTCACTATATCCACTGTTTTCCTATTGGGTTGCTGTTAGGGAAAATAAACATTTTATGGTATATAGTTTTAGTTTTATAAAGCAGCATACAACTCCTTTATTGAGCACGTTGTCGCTCACCCCCTTATTTCCACTCACAGGTTATTGATTTGGATTAAAAGGTTTACCTTCCAAAGTTCTCGGCTGCTAGAGTTAGCAGATATACGATATCAAAGGTACATTATATTCTTTTATATATTCAGTAAAATTGTATAGTACTACTTTGAGTAAAAAGGGAATGTAGTTGATCTCAAAATTTGTGAGGTATTCATATTTCTATTTTGGTACTGAAATGAAAACACCATTTATTTCTTAAAGGGTTAATAGAATGTTAAGCATCACAGACAGCCCAACCAGTAAAAATGTGTGAATAAGAGTAAAATATGTGATTTACTGTAGATTCGAGATATTAGAGATTTAATGGTATCAGAGCAGGGTTGGTCAGATGTCTAATAGTGCTTAAAATGAAAAGTGAATAGTAAACATACCCTATAGTACTGTATAGTCTGAATGTATAAAGGAATCAAGTGATTGTAAATTGAGTTAAGTGTTTAAAATGATGTGAAAGTTGGTTAATTAAGGGTTACAAAAAAAAGATTGTAATCCGAGAATTTTACATGAGATAGGTGATCTTGTTATCATAATGTCAAGTCTATTCGATAAGGTACAGTGAGAAACTCGGTGAAGGCCGCACCAGGACTTCTCTGTCCATATCGAACTAAGATTCTGAAATGATGATATTGAACGGAAGGGAGATAACATCAGTGCATAAATCTTAAGATCGCCTGTTTAAAATGTTTTTTGAAGAGAAAGAACTAATGGGGAATTGATGAACATATCCTCATATGGAAATAATTTCTCTAAGTCATAGATGACTAAATAGATCTGGAATGGATTGATAGTGATAAAGTAACTGATAAGTGTAAAGGAGTGTTTATATGAACAATATTCCCTACTGCTAAACCCACTCATGCTCTAATGAGTAATGTTACCGAAGTGTATACTATGGGAGGTCACGAGATAGTTGGCCCTATTATGGATTTTGGGGTCTGAACTAAATGTGAAAATATAGGGTATATTGGTTAGGGATTATTGAATATGATGAAAAGTGATACATTTATAGAGTGAAAAAAAAAAGGTGAATCGTGTAATCGATGATGTTAATATTAGTTCTATACACTCCTTATGTTTTTAGGAGAATAAATTAGATATTTATGGAACCGAAATATTGTGAAATATATGTGAAATGATTTGTAAGTAATAAGGATACATAGTGGATTTGTTGGATATAAATAACGAGATATCTAGAGATTGATGAATAAAGAACACATTTGTATCAGTGTAACTGGTGAAAATACAGATGTTATGGTTCGAAAGAATAAGCATAGTTTATGATTGAGTACCAAATTCCAAGTATTATTGTTGAGAATGATCCAAAGACAAGTCATATGACGATTAGGGAACACGAATTACGAGGTAGTTCCCAAGTATAAGAATAAATGCGATTTCCTTTGATTATCATGTGGTTATGGCTGGAATTAATATCAAGTCAGATGTGACAGATGAAATTAGTTATACTCAGAGGAGTAAGTACATGAAGTACTGTTAGTCATGTAAAAAGACATATAGGTATTGGGATTGTGAAATTGGATAAATAATGTGAAAACGAAATTGGTATTGTGATAATTTAAATTACAGAATTTGATTGTGAAAAGATTACATCCTCAGGCATATTCGATAATTAAGTGATATTACATGTACCATAAGAGTTAAGGATGTAATGATAATACTATGTGAAAAGAGATTATTACGTAATGTCTCATTTACTATAAATGATGATTAATAGTAAGGTCTGTCAATAAAGTGCAGCCAAGCTTCATTGTGAAATGACGGTTGTGGGATAGTAAAGAATTCGGAAGAATAATGATGTTATAGAAGAGACTATGGATTGAATGACCAAATTGATTCACTACTACATCATCAAGTTCTTGATCTTTTGAGTGCCCTAGTCGATAAATATATCTGTTAAATGGTGAAAAGGTATGTAAAGTTCTAGTGAGTGAGTACATGTGATAGGGATCCCTGATTGGCCCCTTGCTTTGAGAGAATAGCAACAGTCCTTGGGATTCCAAATTTACTGTTAGCACCGCCTCTTATTGATATAGATATCCGAGCGCATTGTGTGGATGCTCAAGGATATATTGAGAGCGAGTGTATTGCATTTAAAAAGGCTACTGGGACAACTACATACGATTGATTAAAATTGTCTAATAATAGACACCAAACCATTATCGACTTAGCACCGAATGAAATGATAAATGATACATAGCATGAATTAATTATGGAATGAAATGAAGTGGAAAGAATTAACTCCCAAAGATGATAAATGATTTCAGGGAGTATAAATTGATTGTGAAAGAAGGAAACGCGCTCAAGGGAATTAAGTCTGAGTTCTTCAGGACCCTTGGGACAAATCAATGATGGGCGACCCACGAGTTGGGCGATCGCCCAATAGTGGACAATACGTTGTGAGGTGCGGACAAACTATGTAGTCGTCGACTCACTTATAAGAGTAAATCTAGGGTGCGAGAGAGCACTAAGGGGATGCTCGTTGACGGCTTGAAGAGATGGGCGAGGCTCTTAAAGAAAATTCTAATTATAAAAAAATACTAGCAATCTCATCCTAGAGACAAGATAAACTAAAACTTAAAAATATGATAAGGAAGAAAAATACCTATATTTGTGGTACTTCCTAAACTAAGTGAAAATTGAATTACCCACAAAAAGGTATAATGCTATCTGGATAATTGTGGATATATTGAATAAGTCTGCTAAGTTCTTGGCTATGGAATTTACTAATGTAATTAGTGCCTTGGCTGATTAATATGTTAGGAAAATGATGAGGTTATATGGTGTTCTAGCGAGTATCACATTTGACAGGGAGTCCCGCCTCACGTCTCATTATAAGAGAGATTTCAGGAGGCCATGGGATCTCGATTGAGTTTTTGCACCGTAGTTCTTCTGCAGACTGATGGACAGTCCGAGCATATAATATAGACGCTCGATGATATGTTGTGAGCATGTGCAGTTGATTTTATAGGCTCTTGGGACAATCCTCTACCCTGGCAAAGTTTGCTTATGATAATGGCCAATGGGCGAGTATGGACATAGCACCTTATGAGGTTTATATAGCAGACGATGTAATCCATGATAGCATGGGAAGATAGGAGACTGTAATTCATTTTCGACTTGGTCGACTAGATTTCCTGATATATTCGGGAAATTATATATTTTAAAGGTCTCACCGTCTAAAGGCATAATGAAATTTGAAAAGAAAAGAGGAAACTTGAGTCCTCGATGTAATGGATCTTAGAAGATCTTAGAGTGAATAAGAGATGTGGCATATCGGTTAGCACTACCACCAGAGCTGTCAGGAGTGCATAATGTATTCCACATCTCAATGCTGAGAAAGTACCATCCAAATCCTTCTCACATAATTCGACATGAGCCACTGGACATCAGAGAGGACATGAGTTACGTTGAGAAATCGGTAAGGATCTTGGACAGGAAGGATAAGGTATAGCGATCTAAAACGATTCCTTTGGTTAAGGTGTTTTGGCAGTATCACACTGAGGAAGAGGCTACTTAGGAGTTAGAGAGCCTTTTGCATGAGAGATATCTAGAGCTCTTTCAGTGACAGGTTCGGGTGAAATTTGGAAGACCAAATTTCTTAAGGTGGGGAGAAATGTAAGACCTGACTTTATTACACTGTACACTATACTTTGTAAATTATTTAGTGGAATTAAATTATTTAGTGGAATTAAATAAAGATTGAATGAATTTCCACTCTCAATTTGGAGTTATTGGAATTGTAAATTATAGTATGGTGTATATGATTTGAAATGAATATAAATGGAGGAATTGAAAACATAGACTAAGAGAAGAAAATAAAGTCCAAAACCGTATGGAAATCGAACTACACTTGAGTTTTGCATGGTGATACACGGCTGGACAGCAGTGTTTGTGAGGTAAATTGTGGTGTAAAAATGAGATAAATGATAGAGATAAAGAGGAAATAAATTGCAATGATAGGAAGATAAGTTAGAAATGAAAAGAGCATAATTTTATTAGCTGAAATGGGTCAAAAAGAAGAAACATGTAGTAGAAAATGAGAGGTAGTCTTGTATGATGGTTTCATGTGAATGCATTTAAAGATAAGAAACAAGAAGAGAAGGGAATAATAAATGTGCCGTAAAAGTTGACCTGCTCGTCCGTCTCTTTTGTAGCCTTCGTATTGCATAGCTGAGACTATAGTAAGGAGGGGGAAATAAAGTCAAAACAGACTGCAGTAGGAAAGCTTTTTCACTGTTCATTGTTGCCGTTTTTCTTCATCAATTTAATGCATGTAAGACTTAAAGGGATGAAACATGAAGGGATAGGTGAGCAGGTGGTAACTTCTTATTGGATTTGTATGGCTATATAAGAAGGAATACATGGGAAAATCAACTTATGCAACCTTCTTCTTCGAAAACCACTCTACTGTTTCTCGCCCATTATGTTTTACTGCAAGTTTAGGTCTTGTCACTTCCGTTCCTTCCATATGTAAGCCATGAAATTTCATCCTTTAGTTAGCTAAACCTTTTTTCCATCGTTTGAAGAGCTAAGGAATAAGCAAAGTGAAGCTAACGTGAGACAGAAAACACTTTGTTCTGGAAGTGCAACTCACTTAAGGTGAGTTCCATATTTCGTTGGTTCTCTTGATGTTTATTGGTATATTTCTATGTTTTACACCATAAGAAGCATAGATATAGCTTTATTTCAATTAAATCCTGTTAGGATATAAGAAACTAGAACAAGATGTGGTGTAGAAAATAATCGAGAATAAACAAGGAAAGTGCTGGAAACGATGTAAAAGTGATGAGAAATAGACGAGCTCAGCTTTTATAGGTGAGTTCAGTTATTATGGGCGAGCTAAATTATATCGAGCGTGGTATAGTGGACGAGGTCGCCATGTGCTACTTTAATTCATAGGCGAGCCTACGTCTGAATAAAAAGCTATGTATGGCAAGCTCTCATGCATATGCATGGCGAGCTGATTTGTGGGCGAGCTCTCATGTATAAGCCAATCTATGAATGGCGAGTTATACTGGGCGAGCTATTGAATTAGTCTCAAGTTTCGCCAAAGTGTTGGAAACATTCGAACAGAATATGTGTTGATGGTCTTGATAATTTATTTTGCAGCCGAGAATTGAGGACTCGGTAAAGACAATCGGGAAGCTAGGCTTCATAAGACCAGGTAAGGGAGATGTGTGTGAAGTGAATGCATGTTCTGTGGAGTTAAATTTTATGGAAATATTGAGAAAATGATTTGGTTTGAAACATGTATTGGATTGATAAATTGTTTTCACAGACCATGATTTTGGCGAGTTATAAAGCCGACCCCTAGTTGTTTTCTGGGCAAGCCAAAGAAAGGCAACGCCTGTTTTAATAAAATCCATGCGAGGCAAAGATAGGCGACCCCTTTGTGATGTTTCGGGGAGCCAAAAGTGGGCGACCCCTTAGTTTTGAAAGACTAGCGTTTATGGGCGATCTCTCATAATCTTATGGGCAACCTCGAGCCATTGAGTTATATTTCAATCTTCGGACGAATATTTTTATGGGCAAGCCGTAAAGGGCGAGCCGTGGAACTTATGTTTTTATCACTCGAAAAATGGTGAAATTACTGGCTACTTTTACTGTGGTTGTAAACAGAAAATATAATACCTTTTTGGAAAACAATCATTTTAAAGAAATATTCCTTAAAGGTTCTTTATGAGATATAAATTGATTTTTGAGACTTTAGGCCCCGAGTTTCATGCGCTACTATTCACATAACTGATTGATCCGTTAAGTTATCAGAGGTCTCGAGGACACCTGGTAAGTGTACCTGAGGACCACTTATAGATTATGGCCATAGATTTAGCTGTGTCCCAGTAGGGATGATTACTGGGTTCCTTCAGGAATGATGATAACATGATTTAATTGTAGGGTGATGCCTAGTCTCAACATACTGATTTCTGTTTACTAAAAGGATTTACTGAATCTTGTTTACTGTTTACTATACTATATCGTAAACTATTTAGCCAGTGATTTGAATATTAAAGATTGTTCACTATATCCACTGTTTTCCTACTGGGTATACTGTTAGGGAAAATAAACATTTTGTGGTATATAGTTTTGGTTTTATAAAGCAGCATACAACTCCTTTACTCAGCACGTTGTCGCTCACCCCCTTATTTCCACTCCACAGGTTATTGATTTGGATTAAAAGGTTTACCTTCCAGAGTTATCGGCTGCTAGAGTTAGCAGATATACGATATCGAAGGTACATTATATTCTTTTATATATTCAGTAAAATTGTACAGTACTACTTTGAGTAAAAATGGAATGTAGGTGATCTCAAAATTTATAAGGTATTCATATTTCTATTTTGGTACTAAAATGAAAGTACCATTTATTTCTTAAAGGGTTAATAGAATGTTAAGCATCACAGACATCTCAATCAGTAAAAATGTGTGAATAGAGTAAAATATGTGATTTACTGTAGATTCAAAATGTTAGAGATCATTTACCCTTACTGAGTTTACTTATAATAATAGCTAACAGGTGACTATCAGCATGGCACCTTACGAAATTATATATAGGGCAGACAATATAGATCCATGATAGCATAAGAAACAGTAGGAGATCGTAAGTTATTAACTCTCGACTTGGTCGAACAGATTTCCTGAAATGTACAAGTGATTATGTATTTTGAAGGTCTCACCGTCTAAAGGCATGATGAGAATCAAAAAGAGCGGAAAGTTGAGTCCTCGATACATGGGCCTTTAAGATCATAGATCTTGTATAAGATGTGGCATATCAGTTTACACTAATACAAGAGCATTTCAGTGATAAGTCCAGGTGAAATTTAGAGGACCAAATTTCTTAAGGTGGGGAGAAAATATAAGACCTAATTTTACAATACTGTACACCATATTTTGTAAATTTTGATAGTGGAAATACATTAATTATTAAATTAAATAAATAATGAATGTGGATTTCCACTTGAACCATTTTATGGAACAATGGATAGGCGAGAGTTGTAATCCAACCTGCTTGCCCAATTGGCGAGCAAGACATATATGATGTTCGCTCAATAGGCGAGCAAGACAATTAAAATGTTCGTCCAAAGGATGATGCAAGTTTTGATGAGAATGCTAAATAGTCAACAAATATTTTCACTAAATAGGATAATTAAATTGATCGCCCAAACAGGCGAGGGCTATGATGATCGCCCAAAGAATGTGTAACGATCCGTTACCACATTTTTCACATTATTCTACACAACTTATCCGGTTGGGCTGTCTGTGATACTTCACTTTACACTTAGTGTTAAACAATTTTTGTACAACAATGTTAACATTATACACATCCCCTCTCTTACTTATAAAAATGTAATACTGTATACATGTCTAAATATAGAAAATAAATGATTATACCTCATATATCTCAGTCGGTCTGTCACATTGTCCTTTGTGTACAGCCGTGATCCACAATCCTTGGATCTCACAACCATCAAAAAACATGAAATGTTATAATTGGGGAGTGAGCAAACCACAGCTCAGTAAGAGAGTTATATGTCATACTTGATATTCAGCTACCTATATGCTGAAAATATTTTTTTTCACTTTCTTTAAATTTTCCTAGATGGGCTCTAGGCTCACATGTAGGAAGGATACTACAGTCGGCTAGGGATCCAGATAGAGTAAGGCAGGTATTTTAAAATACCTGACTTGTTCCGGAACTTAGAAGCAACTATAGAGAGTACTATATCAATTGTTCTCAAAACGATATAATATTTGTTTCCATAAAGTAAACCATTTATTTCTCGTCACTTCAGTATATTTTAAAACACGTGACAGTTCAGTAGTAAAATAATGGTTTACTTCTGTTCTCGTCAATACAGTTAAAACACGTAACAGTACAATGGTTTATAAATATCCAAAACCGTTGGATCAGTAAACAATAGTTTTCGGTGCTATTTATTAATTCAGTACCTTACAACTCAGTAAAACTGTATCTTATAGCTCAGTAAAATTGTATTTCGATATAGTTTAGTCAGAAAACAGTCTACAGTAGCTACCAATTCAGAAAATAGTATACAGTAGCTTTCAGTTAAGTAAACAATAAATGGTAGCTTTTAATCCAGTAAACAGTAATCAATGGCTACCAATTCAGTAAACAGTACAGTTCCATAAACAGTATTTTGGTACGATTTTTCATCAGTAAACTAGTAAATAGTACAGTAATTCAGTGCAGTAAACAGTACATTACAGTAAATAGGATTCCGTAAATCCTTTCAGTAAACAGTAAGCAGTAAGTGAGACTAGGCAACACCCTACAAGTAAATCATGCTATCATCGTCCACTAGGGACACAGTAACAGTAATGAGATCTGTGGCCATGATCTATAATATGTCCTCGGTGTACACTTGCTAGTGACAATCCGGGACGCTGATGACTAGCTGGTCAATCAGCCACGTGACAGTAACAGTATAGTATGATGCATGAAGCTCGGGGCCTAAGTCTCAAAACAATATAAAATCGTACCATAGCCTTTATGGATTTTAAACACAGTAGTGTAAAATATTTCACAATTATCCGTAAGGCTCACATGTATAAATCATCACCTTTATGAAATAATTAAATCACATATCATTTCTCAAAATATTTCATAAAGGCATAAATCATGTTTTCCATACAGTGAAAACAGTTTTTAAATCATCACTGTAAAATATTAAAGGTCATAATTGTGTTTTTCATAGTAAAATATATACGCACGCTTTTCCGTGCTTTCTATCGAAAACATGGTTTTCAAAATCATCGTAACTCAATTCAAATATTTTCATAATTTATGGAAAAATAAAAATATTTAGTTTCCAATTTCCATAATTTTGTCTCCATGTTTTCTACTAAAACACGTGTAGAGACCTCTAGTCTCGAAATCATAGTTTTCTATCATTTCTTAACCTTTATGGAATTTATGTAATTACTTATTTTCATAATTAAAACTATAAAGGTTTTATATAAAATCAAGTGAATATTTAACAAATATTTATAAAATATTCACTTCGGTCCTTTTTATTTTCTATCTAGTTTCACGTGAAATATCACCTACATATTTTATCCTACCAGGTGAATTTTTGGTGATTTCATTTTCACCATTCTCGAAAATATGAATATTTTATATTTAAATTTTCATATATTCATGTTTTATGAAAAATACTTTGATTTCTTAATTTTCGTGACTGAAAATCGTTTCTCGTGAAATCAAATCACTTATTATAATTTTCAGTAATTTTCGATAAATTTTTGGCAGTATATTGGTTGCCGATTGGCTAGCCTCCTGCACGGAAAATATAGTTTTATAATTTTCAATCGGTAATTCACCACAATTTCCAAACCGATAAATCACCACAGTTTTCAACCAATCATTGTCAATTGCATTTATAAAATTTAAATGCACAATTTAAAACATGTGGCCGAATATCCTTACAAGCGGCACATGTCTCCCTTACCTGTCTCAGGTCGGCGACTGCCTATTAAATGTCATGCCTGTGTTCACCTTGCTCGATTCCATCGTCTCGGTCATCGAGGAAATTTTTTGAAAATTAAATTCTAAAATTTATAATTTTTCCATAATTTATTAAAATAAATCACTCGAAATTAATTTCCGAAATTCTTTCCGAATTTTCATAATTTTCGAGTTTCTGAATTTTTCGGGATTTCCCGAATTTCTGAAAATTCCTTTTCTGTCTCTTTTCTTCTTTTCCTCTTTTCTTTCTCTTTCTCTTTCTTTTTCTTTTCTTTTTCTTTTTCCTTTTTGTTTTCTTTTCTTTTCCTTTTTCATTTTTTCCTTTTTCTTTTTCTTTTTCCTTTCTTAGTCGAACCGGTCACCTCCCCACCACTAGTTCTTTTCCAGTGGTCGGTTCTCCTGCGGTTCAGTGGCCCTTTAGCTGGCCGACGCCACGGCGAACCTGGATCTGGCCTCCGTTCATCCCGAATCAACGGCACGGAGGTAGATTGACTCGGTTTAGGTCCGGTCTCTCCTCCCTCTTCGCCCTTCCTCCTCCGGTGTTCTTCGCCTCACCGGTGGCCTCCTACCCTTTCCTCTTCCTCCGCCGGTGCTTCAGTCATAGTAGCGGTGGCCGAATCGACCGACACCGCCACTTCCTATTTTCCTTTTTTTTTCTTTCGGCTTCACCGGGTTTCGCCTCTGTTTCCCTTTTCCTTCTGTCGCCGGTCGATTCCTTCTCCTCTTCCCTTGCCGACGACGGCTCCTCTCTTCTCCTCATCTCCCTTCTTGGCCGGCCAACGGTGGTCGGCTCGCCTGGGAGCAAATCGAGAGTCTTCCTGATTTTTCCTTTCCTATTTCCTTCTTTATTTTTATATTTTAATTATATACATATTATTCTATATATTATACTATATATTATTTTTATATATAGTATAGTACTATATATATATTATATATAAAGATATGTATATATACATTGTATATTACAAATATATATATTTAATACATATATATATTATGTATACATATATACTTTTAAAATGAAATAACATTTATATATATTTATATAAATGTAATACTACAATAGATATTGTATTTACAAAATATATATATATATATATATATATATATGCAAACTTTAATGTAAAATACTATTTACATTTCATATATATGTATATATTTATATATACATAAAATATACATATGAACTATTTAAATTTATGAAATAGTATATATTCATATATATACCAATGTATAATAATATATACTATATATCCTTTAAGTACATATGTATTTGTATAAAAATATATTTATATTATATATAATTATATAAATATATATCATATTCATTTCTTATGTTGTTATTTAATTTGGATTTCCATTTATCCAAATTAAATTTCCTCTCTTCTTTATTATTTCTAAAATTCCCCCCTTATTCTTATTTCCAATTTGAATTTCCCTTCATTCGAATTTTTCCAATTTATCACTTCCTCAATTCTCGGAATATTCACTAATATTCTGATCTCATATTATATTTATTTATTTCATTAAATTTTCAATATTAATAATTTCTAATAAATGAAAAATTTACGGTTATCACATTCTCCCCACCTTAAGAAATTCGGTCCTCCGAATTTAACTTAAGTAAGAAGGTGGTACATTCCATATACTTACGGTTTTTATCCTTTAGATCAAGTTTTACATAATACTGCCATCATACTTTTAACATCATGATTACTTTTAGACCACTACATGCGGTCTTTCATCATACATCTATACTCCCGTAAGTTTATTTCTAAATTCGAGAGTTATTCATTTCCATTCTTTTCACATAACAGTCCATTCACATTATTTTCATATTACAGCTGATCTATGTTGTTCATCATCTATTTTTTTTTCTCACTTAGTGCCAAGTCAATATAGTTTGGTACTATCATGTACTCATGTCAATTAATTGTATGTAATTGTCCCATTAGCTTTCACATCTCGTGCACACGGTCTCTCAATGTATCTTCAAGCATCCACATATTACGCTCGAGTATTTTCATCAGTACGGAGCGGTGCTATCAGTACACTTGGGATCTCAATGCCTTTTGCTGTTTCTCATTAACATATCGCAACTCAGAGACTCCTATCACATGTAATGCTCACTGGAACTGTACACATACATTTCCACTATTTCACACTCACACTTCTACTAAGGCACTAGAGAATCTAGGGGTCTGATAATGGAAAGTGATTCTATAATCACTTCCATATCATTATTTCTCTTTTGAACTCTTTGTTGTCACAATATTCGTTTCTCATTTATTCCATTAGGGCTGCATCTCACTTGCAGACTTTACTAATCATCACTTTCATCACCACTTTATCTATACAATTCCACCATTTTTATCATTTCGAGGTGATTATATGTATAACCATTTTCCATTTATATACTAACAGTAAAATAATACATATCATTCATCTTACTCCTTTGAGTACCATTAATTTCACTTATCAAGTTTGGCTTGGTTTTACATCTAGCCACAACCATGTGATAACTAATATGAAATCACTTTTAATCTTACTTTCGAGAACTAGTTCCTATTAGTGTTCTCTTCTCATCATGCAATTTATCTTCTTATTTCACTTTCATCTTTTTACTTTCATCAAGTTAGTCGGTTTTCTCAAGTGGTATGGTACTTTACTGTTAAAATCTTTTAACCTTTTGCATACCATCTTTTCCTCACACTTATCCATTTACCAAGTTTAACTTCTGTAATTATGTCTCATTAGTAGAGCAGCTAGTCCCATCACTCTTCTATAGACTGGCAGTAGTATTTAGCTAAACTCAATAATCTTATATCTCAATCATTCTCTTTATTATGGACAGATCCACTGTCATTCTATCATTTCGAGATTATATATCTCAGAAGGAGATACTGTCTAGCCAAATCTCTTAGTTGCCAATCTTCACACAATTCCCCAGTCTTTAAGAGTTTGAGGGGTCATACACCACCATGCTGCTCATGTGCCATTAATGTCTTAGACTCTAATAGTATTTCATCAATTTATTCTTGAATAGATGCCTCATTCATTAGGCTTATACACATCACAAGGTAATTAATCAACCTTGTACCTCAATAGTCACTCATGTTGAGTTCTAATCATCATCTTGTGGACATCAATCTCCGACTTTTCTCTAATGACACTTTATACTGAGGTTAGTCTTATGAACTTCTCATATCTGTTTAATTAGATCAGTAAAGCGTCTATTTTCATGTAGATGAATACTTGTTCTTCAAAAGAACTTCCTTAAATAGTAGGAATTTACTATATCCTTTTAGTTCATCTACTTATCAAAGTCATCTATGCTTCTCTCATTCACATTTATACAGATAACTTCATTAACCTCAAACTACATTATCTGTATTTTCATCATTCACACCTTTACACGTAAATTTCATTATTCACACTTTTTCCAGAGTTATTTTCTTAAGCTTTTGGACTCTTTTTAGATTCTCCGATATAAGCTTACAATGAGATTTCATATAACCAACCGAGTCAGTGTTAACTCGATTTCTCAAATCTATATAACTTTGAAAGTTTTATTGGGATTTACATCTGATACTTTCTTTAATCACACATCTTTTATCATTTGGACATTTCATCCTCATGTCCTGTCATTTTCATTGTCTATTCTCAAGGCAGAGACATTTACTATTCGACTCATTTTGATACATACTCTACCTTGATTTCATTGTTTACTCATACTTTACAGCATTGCGAATCTCATTCTAGTAAGCTGTATCAAGTACAATAGTAATTAACACATTTTACAGAGACCTGATTTATTATCACTATAATTTACTTAAAATCAATTTCATTTAATGAATTCAGGCTTAATTCCCTTGAGCATATTATCCATGAGGTTCGAACCTTGGCACCCTTATGTACTTAGTTCCTTACACTCATTTTACCACTGAGATAATTTTAAGAGCCCCGCCTGTTCGTATCGACCATCGGTGAGCATCCCTTAGGCAATCCTTTCGCCCCAGGTTTACCCTTAGAAGTGAGTCAGCGACAACATAGTTCGCCCACACCTCATAGTATATTGTCTACTGCGAGTCGCCCATCCTTGTTTTGTCTCAAGGGTCCTAAATAACTTAGGTTAGCTGACATCTCCTTCTGTTTATCACTTTACTATTCTTATGCACATTTTCCAATTCACAGTACTCCATAGAGTACATTCATTTGTAAGGCATATCTCAAATGCTTTGGTTCTATAATTACATATTCGTTTAATACCACAGAAATAGTATAATTGTATAGAACAATAATTAACCGTACTGCTATGGATTTTCATTATCTGTACTATTCACCTTCTCAGTCATTTTCCATAATCATTTTACTTCTCATAATATTCAACGATCCCATATTAACATCCGATTCAATACACTCGTAATTCAGGCCCTTACAATCAATAACCGGGCCAATTATCTTATAACATTCCACTAAACTCTTTAGATCGCATCATATAGGCCTCGGCTCGTCCGCCATCTGCCTATACACATATGTACGTCCTCTTTGAGAATGCCCAGCCCTTTCACTAGGTCACCCCTCAAGGTTCTATCGTGAGGCCCAGCCCATTCACTAGGTCACTCATAGTTTGCGTCCATAATCTAAGTGTATGTGAAATCAGTAATAGGGATCACTATATTCATATGACATCCTCTATGCCGTTCATAACTCCATTACACTCACTCGATTCAAGATCACTTGGTTTCATCATTATTCAGAACATCGCCCAATATAGGGGCATTTTTGTCATTTCGACATTTATTTCTTTCTCCTCAGTATACATCTAACTCAGTATCTTATAATCTATGTGCTGATAGTATCCCTTCTCATACTATTATCAGCAATTTAAGATCTTCTTTGATTTTGACAGAGAAGTCCGCTGGAATCCAAAATTGGATTTTTTTGCTTATAATACAGCTTTACATCATCAATTTCTCTATCAATTTAATTAATTCCAACTTTTTTTGTCTATTATGGCTCCCGATAAAATTTTAGGGGCAAGGGTATTTTGGTCATTTTTTAGCCAAAAATTTTCTCTCTCTTTAAATTACCTTCAATCGGTGATCTTAAGATCTATTTAATGATGTTATTTCATTATCCTCCTTTATATCATCACTTTTAGGTCTCAGTTCGATCTTGACAGAAAGTATTGGTGGGGCCCTCACCGAGTCTTTTACTAATCCTTACCGAACCGGCCTTCATTTAGATTATAAGATCACCACTTTTTGGTAAACTCTGAGCCTATTTTCCTTTTTAACATTTTCAATTTATACTTTCCTACTCCCATTAATTTATTTTACTTAATCTACAATCATTTGTTTTCTCTATGTATTTAGACTACACAATACTACTGGGGATGTTTAACATTTCTTAACACATTTCTTTTCAAAAGTATCAACAGACATCAGGCCAACCCTTGCTCTGATACCATTAAAGAATGAGTAACATATTCAACCTAAGGATGAGTGTATAGGATCACCCATAGATATGCTTAAGTAACCGCCAAGTAGGTGAGTAAGGTAATAAAAAGGTGCTTGTCGAATTTGAAAATGCCACTCAATTAGGTGTCAGGCGAGTAGGGGCAATCAAAGTGATCGCCCAAGGGAAGGAAGTCAGTCGTAGTCATAAATTCTCATGATGGTTTGAATTGGCAAGCTTTAGAATGTTAGTGAGTTGAAGAAGCTGGCGATCTGAAGTAAAGTCGGTGAGCTGACACATCCAGCAGCGTAGGTGAGCCGGAAATGAGTAATGTTGGCTGAACTAAAACAAAAAGGAGTAGAAGACATGTCAAAACCGAATGGCCAAGAAATCCTACACCACCATTCCTTTGCTGTAGTTTTCTTCAACAATTAATGCATGTTAAGACAAAAAAAAGATACTTACCTAAAGAGAATTTTAAAGTCTAGCATGGAATCAATTTAATTGGTTAAAGTGAATAATAAGAAGAGAAAGAAGTCAAGAAATGGTGCAACAAAAGTGGACTCTCACACCACTTTTCTGCTGCTGTTGTATGCCATTTTCAACCATTTAAAGGCTGTTGAATTGCAAAATTTTCATAGTGGGAAAAGATACAAATAATAATCATATAAAGGAGGTTGCATTTAAAGTATACCATGTGCATGATTTTTATTGGATAAAAAAATTACAAAGATAAGAGGTGAACTGGGTCAAAAAATGGGACAGTAAAGGAACCATTTTCAGCTGTTCCTTTATGCTGCCAACTTCTTCAATTTTAATGCTAATAAGATATGAAATCCTGAGGGATATTAGATAAGAAGCTAGGTGGCCGTTTTCTATTGGATACCTTGAATAAAAAGAAGGCTAAATTGAAACAAAACAACAGCAAAATCTCATCTTCAACACTAATTTTTTTGCTGTCTACGAGAGCCATCTTTGAGGTATTTTGTTGTTCTATTTTGCACCCATTTTATTCAAGGAAAAAAAAAATTAAGCAAGATCGTATACTTTGGATACATAACCATCTAAGCCTTCACCATCAACCTTTCCTCCATCACTTGAATAGCCAAGGAAGCCAAGAAGAAGGGCTGAACGTGAGATAGAAAAGTGCTCTGTTTTGGTGTTGTGATTCAGTTAAGGTGAGTATGTGTATTCTTATGGTTTTCTTATTATTCAAGGATAAATTTTATGAGTCACTATAGGATGAACATGTAGTTAGCATGGTTTTTAATTAAACTTCTTAGAACATCAAATTAGAACAAAATGAAATCTTGTTATAAATGAAAACAAGCAAGAAACTTGGTTGAAATTTGTGTGAAGATGACAAGAAATGATTAAGAGAATATAAATAAATGGAATAGGAAGCTTGAAACCATGAGAGGATGAAGAATCAAAATTTTAGCTATTGCAAGGGGGTTTCGGTTGGACATGGAAGAGTAGGGAAATTATGGCTTCATGCAAGAATAGGTCATGGAATGTTCATGTGGATAAGGAGGAATAGTTTGAAAACAATAATTGAGGAGAAAAGGTTAAAAGACAAAGAAATGGCCAAGGAAGGGTTTCGGCCATAACATTTTGGATGGGGAAAATATGTTGAATTTTGGGCTTAATAGTACAAAATAACTATAGAAAATTAAAGAGGATTATTGGTGAAATTAGAACCGAAAAAGTGACTAAAATAAGGAAGTTGAGTTTAACACCAGTATAATTTATGCTGGTTGTGCATATATTATGACATTAGTGGCTGCATTTTATGAAAGTTAGTGGCTCAAAATTAAAAGGAAAAATATTAATAAATTTTGATAAAATTATTTTGCAGCCGGAAGTTATGAGTTTTGGTAAAAGTAACCGGGAAGCTCAACTTGATAAGACAGGTAAGAGGGGAGTGTGTGAGTTGTAGTGATATAATGAATTGCATGTTTTCCTAAGCTAAATTTTATGAGAATATTGGATGCATGATTTGGTTTGAAAAATGTAAAATTGTGGTTGATAAGTTGGTTTATATACTGCGAATTGTGTGCAGGAGGTTAGGAATCCGCAACCGTTATGCTGCCGGAAAATTTCCAAAAGTATTCTAAAATATTATAAAATATTTTAGAAGCATGAAACGATTTAAAATGGGAAATTTAAATCTAATTTCCACCAATTTTCCATAAATTGGAAATTATGAGAAAGTTATGAAAAATTAAATATTCAAGTTTTATATATTATTAAAGTGAGAATTTGATTTATTTTATATGATATTAAATAATCAAATTGAATATTTATTTATTTTCTCACTTGATACATGTGATAACCCTTAATTGCGATATCAATCGTAAGTATACTAAAGTAAATTTTAACTAACTTGAGATTATTTTGGAATTTGGACAGATTATGGAAGCTGAGAATGTCTGGGTCATCTTTGTCAAGAAGCGATGGATATGTATATGTGAGTATGTAGGTACTAAGATATGAAGTAGGAAATAAATTAAATAGGTTGAGATATACTAAAAGGGATTTAAATATATATATATATGTATGTGTATATATATATATATATATATATATATATATATATAAAAGATATGGAAATTAAATTATAAAGACAATAAAAAAGTGGGAGACACATAAACATTGTCCAAATTATGTCTCAAAGAAAAAGGCTAGTTTAGGAGACATCATTATTTGCTTGAAACAATAGTTAATTATATACTAATCCATTAATGTTAAATTGGGTTATTAGAAGCTGATGTATTAAGGGCTGGAAACACAAGAGTAAAGGGCTGGAAACACAAGGGTGAAAAGGCTGGAAAACATAAGTTAAGGGCTGGAAAATAAAAGCCACATTTTCTTCTGTTTTACCCCACTCCAAACCGAGACAAAGAAGAGCCAAATTTCCCTTAGCAAATGTCGACAACCCTAGCTAGAAAACCCATCTCCCTTCTCCCTCATTTCCGGCCATAGATTGAATCTCTCTTCAAACCCTCATCCATTTCGCCCAAATACACCAACTGATTGAGGGATTCCATCGTTATGGAAGCAGAGATGAAATGAAGGAGGGACATTGCTGGTTGGTTATAAGCTGGCCAAGGGAATCATGAGCCATAGATGCAAAGGGAGTTTTGGTTCCACCAAATTAGGGCATTGGAAGTGGAAGAGAAGAAGTGAGAAGAGTTGTTCCACAATGGGTGACTGAGGAAAGTGATGGATTGAAACCCGAAATTGAAGCAAATTGATTTAGGACTTCAAGTCAAGATAGCAAAGGTAATAAATTGAGGTGAGTTAATGTATTTTGCTGGAATTAAGCTATGAAAACAGAATGTAATATGGTTACTGGATTGGCATTGATGTGTCTAAGTGTAACAGCAAGCAAGCTGTGAGGAAGTGGTTTGAGATTATTTCAACAAATTCTGGTTTTGCATCAAATTAAGGGGGTAAGGTTCTAACCTTATTATATTTGATTATTTTGCATGAAAATGAAATTGTGATGAACTAAATTGAATGGCTATTGTTAGATGAAGGATTAACTGAAATTCTGACTTGATGTTCTGTCTGGGTGGAAATTAAAACGAGCGGTTTAATTGTTATACATGGAGAAAAATTCTAAAAGAATTATGATTAATATTCCTTTAAGTTAAAAGAAAGTCAGTTTTGGAATTTCTTGAATTGGATTTCTATAACTTGAGTTATGCACAAATGAGTACAGGGTGTTCTGTCCAGAAACGTGAATCATGGTCTTAACTTTGAAAATTTGTGGTAAATAGCCTAGATTGAATTAGTTGCAAGCCTTACATTTCTAGAAAGGTAATTAAGTTAGGATTGTGATGGTTCTGGATTTGCATCAGTTGGATATTCCTATAACTAGATATGAGATAATTTGTGCAAATTGGTCAGTGTTATACTGTGTCAGGAAACTACTGAACATATTGAGACTTTGGAAAATTTCTGGTGTTGATATACGCAGAGTTAAATTACAAACCTTACATTTATAAATAGGGAAATGAGTTAGTTTTCATCTATTTTTAGAATTTCCAGATTTGGAACTTTGTGGCTTAAGATATGTATAAATGAGTGTAGGACACTCACTGCTGGATACAGATTTTTAATGTCAACTTCAAAATTTCATAGAAAATAGCCCATATTAAATATGACTGCAAACTTTACATGTTCAGAAAGATAATTGAGTCATGATTGACATGGTATTGGGTTTGTACAAATCTCATATCCCTATAGTTGGCAATATACATTTTACTGAACACAGGTCAGGAAATTATCCTGCCTACTTGCCAAATTTGGACCAAAGTCTAAAAATTGATGGGAAATGGCACAAAATGAATTAGGAAATGAGCCTTATATGTCTAAATAGGGATCTGAGTTAGAAGTAATATAAAAATTACGGTTTGACAATTCAGTTCTGAAATTTATACTTAAGGCTAGCATAATACCATAAGGTCCAAAACCTTAAAGGGTAGAAATGGACCAAATGGGTCATAAGTAGTTTAAATGAACGAAAAGAAAATAAACGGTGCTAGTAATGTTTGAATAATTCTAGAAACACTGCCAAGTATCGTTTCTTGTTGAATTATACAATGCTTAATGTTAGCTTATATTTGGAAGTATTAAGATTGATGAATGTATAGAGATTGATTCAATCTACAATGTATTATGTAGAGGGTTGTCCTAAGGACTAAGTTTGACCGAAATCAATCGATACTCCAAGACTTGTTAGGTAAGGGAGAACTGATTCAGAAGCTAAGGAAGTACTGTAAGTAACCCTAAGTAACTACTTGCATCCAAATTGTTTAATGCTATAAATTCTGGGAATTTGGCAATCGAAATAAAATGAATGCTGCATATGAGATGTCTTTCCTTGACTATTGACTTTGCTTTACTAGAAATGGTTTGTAAACAGGTGATGGCTCGTAAGAAATAAACTGTTTGCGCGTATTATATAATCAAGAAATATTTTAAATGTTTTAAAGGTTAAATGAAATTCTAATTTAATATGATTTTATACTCTGTGTTGTAACTTTGTTGATGCTTTAAATGCCTTGTGAGCCTTGTTTATGGAATTTCCTCTTTATGAACTACGATGATTGCTATGAGGTCAGGGAAGAATGAATTTTGTTTTAAGACTACTGGATTTCTATTTTAGACCCGAGGTATTGAGACCTTAGGGCACTGTACCTTGAGAATTTTGTAGACACTCTTGATTGACTTAGAGCACCGTTTCTCGAGCATAGTCTCGGAAACTATCGGCTTGTCCCGTATATTACGTTTGGACAGGTCCCGGTTTCATATGTGCAATGAGCCGGGGTTTGATTGGTCTATGCATAGGCAGCGCCCTTTATGGGAGTTTGCTACGGTTAGCTACCGTGGGTTTGTTAAAGTGTTAGCTCTAAGTACCATCGATTGATACTATGTGAACTCTCTTGGTACTAAGATTGGTTTTATTGATTTCACTGCATACTTTATGTATGGTTTGATATTGAGACTTTCATACTTTATGTATGGTTTGATATTGAGACTTCTAGTCTAATGATGGAACTCTATATTTGACTACGATTTGTTATCGAGTTTCCATATGTATGGTTTGATATTGAGACTTCTAGTCTAATGATGGAACTCTATATTTGACTACGATTTGTTATCGAGTTTCCATACTTTGTTTTAAGTTGCTGCAGCATAATTGATTTGATATATTTGAAAGTGATTTGAATTAGCTTTCATAAATGAGGGATGCTTAGCATAATTTAGTTGCTTATTGTTGTTACTTACTGAGTTGCGACTCACTCCTCTCTTCTTTCCCCTCCCTTTCAGAGTGATCGATATCGCTACTATTCATTTTGGCTTGGGAAGCTTCTTGAGAGTGATCTTTCCTGCACAGTTAAGGTATATGGCTCCCAGCAGATTGTATAGACATATGTGGATGATGGCACAGTGTATTGGAAATCTTTTAATTGTATATATATATATATATACTTATGTGAAGAGTCTGGGATGTAAGTTAGGTTATATTATTATTGGAATATTATGACCATTATGCTTTTTGAGTTGGCATTATGTATGTTAGTAGATATGCCCGAATACATTAAAAGATTTGATGTAGATGATCTTATTGATCCAAGGATCATATGAAATTGAAAAGTGGCGTACATAGTCACCTACAAATGAATAGTGAAGTAAAGGGATAAAAAAAATTTTAACCTGAATTTAAGCTTACGTAAGAGATTAAGAAAATCCAGATGTGACAATTTGGCTTGGGAAGCTTCTTGAGAGTGATCTTCCCTGCACATAAAAAGGTATATGGCTCCCAGCAGATTGTATAGACATATGTGGATGATGGCACAGTGTATTGGAAATCTTTTAATTATATATATATATATATATATATATATATATACATATATATACTTAAGTGAAGAGTCTGGGATGTAAGTTAGGTTAGGTTATTATTGGAATATTATGACCATTATGCTTTTTGAGTTGGCATTATGTATGTTAGTAGATACGCCTGAATACATTAAAAGATTTGATGTAGATGATCTTATTGATCCAAGGATCATATGAAATTGAAAAGTGGCCTACATAGTCACCTACAAATGAATAGTGAAGAAAAGGTATATAAAAAAAATTTTAGCCTGAATTTAAGCTTCCGTAAGAGATTAAGAAAATCCGGATGTGACAATACATGAATATTTGCTGATGGAATTACTGTATCTGAAAATGGGGAATAAAATACCTTTTTGGAAAATAATTCTTTAAATAAATGATTTAATTCATTTGATTTCCTTAAAGGTATTTTTATGAAAAAATAAATGATTTTATACCTTTATGGAATTAAGTGATGATTTTTATTTATTTTATAAATTTCATAAAGGTGATGATATATGAAAACGTGAGAGCCTTATGGATAAATGTAACGATCCGTTACCATATTTTTCACCTTATTTTACACAATTCATCCGGTTGGGCTATCTGTGATACTTCACTTTTACACTTGATGTTAACTAATTTAATAAAATATTATTAACATTATACCTATCCCATATCTTAATTAATCCGATAAGTAGTACTGTAGACATGTCTAAATACAGAAAATAAATGATCGTACCTCATATAATTCAGTCGGTCTATCACATTATCCTTTGTGTACAGCCGTGATCCGCAATCAACTGATCTCAAAATCTTTAAAACCTGAAATGTTTAAAATTAAGGGGTGAGCAAACCATGGCTCAGTAAGAGAGTTATATGCTACACTTGATATTCAGCTATCTATATGCTGAAAATATTTTTCATTTTCTTTAAAATCTTCCTAATTGGCTCTAGGCTCACATGTAGGAAGGATACTACAATCGGCTAGGGATCCAGATAGAGTAAGGCAGGTATTTTGAAATACCTGGCTTGTTCCGGAACCTAGAAGCAACTGTAGAGAGTACTATTTTCGTTGTAGTTCTTTTCACATCAGTATACTTTAAAACACGTGACAGTTCAGTAATAAAAACAGTGGTTTACTTCTCTTCTCTTCGGTACAGTAAAACACGTGACAATACAGTGATTTGTAAATATCCAATCATTGGATAGTTACTTCTTCGATTATTTCTTTCTTAGAAATAATTCTTATGTTATTCTTTTAGAATAAACATTTATTTCTCTTTTCGAATCAGTAACCGTATCGTACAGTTCAGTAAAACAGTATATTCAGTAAAACAGTATATTCAGTAAAACAGTAATTCGATATGGTTCAATCAGTAACTGTAAACAGTAACTACCAATTTAGTAAATAGTATAAGGTAGCTTTTAGTTCAGTAAACAATAAATGGTAGCTTTCAGTTCAGTAAAACAGTAATCAATGGCTACCATTTTAGTAAACAGTATAGTTCAGTAAACAGTGTCTTGGTACGGTCTTTCATCAGTAAACAGTAAACAGTGAATAGTAAATAGTGAACAGTAAATAGTGAACAGTGGTTCAGTACAGTAAACAGGATTTCGTAAATCCATTCAGTAAATAGTAAACAGTAAGTGAGACTAGGCATCACCCTACAATTAAATCATGCTATCATCGTCCAATAATGGACCAGTAATCATTATCCCCGAAGGAACACAGTAACAGTATAACAGTGAGATCTATGGCCATGATCTATATGGTGTCCTCGGTGTACACTTGCCAGGTGACATCCGGGACGCTGATGACTGGCAGGTCTATCAGCCACGTGACAGTAACAGTATAAGTGTGATGCATGAAACTCGGGGCCTAAGTCTCAAAACAGTATAAACCGTACCATAACCTTTATGGATTTTAAATACAGTAAATCGAAATATCCATAAAGCTCACATATAAATATAATCACCTTTATGAAATTTATAAAATAATAACATTTTTCAAACTATTTCATAAAGGTATTTATTATGTTTTTCATATGATGAAGACAGTTTGCAAAATCATCACTGTGAAAATAGAAGGGCAAAACTGTCTTTTTCCACCGTAAAACACATATGCACGCTTTCCCGTGCTTTTTATCCAAAACATGGTTTTCAAAGAAATCGGGATTCAAATCAAATATTTTCATAATTTATGTAAAAATAAATTATTTACTTTCCAAATTCAAAATCCGTTAACCATGTTTTTCTTCTAGCAACACGTGTAGAGACCTCTAGTCTCGAAATAATGGTTTCCCATCATTTCTTAACCTTTATGAAATTTTCATAATTACTTGTTTCCATAATTAAAACCATAAAGGTTTTATGTAAAATCAAGTGAATATTTAAGAATATTTATAAAATATTCACATCAATCTCTTTTTCATTTTCATCTCGTTTCACGTGAAATATCACCTACAGGGTGAATTTTCGGTGATTTCCTTTTCACCATTCTCGAAAACATGAATATTTTAAAATCAAATATCGTTATATTCATGTTTTATGAAATTTACTTAATTTCTCGATTTTCGTACTTGAAAATCGTTTCACGTGAAATCAAATCTTTTATTTTGGTTTTCAGTGATTTTCGGTAAATTTCAGTAATTTTTCGATAATTTTTTGGCAGTATAACGGCTGCCGATTTGGCTAGCCTCCTGCACCGAAAATACAGTTTATATTTCTCAACTAGTATTTCACCACAATTTAAAACCAATAAATCACCACATTATAAACCAATAATTATCGATAGCATTTAAAAATTAAATGCAATTTAAAAACATGGCCGAATATCCTTACAGGCGGCACATGTCTCACTTACCTGTTTCGGGTCGGCGACTGCCTCTCGAAGGTCGCGCTCGTGTTCACCTCTCCCGATTCCATCGTCTCGGTAATCGAGGATGATTTTCTGGACATTAAATTCTAAAAATTAGAATTTTTCCATAATTATTTAAATAATTAAATTATTTAAATAATTTAACACTTTTCGGGATTTCTTACCGATTCCCGTAATTCTCGGGATTTCCCGTAATTTTCGAATTCTCGGAAATTCTCCAAATTCCCGGAATTCCTTTTCTCTTTCTCTTTCTTCTTTTTCTTCCTTCTTTCTTTTCTCTTTTCTTTTCTTTTCTTTTTCTTTTTCCTTTTTCTTTTCTTTTTCTTTTTCTTTTTTTCCTTTTCTTTCTTTTCCCGCCAGACCGGTCTACCTCCCTCATCGCCGGTTCTTCTCCGGTGGCCGGTTCTCCGATGATTCGGCAGCTCCACAGCTGGCCGGCACCACGACGAAGCCGGATCTGGCCTCCGTTCATCACGAATCGACGGCATGGCGGTGGATCTACTCGGTTTACCTTTGGTTTCTTCCCCTCCTCCGTCGGCCTTCCTACACCGTTCCCAGCCTCTCCGGTGGCCTCCATCCATTTCCTCTCCTTCTGCCGATGCTTCGGCTGTGGTGGCGGCGGCCAATTCCGCCGGCAACCACCAGATCTGGTTTTTCCTTTTCTCGGCTTTTTCCGTCGATTTTCGCTCCTTTTCCGTTTCCGTTTCGCCGGCATTGGCATCGGCTTCCTCTTCCTTAGCCGGCGTTGACGCTTCTTGTCCCTCTTCTCTCCCTTTCCGGCGGCCGTTGTCGGGGTCGGCCTCCATCGGGGAAGACAGAATCGGGAAATCCCGATTCTGTATTTTGTTTCCTTTCCTTTTTGGTTTTATTTTCCTTTCTAAATTTAGTATATACTACATTATATACCATATATCATATATTATACATATAATATTATTTCATGTATAATGAAATACAATATATATTATATATAAATTATATATATTGTACATTACAAAAATATACATTTAGTATATATATATATGTATATTTATATACTTAAAAATTAAATAACATTTATATAAATATTTATATAAATGTTATAATTCCATATATATTGTATTTACAATATATATACATTTAAACTTTAATGTAATTTAATATTTACATTTTCTCAAATATGTATATACTTATATATACGTAAAATGTCATACTTGAATACATATGTATTATTTAAATTTATCAAATAGTATATATACTTATATATACCAATGTATATTTAATATATACTATATACCATACCGTATTTAATTACATATGTATTTATATCAAAATATATTTATATAATTAGTAATTATATTAACATATTTATTTTCACTTCTCATCTTCCTTATTTAATTTGGGTTTCCATTTATCCAAATTAAATTTCCTTCTTTCATTATTTTCCATATTATCTCATCTTATTTTTTCGATTTATTTTTCCTTCACTCGGATTTCCACCATCCATTCCTTTCTTAATTCTATTTATTTATTTTACCAATTTCCAATATTCCTTATTTCTAATAAATGGAAAATTTACGGTTATCACAATAAACATGAAATATTTCAAATTATTTTGAATAAGATCCATAAAGGCTGTGGTACGGTTTTTATACTATTTTGAGACTTAGGCCCTGAGATTCATGCTTTACTATGATATTATTATTATTTAAGTGGCTGATAGACCCACCACTTTTCAGCGTCCCGGATGTCACCAGGCAAGTGTACACCGATGACACCCTGTAGGTCATGGCCATATATGTACATTATATCCCGATAGGGATGATTACTGTGTTCCTTCGGGAACGATGATAGCATGATATGAGGTAGGGTGATGCCTAGTCTCCAATTACTAATTTTTGTTTACTGGATTTATTGAATTCTGTTTAATCAATTACACGGTGAATTACTGTTTATTGAATTAAACCGTACCAAAATACTGTTTTATTGAACTGTACTGTGCTGAAAGTGGCTGATTACTGTTTACTGAACTGAGATGAGAATTAGTGTTTTTACTGGGAAAGAATATTATGAAAATTATTTCTAAAATAGAAATAATTACTGAACTGTTTATCCAATGATTTGGATTCTCATAAGTTACTGAATTGAAAAGATATTTATTGTTTCTACAGCTTTAAAGTGACTGTTCACTGAACTGTTGTTTTACTGTACTATCATGTGTTTTGAAAAGGATTACTGAAAAGAAATGTTAAATGGTTTATACCATTTATTACTTATGAAAAACAAATTATTTAATTAGTTTTAAAATAAAACAAATTATTTAATTACTCCCTTTAGTCGCTCTAGGTTTTCGGGACAAGATAGGTATTTCAAAATACCTTCCATACTCCATTTAGATTTCCCAGTCGACTATAGTATCTTTCCTTACATGTGCCTAGTACACCATTAGGAAAATAAAGGTTTTGCTGCATATAGATTTCATTATATCAAGCTGCATACAACTCCTTTACTGAGCACGTGGATTCGCTCACCCCTTTATTTCTTAACTCTACAGATAAAAGGCAAGACTATTTGGAGTCTTCCTCGGATAGATATAACCGCTAGTAACATGCTGGGACCAAGAGCATTGAATTTAAAAGGTACAATTATTTCTCTTATGTATTCAGACATATGTATACAGTACTACTTTATTGAAAAATTATAGACAGGGAATGTAAAGTATAAGGAATATTGAAAAATTTAAAAAAAATTTATATTCCCAGTTTAGTAATAGATAAATGTTTATCATTTATTAAAGTTATTGTGCAAGTGTTAAAGACATCACAGACAGCCCAACCATGAATTATGTTTAAATTGTGTTAATTATTGGACTGTGGACTGTTACAATATGAGCTATGTTGAGAAATCGGTATGGATATTGGATCGAAAGGAGAAAGTATTACAGTTTAAAACAATTCCACTAGTAAAAGTTCTCTGGCAGTATCTTTCGATAGAAAAGGCTACTTGGGAGTTGGAAAGCCTACTTAAGGAAAAGTATCCAAAGTTATTCACTACACTAGTCTGATCAAATTTGGAGGACCACATTTCTTAAGGTGGGGAGGAATGTGATATTCATTTATTTACCATCCGTACATATTAGTGGATATGTTATAATTATCTAAATAACCTCTACTTTACAAGAGTAAGGGGTAACGAATGGTTGGCCCTATAGGACTTCTAGTGTGTCTAAACAGGCGAAACTTGGTGGACACATTATTTCACACTAAATATGGGTATGGTAAGAATCTGCACTTTAAACTTATTTGCTTAAGCATGTTTTAAAAGGCGTGCAAATAATTTAGGAAATGACGATTAAGTCCATAAGCCAATAGAACTTTTGTGAATAACGGTCAAACTGAGTTGACTTTTGACCCACTATTAGTGATGGAGAATTTACTATGAAATAAAGCTGTAGACTATGTAGACTGATGGAATAAATCAGGTGTAAAAGTAGAAATTTATGCGATTTAACGGTTAGGGGTATTTTGGTAATTTCACCTTAAATGATCAATCAAACCTCAACAAAAGCTCAACCAATGATTAGATCATAGTAAATAAAGCTGTTTTATGATTGAATAAATTATTTTGAAGGTTAGACTGATAGTTTAAATCAAAGTCAAATTTTGAAGGGTAAAATAGGAAGGTTACTTAAGTGTAATGGGCATTTTGGTAAATTACACAATAAAATATCATTTTTAAAGCAATTTTTAGCTTCTTCTTCCTCTAAAGTTTGTAGCCACTCTTTCTCCCTTAATTTTACATAGCCAAAGCTTAAGAAAGAAAGAGAAGGCTGGAAAACTATATCGAAAACACACCGAAACGTAAAACAGCCTTTACCAAACTTGCATAGAACTTAGTGCTCTATCTTTTAGCACTAACAACAAGTGTTAAAGAGGCTAAAATATTGGTGTTTTAACTCCCCCTAGATTCAACCTAGCATAAGAGGTGAGAGAAAGTTAATTTTTCATGTTTTAATGGTTTTAAGCCATATATTTAAGGTGTTTAAGTATATGTTTGAGCTTGAATTGATGTATAATCATGAGATTCTCTCTCTTAAACTATTATCTGAAATGTCAAATAAAGTGCTAAATATTGTTTCTGAAAAACTATTGAGCTATGCACGTTTATTGAACTAAACATTTTCAATAGAAATTCTTATAGTCGGATTTAGATGCTAGGACAAGTGAGGTGCTCCAAAGCATCCTTCTATACTTAGCCTGGTTCCCAAATCGATTATAGTATCTTGTTCACACAATGCTTGATTTGTGTAATTCATGTTTTCTATGTAAAAAAAGTATATTTTGATAACTGCATATAGTTATGCATAGTATCAACTCTTTTATACGAATCTCTTACTGGTTATAAGCTCACCCCTTATTTTTTTTCCAAGCTATTTTCAGTAGACTCTTGGCCTCTTTCAGGAAGAGTTTCTCTTTTGGGTATCCTTCAAGCGGATTTTCGATTTTTGTAGAGGTATATGAAATTACTTTATATGTTCGGACTTATATGTACAGTACTTTGAGTATGTATATCTATACTTGGGATGTAGATTGAAACAAGAAGTCTGTTATGAAAGTTTGAGATGTTATATGATTTGTATATTTTAATCAAACTATGTAGTTGTGAGACTCAATTTTATAACACTGTACACCATATTTGTAAATGATTGATAGTAGAAATAAATTATTTAGTGGAATTAAATAAATATTGAATATGGATTTCCACTTTAAATTATGGAATTATAAATTATAATATGGTGTATAAGAGTTGAAATGAATATTAAATGATGAATTGAAGATATAGAATAAATAAAGGAAACAACACAGAAATTGAGTTGTTGGTTTGGTTAAGGTGAGGAGATTTAATGTTTTATTGTTTTAATTAAATCTAAAGTTGTGTTTTAGTTTAGTTTTAAGGTGTAGAAGAAGGTTATGAAGTTAGATTTCCATAATCTTGGCTAGATACAAATTTGCCATGGAAGTGGATATTGAATTATTCTAAAATGATGTCTTGAATTATTCTAAAATGATGTGCTAAATGAGAAAAAGGTATAGATTTCAAGTATGCTATTGGAAATTTATAAATTTGGTTCAATAAAAATCTGCCAATTTTGGTAAGTTACGGTGGGTTTATGAACTTATGGAGGACATGCATATTTTGCATGAAAATGGTAGGAAATGATAATTTAATATGAGATAAGAATGATAGAAAGGTTAAAGTTGAAAAATGGAAGTAAAGCCAAGAAAATGGCCAAATTGAGGTTTTGGCCATAACATGTTGGGCATGGAAATATGCTAAAATTTACGGTTGATGATAGAAAATGATTATAAAAATTGAAAGGAGAAGGTTAGTTAAATCGGAACCGAAAAAGGTGCTAAAATGAGAAAGTTTGGTTTTAGCACTAGTATAATTTTTATTGGTTGTGCATATGTTATAATATTAGCGGCTACATTTTATCAAAGTTAGTGGCTTGAAATTAAGAGGAAAAATACTGATAATTTTTTATAAAAATTATTTTGCAACCGAGAATTACGAAATTCGGTAGGCGCAACCGAGAAGGTCGGTTTCGTAAGACAGGTAAGGGGAAACTGTGTGAGTTGTATGGATATGATGAATTGAATGATTTATCAAGTTTAATTTTATTAAATTATTGGAAACTTGATTTACTTCGAAATCAAGCAAAATTATGGTTGAAAGCTGGTTTATATACTGTTAAATTCAGTACAGGAGGATAAGAATTCGTAGCCATTATGCTGCCGGAAAATTATCAAAATTATTCTAAAATATCAAGAAATATTTTAGATGCATATATGGAATAAATCATGAATTTTGGAAATCATTTCCATAAATTTTTCATAAAGTGGAAATTGTTGAAAAATACTAAAGTAAATATTCATGTTATGGATTTTTATTTAAAGTGAGAATGAAATATATTCTTTTACTATTAATTATTCGAAAAAGAATATTTATGAGATTTCTCACTAAATACATGAATATTTATCGACTGTTTTCCCTGTATTTGGAAATGGGAAATAAATACCTTTTTGGAAATAATTATTTAAATAAATGATTTAATTCATTTGATTTCCTTAAAGGTATTTTTATGAGAAAATGAATGATTTTATACCTTTATGGAAGTAATTGATGATTTTATTTATTTTATAAATTCCATAAAGGTGATGAGATGGTGAATAAAATGTATTGAGATGATTTTGGGAAAAATGTGAAAATGTTGGAAATTCATGAAAAGAGAAAATATATGAAATTGTGAGCCTTATGGATAAGCATGAAATATTTCAAATTAATTTTGAATAAAATCCATAAAGACTATGATACAAATTTTTATACTATTTTGAGACTTAGGCCCCAATTTCATGCTTACTGATTACTGTTACTGTCATGTGGCTGATTGACTCGCCAAATCATCAGCGGTCTCGGAATCACTTGGCAAGTGTACTCGAGGACCCTTTATAGATTATGGCCATTGATCTAACTGTATACTGTTACTGTGTCCCTTCGTGGATGATGATAGCATGATATGATGTAGGGTGATGCCTAGTCTCAACTTACTAATTACTGTTTACTGAAGGGACTTACTGAATCCTGTTTTACTGTACTGCACTGTGAATTACTGTTTACTGAACTAAACCGTATTGAAATACTATTTTATTGAACTGTACTGCACTAGAAAATACTGTTTTACTGAACTGTACGGTACTAAGAAATATTGTTTACTAAATTGTATCGTACTGATTACTGTTTACTGAACTGCACTGACAGTCACTATTTATTGAAAAAGGATATTATGAAAATGATTTCTAATATAGAAATAATTTTTGAACCGTTTATCCAATGATTTTGGATATTTACAAACTACTGTACTGAAAGTGACTGATTACTGTTTCTACAGTTTTATATCTACAATTCACTGTACTATTTGATCACTGAAATGTCACGTGTTTTGAACTGTTACTGAAGTGGTGGAAATTAAATGATTTATTCCATTTAGATTTATGGAAAAATAAATATTTTTCAGCATATAAATTTTATTGTATCAAACAGCATACGACTCCTTTACTGAGCACGTGGTTCGCTCACCCCCTTATCTTTTAACTTCCCAGATTAATTGCAAGGTTATTTTGAGGCCTCTCTCGGATAAATAAAGCTGTGAGTAAGCACACTGGGGCAAAGTGCGTTGAATTTTAAAGGTACCGTCACTTCTCCTATATATTCAGACACATGTATACAATACTACTTTATGACAAAATAGAAACAGGGGATGTAAAGTGTACGGAATATTGTAAAAATTTTATATTTTGAATTAATTAAATAAATAAATGTTTATCATTTATTACTGTATTGTGCAAGTGTTAAAACCATCACAAATAGCCCAACCAAAAAATTGTGTGTAAAATATGTTATTTACCGTACTGTGGACTATTACAGCAGTTCCTAGGATTGTTATGAAAATAAATAATCGTTTTATATAAATTATAAAGTAAAGACACTATAGACAGCCCAACCGTAAGTAAGTAAGGTTTAGGAAATGGTATTGTGAATTGTATATTAGTACGTGACATCTTACATCCATATAATTTGTTATTGAAGTTAGAACGAATGAGATTTACGCATCGCTTCTAAATGCCTTATGCTTGCTAGGTATAATCACTAGTATGATAATGATAAGTTAATTATTGGCATGGGTCGTTACAGAATCTGACATGGGACCTATCGAGACATCTATTATTCAAATTGAGACGAAACTTGATAGTATTAATATTTGTGGGGAATTACTAAGATGGTAAGAATCTACATCTCAAAATTCTTCCATTTGCACTTGTCTTGGAAAGCGTGCAATAAATTCAAAGATGACGATTGTGTCCATAGGTCGAAAAAACATTATGAATAACGGTCAACCTATTTTGACTTTGGACCAATAGACTATTACGTTCAAACCCTCGCATAAAGAAGTCTAACTCAGGTCTAATCTGTAGACTGAATCATTCGAAAATGTTAAAAATAATGCAAATGAGCAGTTAGTGGTAGTAATTTCACCGTTTTGAATGGTCAAAACCTATTAAAAGTCAAGGTTTTGACTAAATTATGTTAAATAAATATATTTGGCGTGGAAATAAAGATATTTTGAAAAGAAATTAAATATTTAAATAAATATTAAAACAGTTAGGATATAAAGGGAATTTTTAAATTTGTTAAGGGCATTTTGGTAATTTATCATAAAAGATATTTTTATTTAGAATTCTCTAGCCTTCTTCAACCTTAATGTTTGGCCACCACTTGAACAGAGAGAAAATCATGAGTTTTCTTAAGTTTTAGGGAGAGAAACCTTATAAAACCCTAACTTATACTTACCAAACCAAAAACTCACTAATCAAAAGTTTTTCATCTCATTAAACTCTACCACATACCTCAAAATCAGCCTTTGGAAAGGCCATTTGAGGGGTGAAAGATCCCCCTAAAGATTCAACCATAAAGAAAGGTAAGAGAGAGAAAATTCTACTTTTGCTCAATCAAATATATGTGATGTTTTAAGGTGTATTAAGCTTGTTTATGATGTTAATTTGCAACAAACCATGTATGTAGTCTTTATGGTTTCGACCAACATGGATTCATAGTGTTATCATGCTTAACCTCATGTGAAAATGATGTAGACTAATATAAAAAATGTGTAATGCATGAATACGGCTTTAAAATTTTGAAATGAAGAGTGTGGTGAGAGAAAGAGAATTCGGCCAAGAGGGGAAGTGTGGGTTACCATGCTCAGTTTGATAGATGAATGATTATAGAATATTGTATAGTGAAGTCAGAACCAAAAAAAGAAGCATTTTGACACTAGTTGTCGTTTTGGGGTCCAGTAACAAGTTGATCGATTATGTTGTTGTATTAAAAAAAATAAAAGATCTTTAAGTGTACTACATGTTTAGTAAAATGAGTAAGAATAATTGATTGCATTTGAATTGTTTTCTGCAGCTCCGAAGTAAGTTGGTGGAAATTGGAGTAAGCAAATACAAGCTCACTTACTTATGTTTTTGCTACTGTCTTGACTATACTAAACTGTATTCTGATTTGGATTGGTAAGGGATATATATTGAAGGCTTAGGGAATATATAGATTCGTAATATATATGACTGCATTAGTAATTGACTAATCGAAACTTTGCCTGTATTAGAAAAAATTAAAAGATCTTTAAGTGTACTACATGTTTAGTAAAATGAGTATGAACAATTGACTGCATTTGAATTGCTTTCTACAGCTCCGAAGTAAGTTGGTGGAAATTGGAGTAAGCAAATACAAGCTCGCTTACTTATGTTTTTACTACTGTCTTGGCTATACTGAACTGTATTATGATTTGGATTGGTAAGTGATATATATAGAAGGCGTAGGGATATATATATATATATATATATAGATTGGTAATATATATGATTGTATTAGTAATTGACTAATCGAAACTTTGCTTAATTGAACAATAAAATTGTATTAAGATCAATTGATTGGATTGTGTGACTTGAACTGTTTGACTGAAATGTGTAATTGATATTGTAACTGAATTGGTATTGAGAAACTAGATTTTGTGGTTATTGAACTGTATTTTAAGTGTAGGAGGGTTAGGTTAGATAGTATTGTTATGCTACCAAAATTTTGTAAATTGTTAGTGTGACTGAATAATGAGTTAGAGATATGATAACTGAACTAAATAGTAATCGAGCGTAAAGCTTTTTGGGTAGCTCGAGTTTGGTTTTATATTTACATATATTATCATTAATTTTATAGTTTTCAAAGGTATTTTAAAAGATTTAAGTGTTTTAAATAGAACTAATAGGATGTAGTGCATGCAGATAGGTCAATAAAATATTTTGACTACTTTTTACTTCACTAAAATGATTTTCTACTATAATTGTCTTTACAGAACCTAAATGTTTTCAAGAAATTGTTTTCGAATGAAATCAAATATTGTTTTAAATTGAACTATAGATTGACCGAAGATATGTTTTGATTGAACATTGCTTAATACAAAGTGTTCTGATTAGTTTATGAAATATATTATTGAAAGCTTTGAACTCCTAATTTAAAGTTAATGTTTTGAATATATTGGATTTCTAACACTGTTTTACTGAAAGTTTTGAATATCTGGCTGAAGTAAATATTTTGAATATTGTGAACTAATTGAAAGGGGTGTTTACTAAAAGTTCCGTTTATCTAATAGAAGCTAATGCTTTGAATGACTGAAATAAACTGGCTCTATTTACTGAAAGTTTTGATCGTCTGACTGAAAACAATGTTTTTGAATGTTTTAACTCGATTGAACATTTTGAATAGCTAACGATCTGTTTATTCTGATTTTACTCACTAAAATGAAATTTATTTTCTATTGAACAAAATGATTTAATTTCATGATTTTGTAACTATTTTAAGATGGATTTAAAATGAAACTTGATTCCCAAAAGTTTATATTTCAACTGTATTATTGTATTATGTTTTGAAAGCTTAAAGTATTGTTTTATTTTTTTCACGGGAATCAGGTAAATGTTTCGAGATTGTTGGCTCCCCATATTTGCCTTCGGGTAATCATGCCATACCGACTAAACTGTATTGTACTGTACAGTTTGTTGTTAGACCTTAAGCGAGTAAATAGCTACCTTTGTATCCCCTGCTCAGTGGTATTGTGGGGTGCATTGTTTGCTATTGACCCTAAGCAAGTCTTCAGTAGTCCTTAAGATGTCACTGGTTCCCTGACATTATATGGACACCACTGTTACTATAACCCTATGTCTAACTATTATGTTACTGTTACTCCCTATCGGGACTACTGAAATTGCATGATTCTATTAGGAGTTGAACTATTTGCTAAATTGTTTACTAAACTATTTACTGTACTGTTTATGAAACTATTTATTAAACGGTTTCGAAAACAGTTCAGTAAATTGTTCATTAAATTGTTTACCGAACTGCTTACTGATTGGTTTACTAAATTGACCATTAAGCTGCTTATTGACTAATTTACTAAACTGGCCATTGAACTGCTTACTGACCAGTTTACCATGTTGTCTATTAAACTGTTTACTGAATCGTTTACTGACCGATTTATTGAATTGTTTACTGAATGACTTTCTGAATGGTTTATTGAACTATGTACTGAAACTATTTATTGGACTATTTATTGAATTGTTTATTTATCAGTTCACTAAACTACTTACTGAGTGCTTACTAAAAGTACATATATACACTATTTATTTTGATCAAATTTAGAATTGTAAATGATTTGATAATGATTATTTACTATATAGTGTTGTCACTAAAAGATTGAAAAATTTTGACACTGATTCGATACGCAAGAATTCATTCTCTATAAAATTTTCACAGACTGTCTACAATCAGACGTAAGAACCATGATAAGTAAGGTGCTCTAATGCATCCTTTTGTACTCAGCCTCGTATCCCTAGCCTGTGATAACCGTAAATTTTTCATTTATTGAAAATTATTAATATTGAAAATTTAATAAAATAAATAAATATAATTATGAGATCTAAATATAGTGAATATTCCGTGAATTGAGGAAGTGACGGATTTTGGAAAATTCGAGTAAAGGAAAAATAATTTGGAAATAAGAAAATGAGGAAGAAATGAATATGATATATATTTATATAATTATATATTATATAAATATAATGTTAATACAAATACATATGTACTTAAATCATATAGAGTATATATTATTATACATTGGTATATATATGAATATATGTTATTTCATAAATTTAAATAGTACATATGTATATTTTATATATATATATATATATATATATACATATATACATATATAAGAAATGTAAATAGTATTTTACATTAAAGTTTGTATAAATATATATTGTAAATACAATATATATTGTAGTATTTCATTTATATAAATATATATAAATGTTAATTAATTTTAAAATGTATAAATAGATGTATATTAATATATATTGTTAGTATACAATATATATCTATAAAATATATATAGGAAATATATATATTAAACCTAATTAAATTGTGTATATATATATGTGTGTGTTTGTGTTATAATTATATTTATACATATTATATAAATATAATATATAAAAAAAATAAAAAATAAAAAGAAAAGAAAGATGGGAATCGGGAAAACCCGATTCCCTTTTCCCAAACTAGGCCAACGGCAGCAACCCATGCCGCCCTTGGCGAGAAAACAAGGAGGTGAGAGAGACAGAGCGGAGAGGCCTGCGAGATGATGAAGAGGAAGAGAAGGATCGCCGGTGACAGAGAAGGAATCGAGTGAAACAGAGGATGCGAATCGGAAGGAAAAAGGGAAATCGACGGTGCCGGTCGATTTAGGCACCGCCACCGCCACCAGCACCACTGCCGAAGGGAGATGTAGGTGAGAGGAGTAGCCGGTGGTGAAGGAAACGACGGAGGAAGGAAGAAAAATGGGAGAAAGGACCGAGACCCAGGCCAACTCGATCTGCCACCGTGCTGCCGAGCTAGGTTGAACGGAGACCACCAGCAGCTTCGTCGTAATGTCCGCCAGCCGTGGAGATGCCGAACCACCGAAGAATCGTCCACCGAAGGAGAACCGGCAGTGAGGGAGCTGGACTGGTCTGAATTGGTTCAGACCAGAAAATGGAAAAGGAAAAAGAAAAAGAAAAAGAAAAAGAAAAAGAAAAAAGAAAAGAAAAGAGAAAAAAAGAAGAAAAAGGAAAAATAAAGAAGGAAAAGGAAGAAAGAAAGAGAGAAAAGGGAATTTTCGAGAATTCGGGAAATCTCGGGAAATTTGGAAACTCAAAAATTACGGATAATCGGTAAGAATTCCGGAAATTTAATTAGAGTAAAAAAATTAAATAAATTAATTGGAAAAATTCTAAATTTTAGAATTTTAATTTCCAAAAAATTTCCTTGATGATCGAGCCGATGGAATCGGGCGAGGTGAACATGGGCACAACCTTCGAGAGGCAGTCGTCGACCCGAAACAGGTAAAGGATGCATGTGCAGCATTGTAAGGATATTCAGTCTGCATTGCTTTTCATCACGAAATATTTTATGAAAATATTGTGGTGATTTATCAGTTGGAAATTTGTGATGATATACTGGCTGGATTTATAAACTGTATTTTTCGTGCAGGAGGCTAGTCAATCGGCAGCTGTTATGCTGCTGAAAACTTTTAGAAAATTTCATAAAATCATATTAAATTATTTTATTTCAAGAAAATTGATATTCGATCACGAAAAACGAGAAAATCATTATTTTTCATAAAACATGAATATAATGAGATTTAATTTTAAAATATTCATGTTTTCGAGAATGGTGATAATGAAATCACCGAAAATTCTTGTGAAAGGTATATTACATGAAATATGAGACGAAAAATAAATAGAAATACAATGAATATTTTTATAAGTATTTTTATAAATATTTCTTAAATATTCACTAAATGATTTTTAACCTTTATGGTTTTCAATTATGAAATTATATATTTTATATATTCCATAAAGGTTATTTTATGAGAAAAACATAGTTTTGAGACTAGTTGGCCCGTCTATCATGCCGATATGTGATACGTGATATGTGATATGTGATATGCAACATGTGATATGTGATATGTAGTCCCGACCGACACCTGATCAGTGATCCGCCAAGGACAATTATAGACTATGGCCATAGATCTGACATGATTATTTTATATCTTCGGGTATTATTGCATGATAGGACTCGGTGGTTGCCACTGTCTCCATATATGATTTATGATATGTGATATGAAAATGTTTTTACGATATGTGACATGTTAAATGAATATGTTTCATGTGATATGAGAAGAAAATGAAATGATTTATAGCATTTTTCTAAAATGCTCATTTCAGTACTGTTTTTAGTACAACAAGATGATTTTCATATGACATGTAATATGAATATGTGATATGTTTTCAAAAAGGAAAGAGGAGGAAAAGAAATTTAATATTCTTATTTAAATTTTTGAATTGAATATTAGATTTAAACGATTTATATGTTAAACGAAAAAGATTTAAATAGCTTATTTCGCTATTTAAAGTATTGTACTAATTACTATTGTACAGTAAAACTGTAACATCCCGTTACCACATTTTTCACGTATTTCCATATAACTTTACCAGTTGGGCTGTCTGCGATACCATTAACATTCAAAATAACATTTATTTAATAACAACAGGATATGAAATTTCTTTTTCATATTTCCTTACATCTGACATCCCCTATTGTCTTTATTTCCATAAAGTAGTACTGTATACGTATGTCTGAAATGTAAAAGAGAAGAGACTGTACCTGTCATGTTTAACACCCATCTTGGAGCTACTTCTCTAACTCCGTGTCTTTTATATGTGGAGTTAAAACAAAGGGGTGAGCGATTCATACGCTCAGTAAAGGAGATATATGCTGCTTTATAAAACCAAAACTATATACCACAATATATTTGATTATCCCAAAATCATATCGAATATGAAAACAGTGGATATAGTAAACAGCATTCTCAATACACCACTTAATCAATGGCTAAACAGTTTACTTTAAAATGCAGTAAACAATACATAGGATTCAATATATCTTATCAATAAACAAAAATTGGTAAGTTGAGACTAGGCAACAAAATAAATCATGCTATCATCGTTCCCCCTTCCCCTTGCGAGAACGGAATATGCCGCTTTTGGGGTGCACCCGTAGGCCATCGCCCCTTACGACTATCTCTGATCTATGGCCATAATCTATAGTGGTCCTCGGGTCCACTTGCCAAGTGACCTCGAGACCGCTGATGACTTGGCGGGTCCATCAACCCTGTGACGCCCTGAGGTGCACTTATTGGTCCATTGACCGAGCCACCGCCCCAAGTAGGTCGCACAACTATATGAATAATAATGCATGAATACAAGGCCTAAAGTCTCAAAATCATTTTCATATCTTATGACAACCTTTAAGGGATTATTTCACCTACATTATCACTTACTCAAATGATCTAATTCCCAAAAAGGTTTAGGTTTTCTGTTTACAAAACCCTTGAAAACATTTCCAAAATCTCAACCTTTAAAACTGCTCGCCCACGGTCTGCTCACCTAATTGGCTCGCCCATGGCAGCTCGCCCAGTGCGGTGAGCTTGTGCTCGCCCGCCAACACTTACTTTTAAAAACAGAAAGCAAAACTGACTCGCCCTCAATGGCTCGCCCATTAGTTCATTGCACAAAAGGGTTCATATTTCTATTTTCAAAGATATTAAAATGGCTCGTTTTTATTTAAGAAAATACCATCGAAATCTGTTCGCCATGGTCAGCTTGCCCTTGTTGGCTCGCCCATGGTCAATCATCAGTGCGGGAATAAGTATTCACCCGTCACTTTCTACATTTAAACAAGAAACTGGCTCGCCCAAGACTTTATCAACGAAGGGGTCGCCCGCCCCAACTAAACATTATAAAGGGTTCGCCCATCAGTGGCTTGCCCGAATTTCTATTAAAATCAGGGTTACTCGCCCCAAAACAAACACAAAAGGGCTCGCCCGCCTTTAACCAATTCGTCCAGAAGATATTATAAAAAAAGTTATTCGCCCAAAACATCAGAGAAGTTTGGCTCGCCTGCCATTACCAGTTTGCTTAACAAACAACATAGGGATCGGCCTTTAGCTCGCCCAAATTAAAACAATTATCAAATAAATTCCTCAAACAATGCATGTCAGAAAACAAAACATTTAACTTCATGTTTTCATAAAATTTACTCCACAGGACATGCATCACTTCACACACATCTCCCTTACCTGATTACGAAGCCTTGCTTCGCCCTGCTTCCTGCTCGCCAATAGCCATTCCCAATTATTGGCTGCAAATAATATATAAATGCTATTAATATTTTCATTTCATATCATTTGGCGAGAGTGAGATAAATCAAATGACTACTCGCCCAACAGAGCTCTAACTAGCTCGCCCGACCAAGCTCACCACTCCTCAAATGGCTTACATGTGGGAGCTCGCCCTGCATTCAACTCGCCAAGCCCTTACTGATATAAATATGGGAGTTCGCCCATAAGTCTACTCGCCCAATGCCTTATGCATTTGAGTTCGCCCATTAATTCACTTCACTAGAATTGGGCGTTCTCGCCCTTTAAACACAGACTTTACCTTGGCGAGTTACTTATTATCTACTCGCCTTATTGGAGACTTCTGACTTCCAACGTGGGCGATCACTATAGTCGCCATTGTCGCCACTTATTCCATTATTTTCCTTGTTTCCATATTCTTTAAAGATCTAACTAAAACAATGTTGTATTCTATGTTTATTACTTCATAAAACATAGAAATCTATCATTGAGCATCAAGAACACCCCAGAAAGTATGAAACTCACCTCAACCAACTGTACTTCCAGAACAGCTTGCTTTCCAGAACAGCTTGGCCTCCTTTTGCTTATTCCTTCTGCTCATCACACTAAGGAGGAAAGGTTTGCAAGCTGGTTTATGTGTTTGGCCAACTTAAGGTTGAAGTCTAGTAAATCAAGCATGGTAGTGAAATGGAAGAAACAGAGAAATGGCTCTCGTGAAGAAGCTGGAGTTGGCTAACTCTGTTATCTTCAATTGTTTCTTCTTTTATAGCCGTGCCATCCAATCCAAAGCTACCGCCTGTCCCTTATCCTGTTTCTTCATTTATTTCACGTCTTTCATGCCTTAAATGCATGAAGGAAAAATTATACTGACAATAGCGTGAAAGTCTCCCTTTCACACGCCTTTTCCTCTGCTATTGACTCGTTTCTTTTCTCAACCAATAAGGCTAATTCCTTACTGACTTTAACATCTTCTCCATTCATTATCTTCAACCGTACGACTTACAAGTCAATTTTGGCTGCAAATTGGTTTAAATCTATTTTCACTTTGTCTACAAGTGTCACTCCAGTTCGCCAATCTCTATTTCAGTTCGTCAACCTTGAGATTTGGCAATTACGAGAATTTCCCTCTTCTTGGCAACCACATTGTGATTTGGCGAGTAGCTATTGCCTTTCTCGCCAACAAAGCTATCATCTTCACCTCTATATGGGCGATCACCTTACTCGCCCAATACATTATTTCACTGAAATTGCTCCATTCTCATCTCATGATAAGGAGCTTTTCAACTAAGTGGAAATCAATACTCTTTATTTATTTAATTTCCATTCTCACTTTTATGAAATTAGACTCTACAGTAGTGTAGAATCGGATCTTACGTTTTCTCCCCACCTTAAGAAATTTGGTCCTCCAAATTTCAACCAGGTCTATGAAAGGTAAGGTTCTGGATATTCATTATGCATGAGACTTTCAAATTCTCAAGTAGCCTCATACTACCATGAATCCCATCAAGAATTAATCTTAAATCACCATACTTTATCACAATGCTTTATCCCTCCGGTCCAAAATCCGTACTGGTTTCTCAACGTAACTCATATCCTCTCTAATCTCTAGGACTCATCTCGAATCACGTGAGAAGGATATGGATAGTACTTTCTCATCATTGAGACATGGAATACATTATGCACTCCTAACAACTCGGGAGGTAGTGCACATCTTTCATACGATCTAAGATCTCCAATCGATCCAATCGATCCAATACATTGGGAACTCACTTTCCCTCTCACTATGCATCCCAATGGTGAGACCTTAATATACATAATCTTTTATATATCTCAAGAAGTCTGTTCGACCAAGTCGAAAATAATTTTCGGTCTCCCATTTTCTCATGCTATCGTGGATTATATCGTCTGCTAAATAAATCCTTTCAAGTGCTATGCCTATACTCCCTTTGGCCATTATCATCAACAATTCTGCCAGGGTAGAGGATTATTCCAAGAGCCTATAAAATCAACTGCACACGCTCACACCATATCCTCGAGCGTCCATATCATACGCTCGGACTGTCTCTCAGTCTGCGGATAAACTGCGGTGTGAAACTCAATCGGGATCCCATAGCTTCCTGTAATCTCTCTTAATACTGAGATACGAAGCGGGACTCCCTATCAAATGTAATGCTCTCTGGAACACTGTATAACCTCACCATTTCCCTGACATATAACTTGGCCAAGGCATTAATTAGCTCAGTAAATTCTATAATCAAGGAATAAGCAGATTCTCTCGATATATCCACAACTATCCATATAGCATTTTACTCTTTTCAATTCTCACTTATTATAAGAAGTACCTCTCGTAGAGGTATTTTTCTTCCTTATCACATTCTCAACTCTTATTTATTCTCATTTCTAATATGAAACCACGAATATCTCTCTATACTCCTCATTGTCTCTAAGAGTACTGCCCGCCTCTTCAGGCCATCATCAATCATCCCTTTGGCGTTCTCCCGCACCCTAGGATTACTCTTTCAAGTGAGTTGGCGACCACCTAGTTCGCCCACATCTCACAACATGTTATTCGGTGTTGAGCGATCGCCCCACTCGTGGGTCGCCCATCCCGAATTTTCTCAAGGTCCTGAAGAATCTCAGGCGTCTTCTCTCAATACCAATTTACACTTCCTCAATTCTTTTATCATCCTTGAGAGTTAGTAACTCATCTATACTATTTATCACTTATCATCTCATTCAGTGCTAGTCGATTATAATTTGGTGACTATCATCTAGATAGTTTCAATCATTCGTATGTAATTGTCCCAGTAGTCTCTGAAATACCACGCACTCGCTCTCAATATATCTCGGAGCGTCCACACAATACGCTCGGATATTTATATCAATTTGAGGCGGTGCTAACAGAAAAATGTGGAATCCCAAAGCCTCTTGCTATTCTCTCAAAGCATATGGCAATTCGGGAATCCTTATCACATTTACTCACTCACTGGAACTTCACATACGTTCTCACTGTTCTATCCATATATATCGACTAAGGCACTCAAAACATCCCAAAACATGATGATGAAGTAAATTAATTTGGTTACACAATCCATACTCACTATTATATCCTCATGGTTCTTTCGGATTCTGTATCATCCCACCATGATTACTTCATGGTTAAACCATAACTGACATTCTTTTGCAAATCTTTATATTAACTGTCGATTACTTCTCAGGTAATCATTTTCCCCTCGATCACTTCTCTGGTCTCAAGTGATCATTCTATCTCTTATTCTCCTAGCACATGTAATGTCACTACTTGGAGAATATACTTGAGAGTATACTTTTACTCACATCAATTTCTGAAATTTAATTTTACTATCTTTCAGATTTTTCCTCACCACTTTATTTATACAAACCCATTCACATTCACATTCTCCCAATTTAGTATTGCATCACTAGCGTAGCAAATTCCACAAACTCTTCAACAATTCATTTGTGCTATACGGTTAAAACTCATAAATTTTATACCCCAATAGGCACACTTTAGCCTCACTAAAGTAGTAAAATCTTTTACTCAGACAATTTTAATGTCCACTTAATCAGTTGAGACCTCACGTCTCTAATGTACATAGTTCAATTAGAACTCATGGTCACTGATTTAACAATAAGGTTTTCCATACCTTATACAACAATATTGTTTATATTAATATACATATTTATTCTCTTTAATAATCATCCTAGTGGGCTCTAGGCACACATATAGGAAGGATACTACAGTCGGCTAGGGATCCAGATAGAATATGATAGGTATTTTAGAATACCATACTTGTTCCGGAACCTAGAAGCAACTGTAGAGAGTACTAATCCCATTATTTTCAAAAACGATATAATTTTCGTTTTCACCAGTTATATCAAACAGTTTATTCTTTACTCGTTTATCTCTTGAGTAATGTCTCAAGCTCTACTGATTCACTAGTAAGAGCTTACAAACAATTTCTATTTCAATTCACCAACCTCTAAGCTTGTCAACTAAATCTTGATGCCAACTTTATAATTTGGCACTTACGAGACCTTTCATTTTCTTGGCGATTACAGCTATTGTTCTGTTCGCCACATTATTTTGATTTACACCACAATTTATTGATCAGATTACTCACCATACTCTTTGGGCGATCATCACTAGAATTATTTAGGCGGTCAATATCCTCGCCCACTTTAGCAGTTCAGGTTATATTGGCGGACTCAAGTTTAGTTCTCGCCATCATCTAACTCGTCCACACCATTGGCGATCATACATTTGCACGCCCATTGGCGAGCTTTCCCAATGTAGTTCTCGCCAATCGAGTATTTCATATAAATTTCATAATATCTCGATTCTATGGATATCGTAACGGACCAGCCCAACCAGCCATGGCAACCCCCTTTTTGGGCCCATCGACAACGATTGCTGTGACAACGCTACTCATCCATACGGTTCTCTTTGGCGAATGCCTCGACGCCCCGGTCCTTCCAACCGTGCTCGAGTTCGCCCATCTCAAAGTTTTCTTTCCCATCCACGTTGACTCTAAACACTTGACTTCCTCAAATGTCAAGTCACTACTAATATTTATTCTCTTAAAACAGGAAGAGTATATAAATCCAGTTTTATCATAATTGATTTTACCTCATTTCTCACACAATTTACCTTTTAAATTCAGACCCCAAAATCCACAACAGGGTTGACTATCTCGCGACCTCTCATAGTTTGTACTCTGGATCGCCTTACTTGTCAATATATCAATGGGGTCCATAGTAGGGATCATCCTTTATACCATCAAATACTCATACTATTTCACCATCAATCTATTTTAAATGAATTTTGTCTTTTATTTTATAACTCAATTAAGACATTGCAATATAGGGTATATTCATAAATTTCCCTTTAATTCTCTCTCTTCGATATACCTCCAAACATGCGATCTTAGGGCTTATATGCTAATATTATCCCTTTTCATCTCAATATCATCATTTCAGGATCTTTGTTCGATATGGACAGAGAAGTCCTGGTGGGGCCCTCACCGAGTTCCTCACTGTACCTTACCGAATAGATCTGACATTATGATGATAAGATCGCTTATTTCATTCAAATTTACCGGATTATAATCTCTATTTATAACCCTTAATTCATCAAATTTCACCATATCTCAACACTTAACTCAAATTACAGTCACTTGACTCCTCTATACATTCAGACTACACAGTACTACAGGGGATGTTGACCTTTTTCAACACTTTCTATGCTAAAGGCATCAACAGACATCAGACCAACCCAAGCTCTGATATCATTAAATCTGTAACATCTCGTTACCACATTTTTCACGTATTTCCATATAACTTTACTGGTTGGGCTGTCTGCGATACCATTAACATTCAAAATAACATTTATTTAATAACAACAGGATATGAAATTTCTTTTTCATATTTCCTTACATTTGACATCCCCTATTGTCTTTATTTCCATAAAGTAGTACTGTATACGTATGTCTGAAATGTAAAAGAGAAGAGACTGTACCTGTCATGTTTAACACCCATCTTGGAGCTACTTCTCTAACTCCGTGTCTTTTATCTGTGGAGTTAAAACAAAGGGGTGAGCGATTCATACGCTCAGTAAAGGAGATATATGCTGCTTTATAAAACCAAAACTATATACCAAAACATATTTGATTATCCCAAAATCATATCGAATATGAAAACAGTGGATATAGTAAACAGCATTCTCAATACACCAATTAATCAATGGCTAAACAGTTTACTTTAAAATGCAGTAAACAATACATAGGATTCAATATATCTTATCAATAAACAAAAATTGGTAAGTTGAGACTAGGGAACAAAATAAATCATGCTATCATCGTTCCCCCTTCCCCTTGCGAGAACGGAATCTGCCGCTTTTGGGGTGCACCCGTAGGCCATCGCCCCTCACGGCTATCTCTGATCTATGGCCATAATCTATAGTGGTCCTCGGGTCCACTTGCCAAGTGACCTCGAGACCGCTGATGACTTGGCCGGTCCATCAGCCCTGTGACGCCCTAAGGTGCACTCATTGGTCCATTGACCGAGCCACCGCCCCAGGTAGGTCATGCAACTATATGAATAATAATGCATGAATACAAGGCCTAAAGTCTCAAAATCATTTTCATATCTTATGACAACCTTTAAGGGATTATTTCACCCACATTATCACTTACTCAAATGATCTAATTCCCAAAAAGGTTTAGGTTTTCTGTTTACAAAACCCTTGAAAACATTTCTAAAATCTCAACCTTTAAAACTGCTCGCCCACGGTCTGCTCACCTAATTGGCTCGCCCATGGCAGCTCGCCCAGTGCGGTGAACTTGTGCTCGTCCGCCAACACTTACTTTTAAAAACAGAAAGCAAAACTGACTCGCCCTCAATGGCTCGCCCATTAGTTCATTGCCCAAAAGGGTTCATATTTCTATTTTCAAAGATATTAAAATGGCTCGTTTTTATTTAAGAAAATACCATCGAAATCTGTTCGCCATGGTCAGCTCGCCCTTGTTGGCTCGCCCATGGTCAATCATCAGTGCGGGAATAAGTATTCACCCGTCACTTTCTACATTTAAACAAGAAACTGGCTCGCCCAAGACTTTATCAACGAAGGGGTCGCCCGCCCCAACTAAACATTATAAAGGGTTCGCCCATCAGTGGCTTGCCCGAATTTCTATTAAAATCGGGGTTACTCGCCCCAAAACAAACACAAAAGGGCTCGCCCGCCTTTAACCAATTCGTCCAGAAGATATTATAAAAAAAGTTATTCTCCCAAAACATCAGAGAAATTTGGCTCGCCCGCCATTACCAGTTTGCTTAACAAACAACATAGGGATCGGCCTTTAGCTCGCCCAAATTAAAACAATTATCAAATAAATTCCTCAAACAATGCATGTCAGAAAACAAAACATTTAACTTCATGTTTTCATAAAATTTACTCCACAGGACATGCATCACTTCACACACATCTCCCTTACCTGATTACGAAGCCTTGCTTCGCCCTGCTTCCTGCTCGCCAATAGCCATTCCCAATTATTGGCTGCAAATAATATATAAATGCTATTAATATTTTCATTTCATATCATTTGGCGAGAGTGAGATAAATCAAATGACTACTCGCCCAACAGAGCTCTAACTAGCTCGCCCGACCAAGCTCACCACTCCTTAAATGGCTTACATGTGGGAGCTCGCCCTGCATTCAACTCGCCAAGCCCTTACTGATATAAATATGGGAGTTCGCCCATAAGTCTACTCGCCCAATGCCTTATGTATTTGAGTTCGCCCATTAATTCACTTCACTAGAATTGGGCGTTCTCGCCCTTTAAACACAGACTTTACCTTGGCGAGTTACTTATTATCTACTCGCCTTATTGGCGACTTCTGACTTCCAACATGGGCGATCACTATAGTCGCCATTGTCGCCACTTATTGCATTATTTTCCTTGTTTTCATATTCTTTAAAGATCTAACTAAAACAATGTTGTATTCTATGTTTATTACTTTATAAAACATAGAAATCTATCATTGAGCATCAAGAACACCCCAGAAAGTATGAAACTCACCTCAACCAACTGTACTTCCAGAACAGCTTGCTTTCCATCTCATGTTGGCCTCCTTTTGCTTATTCCTTCTGCTCATCACACTAAGGAGGAAAGGTTTGCAAGCTGGTTTATGTGTTTGGCCAACTTAAGGTTGAAGTCTAGTAAATCAAGCATGGCAGTGAAATGGAAGAAACAGAGAAATGGCTCTCGTGAAGAAGCTGGAGTTGGCTAACTCTGTTATCTTCAATTGTTTCTTCTTTTATAGCCGTGCCATCCAATCCAAAGCTACCGCCTGTCCCTTATCCTGTTTCTTCATTTATTTCACGTCTTTCATGCCTTAAATGCATGAAGGAAAAATTGTACTGACAATAGCGTGAAAGTCTCCCTTTCACACGCCTTTTCCTCTGCTATTGACTCGTTTCTTTTCTCAACCAATAAGGCTAATTCCTTACTGACTTTAACATCTTCTCCATTCATTATCTTCAACCGTACGACTTACAAGTCAATTTTGGCTGCAAATTGGTTTAAATCTATTTTCACTTTGTCTACAAGTGTCACTCCAGTTCGCCAATCTCTATTTCAGTTCGTCAACCTTGAGATTTGGCAATTACGAGAATTTCCCTCTTCTTGGCAACCACATTGTGATTTGGTGAGTAGCTATTGCCTTTCTCGCCAACAAAGCTATCATCTTCACCTCTATATGGGCGATCACCTTACTCGCCCAATACATTATTTCACTGAAATTTCTTCATTCTCATCTTATGATAAGGAGCTTTTCAACTAAGTGGAAATCAATACTCTTTATTTATTTAATTTCCATTCTCACTTTTATGAAATTAGACTCTACAGTAGTGTAGAATCAAATCTTACAAAAACATGAAATGAGTTTTAAATGAGAATGGTGATGATTTGACTAATATTCTTTTCAAAGAATCTATGAATATTAGTTATTTTATTTAAATGCTTTATTTTATAAAAGCATTATTTTGAAAAGAATACGAAAACGATATGAAATAAAAGAGAAAAAAGGATTAAAATTCCAAACGAAAAGGAAATTATTCTCTACAGTTGCTTCTAGGTTCCAAGACAAGATGGATATTTCAAAATACCTACCTTACTCCATCCGGATCCCTAGCCGACTATAGTATCCTTCCTATATGTGTGCCTAGAGCCCCTATAGGAAAAATGAAAAAGTTTTTCAGCATATAGATAGCTGAATATCAAGTGAGGCATATAATTCCCTTACTGAGCCGTGGTTTGCTCGCCCTTTAATTTTAACATTTCAGGTTTTCGAAGATTGAGAGTCAGACTTCTAAAGGATTTTGGCTGTGCATTTAGGGACGATGCGACAGCTTGATTTATTAATAAGGTATGATCATTTATTTTCTGTAATTAGACTTATCGATAGTATCACTTTCTTGTGAAGTAAAATAGGGGATGTAATTCATATTATAATTTTATATGAAATTGTTTATATGTAAAAGAAAAGTAAAGTATCGCAGACAGCCCAAGCAAATAAGATGTATAGAAAAAGGTGAAAAATAAGGTTACGAGCTGTGACAGATTTAATGGTATCAGAGTAGGGTTGGCCTGACGTCTATCGATACTTTTGGAAAGAAAATGTGTTGAAAAGGTTAACATCCCATGTAGTACTGTATAGTTTAAATACATAAAGAAAATAAATGATTGCAAATTGAATTAAATGTTTTAAAAGGGAGTGAGCATTATGAACTAAAGATGTCAAAAAGGGAAAATAGCTCTAGAGATTATCTGAAATGGTGATCTTATAGTCTAAAAGAAGGTCGGTTCGGTAAGGAACATAAATAGACTTGGTGAGGGCCCCACCAGTACTTTTTTATCCAAATCGAACTGAGACCTAAAAGTGCTGATACAAAGGAGGGGAATGAAATATCATCATTAAATAGACCTTAAGATCACCAATTGAAGGTATTTTAAAGAGAGAGAATATTTTTAGGAAAAAATGACCTAAATACCCCTACCTCCAAAATTTTACATTGAGTCATAATAGACGAACAGAATTTTGAATTAACTGATTTGATAGAGAAATTGATGAGGTAAAGATGCATTACATGCAAATTAATCCAATTATGGATCTTAGTGGACTTCTCTATCGAAATTAAACAAGATCTTATATTGCTGATATTAGTATGAGAAAGGATACTATCAGCATATAGATAAGAAGATCTTTGGTTAAATGTATATTGAGGAGAAGGAAATAAATGTGAAATGATGAAAATGCCCCTATGTGGGATTATGTTTTGAATAGTGACAAACCAAGTCGATTTTGAATCTATTGATAGTAATGGAGTTATTTATGGCATAAAATATATGTAAAACGATCCCGATTTTTTAGTCCTACCTACACTTAGATGATGGATGCAACCCGAAATGTTTATAGTGGAAAGTCGCAGGATGATTGGCCTTATTATTGATTTTTAAGGGTCGGAACTAAAAGTGTATTAACGGGATATTATTACGGGATCGTTGGATATGATGAAAAGTGAAATGATTACTGAAGATGACTGAGGAAGAGATCAGTATAGATGATGAAATCCATAGTAGTACGGTTAATTCCGGTTCTATGCTTTTATTCTATTTTCTAAGTATCAAATGGATATTTATGGAACTGGAATATTTTGAAATATGTTTTATAGAATAATGTAATGTATGGAATATATGTAATTGGACAATATGCATAAGGACAGTAAGTGAAGATAAGAGATAAGGAAGATAATAGCTAATCTGAATTATTAAATGAAAATGATTGTAAAAGTAAATTACAGTAATAATAAATTGGTTAGCTGTAAAAGGTGTTAATTAAATTGTTATACTTAATCCAACATATAAATTAAGATGATCGATATGCTGTGAAGTATGATTAACTAAATGAATCAAGGTGGAGTATGTGTTAAAATGATTTGATTATTAAGTGTCTCTGCCTTGAAGATGTACAGTGAAATGATATGACACATAGATGAAATGTCCAAAATGATAAGAGATGAATGATTAAAGAAAGCATCTAATGAGATTCTCGATAAATTTTCAGAGTAATATAGATTGAGAGATCGGGTTAATATTGACTCGATTATTAATATGAAATCTATTTTACGCTTATATCGGAGAACATAGAAGAATCCGAAAAGCTTAGGAAAATAACTCTGAAAAATTAGTGAATAATGAAATTTACTTATATGAGGATAATTGATGGAAATACATATGATATGATGAGAGGATGAAATATAAGAGGTATTAAATTCCTATTATATAATAAAGTTCTTATTAAGAATGAATATTCGTCTGTATGAAATTGACGCTTTAATTGATTTAATCAGAGGTGTGTAAGGAGTTCATAAGAGTAATCTCTGTACAAGGCGTCATCAAATGAAAAGTTGGAAATTGATGGTCATAAGATGACAATGATTAAATCTCGATAAAATTTTTTATGAGTTCCTATTGAGGTTTACAAGGTTAATGAAGTACCTTGTGAGGTATATAAGTCGAATGAATGAGGCATCCATATAAGGATAAAGTGATGAGATATCGATACAGTCTAAGACATTAATGGAAAATGAGCAGCATAGTGATATAACCCCGCAGACTCTTAAAGACAGTGAATTATATGTTAAGTATGGCAAATAGAAGATTTAGCTAGACAGTATCTCTTCCTAAGACATATGATCTTGAATGACAGAGCGATGGGGATCTGTCTATGATAAAGAGATAATGATTGAGATACGAAATGTACTAGGTCTAGCTAAATATTATTGCCAGTTTATGGAAGATTTATCAAGTTAGCTACTCTACATATGAGACTTAAAATTAAATAAGTTCAAGTTAGTGGATGAATAAATGTAAAGATGGTATACAAAAGGTTAAAAGAGTTTAATAGTGGAATATTTTACCACTGAGGAAAAGTGACTGAAATGATGATAAAGGAAAAGATGAATATGAAATAAGAGGATAAGTACATGATGAAGAGGGAATACGAATATGAAGTAGTTCCCGAATTTAAAGAAAAACTAAAAGTGATTTGGCGGTTATCACATGATTTTGGCGGTTATCACATGATTTTGGCTAGATGTAAGATCGAGCCAAAACTCGATAAAGGAGTAATCATACTCAAAGGAGTAAAGAAATGATTTACATTTTACTGCCAGTTATATAAATGGAAAAGGATATATGTATATACCACCTCGAAATGATGGAAATAGTGAGTTTATATGGATAATGAGATGATTAAATTGATAATTATAGATTTGGTGGTGAAGTCAATTAATGAGAAGATTAAATTATAATTTAATTATGCCATTATCGAATCTAAATTTTCAAAAGAGTATAATTTCAAGTATATTCAAAAATTAATGTGATAATGAATATACCACAAGAATAAAAGAGGTAATAAGAATGTTATATGAAAAGACGATATCAAGAGAAAATAATTGTCTCCTGATTCAATTATGGTAAAAGATGGTAAATAGTAAAGTGTGCAAATGTAACGACCCGTTACCACATTTTTCACCTTATTTTACACAACTTATCCGGTTGGGATGTCTGTGGTACTCCACTTGTATTAACTGTTAAACAATTTTACATAACATTGTTTATATTATACACATCCCCGATCTTAATTAATTAGATAAGTAGTACTGTAAACATGTCTAAATACAGAAAATAAATGATCATACCTCATATAAATCAGTCGGTCTGTCACATTGTCCTTTGTGTACAGCCGTGATCCACAACCATTGGATCTCACAATCATTAAAAATCTGAAATGTTTAAAATTAAGGGGTGAGAAAACCACGGCTCAGTAAGAGAGTTATATGCTACACTTGATATTCGGTTAACTATATGCTGAAAATATTTTTCAGTTTCTTTTAAATCTTCCAAGCTGGCTCTAGGCTCACATGTAGGAAGGGCACTATAGTCGACTAGGGATCCAAATAGAGTAAGGTAGGTATTTTAAAATACCTAACTTGTTCCGGAACCTAGAAGCAACTGTAGAGAGTACTAATTCCGTTGTTTTCAAAACTATATAATTTTCGTTTTTTTTCCACGGAGTAAACCACTTATTTCTTTTCACATTTAGTATACTTTAAAACACATGATAGTTCAATAGTAAAACAGTGGTTTACTTCTCTTCTATTCAATACAGTAAAAACACGTGACAGTACAATGATTTGTTAATATCCAATCATTGGATAGTTACTTCTTCGATTGTTTCTATCTTAGAAATAATTCTTATGTTATTCTTTTAGAATAAACATCTATTTCTCTTTTCAAATCAGTAACCGTATCGTACAGTTTAGTAAAACAGTATGTGCAGTATTCAGTAAAACAGTATCTCGATACGGTTCAGTCAGTAACAGTAAACAGTAGCTACCAATTCAGTAAATAGTATATGGTAGCTTTCAGTTCAGTAAATAGTAAATGGTAGCTTTCAGTTCAGTAAAACATTAATCAGTGGCTACCATTTCAGTGTACAGTACAGTTCTGTAAATAGTAGTTTGGTACAATTTTTCATCAGTAAACAGTAAAAAGTACAGTAGTTCAGTACAGTAAACAGTACGGTAAACAGGATTCCATAAATCCTTTCAGTAAACAGTAAATAGTAAATGAGACTAGGCATCACCCTACAATTATATCATGCTATCTCGTCCACTAGGGACACAGTAACAGTAATAAGATCTATGACCATGATCTATAATATGTCCTCGGTGTACGCTTGCTAGGCAATAATCCGGGATGCTGATGACTAGCTGGTCAATCAGCCACGTGACAGTAACAATATATGTGATGCATGAAGCTCGGGGCCTAAGTCTCAAAACAGTGTAAAAATCGTACCTTAGCCTTTATGGATTTTAAACACTGTAAATCAAATATCCATAAGGCTCACATGAAAATATAATCACATTTATGAAATTTATAAAATAAATAACATTTTTTCAAATTATTTCATAAGGGTATATATCATGTTTTTCATATGATGAAGACAGTTTTGCAAAATCATCACTGAAAATATAAAAGGGCAAAACTGTCTTTTTTTATCGTAAAACACATGCACGCTTTTTCGCCCATTCAATCAAAAACATAGTTTTATAATTATCGGAATTCAAATAAATTATTTTTATAATTTATGAAAATAAAATATTTATTTTCCAACTTTAAATTCCCATCACCATGTTTTCTTCTAAAAACAAGTGTAGAGACCTCTAGTCTTGAAATCATAGTTGTTCATCATTTCATAACATTTATGGAATTTTCATAATTAATTATTTTCATAATTAAAACCATAATGGTTTTATATGAAATCAAGTGAATATTTAAGAATATTTATAAAATATTCACTTCAGTCTCTTTTTTATTTTCATCTCGTTTCACGTGAAATATCACCTACCGGGTGAATTTTCAGTAATTTCTTTTTCACCATTCTCGAAAACATGAATATTTTAAAATCAAATATCATTATATTCATGTTTTATGAAATTTACTTGATTTCTTGATTTTCGTACCTGAAAATTGTTTCACATGAAATCAAATCATTTATTATGATTTTCGGCAATTTTTGGTAAATTTCAGTAATTTTTCGGCAGTATAACGGCTTCTGATTTGGCTAGCCTCCTGCACGGAAAATACAGTTTATATTTCTCAACTGGTATTTCACCACAATTTGAAACCGATAAATCACCACAAATTTCAAAACTAATCATTATAAATTGCATTTATAAATTAAATGCATAGTTTAAAACATGGGGCCGAATATCCTTACAGGCGTCACATGTCTCCCTTACCTGTCTCGGGTCGGCGACTGACTCTCGAAGGTCGCGCCCTTGTTCACCTCGCCCGATTTCATCGACTCAATCATTGAGGGAATTTTCATAGGAATTTGAATTCTAAAAATTAGAATTTTTCCATAATTATTTAAATAATTTAACACTTTTTGGGATTTCTTACCGATTCCCGTAATTCTCGGGATTTCCCATAATTTTTGAATTCTCTGGAATTTTTCAAATTCCTGGAATTCCTTTTTCTCTTTCTCTTTCTCTTTCTCTTTCTCTTTCTTCTTTTTCTTCCTTCTTTCTTTTTCTCTTTTGTTTTTTCTCTCTTTTTTTTTCCTTTCCTAGCCGAACCGGTCACCCCCCTTCACTGCCGATTCTTCTCCAGTGGTTGGTTCTCCGGCGGTTCAGTGGCTCAGCAGTTGGCCGGCACCACAGCGAGTCTGGATCTAGCTTCCGTTCATCCTGAATCGGCGGCACGGCGGTGGATAAACTCGATCTAGGTCGGCCTCCTTTTGTCTCTTCGTCGGCCCTCCTCCGCCGTTCTCCGCTTGACCGGTGGCCTTCCACGTCTTCCTCTTCCTCCGGCGAAGCTTCGGTGGCAGTGGCAGCAGCTAATTCCGCCGGCACCACCAAATCCCTTTTTCCATTTTCTCTCGGCTTCCATCGGAAATTCCCTACAATTCACCTCTTTTCTTTCCTTTCTTCTACAGTCATTGGCCTCCCTCTCTTTGCCGGTGCCATCTCTTCATTTTTCCCTCATCGGTAGTGGTAGCTCCGCCACCGTCTTCCCTGGCTGGGAGGGTGGGGATCCTTCCCCGATCCTTCCTTTCCATTTTCTGTTTCTTGCTATTTTTAGTATATAATTATACTATATACTATAAAATATATTTTATACATATAATATATACTATATATTATACATATATTATTTTATATATAATATACTACAATATATATTATATATAAAATACATGTATATTGTATATTACAAAATATATATCTAGTAGTATATATATGTATATTTATATATTTTTAATTAAATAACCTTTATATATATTTTCTTAAACTTTAATGTAAATTACTATTTACATTTCTTATATATGTATATATATTTATATATATACATAAAATATCATATTTACATACATATGTATTATTTAATTTCGTCAAATATTATATATATACACATGTATACCAATGTATACTTATATATTACCGTATAGTATTTTAAATACATATGTATTTGTATTAAAATACATTTATATAATATATAATTATATAAACATATTTCCTTTTTTTTTCTCATTTTCTTATTTAATTTGGATTTTTCCATTATCCAAATTAAATTTCCTCTTTTATCATTTTCCATAATTCTCATCTTATTTTTCCGATTTAATTTTCCTTCACTCAGATTTCCACCATCCGTTCCTTTCTCAATTTCGGGATTTTCACCAATATCCCGTTCTCACAATTTTATTTATTTATTTCATTATATTTCCAATATCAATAATCTCCAATAACTGGAAAATTTACAGTTATCACATCCTCCCTACCTTAAGAATTTCAATCCTCCGAATTTAACTTAAGTCCAAAGGTGGTACATTTCGTATACTTACGACTTTTGTCCTTTAGGTCATCCCCCAAGTGATACTGCCAGTACACTTTTAACATCAAGAGTACTTTAGACCACTACATGCTGTCTTTTCATCATATATGTCTATACTCCCGTAAGTTCATTTCTCAATTTGGGAGTTATTTATTTATACTCTTTTCATATAAGAGTCCATTCACAGTATTTTTCATGTCACAGCCGATCTATGCTATTCATCATTCATTTTTCTCACTTAGTGCCAAGTCGACATAATTTGGTACTATCATGTACTCATGTCAATCAGTTGTATGTAATTGTCCCATTAGCTTTCATATCACATGCATCTGCTCTCTCAATATATCTTGAAGCGTTTCAACATTATGCTAAGATATGTACATCAGTACGGAGCGATGCTATCAATACACTTGGAATCTCGAAGCCTTTTGCTATTCTCATTAAGCATATGGCAACTCAGAGACTCCCATTACCTGCCATGCTTACTGGAACTGTACATATACATTTACACCATTTCATGCTCAAACTTAGATTATGGCACTAGAGAATCCAGGATTTTAAAAATGGAAAGTTATCCCATTAGACCATTAGTCATTGATCACTTCCATATTCTCATATTCCTTTTGGACTCTTTGTTGTCCACCATATTCAATTTCACATTTTTTCTCTCAAGGCTGCATCTCACTTGCAGACTTTACTATTGATCACTCTTATAGAAGTAACTCATGAGACAATCATCTTTTTTCATGTAGTATGGTCATTACATCCCTTTTCATAATTTCGATTCTACTATTGAATCCTTAAATTATCTCTTGAATCATCATATTGTTTATGCAATTCCACTGCTTCAAAGTGTGGATATCATTTTTGGTTCCATTTGCATAACTGGCAGTATAATGACACGTGTCATTCATCTTACTCCTTTGAGTACCATTTATTCCATCTATTGAGATTGGCTTAATCTTACATCTCGCTACTGTCATGTGATAACCAACCTAAATTCACCTTTAATCTTAATTTCGAGAACTAGTTCCTATTGGTGTTCTCTTCTCATCATGCACTTACTTTCTTATTCTACCTTCACCCTTTGCTTTCATCATTTCAGTCGGTTTTATTAAGTGGTATGGTACTCTACAATTAAAATCTTTTAACATTCCGCATACCATCTTTTCTTCACCCTTATTCATTTACCGACTTTAATTTCTTTAATTAGATCTCATCTATTGAGCAGCTGGTCCCATCACTCTTCTATAGCTAGCAGTAGTATTTGGCTAGACTCATTACTTTCGTATCTCAATCATTATCTTCATATCATAGAAAGGTTCACTGTTATCCTATCATCTCGAGATCATATACCTCAGAAAGAGACACTGTCTAGCCACATCTCTTATTTGCCAATCTTAACTTATAGATTGCAATCTTTAAAATTCCGTGGGATCATATAACCAAGCTGCTCATATTCCATTTATGTCTTTAACTATTTCGACATTTTGCCACTTATCTTTGTATGAATGCCTCGATCATTAAGCTTATGTATATATCACAATGTATTTCATTAACCTTGTAAACCTCAATAGGTACTCGTACAACTCATGTCAAGTTCCCATCATCATCTTACTAACATCAGTCTCTAACTTTTCTCAAACGATGCTTTATACTGAGGCTAGTCTTATAAACTTCTCATGCCTCTCAAATCAGATCCATAAAGCTTCCATTTCATCATGTAGATGAATATTTGTTCTTCATAAGAACTTTATGAATTAGGTAGGATGTAATACATCCTTTTCATTCATCTACATCTCAATATCATCTATGCTTCTCTCATTTACACTTATACAGATAACGTCATTATCCTTAAATTTATGTTATCTGTATTTCCATAAATCACACCTTTACAAGTGAGTTTCATTATTCACATATTTTCCAAAGTTATTTTCTTAAGCTTTTCGGATTCTGTCTAAATTCTCTGATATAAGCTTAGAATTAAATTTCATATCCACAATCGAGTCAATGTTAGCTCGATTTTTCCAATCTATATAACTCTGAAACTCTTATTGGGAATTACATCTGATACTTTCTTTAATCACACATCTCTTTTATCATTTCGGACATTTCATCCTCATGTCCTGTCATATTCACTCTATATCCTCAAGGCAGAGACATTTACTATTCAAATCATTTTAATTCATACTCTACCTTGATGTCATTGTTTACTCATACTTTACAGCATTACGAATCTCATTCTAGTAAGCTGTATCGAGTACAACAGTTATCAATACGTTTTACAGCTAACCAATTCAATTCAGTTATTCACTTTAAGATCAAGTTCATTTAATAAAATCAGATTTAATTCCCTTGAGTATGTTATCCACAAGGTTTGAACCCTGGTACCCTTACGTACCTAGTTCCTTACGCTCGTATTACCATTGAAATAATTTAAGAGTCCCACCCATTTCGTATCAACTGTCGGCGAGCATCCCCTAGACGATCCTTTCGCCCCAAGTTTACCCTTACAAGTGAGTCGGCGATCACATAGTTTGCCCGCATCTCACAACACATGATCCACTACGGGTCGCCCATCATTGAGTCGCCCATCACAGTTCTGTCTCAAGGGTCCTGAAGAACTTAGGTTAGCTGTCATCTTCTTCTGTTTATCACTTTACTATTCTTGTGCATATTCTCCACTTTACAATACTCCATACAGTACATCAATTTGCAATGCATGTCTCCAAATGCTTCGATTCTATAAATAAATATTATACCTCAAAAATAGTATAAGTGTACAGAACCTCGATCAATCGTACTGTTATGGATTTCATTATCTGTACTATCTACTTTCTCAATCAATTTCTGCATTCATTTAACTTTCATAATATCCACGATCCTGTAATCTAAGTGTCAGTGGAATCAGTAATAGGGATCGTTATATTAATATGACATTCTCTATGCCATTAATAACTCCATTACTCTCAATGGATTCAAGATCAACTTGGTTTTATAACTATTCAAAACTTCGCCCAACATAGGGGCATTTTCATCATTTTGACATTTATTTCTTTCTCCTCAGTATACATTTGAATCAATGAACTGATCATCTATGTGCTGATAGTATCCTTTCTGATACTTATACCATCAATTTAGATCTCATTCGATTTCGATAGAGAAGTTCACTGTAATCCACAATTAGATTATTTTGATCGTATTTCAGCCTTATATCATCAATTTCTCCATCAGATCAATCAATTCCAACCTCTGTTGGTCTATTCTGACTCCCTGAAAAATTTTGTAAGCAGGGGTATTTTGGTCTTTTTTGGCCAAAAATTTTCTCTCTTCAAATTACCCTCAATCAGTGATCTTAAAGTCTATTTAATGATGATATGTCATTCACCTCCTTCATACCATCATTTTCAGGCCTCAGTTCGATCCGGACGGTAAAATACTGGTGGGGCCGTCACCGAGTCCTTTCGGTTCCTTACCGAACAGGCCATCATTTAGATTATAAGAATCATCAATTTTTAGGTAATTTCTGAGCCTATTATTTCTCTTTAATATTCTCAATTTGCGCTTTCTCACTCCCTTTGAATTATTTTACTCAATTTACAATCATTTATTTCTCTATGTATTCAGACAACACAGTACTACCGCGGATGTTTAAGACTTTTTCTTCCAAAAATATTCATAGACATCAGGCCAACCATGCTCTGATACTATTAAATCTGTAACGACCCATTACCATATTTTTCACCTTATTTTATACAACTTATCCGGTTGGGTTGTCTATGGTACTTCACTTGTACTAACTGTTAAACAATTTTACATAAGATTGTTTATATTATACACATCCCCGATCTTAATTAATTAGATAAGTAGTACTGTAGACATGTCTAAATACAGAAAATAAATGATCATACCTCATATAAATTAGTCAGTCTGTCACATTGTCTTTATGTACAGTCGTGATTAATAACCATTAGATCTCACAATCATTAAAAACCTAAAATATTTAAAATTAAGGGGTGAGCAAACCACGGCTCAGTAAGAGAGTTATATGCTACACTTGATATTCGGTTAACTATATGCTGAAAATATTTTTCAGTTTCTTTTAAATCTTCCTAGCTGGCTCTAGGCCCACATGTAGGAAGGGTACTACAGTTGGCTACGGATCCAGATAGAGTAAGGTAGGTATTTTAAAATACCTGACTTGTTCCAGAACCTAGAAGCAACTGTAGAGAGTACTAATTCCGTTGTTTTCAAAACGATATAATTTTCGTTTTTTCCACAGAGTAAACCACTTATTTTTTTTCACATTCAGTATACTTTAAAACACGTGACAGTTCAATAGTAAAACAGTGGTTTACTTCTCTTCTCTTCAGTACAATAAAAACACGTGACAGTACAATGATTTGAAAATATCCAATCATTGGATAATTACTTCTTCGATTGTTTCTATCTTAGAAATAATTCTTATGTTATTCTTTTAGAATAAACATTTATTTCTCTTTTCAAATTAGTAACCATATCGTACAGTTCAGTAAAACAGTATATGCAGTATTCAATAAAATAGTATCTCGATACGGTTTAGTCAGTAACAGTAAATAGTAGGTACCAATTCATTAAATAGTATATGGTAGCTTTCAGTTCAGTAAACAGTAAATGATAGCTTTCAGTTCAGTAAAACAGTAATCAATGGCTACCATTTTAGTGTACAGTACAGTTCTATAAACAGTAGTTTGGTATGGTTTTTCATCAGTAAACAATAAATAGTACAGTAGTTCAGTACAGTAAATAGTACAGTAAACAGGATTCCATAAATCCTTTCAGTAAACAGTAAACTGTAAGTGAGACTAGGCATCACCCTACAATTAAATCATGCTATCTCGTCCATTAGGGACACAGTAACAGTAATGAGATCTATGGCCATGATCTATAATATGTCCTTGGTGTACGCTTGCTAGGCGACAATCCGGGACGCTGATGTGTAGTTGGTCAATTAGCTACATGACAGTAACAATATATATGATGCATGAAGCTCGGGACCTAAGTCTCAAAACAGTGTAAAAATCGTACCTTAGCCTTTATGGATTTTAAACACCATAAATCAATTATCTATAAGGCTCACATGTAAATATAATCACCTTTATGAAATTTATAAAATAAATAACATTTTTCAAATTATTTCATAAGGGTATATATCATGTTTTTCATACGATGAAGACAGTTTGCAAAATCATCACTGAAAATATAAAAGGGCAAAACTATCTTTTTTCCACCATAAGACACATATGCACGCTTTTTCTTGCATTCAATCGAAAACATGGTTTTATAATTATCGGAATTCAAATAAATTATTTTTATAATTTATGAAAATAAAATATTTATTTTCTAACTTTAAATTCCCATCACCATGTTTTCTTCTAAGAACAAGTGTAGAGACCTTTAGTCTCGAAATCATAGTTGTTCATCATTTCTTAACCTTTATGGAATTTTCATAATTAATTATTTCCATAATTAAAACTATAAAGGTTTTTTATGAAATCAAGTGAATATTTAAGAATATTTATAAAATATTCACTTCAGTCTCTTTTTCATTTTCATCTCGTTTCACGTGAAATATCACCTATCAGATGAATTTTCGGTAATTTCTTTTTCACCATTCTCGAAAACATGAATATTTTAAAATCAAATATCATTATATTCATGTTTTATGAAATTTACTTGATTTCTTGATTTTAATACCTGAAAATCGTTTCACGTGAAATCATATCATTTATTATGATTTTCGGTGATTTTCGATAAATTTCAGTAATTTTTCGACAGTATAACGATTGCTTATTTGACTAGCCTCCTGCACGGAAAATACAGTTTATATTTCTCAACTGGTATTTCACCACAATTTGAAACCGATAAATCACCACAAATTTCAAAACTAATCATTATAAATTGTATTTATAAATTAAATGCATAACTTAAAACATGGGGCCGAATATCCTTTCAGGCGGCACATGTCTCCCTTACCTGTCTCGGGTCGGCGACTGACTCTCGAAGGTCGCGCCTTTGTTCACCTCGCCCAATTTTATCGGCTCGGTAATCAAGGAAATTTTCTGGAATTTGAATTCTAAAAATTAGAATTTTTTCATAATTATTTAAATAAATAAATTATTTAAATAACTTAAACTTTCTAGAATTTCTTACCGATTCCTGTAATTCTCGAGATTTCCCGTAATATTTGAATTCTCAAAAATTTTTCAAATTCTCGAAATTCCTTTTCTCTTTCTCTTTCTTCTTTTTATTCCTTCTTTCTTTTTTCTTTTCTTTTCTTTTCTTTTTCTTTTTCCTTTTTTCTTCTTTTCTTTTTCTTTTTTCTTTCTTGTTTTTTTCCTTTCCCAGCTGAACCGGTCACCCCCCCTCACCGTTGGTTCTTCTCCAGTGATCGGTTCTCCGATGGTTCGGTGGCTCAGCAGTTGGCCGGCACCACGGCGAGTCTGGATCTGGCCTTCGTTCATCCCGAATCAGCGGCATGGCGGTGGATCGACTCAATCTAGGTCGACCTCCTTCTGCCTCTTCGCCAGCCCTCCTCCGCCGTTCTCTGCTTGACCGGTGGGCTCTCACATCTTCCTCTTCCTCCGACGAAGCTTCGATGGCAGTGGCGGCAGCCAATTTCGCCGGCATCACCAACTCTTTTTTTTCGTTTTCTATCGGCTTCTGTCGAAAATTCCCTTCGATTCGCCTCGTTTCTTTCCTTTCTTCTGCCGGTCATTGGCCTCCCTCTCTTTGCCGAAGCCGTCTCTTCCTTTTTTCCCTCACCGGCAGTGGCAGCTCCGCCACCGTCTTCCCTGGCTGGAAGGGTCGGGATCCTTCCCCGATCCTTCCTTTCCATTTTCTGTTTCTTGCTATTTTTAGTATATAATTATACTATATACTATATAATATATTTTATACATATAATATATACTACATATTTTACATATATTATTTCATATATAATATATTACAATATATATTATATATAAAATACATGTATATTGTATATTACAAAATATATATCTAGTAGTATATATATGTATATTTATATATTTTTAATTAAATAACCTTTATATATATTTTCTTAAACTTTAATGTAAATTACTATTTACATTTCCTATTATGTATATATATATATATACACACACACACACACATAAAATATCATATTTACATACATATGTATTATTTAATTTTGTCAAATATTATATATATATATATATATATATATATATATATACACACACACACATGTATACTAATGTATACTTATATATATATATACCATACAGTATTTTAAATACATATGTATTTGTCTAAAAATACAATTATATAATATATAATTATATAAACATATTTCCTTTTTTTTCTCATTTTCTTATTTAATTTGAATTTTTCCATTATCCAAATTAAATTTCCTCTTTTATCATTTTCCATAATTCTCATCTTATTTTTCCGATTTAATTTTTCTTCACTCGGATTTCCACCATCCGTTCCTTTCTCAATTCTCAGGATTTTCACCAATATCTCGTTCTCACAATTTTATTTATTTATTTCATTATATTTCCAATATCAATAATCTCCAATAACTAGAAAATTTACACTTATCACAACAAATGAGCTACAACATTTGATGAAATAAATATAAAAAGAGTATTGGGGATAATAATGAAGAATCTAAAGGAGATATGATAATATAGAAGTGACTTGTAGATTCTTTAGTGCTTCAGTCGAAATATGATTATAATTGATGAGAATGTATGTAAAGTTCCAGTGAGCCCTATATGTGATGGGAATCTCTGAGTAGCTATATGTTTATGGGAAATAGCAAAAGGCTCTGAAATTCCAAATTTATAGATAACATTGCTCTGTACTGATGTAAATATGTGAGTATAGTACGGAAACGCTCGATGATATGTTGAGGGAGCAAATGCGTGAGATGTGAAAGCTACTGGACAATTACATACAATTGATTAACTTGTTTAAATGACAATTACCAAACTATATCGACTTGGCACCAAATAAGAAAGATGGATGATGAACAGTATGGATCATATGTGAGATGGAAAGGAATGGAAATGGATAACTCCCGATTGATAAGAAATTTAAGGGAGTACAAGTCTATGATGAAAGATGATATGCAATGGTCTCAAAAGTGATTCTGATGTTGATGGTATACTGGCGGTATTAATTAAAAGATGATCAAGAGGTTAAGAACAATGAGTATACGGAATGGTACCACCTTTTAATTTAAATAAAATTCGGAGGACCGAATTTCTTAAGGTGGGGAGAATGTGATAACCGTAAATTTTTCATTTATTGGAAATTATTAATATTGGAAATTTAAGGAAATAAATAAATATAATTATGAGATCTGAATATAGTGAATATTCTGTGAATTGAGGAAGTGATGGATTTTGGAAAATTCGAGTAAAGGAAAAATAATTTGGAAATAAGAAAATGAGGAAGAAATGAATATGATATATATTTATATAATTATATATTATATAAATATAATTTTAATACAAATACATATGTACTTAAATGATATAGAGTATATATTATTATACATTGGTATATATATGAATATATACTATTTCATAAATTTAAATAGTACATATGTATATTTTATGTATATATAAATATATACATATATAAGAAAAGTAAATAGTATTTTACATTAAAGTTTGTATAAATATATATTGTAAATACAATATATATTGTAGTATTCCATTTATATAAATATATATAAATGTCAATTAATTTTAAAGTGTATAAATAGTTGTATATTAATATATATTGTTAGTATACAATATATATCTATAAAATATATATAGGAAATATATATATATATATATTAATCCTAATTAAATTGTATATATATATATATATGTGTGTGTGTGTGTGTGTGTGTGTGTGTGTGTGTGTGTGTGTGTGTGTGTGTGTGTGTGTGTGTGTGTATCTATTATAATTATTGTAGACACCTTATTTTGTCCGGAATCCTAATTTGTAAAAATAATTAATTGGATTGGATGACATTGTATTTTAATTTAGAATTAGGCTACAATTAAGTTAGAATTTTTTAGATTTTAGAATTAACATTATTAGGAAATTAAAATTAAAATAGGATTTAGGAATGACAATAAAAAAAAGAAGAGATAAGAAAAGAAAATAAAATAAAATTAATTTTAGGATATGATAATTAGATTTTTTAGGATAATTATTTGGATTAATATTAAAGTTGATAGAGTTAGGTTAGGATTAACATAAAAAATTAAATAGATAAAATATTAAAAATAAAAGATAATTAATAGAATAGGTTGAGTTGTATTAAGACTCTAACAAGTTTATGACTATAAAAGGGGTTAAACCCCATAACTTTAGGGGAACAATTCTCAAAGAAAAATTCATAGAAAAAAAAAGCAGTCTGCATCAAGCAAAAAAAAATAGAGCAGGCAAAGAAGAAAGAGAGTTATGGCAGTGGCGACGTCAAAACTTTCTCATGCTCCATGTAGTGTCCACAAATAGAACCTAACCGACGGCAGCAAAAATAAAGATTGGACTAAGGGCAGCTAGCGTTTGAAGCATAAAACCAACAGAAGAGGTCCTAAATTAGACGGTAGCACCTGCAGTAGCAACTTCCTGTTAGTTAAAGACAATTCTAGTGCTTTGATGAGTTTGCAAGCCAAGTTTAAAGCCTATAAAATAAGACCTACGTGAAGCATATTTGGGCATTCTTTTGCTGGCAAAATAGGTATGTCTTTTACATTATTTTGTTTCCTATCATGTATATAAACCCACACGTCTTCTTTGTTAGTTAGTGTCATGTTTTTAATATTTTATTAGGAAAATCAAATAATAAAAATAATAAAAAAAGTAAAGAAAAAACGTAAATAATAAAAGTTAATATGGATTTAGATTTAACAAATAAGAAAATTTTAAACATAGAATAAAAAATAACATAAAATTTAAACTAGATCTCATAATAAATATTAAGATAAAAATTAATTAATAAATAATAAAATAATAATTCCGATGATGGAATCCTCGAGGCGATTACGAATGAGTAACACTTGAGGAATTCCTAGGTGAGAGGATCCTTTTAAGTTTATCCAGAATGATGGAAGATTTAAAAGGTATTTTCAAAAATAAAGGTTGACACTTTATTCTCTAGATAAAAAAATAAAAAAATAAAAAATAATTATAAAATAATTGTGTAACAGTAATAATGATAGAAGGCTAAGATAATAATAATTCCGATAATGGAATCTTCAAGGCGATTGCGAATGAGTAACACTTGAGGAATTCCTAGGTGAGAAGATTTTTCTAAGTTTATCCAGAACGATGGAAAATTTAGGAGATATTCTCAAAATTAATTACTAAAATCCTAAAAATATCAAAATATATATAAATAATATTTAAAATAAATAAAGAGATAAAAGTAATGAAATAATTAAATAAAGAAATAAATTAAGGAATAATAAAATTCTAAGATACTTCCGACAACAGAGCCTCTTCAAGGGAGTCGAATGGTACCTCTTGAATACTCTTGAGGTGAGAAGAGTCTTTTTAGAGTTCATTCAGAATGATGGAGGATTCTTAAAAGATTTTTCAATATTTAAACAATAATATGAAATATTAAAAGACCACATAATTAGACTAAGTTAAAATAACACAAGATTAAAATGGTACCAATATTGGGCGTTGTAGGGGTGCTATAACCTTCCCTACACGTAAATGAACTCCCGAACGCAAAATTAAAATGTAGACCAATCCTTAGAGTCATTTAGGTGGCCAATCACACCTAGGTTAAAAAAGATTGGTGGCGACTCCATTTGTTTAATGTCTAGCGTCCTAGCCCTAGGAAACGTTATGACAGCATGGCGACTCCACTGGGGAAAATTAAGAGAGTCGAGCCATAATTTAATCTTGTGTTATACTAAGTTTGAGTTTAAGGCTGTAAATTTGTTAAGTTCTAATGTTGTTTGATGCTCTTTTGTTGATTTCTTAAATGTTATGAAGACATTAATAAGATGAAGTTTTTTCTCACACACCACACTTTGCATTTGCATGCATAAAGTTCTCAACCCGAGCTCAGTCCTTTCTAGGAAGGACTAGAGTACCTACCGCTCTCGTGAGGTGATAACCTCCGCATGGGCTAGCAAAATACTCCCATTCAAGTTGAACCTTTTTCGCTAGTAACCTGTCATGGGTGAGGATTAGGGTGCCTTACTAGTCAAGAGTGGATGACAGTAAGGAATAATTTGAGAACCTTTAGCCTTTATCACATCCTAACCCAGCATATAGTGAGCTTAAGAGACTAGCCTTAGAATAATCATCCCTAGCCAGTAGGACATGTGATGGAATGATTCTTAACCTTTTCCATAATCTTTTTAAAGCAAATAAAGATTTAGTGGTTACTTTCATGCATTTTTGCAAGTAAATCTTACTTAATGCATACTTGCATACTTACATACATTCATACATTCATTCTAATAGGAAATTTGTGGTAACTAAGGTCCAAAATAGCTCAATCATCTAAAGTTGTAAGGCAATCTACTCAACGTTCTTATAACACTCGCGCAAGAGTTAAGATCATGGAGAGTGAACAGTCTGCAAGAATTGAGAAGATGGAAAGAATGCAAGAAGAAATGAGAGAACAAATGGTAGGAGATTTGGATGAAATAAGAAACAAATGTTTGAGATGATGCAAATGATGAAAGCTATGGTAAAAGGGAAAACAGTTGTTGAAACTTCCCCCTCTAAAGAAGAAGGTAGATCTCATGATTCCAGTGCTGAACCAGTTTACCCATCTGGGTTTATCCCACCACAACATTCTCACGGTATAGCTGCTCAAGTTCATATACCAGTTGGGGGGCAATCACACATGCCTACAAGTCAACATAAAGATCAAGAGCCAAATTTTGGAGGCAACTTCGTTAACCCTTCATGTGTGCCAAATCTTGACGATCCTTTAGAGCAAGAGAAATGGAGAAAAAGTGGACTAGATCTAGCTGAAGATAAAGAGATGCAACAGAAATATGACCTGTTGGAAGAGAGATTGAGAGTCGTTGAAGGGAAAGACAACTTTGATTGCGTCGATGCAGATGAACTGAGTCTAGTTCTTGATTTGGTGATCCCACCGAAATTTAAAGTTCCTGAGTTTACAAAATATGATGGAACAACATGCCCTGTGACCCATATCACAATGTTCTGTCGAAAGATGGCTGGGTATACACACAATGAAAAACTACTAATTCATTGTTTTCAAGATAGTTTGACGGGATCTGCAGCCAGATGGTATGTCCAACTAGACATGGGGTATATTCATTCATGGAAGGATTTGGCAAAGGCTTTCAAGACCCGATATAAACACGTGATAGATATGGCTCCTGATAGGTTATCATTGCAAAACATGGAGAAGAAGGCTAGCGAAGGTTTCAAAGAGTATGCCCAGAGATAGAGAGACATGGCTACACAAGTCTACCCACCCCTCACAGAAAAAGAGATGATCATATTGTTCATTAATTCCCTTCGAGCACCTTATTATGAGAAGCTTGTTGGCAACGCAACAAAAGACTTTGCAGATTTAGTGGTTGCAGGGGAAATGATTGAAAATGCAACAAAGAATGAGAGGATCGAAGCTAGTGATGCTTCAAATTACAAGAAAGGGGCAAATTCTAAGTGGAAAGAAGGTGAAACCAACAATTTCAACTTTGGACGTAGACAATCCAACAATGTTTCTTATCCTGCTAGATCTAATTACAGACCTCCACTTGACCCAATTCCAATGACCTATGCTGAACTTTTCCCACAGCTTGTTGAGAAACACCTTATCGCACCCATCCATTTGGAACCTTTCAAACCCCCTTATCCAAAATGGTATGATGAGAATGCCCGATGTGAGTATCATTCTAGGAATCCAGGCCACACTATAGAAAATTGTTCTGCATTGAAATATAGAGTGCAAGGATTGATTAATGCGGGAATATTGAATTTTTCAAAAAATGAGGAACCGAATGTCAATTCAAATCCATTGCCAAACCATGCTGGTAAAGAATAAGTTTCATGAAGATTGAGCAAGAACTTATTTGATGTGACTCGAATTTGGAAGATTAGAGGATGAAGGAACATTTTGTTTTGTTTTCTCTTTTAATAATGTAGTGTAGGTCCTTAATTACTTAACTCCAAAAGCGTTAAGGAAGTCTTTTAGGTGTGGGCTGCCTTTTATTTATTTGTATTTCAATAAAGATGAATAGCGTAATGCATTTTTACTTTTTCTCACTTCATTTGTTCACTTCTTGCTAATGCCAATTGTGAAGACCGAGAATTTTCTAAATAGATATAAGATATCCGGAAAAATTTAATTTGGATAAATGAAAATCCAAATTAAATAAGAAAATGGAGAAAACAATTTTGGATATTTAGAAATCCAAAACTTAATAAGAAATAAAAATATTTTTTGATATATTTATATAATGATATTATATAAATATACTTTTGATAAATATAAATATTATTTCTGTATTAAAAGTGTAAAAATATGTATATGTATTTTGATACAAAAAAATATGTATTTAAATACATATTATAATGGCATATTTATATATACTTATAATTATATGTATAATTATAATGTGTATATTTACTATTATTAATTAAGTATATTAATAAGTAAAAAATAATAATAATTATAACAGAAATGGGAATCGGGAGAACCCAATTCCCACTTCTTCTCTTCTGTTTTGTTAAACAGAAGAGAAGCAACACAGGGCGGCCGCCACCGTTGGCCGGCCGGCCAAAGGAGAAAGCGGAGGAGAGAGGGCGTCGCCGGCGAGTGAGGAAGCGAACGACGGAGGCTCGAGTCGGAAGGAGAAGAGAAAATCAAAGGAAAAATAGAAAAGAAAAAGAGAGAGGAGAAAAAGGAAAACGGCGGTGCCGACTAATCCGAGCACCGCCACTCCAACGCCGACACCGGCTGAGGTAAAGGGAAGGAAAAGAGGTGACCGGCGGTGAAGGAGGAAGAGAAAGGAGGGAGAAAAGAGAAGGGAAAGAGGTCAAAACCCACCGTCCAGATTCGCCACCGCCGGCGCCGCCGCTGAGGAAACCGAGACCAGATCCGGCGTCCCTGCAACCGTGGCTAGCTGTGGAGGGTGCGAACCGGCGGTGATGCCGGCTGGAAGAGACCGAACCGGCCAGCAGAAGTGAACCGGCCAGAACCGGCCTGAACCGGTCCGAACCGGTTCAGGCCAGAAAAAAAAAAGAACAGAAAAGAAAGGGAAAGAAAAAGAAAAGAAAGAAGAAAAGAAAAGAAAAGGAGAAAGAAAAGAAGGAAGAAGAAGAAGAAGGAAAGGAAAAAAAAATATGGTAAGGAAAATTTAAGTCTTTTTGCTATATGTCTATTGGATTTATTGGAAATTTTAGGATTATTTTCTAAATGAAAAGATATGTTAATTTTTGAAATTGTAACAAAAATGAAAATGAGTCGAATGGTGGAGTTCAGCAAGGCTCGAAAATCGGAATGTACGCTAAGCTTGGCCAATGGGTAAGATACTTTTATAAAGCATTAGTAGCATTATATTGTATGTGGGATTTATGATCTTATATAATGCTCTGATGAAATGATTTTTAATGGAATTATGATTTTTTTTATATATGATGAATTGATTTAATTGATATTAAAAATACTAAGAGGACCCACAATTGATGGTGGGGGTCTTAGTAAGAGGTAAAAATTGGTAAGAATCAACAGTTACAATTATAAATTGTATTTCCTTGCAAGAGGTTTAGAGAAAATTAAGCCGTTATGTTGCCGGAATTTCCACGAAAATATTTGAGGAAAAAGATTAAGTCTCTCACATAAATGGAATCTTGGAGATAATTATTGAAAATAAATACTGAAAGGATTTTATGGTATTACCGAAAATGTTTGATATTAAAATCGATGAGAAGATAGATCGTTAAAAACGATAATGTGGTGAATTACATGGTTTAAACCTTATAGAATCGATAAATCAAGTAATTTTAATATCACAAATGGTATCAAGTTGAGATTGAGGTGGAATTATTAATTAGACGGATCACGGATAAAAGTGATGATAATTATATGATATAGCTTGGAAGAGAAGATCACAGCTGAAATTTCGATGGTCGAAAGATTTGATTGTGAAGTTATTAACGGAGTAATGATTTACAGAATTTGTCGAGTCTGGCTTAATGATTTTGAAATAATTCTAAATGTGATAATATGGACAAACTCGAGAGATCGAAATGGAGATTGAATTACGACACAATCCGATCAATTATAGATTCAAAGAAATGAGTGATAAATATGTGAAAAGATGATTGTGCTTATAACCTTAGTATAGATCTTGAATAATAAGATCGATAATTGCAGAAGTTCGGATAAAATCATAAAGGTCATATGAAAATTGATTTGAGGATTTAGATACGATTTTGTGATAGTAAATGAAATTGAACCTCAAATCGGAAATGATGAACATGTATCAATAGATCAAATCATAGATGGATTTGATAAGTGACTATCGATTTTGTGATTCTGTTATCCTCAATGTCGATTCTGGAACAGATATTGAATGATGATATTATTATTTGCATAATTTCGGTAACTTGATGACTATTTAGAAATTGATGTTTAAATGCTTATAGAAACTTAGAGGATTCATACAAATGAAGTGATCCTAATATTGATGATGAGATGTATAAATGATTATTATAATAGTCGATAATTATCGAAAAATGATATTGAATACCGAATGGTTTGAATGCCAAGTGATCTGGTTATTGAATAATTAGAGTAATCAGTAATCTGAATATTGAATGAAATGAATCTTGAATGATTTGAATACTGATTTACTGATGTGTCAAAAGGATAGTTTGAAATTGAATGATTGATGATGATAAAGTTAAATGAATTGTTTTACCGTATTAGATGAAGGTATTACTTATATGGACATTTGAAACTATTACCAAAATTATATACGGAAATGATTTCATAGCATCGCTTTTAAGCATAATTTGCTATAGTTTCAGATGTCATAACAGCATTTATATAAATGCTATAAAGTATATATTAGCTTTAAAAAGAAAGTATATGGTATATATACGTATTTTTATATACGAAACCTCTTAAAGAATTTCACCATATGCTTTACATGATTTTAAAAAGAAAAGCTAAAGATTTAAATGTTTTATGAGACTGTAGGCACCTTAAAAGAATTAAATTCAATAAAGCATAGTGGAAACCGCCTAATTGGAGCTTTGCTCATTAGGCAGATATGCTTGTCCGACAATAGTCGTGGACAGGTCTCAGTCACGCCTAATCAGTGGGGCTGAGAGAGATGAGGTCTATGGCCATAGATAGCGCCCTAGTTGGTTTCCAAGGGACGATGACATGATCTTCACTGCTAGCTACAGTGATTTAAGTCTTTATTGATAGAGAGATGATAGGGATCTAGCCTAGTCTCTAACCGATATGATATGAGGTCTAGAGTATGATTTTATTGATATGAACTCTAGACTTGACATGATTTATACTGTACATGAAACAGATTTGAAATGAAATATGTTTTGAAACAGTACATGTTTTAAACATGTTTTAAAAGTCCATGAGATATGATTTCGACACTTATATGATTTATATGTGATTTTGTGTCGAACATGGCATGATATGTGGTCTAGAGTATAGTTTGATTTGATATGAACTCTAGATCTGATATGATTTACAGAATATGTTTTAAAAGTATATGATAAATGATTTCGACACTTACATGATTTATATAAGATTTTGTGTCAAAATTGAAATGACATGCGGTTTAGAGTATAAACTGATTTGATATGAACTCTAAACCTGATATGATTTATAGTATATGAAAAATGTTTTAAAACTGCACACGTTTTAGACATGCTCCGAAACGAATACATGAACTGAAATTGAACATGTTTCTATCATGCCTTAAAGGCAAATTTGAAAATGAATTGAAAATTCATATGTTGAGCATGTCCTAAAGTATATATGATATGATTTGAAATGATAGAGGTTTATACAGAAAAAATTACATGATTTGCATATTAAACTCTGATATGATAATATGCTTAGTATATGAGAATTCCATGAGGAATGTCGTGACTCAACGTTAATGATGTTTCATCTATACGATGACATGAGATGATATGATATATGAACATGAGATTGATATGAAGAGAATTCTGATCTCACTCTATCGTGATCATAAATTCCCAGACGATAAGTGATATGAATTGATGTAATACGGGAATATGATTGTTAAATGTAAGGTGAATTCGATAGGATATCTGCATTAAATATGGAGAATATATGAGGAGTGTCATGACTCGGTGGTAGCGATATTTCATCGATATGATGTCATGATATGATATGAAACATGAATATAGAAATACACGAAGAGAATTATGACTTCGTACCACTGTGATCATGATCCACGATATTAGAATTGATAAGAGATGATATGAGAATTGATAAAAGATGATAGAATACAGAAATATGATTATGAAATGAAAGGTAAATATGAGGACTAATAAGAGATGATAGCATACCAGAGTATGATTATGAAATTAAAAGTGAAAATGAGAAGTAATAATGAGATGTATCGATGAGAAAGGATTAACTGTAATTGCATTATTGCAAGTTTAAGCATTGCAGTTTAAGACAGTGTAATCCTACTCTTGTATTTATATTAGTATCTTACTGAGCCGTGGTTTTGCTCACCCCACTAAATTTCATCTCTTCCAGATTATTGAAGTTAACATCTGCCATGTGAGCTGCTCAGTGGGCATCGAAGACGGTGTATGGACTTGGTACTATTCTTCTGAGGTATATGTTCTTTGAAAAATACTTGTTTACATGTAAGACTTAAATTGATGCACAGTACATATTCTGTTTAACAAGTCGGGATGTAACTAAGAACCGTTTTCGTGTTTGTTAAATATTTAAATGAAATGACTATAGGTCACCTAAATAGTATAGTGACTACACTGACACCGAATACAAACCTTAAAATGAAAAAGAAAAATTTAGTCCATAAATTTGTAGACTAAGAAAAGTATAAGAATCAAGTGAAAGTCGCGGTCTTCGGGTCGTGACACCAATACCTATACCTGCTCCATATTTCCCATTTTCTTGAGTATCTGAATGATGAGCATGATGATAATTAAGAATTTGATGCTGAAAATTGTAACGGACCAGCCCAATCGACCATGGCCACCCCTTTTGGGCCCACGCACAACGGTTGCTGTGACAACGCTACTCATCCATACTGTCCGCTCTGGGTTCTAGAGGTGGCCCCCGTCACACAGACGTGGCACTTAGCCCCTCACGGATTTATCAGGAACAAATTTCCAATTCGCGTCTGCCACTACTCGAACCCCTTACCACTTGTAAGTGTCGAGTAACGACTAACCATTGGCCAATGGTTAGTCGTTACTCGACACTTACAAGTGGTAAGGGGTTCGAGTAGCGGCGGACGCGAATTGGGATAAGTTTCCCTATAAATCCGTGAGGGGCTAAGTGCCACGTCTGTGTGACGGGGGCCACCTCTAGAACCCAGAGCGGACAGTACGGATGAGTAGCGTTGTCACAGCAACCGTTGTGCGTGGGCCCAAAAGGGGTGGTCATGGCCGGTTGGGCTGGTCCGTTACAATAAAACGCGCGTTTTATTGTGAGGGCCCGAAGTGCCTTACGGGTCATTCATCACCTCACTCATCCGTACTGTCCGCTTTAGGTTCTAGAGGTGGCCCCCGTCAAGCAGACGTGGCACTTAGCCCCTCACGGATTTATCGGGAAACTTATCCCAATTACAAGTGGTAAGGGGTTCGAGTAGCGGCGGACGCGAATTGGGATAAGTTTCCCGATAAATCCGTGAGGGGCTAAGTGCCACGTCTGCTTGACGGGGGCCACCTCTAAAACCCAAAGCGGACAGTACGGATGAGTGAGGTGATGAATGACCCGTAAGGCACTTCGGGCCCTCACAAAAACTTTATTAACGAATTGGATGATTACTTTGCTCCCAATTTATTGAGCATATAAGCAAGAAGAAAAACAACTAAAAAAGGAATTGAAGTTGGCATGAAGTTATGGATGAATCTCTTATGTCATTTTCTCTGTAAGTTTGTTTTTATTCAATAAATGTTCCTTTAAAGAGTATTCACAATTTGAAATGAGAAATGGCCTTCTTTCATTTTCCTTTCATGCTTGAGTAAAATTATCTGTTGTTCATCCCAGTTGAGCCTAGTATACATTTTGTTTTGAAACCTACCAAGGATCACCCTCTACACTGGGGGGTAAGGTTTAGAAGACTTGTCCACTCAAGAAAAAAAAAGAAAAAGAGAGAAAAGACAAGTCATAAGAAGAAAACCTGGGGCAAAGAGAAAGAAAAGGAAAAAATCCTTTGTGCTTGATTTTTTTTTTCAAAAAAAAGGAGAGAAACAGAAAGAAAGAAAAAAAAGAGGAAATGAAAATGTTGGGTTTTTAAGAAATAAAATGCGATTGATGTAGTATGGAGCAAAATGCCAAAATGCTCTTTATGATAAAAATGATCCTTGGCTTCTAACCTTGAAATACTTTTTGAGCCTATTTTGTCTATTTCTTCATAACCCTTCACCTAAGCCCACATTACATGTCTTGAAAGTCCATTTTAATCAAATGTGAATACTTGAATTAAAGAATCATATTTTGAATAATGACAAGCTTGTGATATCGCTAGACAATAATGAGATGATGATCCTTTAGAAATGATATTAAGTTTGGTGAAGACCATTTAAGAGAATAGTATGAGATTTGGCATTTGAAAAAGATTTGTTTGATTAAGCATGATGGTGGAGGAAAATATGCATCGAATTGGGAAAGTTTGTATAAAAAAAAGGATCATTTTGGGGGCATAAATATGAATCGATGTGAAAGGCAATATTCTACCAAATATGACCAATTTAGATGTTGAAGTGATTTCATAAAAAAAAAAAAGGAAAAGTGAAAAAAAAAGAGAGAAAAATGAAAAAAAATGAAAAAAGTAAAAAAAAAAAAGAGAAAAAGAAAAAGGAGGATTCAAACTGAAAACCCGAAAAGGGCGGTTTAAGTCAAAGGAGGATATCTAAGTTGAAAACCTGAAAAGGCGACTTAGGTATAAAGATGAATCAACATCGAAAGTTCAAATACAGGAGGGCAAGAGTTTTGATTGAAGAAAGTTACATGGATTGATGCATTAATGGCTCAAATTTTTGGAGGATAATTCGGATTAATCAAAATTATATGAAGGCTCATCATTTGGGTATTGTTACCCTTATCCTAAAAGTTGTTCTTGATATTTTCTTTTTGTTCAAATATTTCCTTTCAGTAATATCCATAATCTTTACATTACCTTATGTATACCATTTCTTTACTTAACCTATTTTGAACCGAGAAAAAGTGAGATTCAATTATGTTAGTCATGGAATTGAAATGATGATAAGTAAAAGTGTGGTAATACTTAAAGGATCCCTACATTACTCAAAAAAAAAAAAAGAAAGAAACAAAAGTGAATGATGAGAAGAATAAGAGTTTGAAAAAATGTTCAATGAAAAGTGAATCTTTGAGAATAACTGGATCATGAAGATAGGAAGTTATAAAGTTGGGATATAAAAGAAAAAATAAAGAAGAAGGGAAAGAACAAGAAAGAAAAAGAGGTAGCAAAAGAAGAAAAGAAAAGATAGATGAGTTGGGTTTGAGAACCTTGTTACTACAATTAAGATTGCATACATGCATTGCATCTAGACAAACAAGACATTAATGAGTAGATTTTGAATTCAATTTTGATTGAAAATTTTCATATAAGACATTAAATTTGAATAGAACAAGTAAAGGCTTTCATAGTCTTTAGAGGGGAAAGATTATGAAATTTCATAGAAGGTAAAATCTTTCCTAGTTTAGAGGGAAGAGATTAGGAGATTTCACAGAAGGTAAAGTCTTTCATAGTCTTCAGAAGGAAGAGATTATGAAATTTCACAGAATGTAGAATCTTTCCTAATCTTCAAAGGGAAGAGATTAGGAACTTTCATAGAAGGTAAAGTCTTTCGTAGTCTTCAGAAGGAAGAGATTATGAAATTTCACAGAAGGTAAAATCTTTCTTAATTTTCAGATGGAAAAGATTAGGAAATTTCACAAAAGGTAAAGTTTTTCATAGTCTCCAGAAGGAAGAGATTATGAAATTTCACAGAAGGTAAAGTCTTTCATAATCTTCAGAAAGAAGAGATTATGAAATTTCACAGAAGGTAAAATCTTTCCTAATCTTTAGAGGGAAGAGATTAGGAAATTTCACAGAAGGTAAAGTTTTCCATAGTCTCTAGAAGGAAGAGATTAGGAAGTTTTCCAAAGTGGTATAACCTCTGGTGAGAGGACCACTATCAAGGTTATTTTTTCCAAGTTCCAATGCCTCTGGTGAGAGGAGCACAAGGTTATGTTTCAAAGTTTCAACACCTCTGGTGAGAGGAGCATAAGGTTATTCTTCCAAAGTTCCAATGCCTCTGGTGATAGGAGCACAAGGTTATGTTTCAAAGTCTTACAGCCTCTGGTGAGAGGAACTAAATGTGTCTTAAAAATTGTAAATATTTTGTAAAAAAGAAAAAAAAGGAAAAAATAAAAATACGGACAAAATAGTTGTCTAATTGTCTTTGCACAATTCCTGATTTTCAAAAAATGTGCAAAGAGGGGTAGCTGTAGACACCTTATTTTGTCCGGAATCTTAATTTGTAAAAATAATTAATTGGATTGGGTGACATTGTATTTTAATTTAGAATTAGGCTACAATTAAGTTAGAATTTTTTAGATTTTAGAACTAACATTATTAGGAAATTAAAATTAAAATAGGATTTAGGAATGATAATAAAAAAAAGAAGAGATAAGAAAATAAAATAAAATAAAATTAATTTTAGGATAGGATAATTAGATTTTTTAGGATAATTATTTAGATTAATATTAAAGTTGATAGAGTTAGGTTAGGATTAACATAAAAAATTAAATAGATAAAATATTAAAAATAAAAGATAATTAATAGAATAGGTTGCGTTGTATTAGGACTCTAACAAGTTTATGATTATAAAAGGGGTTAAACCCCGTAACTTTAGGGGAACAATTCTCAAAGAAAAATTCATGGAAAAAAAAAGCAGTCTGCATCAAGCAAAAAAAAATAGAGCAGGCAAAGAAGAAAGAGAGCTCTGGCAGTGGCGACGTCAAAACTTTCTCACGCTCCATGCAGTGTCCACAAATAGAACCTGACCGACGGCAGCAAAAATAAAGATTAGACTAAGGGCAACTAGCGTTTGAAGCATAAAACCAGCAGAAGAGGTCCTAAATTAGACGGTAGCACCTGCAGTAGCAACTTCCTGTTAGTTAAAGACAATTCTAGTGCTTTGATGAGTTTGCAAGCCAAGTTTAAAGCCTATAAAATAAGACCTACGTGAAGCATATTTGGGCATTCTTTTGCGGGCAAAATAGGTATGTCTTTTACATTATTTTATTTCCTATCATGTATATATACCCACACGTCTTCTTTGTTAGTTAGTGTCATGTTTTTAATATTTTATTAGGAAAATCAAATAATAAAAATAATAAGAATAGTAAAGAAAAACGTAAATAATAAAAGTTAATATGGATTTAGATTTAACAAATAAGAAAATTTTAAACATAGAATAAAAAATAACATAAAATTTAAACTAGATCTCATAATAAATATTAAGATAAAAATTAATTAATAAATAATAAAATAATAATTCTGATGATGGAATCCTCGAGGCGATTACGAATGAGTAACACTTGAGGAATTCCTAGGTGAGAGGATCCTTTTAAGTTTATCCAGAATGATGGAAGATTTAAAAGGTATTTTCAAAAATAAAGGTTGACACTTTATTCTCTAGATAAAAAAATAAAAAAAATAAAAAATAATTATAAAATAATTGTGTAACAATAATAATGATAGAAGGCTAAGATAATAATAAAATATAAATTATATAATAATAATTCCGATAATGAAATCTTCAAGGCGATTGCGAATGAATAACACTTGAGGAATTCCTAGGTGAGAAGATTTTTCTAAGTTTATCCAGAACAATGGAAAATTTAGGAGATATTCTCAAAATTAAATACTAAAATCCTAAAAATATCAAAATATATATAAATAATATTTAAAATAAATAAAGATATAAAAGTAATGAAATAATTAAATAAAGAAATAAATTAAGGAATAATAAAATTCTAAGATACTTCCGACGACGGAGCCTCTTCAAGGGAGTCGAATGGTACCTCTTGAATACTCTTGAGGTGAGAAGAGTTTTTTTAGAGTTCATTCAGAATGATGGAGGATTCTTAAATGATTTTTCAATATTTAAACAATAATATGAAATATTAAAAGACCACATAATTAGACTAAGTTAAAATAACACAAGATTAAAATGGTACCATTATTGGGCGTTGTAGGGGTGCTATAACCTTCCCTACACGTAAATGAACTCCCAAACCCAAAACTAAAATGTAGACCAGTCCTTAGAGTCATTTAGGTGGCCAATCCACCTAGGTTAAAAAAGATTGGTGGCGACTCCATTTTTTTAATGTCTAGCGTCCTAGCCATAGGAAACGTTATGACAATTATATTTATACATATTATATAAATATAATATAGAAAAAAATAAAAAAAAAAAAAGAAAACAAAGATGGGAATCGGGAAAACTCGATTCCCCTTTCCCAAACGAGGCTGACAGCAGCAACCGCTGCTGCCGTTGGCAAGAAAACGAAGAGGTGGGAGAGACAGAGCAGAGAGGCCGGCGAGATGATGAAGAGGAAGAGAAGGATCACCGGTGACAGAGAAGGAATCGAGCGAAACAGAGGACGCAAATCAGAAGGAAAAAGGAAAAAGGGAAATCGACGGTGTCGGTCGATTCAGGCACCACCACCGCCACCAGCACCACCGCCAAAGGGAGACGAAGGTGAGAGGAGTCGCCGGTGGTGAAGGAAATGATGGAGGAAGGAAGAAAAAGGGGAGAAAGGATCGAGACCCACGTCGACTCGATCCGCCGCCTTGCTGCCAAGCTGGGCTGAACGGAGACCACCAGCAGCTTCGTCGTGATGTCTGCCAGCCGTGGAGAGGCCGAACCACCAGAGAACCGGCCACCGGAGGAGAACCGGTGGTGAGGAGCTGGACTGGTCTAAACCGGTCTGAACCGGTTTAGACCAGAAAAGGGATAAGGAAAAAGAAAAAGAAAAAGGAAAAGGAAAAGAAAAGAGAAAAAAAGAAGAAGAAAAAGGAAAAAGAAAGAAGAAAAAGGAAGAAAGAAAGAGAGAAAAAGGGAATTTTCGAGAATTCGGGAAATCTCGAGAAATTCGGAAACTGGAAAATTACGGATATTCGGTAAAAATTTCGAAAATTTAATTCAAATAAAAAAATTAAATAAATTAATTGGAAAAATTCTAAAATTTAGAATTTTAATTTCCAAAAAATTTCCTTGATGACCGAGTCGATGGAGTTGGGCGAGGTGAACACGGGCGCGACCTTCGAGAGGTAGTCGTTGACCCAAAACAGGTAAGGGATGCGTGTGCAGCACTATAAGGATATTCAGTCTGCATTGCTTTTCATCATGAAATATTTTATGAAAATATTGTGGTGATTTATCAGTTGGAAATTTGTGATGATGTACTGGCTGGATTTATAAACTGTATTTTTCATGCAGGAGGCTAGTCAATCGGCAGCCGTTATGCTGCTGAAAATTTTTAGAAAATTTCATAAAATCATATTAAATGATTTTATTTCACGAAAATCGATATTCGATCACGAAAAACGAGAAAATCATTATTTTTTATAAAACATGAATATAATGAGATTTAATTTTAAAATATTCATGTTTTCGAAAATGATGATAATGAAAGTGCTTACTATATGCAATTAAAATATATAAAAGTGCTTACTATATGCAATTAAATAAAATTAAATAAACTTATTTACTTATTATAAAAACAATTTAAATATGACTATTAAAAATGCATAAAATCATTTAAATCCTATCGGTGCACTAAGGGACAATTTAGGAAGGATACTATAGTTGACTAGGTAACCAGATGAAGTATGGGAAGTACTTTAGAGTACCTGTTGTGTCCCGGTCCCTAGTTGCGACTATAGGGAGCAAACAGTTGATGATAAAATTTTTCAGTATAAAAGATTTAATAATCTTATGCATTTCAAAATCAATAACAATATATAAACAATTTATTTAAAAGAATCTTGTAAAACAATCTCAGTTTGCAATTTCAAGTAAACAATACAGTAACATTTTCAATATTACGATATAAAGCATTATTTTTGTCCAGTACGGTGAAACAATTCATTTAAAAATCATCATTATCACTGACAATCATTCGATTTCAAACATTTCTTTCTTTCTGTCAAATCAGTAAATCAATATTCAAACCATTCATAATCAATTCAGTGGAGACAGTCACATCCAATAGAATCATGCACGATACAGTATCCTCGGAGGGACGATCAATATCAATATTCCTCGAAGGGACAATCAATAACAAATGGCCATCGCCGACAATCACAGTTCACATTGGTCAAGTGCTCATTGTAGAAACATGTGGGTTTGACTATAATTCCCACAGTCATGTACAATACAATACCTGTGGACTTGATCAGAGTCGCACAGTCATGTCAATCAATCTTGTATGCATGATCACTAAGAAGTAACCATTTTAATAAATCATATAATTCAATAATAGAAATCATTTTAAATAGAAATTATCTTCAGTCAGTCCAAATCTTGTAAAAAAGCAATTATTATATTTGACAATAATAAAATTCATTAAACTATCAATGCAAATCTTTAATATTTAAATAGCATATTTAAACATAAATGATAAATCATTTCACGGAAAATAATAATAAAAGTTCATTTTATACAATTTAAACATTTCGTATAAATCATCTTATGTAAATCAATTCATGTAAATCATTTCATGTATAATAATAATAATAATAATAATAATAATAATAATATTGTTAGCTTTAAATTGACATATGTATTTTGAAATGACAAAAACTTAAGTGATCTTTTATGTTTTGGTTCATATTGTAAATTTGCTTTATCATTATCACACATGATTTTCTCAAACCATTTTAAGTCTAAGATCTAATTTAATGATATATTCTTATTGGTCTTAATACTTTATAAAATGGTTTTGTATATTTTCATTAAGTAATGTTTTCAAGAATATATTTAAACACAACCTTAGAAAATTACTTAATGAGTTTTTGGACTATGTTTTCAATTGAGAAAGTCAAGAAAAACTCCCATAAAATTCAAAAATGTTTTGGGATGAATTAAAACCAAAGTCTACATCAGTTCTAACCCAAAATGGCCCAAAAAAGTGCATGAAAAACATGAGGGATTGATCCCCTAGGATAAAGGATCGATCCCCTATTGGCAGAATGCTTTGGAGGCATGGAATGAAGCATAGGATCAATCCCTTATGGCATAGGATCGATCCCTTAACACATGAAAAGCCTTTAACGGCTAATTTCGGTGAGATACAATGGTAACTTTCGTTTTTGGCTCCAACCAACATCAAAAATACATCCAATGGACTATAAATAGAGGCTTGGAAGCTCAAGAAAGAAGAGAGAGCAGTCAAGACATATCATTCTTCAATTGCTTTATCTTCTCCAAGCATCTCAAGATTACAAGAGCTAAAATTCAATATCTTCTATCACTCTCATCCTAGCTTGTATAATCTAGCACAAATATTATATAGGATTTTCCATGTGCTTAAACATTGTAATCACTTGCCTACCTAGAGGCATTTCCTTGATTACATTTCTTGTAACACTTTCACACCTTGTAAAGGGGAGGTTTCTCTTTAGCCTTAGAAAAAGAGGGAGGTTTCTCTTGAGCCTAGAAAAAGAGGGAGGCTTCTCTTGAGCCTAAAAAAAGAGGGATTGTAATACAAATTCAAGTTAGTGGATTTGGGGAAAATCCTTGGGAGCGTTTCAAGGTAGAGGATGTAAGCAAGGTTGCCAAACGTCTATAAATCGCTTGCGTACATTTCTCTTTCCCTTCTCTCTTTATTTACTTGCAATTATATTTGTGCTTATTGTATTGAATTTGGATTGCATGCTTAGATAGCCTCGAGAACTTAGAAAACTTCAATATAGGCTAGAGAATTTAGAAGAATCAAAAAACGAACATAAGGTTAGCTAAGAACCGATTCATCTCCCCTCTCAGTTTAGCCTATAGAGCCAACAAATATATTTCATGTAAATAAAATCATATTTAGACTTGTATGAATGTAAAATAAATTCTATTTTCTTGTTTAGGAAATTAGGTGTGAAACGATTACGATTTTGTTTCCGAAAATTTACAATGCAAATAAAATGTTTCCTGTGTAACTCTCATACATGTTCCTTACATCTACTTCCATACATGTTCCTTACATCTACTTCCATTCAGTATAAAATCTAATAAAGCCACTTACACTTTTGTATTTCTCGAATTTCACACAGCACAATAATTCTAAATTATATTCAAAATTTCATATTTTGATTCTAATTAATATTCCATTAATTTATATTTTCTATTTATCATTCTCAACAATTTATTTTCTACTAACTGTCACCACATAACTACAATTAAATCATGTCTTTTTCTAACTTCAATGGCACCAAATAATTTCATTATCCTTAATTCCTTATCCCATACTATGACTTTAACAAATTTCTTTTCAATTCCTATCTTTCATTTTATTAATTTCAATGATTACTTTATTTTATTTCCTACTAAATACTAGAATATAATTACAATTAAATCCTATTTTTCTCCTAAACCCAATTCCTCCAATATTCCAATTATCTTTAATGTATTTAGTTTGCTATCAAATAACAAAATATAACCATACTTAAATTATAACCTCTTGCTAATTTAATTTCACTAATAATCTTATTAATATTGTTATATTATTTCTTACTCATTAACCATCAAGATTCAATATTTATTGTTATGAAATATGGTTAACTAATTTCCTATTTACTCATAATTCATTCTTTCTCCAAATTCAATCTCACTAATAATTTATTTAATCTCTATATATATTATTCATGTTTTATTTTCATTTTACCTTTTCTTCATATATTAAAGTTGCACCACTATCTCATACCTTCCATTATAGCCGGTTACTCTTCCTTGTACAACAGTAATTATTTTTGAACTTTAAATTCATTAGTTTTATTCATTCTGTATATTAATTTTACAATTACTACATACCAATTACCAAAACATACTTACAATTAAATCACATTCTTTTCTAAATTCAATTTCACCAATAATTTTATTAACTTAAATTCATTATTTCCTACTCATTAGATTATATAATTTTGCATGAAAATTCATCCTTTTGAGCTTGACCGAATTTGCTTCCTTGTCTAAAAATTTATTCTTTTTCCAATTTTAGTTTTACAATTAATCTTAATTCATCATTATATTAATTTTATAATTACTATTTGTTAAAATTACATTAACATTCATGGCCGGCAGCTTCACATTACTCTTTCCTTATGGTTTTTCATTTCTTCCTCAAATCTTGTTTTATGACATTTCCTACTCACTTGGAACTTTCATCAAACATCTCAAATTCATTAAAATTTAATCACCATCCTTTAGCCACACTTCATGGCCAGTTGTACCATCATCACACCAACTCCCATATTTTACAACGTATCATCACACCTAAGTTTAACACACCATTTCCTATTAATTCTTACCCAAAATATATCAAAATCACCATAAATTCCCCATTTTCCTCTGTCGAGCACCTCTCCTAACTTTATACTTCAATTTTGTTTTAATGTAAAGTATTAAACATATTTCTCATGCTTAAAATGATGCAAAACTATAGCCAAGATTAATAGAAACATCAACATCTAAAATTCCTTACCTTGATTGAATCTGTCAGCAGGAATTTTAGCTGCTCAATCCTAGAATTTAGCCATCAAATTCCAAGTTTAAGGAGCTCTTATAGTGAGGAATAATTTTTGTTAAGAATGCTAATTGATTTGATAAAGGTTGGGTGATGATTTACTAAGCAAAAATAGAGAAACTTAGAGAAAAATGGGAGGAGTCGGTGCAACAGTGGAGGTTGGCAGATTTGGGGTTGAAGATGGCCGTGTTTTAGTCTTATTTTATATTATTTATTGTTTGAAAATCAGCCCAATGCAAAATGACAAGTTTGCCATTTTAATTTTCCAATATTCACACTTATACTATTAACAATATTTATTTATTCTTCACTTCGGATTTTAAATTTTATTTTAATTAAATTTAATTTATTTAATTCAATTTCTGGTCAATATTAACTAATTTGACCAGCCCCCATGCTAAATGACTATAATACCCTTGTACAATTTCATTATTTTCATTTATGTCCTATCATTAATTTAATATTTTTTGAATTCAGATTTAATATTTTATTTTTATTATTTTCCCCATATTAGGTCAAACATGGTCAAATATTGACTCCCAAAGTGGTTTGACCTATTATGGGTAGTGAGATTACCAAACTACCCCTAAACGAATACTTTTGGTTTCGTTTACGTTGTTTTTAGCACTTTAGCGTAATTTAGTTCACGGGCTAGATCCACGTGAAACTTCTTTACACGAGAATTATCCTATGACAATCTGTGGGTCCAAAGTTACTTTAGTTTGACCGTTATTCAAAAAAATTCTTCTAGGGTATGGACACAATCGTCATTTTCAAATTTGTTGCACATAAACCTAGATATGCTTATCTTAAAGAATTCCAAAAACAGCCTTCTTGGCCTTTATGTATTTCGACCCTAATTTTAATATTTTGCCACTTCGGAGGCCTTTGAGTTATGGATTGCCCTGTGGGGCCCACTTGACAATTTTCCCCAAGAATTTCATAACGTAAGAGAATTATTTTCAAAATTTTACTTATTATTCAAATTCATCACCTTCAATAGGTATGGAGAGAATAGAGAAATTTAAGCTCTCACACTAGAGGCTGAGGGCAGACCATGGTTTTGGGATTACCTTCAACAATCTTCACCTAATCATTGAAGATAAAGTGGATAAGACTGGGCTTGCCACCATCGCGAAAATGGATGTGGTGAAGCTAAAATTGTTGAGCCAATAGAGTTGAGAGTATTTGGTGCCAAATGGTCTAAGATTCCGTGATTTGATGATATGGAGGAGGCAAGCAAAGAGCGGAAGATCACTAGCTCAATCATTAGTGATAGGAAACACCAAAGGAACCCTTTCTTCTTCATCGGCGAGTCCTTCGTTTAGAATTTTGAAGACCAAAAAAATTAATGTCGTAGTGATTTCAATAGACTTGCCCATGAGGTATAAGGAGATGCCGATGATCTTCCAACGATCATTGGGAGAGTATATGTATCATTAGAAAAGAAGGCTTGGATGATAGTGCCAGGGTCCAAAATGTTTATTTGAAGGAAGGGTGTCCACTTGAAAGCATGAAATTTAGGACGACATGGGAATTTCAATTTGCTATAGGAAGTCAAAATTAAAAGATTGCCAATGATTGATTTTCATGTTTGCAACATGCTCTTTGAATCAAGCTTGGTCATCTGCATTGCAAAAGCACCTACTAAGATTGGTAGGAGTGGAAGAAGAAGAAGAAAAGGAAGCTTTATGCTTTTGTGCAACATGCTTCTGTTTAGGTGGCATGATGAAGTAGTTGGAAGTGCAAAGGATGAAAAATGTAAAGAGAAACTTGTTGGGGATTTTTACCGAACAAATGGTGATGATGAGTTTGAAGAGGTAGAGATGAAAATATCGGAGGATTTTGGAAAAAGTAACAAAACACAATGCAAGAGTAGATTATGGTGAGTGGAATTGATGGACGGATAAGGAGATGTGGAATAGATTGAGAGATGGATGAAGATGAAAATGGAAGGAAAATGGGTTTTGAAAGAATGAAAAACAAAATGATATGATGAAGATTAGAAAAGATGATGAAAAGATGAAGATGAGTAGTGAAATTGTGATGAACAAGAAGAATAATGATGAAAAAATAGTGAAGATTGATGAAAGATTGGTAAGGGGATCGATGTTAGGCATGAGAAGGGTTTCGGGTATGTAAAACACTAGAAGAAGAGAAAAAAATGTGGATTTTAAAATTTGTGTATTTTTAAGTAAATTTGCGCACTTGGAGCAAGGGGGATTGATCATTTGAAAGGGAGGGATATATCCTTTTCAGGAGGAATCTTAAGAGGATCAATCCCATGAGTAGGGGACCGATCTTTCAAGCTTAATACCCAAAATTTTAGCATTTTTGGATACAAGGGATTGATCATATCTAAGAGGGATCTGTAACAGTCCAATCGTACAGTAAATAACACATGAACAGTAACGTAAGATACAATAACTATAATTATTTATAGAAATTTAGGATATGAAATTTAACATTTTTCCTTACACTTTACATCCCCTGTTCCTACTTTACAATTTAAGTAGTATTGTATAATTTATTTGAATGTATAAATGAAATTACAAATACCTCCCAGTTCAACACAAGCAGTCTCAGGTAATCCAGATTTCAGCCAATATCCTTTAATGTATACCCCTTTTAAACTCTTTAATATCCTGTAGAGTTGGAAAAAAAAGGGGTAAGCGAAATGTGCTCAGTAAAGGAATCGTATGCAAGACTGATATAACGAAATCTATATGCTGGAAAACATTATTTTCCTAACAGTTCACTAAGCACAGTAAATGGAAGGATACTATAGTTGGCCAGGTAATCTAGATAGAGCATGGAAGGTATTTTGAAATACCTGTTTTGTCTCAAAAACCTAGAGCGACTATATGGATTGGTTTATAAATTGTTGATATAAAATCATTTAATAACACTTTCTTAGATAAATGGTAATAAACCATCTAATTAAACACTTCAGTAAACACTAGAAAACCACTTACAGTAACAGTGTAGAAAAGTACAATAAACCGTTTAATTAACAGTAGTAATTGTATAGTAACAGTTCAATAGCAGTACTATGGTAGTACCAAAAACAGTGGAAATAGAATTTAACACAGTAAACACTCTAGTAAAACAGTAATGAATTGTGTCAGTAAGCAGTTTCACTTTAACAGTAATTAATTTAGTAACACTTTTATTTGTAAAAATTTAGTAACAGTATTAGTTTTCAGTGAACAGTAACAGTTCAGTAAACAGTAAAGGTTTCAATAAACCTTATAAGTTTAGAGATAGTAAAATGTTCATTTTTGAAAACATTAACAGTTCAGTAAAGCACTTCAGTAACAGTTCAATACAGTACTCTTTGCAATAACAGTAAACAGTTCAGTAAACAGTATAGAAACAGTTCAGTTCGGTAAACATTTAGGTTTCACAGTTTGGTAATAGTTCAATAAATATTTCAATTATTAGTAATAATTTCCATAAAAAGTTTTAATTTAGTAAACAATAATAATCCAGTACAGTTCAGTAAATAATAAATAGTAATTCACGGTTCAGTAAAACAGTGATGATTCAGTACAGTTCAGTAAACAGTAGTTTAGTAACAATAAACAGTTGTTCTTAGTTCGGTAAAACAGTTAACAGTAATTCACAATTCAATTGGTAAACAGTAAACAGTACTTCACGATTCAGTAAAACAGTGATGATTCAGTATAGTTCAGTAAACAGTAATCCATAGTTCAGTAAACAATAGTTCAGTAACAGTAAACAGTAGTTCAACAACAGTAAACAATAGTTCTCAATTTGGTAAAACAGTTAACAGTAATTCACAATTCAGTAACAATAAACAGTAGGTGTAGACTAGGCATCACCCTTGATATATCATGCTATAATCCACGTAAAGAACAGTAACAATAAACAATAAGATCTACGGCCATAGTTTATAGGTGTCCTCAGAGTACACTTGCCAGGCGTCCCTAGGACTGCTGATGACTTGGCAGGTCTATCAACCACAGTAATAGTACAGTACAGTAATACACGTGAGCATGATATGGGACTAATAGTCTCAAAACATTTCATTTACAGTGAAAATACCTTTAAGGAATTTAAACAATTTTCATTAAAATTTAATAAAATTTCAAAAAGTATTTAAATTCACATTAAAATATACAGTAAAAACAGTTAATAAAATATTCATGCTTCAATGAGAAAATTTATAAACATTCTAAATAATTGTGAAATAATTTAAAGAACGTATTTGACATCTCTTCTTAATAAAATTTAATTACATGAATATTTAAATAATATTTTTCGGTAAAATACCAATTTATGGAAAATATTGGAAATAAATTCCAAAATACACAATCTCACTCATTTCATGCTCATAAAATATTTCATGATACTTTAAAAATTTTGGAGGAATTTTCGACAACATAACAGCTGCGAATACCTTAACCTCTCTGCACTTAAACACAGTATTTATGTTAGTCGTAAACCACATATTTGCATGATTTTAAAGGCAATTCAACACCCAATAATTTCATAAAATTATACTCATCAAAATCATGCATTCACTATATCCCTACGGCTTACAGACTCATCCCTTGCTTATCTTGTATTATTAACCCTTTCAGTAACATCGTACGAAATCCAATGCTCCCAACTACAAAACAATTTCACCAAAAATTTTCATTAATTTTCCTCTTATTTTTGAACCATCATTGATCACTAAATGCAGCCACATTGGACATTGCTCCTGTTTAACCAATGTAATTTACACTAGTAATAAAACATAACTTTTCTGTTTTAGCTTCAATTTCAGATCCGATTTCACCTGTCTTCTTCTCTTAATTTCTACACTAATTTGGCATATTAAAACCATGAAATGCAGCATCCTAGGCTGTACAAAACCCCATGGCCGAAACCCCCTTAAGCTTCTATTAATGGTTTTTCTTAAATCTAAGGTTAGCAACTTGTTTATCTAAGCTCTTTATGCATTTTGGCACCAATTTCATGCAAGTTTCAACATGTTTTCTTCATGCTCTTGACCAAACCGAAACCCCAAGGTGCCCTTTCATCTTGGTTTAATTGGATTTAAGCAAAAATAATGCTAGATCTAGACTTAGCATAAGGAAAAACTTAGGAATCTACCAATAGTTTGTAAATAAACGTAAAGTCACTATGAAGACTCACCTTGACCGAATCTTCCTCCCCTCTTTTCTTCTTGAATTTTCACTTATTCAATGTGTTCTTGGTTGGGTTTGATAGAGCAAGAGATGTAGAATAATTTTGCTAGAGATAGGCTAGTTAAAATAATAATGTTTTAAGTGGCTTTTAGAAGCTTGAAAAATTTTTCTTCTCTTGGTATCAATGGTGGCTGTCGTGAGGTTCAGAAGAGTGAATGGAGTGTTGGCTGCAAGTTGCAAGAATAATGGAGAATATTCTAGATAGGGGCAAAATTACCATTTTGCCTTTGGTTATGTAAATTTTAGACAATTTTACCCTTAACTTCTGTAATCGTAAAAACCATGTAATTGGACTCCAAAATTTCAAATTCCAGCATCAAATAATCATATTTAATGTATCTTGATGATTGTAAGTGGTTTCGTCGACGTGCGGTGCACGGATAGTGAGAAATCATGATTTTACCCCTACGACCAGCCGACGAATTTCTCCAATTTCACCATTGTTTCGATAAATCTCTTGACACTATCTTAACCTACTTTTCATGTAGAATATCATGGAATTTTTACTTCATCCCAACTCATTTTAGTTTGGGCATAATTTATGAAAATGCCCTCGAGATGTAACCATCATTTTCCAATTTGTTTCTTACCTCCACAAAATAATTCAAAATGATTCATAATAATAGTTCAATGATTTTAAACCTCAAATTCATCATATTACATTTTATTACACCACTATACACAGCATTTTCCATCTCGAGCCTATTTGAACACGTTAAAAATAAGTGGGGCCCACATTATATTTTCACTTATAATCACTTAGCACATAAATTTTAACTCAATAATTAATTTTATATTACATGTACAGTACAGTAGAATCGGTCTCACAGGATCGATCCCTTGTTCATATGCCTTTAGTTTTATGCAAACAAATAGTTTGAAAATGATTGAAATCATGCATTTTTAGTCTTTTAAACTTAGGACAGGATTTGAGCAAGTTAAAAAACATGTTTATGAACAACTAAAGCTTAGTTTAGTGGTTGTTATCTCTCCTTATGAGAGATTAAGTCTAAGGTTCGATTCCCTACTCCTTCCTTGTACCTTCTATGGACAAAAAAAAACTGTTTTATGAGTTGTATGAAGTGAAATCAAGGATGAAAAACCATTAGAAATCATTTTTGCATGTTTTGAGAGAATTTGGAATGAAAATTGCATTTTCAAGAGGATTGAAGGCCATTTTGAGATATATATGCAATTTTTCAAAACAAAGAGGTATGGAACATTATGCAAGGAAGACAAACATGATCACATAAGTTTCAAACAAAGACTTCATCGCATCATAATAGAAGCAACCATCACATGTAGATATGTTGGACTAAATGGTGAGTTTGGTATGTGTGAAGTAAGTGGTTTAGATTTGCACTATATTCTTGACTTGCACTCATCACTTCCAAATTAAACCAATACCAAAAAGATAACTAAGTAGCATACAAAGTCATGGTGCATTCATTAATCTAAGTTCACCTCTAAGTGTGCAAAACCTTCCTCTATTAAATGGTTTGGTGAAAATATCAGCTAGTTGGTGCAAAGTATCCACATATTTTAGAACTATATTATCTTTTTGCACATGATCTCTTATAAAATGATACCTTATTTCAATATGTATAGTTCTAGAGTGTTGAATGGGATTCTTGGCGAGGTTTATGGCACTAGTATTGTCACACTTAATAGGAATTTTGTTCATTTTTATTCTATAATCCCTCATTTATTGCTTAATCCATAACACTTAGGCACAACAACTACTAGAGGCAATATCTTCCATTTCAGTGGTAGATTGAGCTACACTTTTTTGTTTCTTAGAAAACCATGAAATGAGTCATTCCCTAAGAATTGACAAGTGCCAATGTGCTTTTTCTATCAACCTTACATCCAACAAAATCTGCATCTGAATAATTATGAAGAGCAAATGTAGAGTCTCTAGGATACCATGGTTTTAAGGAGAAAATGTCTCTAAGGTACAGCTAGTAATGTGATTCTCAAGAAGATGATTGAAACCTTGCACACAATATACACTAAACATTATATCGGGTCTACTTATGGTAAGGTAAAGCAATAAGCCTATCATAGACCTATAAAGTTTAGTGTATACACACTTATCTTCTTTATCTTTATCAAGCTTAATATATGTGCTCATTTGAGTGGACTGAGGCTTGGTCTCATCCATACCAAATCTTCTGAGCAAGTCCTTGGTATACTTAGCTTGATTTATGAAGATTCTATCTTCACTTTGTTTTGCTTGTAGCCCAAAAAAAATGTAAGCACTCCCGTAATGCTCATCTCAAACTCACATTGCATAAGGGTAAATAAATTCTTGAATAGTAACTCATTTGTAGAACCAAAAATGATATCTACATAAATTTGAACTACTAACAAGTCACTACCCTTAAATTGAGTGAATAATGTTGTGTCTTCTTTGTCTCTAGAAAATCCTTTTTCAGTCAAAAATTTGGAAAGTCTTTCATACCACGCTCTAGGAGTTTGTTTCAAACTATACAAAGATTTTGAAAGTTTATAAACATGGTTTGGAAATTTTGGATTTTCAAAACCAAGAGGTTATTTCACATATACTTCTTCATTTATAAAATCATTTAAGAAGGCACTTTTAACATCCATTTGATAAATTTTAAAATTTTTATAACAAGCAAAGGCAAGTAACATCTTAAAAGCTTCTAACATAGCTAACGAAGCATATGTTTCATCATAATCTATCCCTTCTTCTTTCCTATATCCTTATACCACTAATCTTGTTTTGTTTCTCCCTATCACACTATTTTCAGCCATTTTATTTTTGAATATTCATTTAGCTCCAATGATTGGATGACCACTAGATCTTGACATAAGATTCCAAACTTCTCTCAAATTAATTTAATTCTACTTGCATAGCCATAATCCAATTTTCATCTTCTAAAGCCTTATTTACATTATTTAGTTCAAATTGAGACATAAAGCTACAAGTTGGCAAATATTCCTAAATGAAAATCAAGTTCTTACTCCAAAATTTGGATCATGAACGATATCATTATCTTTAACATATTAAAGTTCTCTTAGACATCTAGGTTCTTTCTCAAAGAACCTCTTGATCTAAGGATTCCTCTTTCTCATTTATATCAAGATCTCTTAATTGTACACTAATATCTTAATTGTACACTAATATCTTTATCTTGAGATTGTTCAACTATAGGTTCATCAAATATTTCTACATCATCATCATTATCAAGAATAGAGTTTCTAGGAGAAGAATTTGATTCATCAAAAATCACATGGATAGATTCTTCTACCATAAGTGTCCTTTTGTTAAAAACTCTATATGCTTTAAAATTTAACGAATACCTTAGAAAAATGCCTTTATCACTTTTTGCATCAAAGTTTCCTAGGTTATATTTTCCATTATTCAAAACAAAAACATTTGTAACCAAAAGGATGAAAGTCGCTTATGTTAGGCCTTTTTCTTTTGTAAAGCTCATATGGTTCTAGCCATTTCCTGTAAAGTCTTATTTCTCCTTCCAACAACCCATTTTGTTAAGGTGTTTTAGGAGCAGAAAAGTTATGGCTAATCCCATTACAATACTCATAAAAAACAAGGTTTTCAAATTCTTTTCTATGATCAGTCCTAATGCTAATGATAGTATAACCTTTTTTCATTTTGAACAATCTTCGAAAATATGATGAATTTTTCTAAAGCTTCATTTTTGACACTTAAGAAAAGCAACCATTTGAATCCAATGAAGTTATCTACTATGACAAATCCATAGTGTTTTCCTCCTAAGCTAGTTGTTCTACTTGGTCTAAAGAGGTCTAAGTGAAGTAGTTATAGTGGCCTAAAGGTAGAAACACACTTCCTAAATTTAAATGAGACTCTCTTGTGCTTACCTCTAACACACATTTCACACACTTGATCATTTTCAAATTGAAGCTTAGGTAAACCTACAACTAAATCTCTTTTACCTAATTTAGATAAAACATACATGCTAGCATGGCCTAATCACCTATGCCACATCCAAGGTTCATCTGTTTTTGTAACCATAAAGCATACATTTTTACTACTAAGCTCATCAAGATGCATAATATAAATTTTACCTTTTTTATGCCCTATGAAAAGTATTTAACAACACAAAGCATCAAGCACAACTTTAAAGCCCTTATAACAAAGTTAACTAATGCTAAGCAAGTTATGTTTTAAACCTCTAACATACAAAACATTTTCAATAGAAGAGAAAGAGTTACCAATAGAGCCAATCCCTTCAATTTGCCCTTTGGAGTTATCCCTAAATGTGTGATAACCGCTAATTTTCTAAAATTTATATTAAATAATTGTAAAATTAATATTAAAATAAATAAATAAGTTAAAGAAAATAAATGAATTTATTTAAGCGATAGAAATTATTTGGAAATTCGAAAGTTGATGAAATGATAAGATAGAGGAAATTTAATTTGGATAAATGGAAATCCAAATTACAAAAAAAAATGAAAATGAGAAATTATTTGGATATGAAGAAATCCAAATTAAACGAATAAAAATGTTGGTATTTACATATTTATATATTTATATAATTAGATTATATAAATATATTTTTATATGTCTTTATATAATTACATATGTATATATATAAAATATGTTATATATTATAAAAGGATATATACTATTTTATATTAAATAAATACATATGTGGATTTTTATACATTTATGTATATATATACATATATATGAAATATTTATATGTAGTATTTAAATTAAGGTGATATATATATATTTAATGTGGTTAATATATAATTATACCAATATAATTATATAGTATAAAAACAGAAAAAAAAAGACAGAAACGAGGTCGGGATATAACACGATCCCCGTTATTTTCTGAAACAGAAATGAAACAGAAGGGAAAGGTGAGGGAGAGGTCAACCACCGTCGGCAGAAGCGAAGCCGCCGGTGACGTGAGAAAGGTGATTCGGCAATGGAAGAAGGAAGCGATGAAGCAAAATGGAAACAGAAACGAAACCAGCGAAGCCGAGAAGAAAAAAATGGAAGGTGGCGGTGTCAGCGATCCAAGCACCGCCACTGCCATCGAAGCACCGTCGAAGGGAGAGGAAGAGGATGGAGGCTACTCGAGGCACGGCGAACGGCGGAGGAGGGCCAGCGAAGAGGCGGAAGAAACCGAAGGTAAATCAACTCGATCCGTCGCCGTGCCGTCGATCCAGGCCGAACGGAGACCACCAGCGGACTCGCCATGCAATCGGCCAGCTGAAGGGCACCTGAACCACTGGAGAACCGGCCGCCGACGAGGAATTGGCGAGGAAGGAGGCAGACCGATCTGAACCGGTCTGACCGAAAAAGAAGAGAAAAAAGAAAAAGAAAAGAAAGAGAAAGAAAAGAAAAGAGAAAAAGGAAGAAAGAAAAGAGGAAAAGAAGAAAGAGAGAGAAAAAGGAGAATTTCGAGAATTTGAAAGATTCTCGAGAATTCGGCAACTCGAAAATTTCGAAAATTTTGAAAATTCGATAAGAATTCCGAAAAATAATTTCGAGTAAAAATTTAATAAATTATTTATGAAAATTCTAAAATTTAGAATTTTCATTTCCAAAAATTATTCTCGGCGATCGAGATGAGGATCGAGAGAGATGGAGTACAAGCGTGACCGATAAGAGGAAGTCGCCGACCCGGAAAAGGTAAGGGATGCATGTGCAACACTATAAGGATATTCAGTCTGCATGATTTTAATTATGAAAATATTTATGAAAATATTGCGATGAATGATTGGTTGGAAAATTGGAGTGAAGTACCGGTTGAAATTATAAACTGTATTTTCTGTGCAGGAGGCTAGCTAATTGGTAGCCGTTATACTACCGAAAAATTATCGAAAATTACCGAAAATTTCTAAAAATTTTCATAAAATCATAATAAATGATTTTATTTCACGAGAAATGATTTTCAACCACGAAAATCGAGAAAATGAATATTTTCCATAAAAACATGAATAAAATGAAAGTGATTTTAAAATATTCATGTTTTCGAGAATGGCGATAATGAAATCACCGAAAATTCTCTTGATATGTAAATTACATGTAATACGAGATGAGAAATGAAAAGAATATAAAGTGAATATTTTTATATATATTTCTTAAATATTCACTAAATGGTTTTATAACCTTTATGGTTTTAAATTATGAAATTATATATTTTTATAAATTCCATAAAGGTTATTTTATGATGAAAAACATGGTTTTGAGACTAGTTAGCCCCTCTATCATGCTGATATGTAATACATGATATGTGATATGTGATATGTAACATATGATATGTGATATGTAACATATGATATGTGATATGTAGTCCCAGCCGACACCTGATCAGTGATCCGCCGAGGACAATTATAGACTATAACCATAGATCTGACATGATTAGTTTATACCTTCGGGTATTATTGCATGATAGGATGCGGTGGTTGCCATTGTCTCCATTTATGATATGTGGAATGAAAATGTTTTTTTTTTACGATATGTGATATGTAAAATGAATATGTTTTATACGATATGAGAAGAAATGAAATGATTTATAGCATTTTTATAAAATGCTCATTCAGTACTGTTTTTAAGTACTACAAAATGGTTTTTATATGACATGTGACACGAATATGTAATATGTTTTCAAAAGGAAAGAGGAGGAAAATAAATCTAATATTCTTATTTTAATTTTTAAATGAAATATTAGATTTAAACGATCTATATGTTATACGAAAAAGATTTAAATAGCTTATTTTGCCATTTAAAGTACTGTACTAATTATGATTTTACAGTAAAACATGAAATGAGCTTTAAATGATAATGATGATGATTTAACTAATATTATTTTCAAAGAATATATGAATGTTAGTTATTTTATTTAAATGCTTTATTTCATAAAAGCATTATTTTAAAAAGTATATGAAAATGATATGGAATAAAAAGGAAAAAGATATTTTATTTCAAATGAAATAAAATTACTCCCTACTGTTACTTCTAGGTTTCGGGACAAGATAGGTATTTCAAAATACGTACCTTACTCCATCCGGATCCCTAGCCGACTGTAGTATCCTTCCTACATGCGAGCCTAGAGCCCAATAGGAAAAATGAAAAAATTTTCAGCATATAGATAGCTGAGTATCAAGTGAGGCATATAATTCCCTTACTGAGTCGTGGTTTGCTCACCCCTTAATATTAACATTTCAGGTTTTCGAGGACTAAGAGTCTGACATCTAAAGGACTTCGGCTGTGCATTTGGGGACGATGTGACAGCTTGATTTATTGAATAAGGTATGATCATTTATTTTTCGTATTTAGACATTTTCACAGTACTATTTTCTTATAAAGTAAGATAGGGGATGTATTTCATATTATAATTTAATATGAAATTGTTAATATGTAAAAGAAAAGTAAAGTATCGCAGACAGTCCAACCATATAAGATGTATAGAATAAGGTGAAAAATAGGGTCACAGACTGTGACAAAATGTGACTTCTTCACCACTCTTAGGCTTTAAGATCTTGAATTGGCTCTTGTCACCAGTCATATGCCTCGAGTATCTACTATCAAGGTACTAATGCTCCTTTGATTTTGCCTTGTAGCTATGCTTTTCCTCCTACAATCACACAAATTAAACTTTTGTTTTAGGTACCTAAATTTCCTTGGGTCCTTGAAAGTTACTGCTTACAACCTTTAATCCTTTGGGGATCTATTTTAATTTCAAAGACACATCATTTGAATTTAGGACAAGTTTAGGCATCCAAATTTTCTTTACTACTTTACCTTTAAATGTAGCTTTCCTAGAGGTTCATGCTTTTGATGTGTAACTTTCCAAATTGCATAAAGAGCAAGCGTATGACTTATCATGTATGTTCTTCTTACCAATAAGAAAGTTCTTAAGGTGAGTTTCCTTATTATTTGCATTAAAATCTACTCCCTCCTTGTCAAAGAATGCTCTTTGGGTCTCTAACACATGATCAAGTTTTTGTTGACTCATAAAAAACCTAGAAAATGAGTTATGCAAATTTGTATTCTTTTTATTTAACTCATTTATTTCTAGATTAGCATCTTCCAATTTCTTTTAACAATCTATCTTAGCATTCAAAAGCATTTCATTTTCCATTTTCAATTTGGAAATCATTTATAATATTTCATGATCATGCTCTCAAATTCACTAGTTAGTTCATCAAAGGCATCTTACTACTCATCAGAAGTATATTCATTTTTATCAAAAGAGTTGAAATTTACCTTTACATCATCAATAGCCATGAAGCAGGGTTGGCTACTTCATCTTCAACACTTTCCTCACTGGAGCAATCACTATCACTCTAACTAGCCATCATTATCTTCTTGTCACCTTGTTTTGTAAGAAAAGGATAATCAACTTTTATATGACATGGTTTCTTACATTCATAACAAATAATAGATTTCTTTTCTTTTCTACTTGGTTCACCTTTATTATTATCTCTTTTAGGTGGTGATATGAACCTCACCGAAAGAAGATGAGGTTCAAAGAAGAATATGAAGAACACAAAAAAAAATAAGAACAAGTCAAGAACGCAGCAAATTAAACAAAGAATTAAAGGTAAAACCAAGACTCGTTGTGTAGAAACACAAGAACCTATAGTATTGGACCAAGACCCATTGCTTAGAAAAGCAAGAACCTATGATATAATTTGGTGGAAGGTAAAAGAACACCAGAAGGAAGACCTTAATAAGTTCAAGAGTTCTCAACAGAACCAAAGAGAAGAAGTCTCTCAATTTTATAACTCAAACCAATTGTGTTCTATCTAAAGGGTTACATAGCTATTTATAGGCATAGGGCAAACTTGCAAAACAAGTAATAGGAATCCTATTTTCCTAACTTGTAGAACAAGTAATAAAAATCCTACAATACCTATTAAATAAAAAGGAATTAGGCTTAAATTAAATTAAGACAATGTTCAGCCTAATAAGACATAACTAAATAAAATAAGTATAGCATTTGGCCCAATTTATGCATCCAACCCAATTGCATTTCGGTCCAATACTTGTAAATCTTCAAGAAGTTTGAACTTGGGCTTGGATCATGTTGTAAAAGAATTTGTCATCCTCCATGCTTCTCTCTAGCAATATTAATGAAACCAGCCAAGGATTGTTGCATTCTTTTCATTTTAGCTCTCGTCATTGGACCTCCATGGATGTTCAAAGGATCACGATCATCACGAACATGACTTGGGATTTGTGATCTTGATGGGCCTCCATCATTCCCTGCACAGCCCGTGACCCTATTTTTCACCTTATTCTATACATTTTATATGGTTGGGCTGTCTGCGATACTTTACTTTTCCTTTACATATAAACAATATCATTTTAAATTATAAAACGAATTACATCCCCTATCTTACTTCATGAGAAAGTAGTACTGTGAATATGTCTAAATACAGAAAATAAATGATCATACCCTATTAATTAAATCGACTTGTCGCATTGTCCCCAAATGCGCAGTCGAAAATCCTTTTACTGCTAGACTCTCGGTCTTCGAAAACTTGAAATGTTAAAATTAAGGGGTGAGCAAACAACGGCTCAATAAGGGAATTATATGCCTCACTTGATACTCAGCTATCTATATGCTGAAAAACTTTTTCATCTTTCCTATGGGCTCTAGGCTCACATGTAGGAAGGATACTGCAGTTGGCTAGGGATCCGGATGGAATAAGGTAGGTATTTTGAAATACCTATCTTGTCCCGGAACCTAGAAGCAACTGTAAAGAATAATTTCCTTTTCGTTTGGAATTTTAATCCTTTTTACCTTTTTATTCCATAATATTCTCATATTCTTCTCAACATAATGCTTTTATAAAATAAAGCATTTAAATAAAGTAACTAATATTCATATTTTCTTTGAAAAGAATATTAGTTAAATTCTCATCATTCTCATTTAAAACTCATTTCATATTTTACTGTACAATCATAATTAGTACAGTACTTTAAATAGCAAAATCAGCTATTAAATCATTTTCATATAACATATACATCATTTAAATCTAATATTCAATTTAAATTTCCAAAATAAGAATATTAGATTTATTTTTCCTCCTCTTTCCTTTTTGGAAAACATATCACATATTCGTGTCACATATCATATGAAAATCATATCATAGTACTTAAAATAGTACTGAAATAAGCATTTTATAAAAATGCTATAAATCATTTACATTTCACGCATCACATATCATGTAAAACATTTTCATTTAAAACATATCATATATGGAGACTTAGGCACACACGCCTAGCCCGTCCACTGGGTCGTTACTCATATCATGCTATAGACCTTGAAGGGTATAAAATCATCATGTCAGATCTATGGCCATTGTCTATAATTGTCCTCAGCGGATCACTGATCAGGTGTCAGTCAGGACTACATATCACATATCACATATTACATATTACATGTCACATATCACATATCAACATGATAGGATGCCAACTAGTCTCAAAACAATATTTTTCATCATCAGAAAACCTTTATGGAATTTATAAAAATAATAATTTCATAATTAAAACCATAAAGGTTATATAATAAATCAAGTGAATATTTAAGAAAATATTTGTAAAATATTCACTTTATCCCTTTTTCAACTTTCATTTCATATTACGTATAATTCATATATCGAGAGAATATTTAGAAAACTTTTATAAAATATTCTCTTTATCCTTTTTTTTTCATTTTCCATTTCATATCACTTATAATTCATATATCGAGAGAATTTTCGGTGATCTCATTGTCACCAATTTCGATCAAAACAATATTTTTCATCATCAGAAAACCTTTATGGAATTTATAAAAATAATAATTTCATAATTAAAACCATAAAGGTTATATAATAAATCAAGTGAATATTTAAGAAAATATTTGTAAAATATTCACTTTATCCCTTTTTCATCTTTCATTTCATATTACGTATAATTCATATATCGAGAGGATATTTAGGAAACTTTTATAAAATATTCTCTTTATCCTTTTTTTTCATTTTCCATTTCATATCACTTATAATTCATATATCGAGAGAATTTTCGGTGATCTCATTGTCACCAATTTCGAAAACATGAATATTTTAAAATCACTTTCATTTTATTCATGTTTTTATGGAAAATATTTTATTTTCTCGATTTTCGTGATTAAAAATCATTTCTCGTGAAATAAAATCATTCATTATGATTTTATGAAATTTTCTAGAAATTTTCAGTAATTTTCGATAATTTTTCGACAGTATAACAGCTGCCGATTGGCTAGCCTCCTGCACGAAAAATATAGTTTATAATTTCCAGCCAGTACATCATCACAAATTTCCAACTGATAAATCACCACAATTTTTCAACCAATCATTTATTGCAATATTTTCATAAAATATTTCCATAAATTATTTCGTAATTAAAACATGCAGACTGAATATCCTTACAGTGCTGCACATGCATCCCTTACCTGTTCCGGGTAGGCGACTTCCTCTTACCGGTCGCGCCCGTACTCCATCTCTTCCGATTCCTTATCTCGATCACCGAGAATAATTTCTGGAATTTAAATTCTAAATTTTAGAATTTTCTCAAATTATTTAAATAAATAATTTATTTAAATAATTATCATTAATAATTTCTCGAATTTCTTACCGATTCCCGAGATTCTCGAGTTCCTAAGAATTTTTCGAATTCTCGAAAATTTTCCTTTTTCTCTCTTTCTTTCTTCTTTTCCTCTTTTCTTTCTTCCTTTTTCTCTTTTCTTTTCTTTTTCTTTTTCTTTTTCTTTTTCCTTTTTCTTTTCTTTTTCTTTTTCCCGTTGGCCGGTTCAGCCTTCTTCCTCATCGGTTCTTCACCGGCGGCCGGTTCTCCAGCGGTTCACTGGCTCCTCAGCTGGCCGATGGCACGGCGAAGCTACCGGTGCCCTCCGTTTGCCCTGGATCGGTGGCACGACGGCGGATCGACTCCATTTAGCTTCGGTTTCTTCCGCCTCTTCGCTGGCATTCCTCTGCCGTTCACCGCGCCTCGGGTGGCCTCCATCATCTTCCTCTCCCTCCGGCGGTGCTTCGGTGGCAGTGGCGGTGCCTGGATCGGCTGGCACCGCTGTCCGCCATTTTTTCCTTTTCTTCTCCGATTTTCTCCGCTTTCCTTCGTTTCTGTTTTCCGTTCGTTTCTCTTCTCCCTTTTCCTTTGCCGGCGTCGGCGTCGACGTCAGCTTCATCTCCTCAGCTCGCCGGCAACCGCCTTCCCCTTCTCTCTTTTTCTTTCTGCTGTCTGCGGCAATGTTCCTTCTCTGTTTCGTAACAGAGAAGGGAAACAGGGATCGGGTTATATCCCAATCCCGTTTCTCTTTTTTTATTATTATTATATATACTTATATCAATATATATAATTTTAATAGTAATTAATATATATACATATTTATTTATATAGTAAATATATTTTGTGTATAGTTTTAATAAATATCTATACACTTAATTTAAAAATAACATATATATATTTCATATATATATGTAATTTATTTAAAAATATATTTATATAATAAAATTATATAAATACTCACATTTATATTTCTTATAATTTGGATTTATTAATATCCAAATTATATTTCTCCATTTTCATTTTTTTATTTAATTTGGATTTCCATTTATCCAAATTAAATTCTTCCTTTCCTTATTTTTCATAACTCCGACTTTATTTTTTATTTTCATTTTATCCAAAATTTAAATTCCTCACTTTCCTTAATTTTGGGAATTTCAACGATATTCCCTTCTTGTAAATAAATTTTATTTATTTACTTTAATTTATTTATTTCCTCTTATCTATTTTCTTTAATACTAATTTCCAAAAATAGAAAATTTGCGGTTATCACATTCCCCCTCTCCTTAAAAGGATTTGTCATCAAATCAAAATCACCTACATTAATATCAAAGGGAGAAAGATCAAAAACATTAAATGTTGCACTAACATTATAGTCACCTGGAAGAGCCAACTTATAAGCATTGTCATTGATCTTCGCAATCACTTGGAATGGTCCATCTTCTCGAGGTTGCAACTTGGAACAATGTTAGGTAGGAAATCTCTCTTTACGTGTATGTACCTAAATGAAATCACCAAGTTTAAAGACAACTTTCTTGTGATGCTTATTGGCTTGAGTAGCATATTGCTCAGTCCTTTTCTCAATGTTTTGGCGTACCTTCTCATGTAGTTGCTTAACAAAATCAGCTTTCTTTTCCCTATCCAAACTAGCTTTCTCCTCAATAGGTAGCGGTAAAAGATCCAATAGAGTGAGTGGACTGAAACTATAGACGACTTCAAATGGAGAATAACTAGTAGTAGAATGCACACTTCTATTGTAAGCAAACTCCACTTGAGGCAAACAATCTTCCCAATTCTTCAAATTTTTTTGAATAATAGACCTCAACAAAGTAGACAAAGTACGATTGACTACTTTAGTTTAACCATCGGTTTGTGGATGATAAGTAGTTGAACACAACAACTTTGTTCCTAATTTTCCCCACAATATTTTTCAGAAGTAGCTAAGGAAATTCACATCATGATCAGAAACAATGGTCCTTGAAAAACCATGTAGACAAACAATTTCCTTGAAGAATAAATCAGCAGTATTGCTTGCATCATCAATCTTATGACAAGCAATAAAGTGAGCCATCTTAGAGAACCTATCAACAACAACAAAAACAGAATCTCTACCTCTCTTTGTTCTTGGCAAACCCAAAACAAAGTCCATAGAAATGTTAGTCCAAGGAGCAGTAGGAATAGGCAATGGAGTATAAAGACCATGATTCATAACTCTAGACTTAGGTTGTTTACAAGTGACATCTTTCACACAACTTTTCAACATCTCTTTTCATGTTAGGCCAAACGAAGTGATCATACAATATGTCTAAATTTTCTTTACTCCAAAATGTCCCATTAATCAACCATTATGGGCTTCTCTAACAAGTAATTCTCTCAAAGAACTCCTAGGCACACATAATCTATTTTCTCTAAATAAGAATCCATCATGCCTATAAAACTTTCCAAAACAAGTTTTCTCACATGTATTGAACACATTTTCAAAATCCTCATCAGTAGCATACAAGTCTTTAATATACTTAAATCTAAGTAGTTTTGCATTAAAAGTAGTGATTAGAGTATACCTTCGAGACAATGTATTAGCCACAACATTTTCTTTACCTTGTTTATATTTGATCATATATGGGAATGTCTTAATGAACTCCATCCACTTGGCATGACGCTTGTTCAACTTGCTTTGTCCTTTCAACTGCTTTAAAGACTCATGGTCAGTGTGGATGACGAATTCCTTGGGCCATAAATAATATTGTCATGTTTCCAAGGCCCTCACTAATGCATACATCTCTTTATCGTATGTAGGATAGTTAAGGGCAACTCCACTTAACTTTTAACTGAAGAAAGCAATGAGGCGCTACTCCTGCATTAAAACAGCTCCAATACCTATACTTGAAACATCACACTCAATCTCAAAAATTTTAGTAAAGTCAGGTAAGGATAATAAAGGTGCAGAACAAAGCTTCTCTTTAAGCAAGTTAAAAGCATGATGTTGCTCAAGATCCCATTTAAGTCAACATTCTTTTTAACAACTTCAGTTAAAGGGGCAGCTATAGTACTAAAGTCTTTAACAAACCTACAGTAAAAACTAGCTAATCCATGAAACTATGCACCTCAGAGATATTTTTAGGTATAGGCTAATCTTTAATTACCTTAACTTTTCATCATTTATTGCTATACCCTTAGAAAAAATAACATATCCAAGAAATATAATCTTATCAGTGCAAAAAGAATATTTCTTAAAGTTAGCATATAACTTTTTTTCTCAAGACATTAAGCATATTCTTTAAATGTTCAATATGTTCATGCAAACTTATGCTACAGATCAAGATATCATCAAGATATCTCCTAGAATTTTCACTAGTCTTCATTCTCATGAACTTGTTAAACCTTTTGGCAAATGTTACCATCTCAATATCCTCCTTAACACCGCTTTCTTCTTTATCATCCCTATAATCATCAAGTGTGGTGGATTTTAATGCTACCCCTATCTTCTTATATGGTTCTTGATTCCTTTTGACTTTCATTTCATATATAAGAAGTGATCCTATTAGTTTATCTAAGGAGATTGTATGTGGATCCTTAAACTCCTCTATAGCAGTTACTTTAGCCTCCTATGACTTAGGTAAACTATTAAGGATTTTCTTTACCATCTCCACATTTGAATAAGACTTAAGTTCATTTATGATATCAATAAACCTAGTGAACATGTCACTAATGGACTAAACAACTCATAATCATGAGTAAGCATGCCTACTTTAATCTTCTTGACTTGATTTGTTCCCTTATGTGTGACTACCAATTTATTCCTAACTTGCTTTGCATTTTCACACAATGATACTATATTATATTCATTACACCTTAGAGCACAAAAGAGAGTATACATGGCATTGGCATTTAGTTATGTCATCCTAAAGTCATTGTTGTCCCATTCATCCTCCTTCTTTAGGATATCTTCTCCATCAACCTTCTTAATTGGAAGTAAGAGACAATTAACAATTATTCTCCAAATCTCATAATTATTAGCTTGTATAAATAATATCATCCTAGTCTTTCAATATGCATAATTCTCAACATTAAAGAATAGTGGTCTAACAGTTGAGTATCTCTCTCCTACTAGGTTTATAACTACAATAGTTTAAGCCATTTAAATCGTTTTAACTCAAAAGATGTTAGTCTTTTTTAATTTCGAGCTCGAGCTCGAGCTTAAGCTCGAGCTCTAATACCAATTGTTAGCTTTACCAAAAGGAGGGTGAATTGGTTTTTCTACTAAAATCGTACTTTAAAAGTTTTTCCAACAATTTGCACAATTAACACAATAAATATATCAATATAAATGCTAGAATGTACAGAGTGTTGGAAAGAGAAAATGCAAACACGACAATTTATAGAGGTTCAACCAATCTCGTGCCTACATCCTCTCTCATTGAGCCTCTTGTCAAGGTAGGTGATTCCACTCTTCTTGTGAATTAAATACACACCTCTTCTTGGATTGATGAGACCACTTACACTTCCTTTTAATGGCTAAGAAAGAAACCGCTACATCCTCTTTATAGGATACTATCCAATCACTCACAAATAAACCTCACAAGGTTACTCTCCCCTTGAATACAAATAAGTGAATTGTTGAATGTTTGTGTACAATTTAGAACCTCTTAAAGGTATAATTGCATAATATGAAGTACAAGTGATTGAAAGAAAGGATTTGAGCTTTAAAAGATTGAAGATGATAAAATAGTGTTTCTTGTTGCTTCTAAACACTTTAATGCAACTATTTATACCCAATCTACTATTGAGAAAGGTTGTTGAAGTATTAAATGCAATTCTTCTCATTGAAACCCTTGAAATATAGCCGTTAGGGGTATTTCTACATAGAGGAGATCAATCCCTTAACGGAGGAATCGATCCCTTAAACATTCTGTCTAAAGAGAATCGATCCCAGGAATCGGGGGTCGATCTTACTGTTTTTCTTGCACTTTTTTAGGTTATTTTAAGTTGAGAAATAAGTATATTTTGATTTTAAATCATACCTAAGTCATTTTTTCAACCTTATTTAATATTCATTAACTTAAAACGCATGTAAACTTAGCCCAAATATTTATTAAGTAATTTTTTAAAAACATATTCAATAAATATAAGAGAAAATCACTTAATACAATATTTAAAAATATTTTTTAAGTGCATTAAGACCAATGTAAGAGTATGCAATTAAAGTATGGTCTTATATTTGATATGGTTTGTAAAAATCATGAATAACTTATGCAAATTTACAAATGAATCAAACATTTAATTGTGCTTGAGGTTTTGTCACTTCAAAATATATATTTGTCAATTTAGAGCTAATACACTACAAGAAATTGTACTTTCCGTGACGAAATTTCTGAGACAGAAATTTCTGTCACAAGTTCTTGCGGATTTGCAACAGATTAGTGCGAACAAAAAAAGTTTTAGTGACAAATTTAGCTACGGATTTTTTACAGAAAAACCATTGCAAATTTGCAACGGAATAAATTCCGTCACAAATTCTGAAGCTAAAGAGGCGCATGTAAACAGTATTTCTCCCGCCAAATTTTCGACAGATTGTGAGACAGAATTTTCGTTGAAAAATTCGATTCTAAAATTTTAAGACGGAATTTGCGACAGAAAATTTCGCCTAAAAATATCTCAAGAAATTAAAAAAAAAAGAATATAAGGTTTTGAGACGAAATTTTCCATGGCAAATTCCGTCTCTAAAGTTAGAAACGGAATTTTGCAACAAAAAATTCCATCTCAAATTAACTCAGCAAAATAAAAACAAGAATGTCAGGGTTTTGAGACGAAATTTTCAGTCTCAAAATCCGTCTCAAATATTAGAGACGAAATTTGAGACGGAAAAATTCTGTCTCAAATTACCTCAGCCAAATAAAAATAAGAATGTTAGTGTTTTGAGACAGCATTTTCAGTCTCAAATTTCGTAAAATTCCATCTCAAATTAACTCAACAAAAAAAAAAGATATATGAGTTTTGAGATGGAAAATTCTGTCTCAAATTAACTGAACAAAACAAAAAGAAGATATATGAGTTTTGAGACGGAAAATTCTGTCTCAAATTAACTCAACAAAAAAAACATATATGAGTTTTGAGATAGAATTTTCCGTCTCAAAATCCGACTCTAATATTTGAGACGGATTTTGAGACGGAAAATTCCGTCTCAAATTAACTCAACAAAATAAAAAAAAAAGATATATGAGTTTTGAGACGGAATTTTCTGTCTCAAAATTCATCTCTAATCTCAAAACTCATATATCTTTTTTCTATTTTGTTGAGTTAATTTGAGACGAAATTTTCCATCTCAAAATCCATCTAAAATATTAGAGACGGATTCTGAGACGAAAAATTCCGTCTCAAAACGCTAACATTTTTTTTTATTTGGCTGAGGTAATTTGAGATGGAATTTTCCGTCTCAAATTCTGTCTCTAATATTTGAGATGGATTTTAAGACAGAAAATTTTGTCTCAAAACTCATATATATTTTTTTTTTATTTTGCTGAGGTAATTTGAGACGGAAAATTCCGTCTCAAAACTCATATATCTTTTTTTATTTTGTTGAGTTAATTTGAGACGGAATTTTCCGTCTCAAAATCTGTTTCTAATATTTGAGACAGATTTTGAGACGGAAAATTCCGTCTCAAAACGCATTCTTTTTTTATTTGGCTGAGTTAATTTGAGATAGAATTTCCGTCTCAAAAACTCATATATCTTTTTTTTATTATTTTGTTGAGTTAATTTGAGATGGAATTTTCCGTCTCAAATATTAGAGACGGAAAATTCCGTCTCAAATTAACCCAACAAAATTAAAAAAAATATATGAGTTTTGAGATGGAATTTTCCATCCCAAATATTAGAGTATATAAATTAATATTGTAAATTATATTATAAAATATAATATCATAATTTTTTTTAGTTTAATGTTGTATAATAATTTTTAGAGTATATAAATTATAAATAATATCATTTTAATATAAAAAAATTGTAATATTGTTATCTTCTAAATGAAATAATATTATTTAATTGATATTAAAAATATATTATAATTTTGAGACGAATTTTCCTACCACAAATCCGTTTCAAAATTTTTCTTCAATTCTCGCGCATCACTGTAGTTTACCGCACCAACCATTTTCTTCAATTTCTTCAATTCCCATTAGCAATGAAAGAAAAAAAAAACCAAGCATAGTATCCCTCACCCAATCGGCCTCCCTCACCGACCCAGCCATTTCTTCAATTCCCGTTAGCTCAGAAAAAAAAAACCAAGCAGAATCCCTCACCCAATCGGCCTCCCTCACTGCCCTAGTGTAAGACCCAGTTATTTTGTACTGTAGATGTATATTTTTCTGATAAATTTATCAATAAAGGAATTATTGATAATATTTTTCTAAATTAAATGTAAAGGAATGGTGTCTCTCACATAGAAAATTTTAATCCTAGATGAAAAATATAAGTATGAAAAATATTACATAAAAGATGGAATAAAAAGAAAATTTTACTATGGAGAAATTTAAGACTCAAAATGAAATATTTTGAGTAAATTAAATGATTGGCCAAAATTTACCAATAATGGAATAAATAATTGAATAAGTAAATTAAAAGAAATTTAATAAATATTGAAAAATTCTGATTTGGAAAATTAGAATATAGTGTGGCGGCATGAAGAAATAAATAGACAAGGGAAAAGAAGAATAAAATAAATTACAAAAGGACAAGAAAAGAAATTTAATTATGAGGGCCTTAAATGAAGGCTGCTAAATGGCAACCATCACAGCTTCTTTTCTTTTAAGCCTCAGCTCATCGTGATCTTCAATTAGATTTATCATCACCGAAAAACCTTGCTCTGTCTTTACAAACCGTGTAGCCTTCTGTTCATAGCAGAATTTACCATGATCTTTAACTAATTTTTAAAGGTTCTTGAGGAGAAATAAACCCAGCCTTACAAGTTTCATAGAATACCAAAAACACAACTCAAAACCTTCATACAGAAACTAAATCACGTGGGAAAATCTGCTTCTGTACAGGTAAGGATTCAACTGAAATTTGAGTTTTTTACTCTTTGATTATGACTGTTATGAGCAAGAGCATATTGGTTATAATTTTTAATTTAAATAAAAATATGCATGAGTTAGAGTTAGGGTTTGGTTATGATGGCTAGGAAGAAGGAAATAGAGGTTGATGATGATGAATTACGTAGAAAGAAAGACTGAAACTTAATAACCGAAAACAACCATGAAATATTTAAAAGAAATGAAACAAACATAAGTTTTAGTTTAAGTAAGATTCACGTGGAACAGGGGAAAGGAAAAGGATATGCTTATGGTCAAAGATGATGACTGAAAGAAAGAAAATATGCTGGCTGGTTGAATAGCCGAAAATGAAGAGGGACAGTGTGGTTGAATAGTGCAGCCGAAAATGAGGGAAAAAATTGGGTAGTTTGACTAATCGGTTTGCTGAGCTTTAGGTGTGAAAGTAGTATAAATTAACAGCCTAAAGTGTATGATAGAAGGTAGTATTATAAAGATAAAGTAGAGGCTGAAATAGATTGAAGAAATGGGGCTGTAAGTGGAAAAGAAGACCATGACTGGTGGAGGCAGATGAAATAGGAAATAAAAGAGAAAAGAAAAGGCTAGCCTTGATTGACTTTATGTGTGTGAAAATTGAAATTGTGGCAGCCAAAAATATAAGAAATGTAGTTCCAATATAGGATGGTATAGACTAAACCTTATTTTACACAATTCATTCGGTTGGGCTGTCTGTGATACTTCACTTTTACTAATTGTTAAACAAATTTACATAACTTTGTTTATATTATACACATCCCCTATCTTAATTAATCAGATAAGTAGTACTGCAGACATGTCTAAATACAGAAAATAAATAATCGTACCTCATATAAATTAGTCAGTCTGTCACATTATTCTTTGTGTACAGCTGTGATCCACAATCAATTAATCTCACAATCTTTAAAACCTGAAATGTTTAAAATTAAGGGGTGAGCAAACCACGACTCAGTAAGAGAGTTATATGCCACACTTGATATTCAGCTATCTATATGCTGAAAATATTTTTTTTTCATACTCTTTAAAATCTTCCTGGCTGGCTCTAGGCTCACATGTAGGAAGGATACTACAGTCGGCTAGGGATCCAGATAGAATAAAGTAGGTATTTTAGAATACCATACTTGTTTCAGAACCTAGAAGCAACTGTAAAGAATACTAATTTCGTTGTTTCAAAACGATATAATTTTCGTTTTTCGATGGAGTAAACCACTTATTTTTTTTCACTTCAGTATACTTTAAAACACGTGGCAGTTCAGTAATAAAAACAGTGGTTTACTTCTCTTCTCTTTAGTACAGTAAAAATAGTACAGTACAGTGATTTGTAAATATCCAATCATTGGATGATTACTTCTTCGATTATTTCTATCTTAGAAATAATTCTTAAGTTATTCTTTTAGAATAAATATTTATTTCTCTTTTCAAATCAGTAACCGTATCGTACAGTTCAGTAAAACAGTATATTCAGTAAAATAGTAATTCGATACGGCTTAATCAGTAACAGTAAACAGTAACTACCAATTCAGTAAATAGTATAAAGTAGCTCTCAGTTTAGTAAAACAGTAATCAATGGCTACCATTTCAGTAAACAGTACAGTTCAGTAACACAGTGTTTTGGTACGGTCTTTCATTAGTAAACAATAAACAGTAAACAGTGAACAGTGGTTCAGTACAGTAAACAGAACAGTAAACAGGATTGTGTAAATCCTTTCAGTAAATAGTAAACAGTAAGTGAGACTAGGCATCACCCTACAATTAAATCATGCTATCTCGTCCACTAGGGACACAGTAACAGTAATGAGATCTATGGCCATGATCTATAATATGTCCTCTGTGTACGCTTGCTAGGCGACAATCCGGGACGCTAATGACTAGCTGGTCAATCAACCATGTGACAGTAACAGTATATGTGATGCATGAAACTCGGGGCCTAAGTCTCAAAACAGTATAAACCATATCATAGCCTTTATGGATTTTAAACACCGTAAATCAAATATCCATAAGGCTCACATGTAAATATAATCACCTTTATGAAATTTATAAAATAAATAACATTTTTCAAATTATTTCATAAAGGTATATATTTTGTTTTCCATACGATAAAGATAGTTTGCAAAATCATAACTGAAAGTATAAAAGGGCAAAACTGTCTTTTTCCATAGTAAAACACATATGCACGCTTTTTCATGAATTCAATCTAAAACATGGCTTTATAATTATCGGAATTTCAAACAAATCATTTTTATAATTTATGAAAATAAATTATTTATTTTCTAACTTTAAATTCCCATCACCATGTTTTCTTCTACAAACACGTGTAGAGACCTCTAGTCTCGAAATCATAATTTTTCTTCATTTCTTAACCTTTATGGAATTTTCATGATTAATTATTTCCATAATTAAAACCATAAAGGTTTTATGTAAAATCATGTGAATATTTAAGAATATTTATAAAATTATTCACTTCAGTCTCTTTTTCATTTTCATCTTGTTTCACGTGAAATATCACCTACCGGGTGAATTTTCGGTGATTTCCTTTTCACCATTCTCGAAAACATGAATATTTTAAAATTAAATATCACTATATTCATGTTTTATGAAATTTACTTAATTTCTCGATTTTCATACCCGAAAATCGATTCACGTGAAATCAAAATCTTTTATTTTGTTTTTCGGTGATTTTCGATAAATTTCAGTAAATTTTTTCAATAATTTCTTGACAGTATAACGCCTGCCGATTTGGCTAGCCTCTTGTGCAGAAAATACAGTTTATATTTCTCAACTGGTATTTCACCACAATTTCAAACCGATAAATCACCACAAATTTCAAAACCAATCATTATAAATTGCATTTATAAATTAAATGCATAATTTACAACATGTGGCCGAATATCCTTACAGACGGCACATGTCTCCCTTACCTGTTTCAGGTCGACAACTGCCTCTCAAAGGTCGCGCCCGTGTTTACCTCGCCCGATTCCATCGGCTCGGTCATCGAGGGAATTTTCTGGAATTTAAATTCTAAATTTTAGAATTTTTTCATAATTATTGAAATAAATAAATTATTTAAATAATTTAACACTTTTCGGGATTTCTTACCGATTCCTGTAATTCTCGGGATTTCCAGTAATTTTTGAATTCTCGGGAATTCTCCAAATTCCCGGAATTCCTTTTCTCTTTTCTTTTCTTTTCTTTTTCTTTTCTTTTTCCTTTTCTTTTTTTTCTTTTTCTTTTCCTTTTCTTTCCTGGCCGGTTCAGACCAGTCAGACCGGCTCCACCCTCCTCACTGCTGGTTCTCCTCCGGTGGCCGATTCTCCGATGGGTCGGGGGCTCAGCAGCTGGCCGGCGTCGAGGCGAAGCTGCCGGTGGCCTCAGCTTGGCCTGGATCGGTGGCACGGCGGCGGATCTACTCGGTTTTGCCTCGGTCGCTTGTCCTCCTTCGTCGGCCTTCCTCCGCTGTTCCCAACCTCTCTGGTGGCCTCCATCCCATTCCTATCCTTCCGCCGGTGCTTCGACTGTGATGGTGGCGGCCTGATTTGGCCGGCAACTGCCAGATCTGGTTTTCTCCTCTTTTCGGCTTCCGTCGGTTTCCACCCCTGTTCCGCTTCTGTTCCTCTCGTTTCCGTCGCCGGTCGTCTTCTCCTCTTTGGCCGGCGCCGTCTCTTCCTTTTTCCCTCGTCGGCGGTGGCATCTCCGCCACCGTCGGTCTCGCCTGGGAGGATCGGGATTCTTCCCCGATCTTTCTTCTCTTTTTCTGTTTTGTTTCTATTTTTTTTTGTATATAATTATACTATAACATATATTTTATACATATAATATATACTATTTATCATACATATTTATTATTTCATATATAATATAATTCAATATATATTATATATAATGTATATATTGTATATTACAAAATATATACCTAGTATATATATGTATATTAATACATTTCCAATTTAAATGACTTTCATATATATTTTCAAACTTTAATGTAAATTAATATTTACATTTCTCTCACATATGTATATATTTATATATACATAAAATGTCATACTTGAATACATATGTATTATTTAAATTTATAAAATAGTATATATATATATATATATACTTATATATACCCATGTATATTTAATATATACTATATATCATACGGTATTTAAATACATATGTATTTACGTCAAATTACATTTATATAATTTGTAATTATATGAACATATTTTATTTTCATTTCTCATTTTCTTATTTAATTTGGATTTCCATTTATCCAAACTAAATTTCCTCCTTTCATTATTTTCCATAATTCTCATCTTATTTTTCCAATTTAATTTTCCTTCACTCGGATTTGCACCATCCGTTCCTTTTTCAATTCTCGGGATTTTCACCAATATCCCGTTCTCAAAATTTTATTTATTTCCAATATTTATAATTTCTTATTAAATGAAAAATTTACGGTTATCACATTTCTCTTTTGTGGTCAATTTCATTATGCTTGCATGCATTTCTCAAATTCCTGAGATCTCAGAAATCAAATGATGTTTTTTGTAATTTTTTTCTTTGAGCTCACCAATCTTTCAAAGTTGTGCGACTTTTTTTATCGACCCTTATAAAGAGTACATTGGTCTTTTCAGAATTAAGTTTGTGGCTTATTTCTGTACAAACAAATGTCAGAAACAGTGTTACCGATCTATTTTTATTAAAATTCAATTGACAGTGATTGAACTCATAATTTACTGTTGTAGATTCGGAATTTTGAATGCATGTGATCTTTTAAGCTGTTTTTGTTTTGAAGATTTTCTTTGGTTATTTTCCTCCCCCTAAGTTCTAAGAACTCGAAGAGATTATTTGCCTTCCTGTTATTGTCTTCTCTTTACTCTTTGTAATTTTGGTATTCGAATGAAGTAAATCTCGCACAACGGGCGGGTTTTTTCTAGTATATATTAATTGATTATGTATGTATATAAGTGGAATATATATTAATTGTATGAATTTTTGTTAAATCGTATTTAACAAAACAATTTATTTTATTATAGGTGCTCGATCACCTTTTGAAGCAAATACCATCTTCATGAAGCGCTATGATGTTATATGACTTCATGCTTTTGTATTTCAATATAGTATATATTTTCGAATTGAATATAATGTTTATGGATGTTGGTACATATTTTGTGAATATTAGATGTATATTTAAGGTTTTTGTTTAATTATGTATACATTAAATGTATATCTTTTTGTTAAACTATATTTATTGTAAATTAATTGGATTCAATTTTAAGTGTACTTGGAAATTAGATTTTAGCTTATAAAATTTATTGCTTTTTAATGAAATTCAACAATTTAAATGAAAAATTTACGGTTATCACATTTCTCTTTTGTGGTCAATTTCATTATGCTTGCATGCATTTCTCAAATTCCTGAGATCTCAGAAATCAAATGATGTTTTTTGTAATTTTTTTCTTTGAGCTCACCAATCTTTCAAAGTTGTGCGACTTTTTCTATCGACCCTTATAAAGAGTACATTGGTCTTTTCAGAATTAAGTTTGTGGCTTATTTCTGTACAAACAAATGTCAGAAACAGTGTTATCGATCTATTTTTATTAAAATTCAATTGACAGTGATTGAACTCATAATTTACTGTTGTAGATTCGGAATTTTGAATACATGTGATCTTTTAAGCTGTTTTTGTTTTGAAGATTTTCTTTGGTTATTTTCCTCCCCCTAAGTTCTAAGAACTCGAAGAGATTATTTGCCTTCCTGTTATTGTCTTCTCTTTGCTCTTTGTAATTTTGGTATTCGAATGAAGTAAATCTCGCACAACGGGCGTGTTTTTTCTAGTATATATTAATTGATTATGTATGTATATAAGTGGAATATATATTAATTGTATGAATTTTTGTTAAATCGTATTTAACAAAACAATTTATTTTATTATAGGTGCTCGATCACCTGTTGAAGCAAATACCATCTTCATGAAGCGCTATGATGTTATATGACTTCATGCTTTTGTATTTCAATATAGTATATATTTTCGAATTGAATATAATGTTTATGGATGTTGGTACATATTTTGTGAATATTAGATGTATATTTAAGGTTTTTGTTTAATTATGTATACATTAAATGTATATCTTTTTGTTAAACTATATTTATTGTAAATTAATTGGATTCAATTTTAGGTGTACTTGGAAATTAGATTTTAGCTTATAAAATTAATTGCTTTTTAATGAAATTCAACAATTTAAATAGCTATGAAATAATAATTTAAATGTTGATTTTTTTGTCATAGTTTTTTGACGAAATTTGTGACAAAATTCTGTCACAAATTATAATTATAATTTTTATATTGTTTTAATAAAATATTTGTTGTGACAAAAAAATGGAATTACAGACGGAATTTTTAGTTACAAATTTTGTTGCAACTTATTTTGAGACGGAATTTTCTACCAAATTTTGTCACAAATTGTAGAATTTGATTTTTTTATTTTGAATAAATTAATTCATTGTGACAGAAAATAGTTTTAGAAACGGAATTTCCGTCACAATTTGTGACAGAAATTGTATCAGAATTTCCGTCACAAAAATTTGCAACGGATAAATCAGTTGCAAAATCCGATGCAAAAAGCGTAGAAAAGGCAATTTTTTTTTGTTTCATTACAATTTTTTTGATAGAAAAAAATAGATTTAGAAACGGATTTTAATCGCAAATATCCGTCTCAAATTTGCAACGAATTTTGCAATGAAAAATTTTTTTTTGTGACGAATAGATTTTTAGCCACCTCAAATTTAGAAATGGAATATTCCATCTCAAATTCGTCACTAATTATAATTAGTGACGAAAATTGAAAATTTATGACGAAAATTCAATCATAAATTTTGTCTCTAATGCTCTATTTTTTTGTAGTGATAATTGAGATTGGTTGACCACTCCCTTAAGTCGCCACGTTGAATACAGGGTGCCGACCTGGCCTAGCATGTTACGTTAAGTCTTCTCGTGACAACCTTCTTCCCAAGGCGGAACCTCAGTCCTCACCCAAGGTAGTCGCTCAAAATGAGCCTAGTCAGCATCTAACATGCTAAAGCAGCCGCACATCAGGTCTAGATGACGTGTGCGAGGTTCTAGTTGTCTCCTTGTTTGAGGTGAAAGACGGAAATGCCTTTAATTCCCAGAAAACCCTCATCAAATGGATATTTTAGTAATTCCTTTAACCTGCAGAAACAACTGGATATACAAGAAAATGAAAGAAATATCATTGAATAATTGCAATTAGTGTAGTTTACTCATAAATTGTGCTACAACTTTGAATTTTCTCCCGGGGAGAAAGACTTTGAAGAAACAAGCGCTTGAGAGATCAAAATCAGGAGCTATAAGACAAATCAATGAGAAAAACTGATTTGTCTTTTCACATTTACTACAATTATACTTGGAAAAGATTATCTTCTTCAACCAACGGACGTGGCCCAGAATCATCTAAAAAAAACCTGTCAACGTGAAAAGGATACAAAACTACCTTGGAAAGCAATCTTTCGGAGAATCCAATGTCAATTTACTAGGAGAAGAAGACATCCATGCAGTATTTTAAAAAATATTCTAGTTAAATACAGGAAAAATAAACTATACATATATCCATATTTTGCTGCAGCAGTCATGTTATTACAGTCTTAAACATAGTTTTTAATTGTAAGTTGCAACAATTGATCGGACCAATCCTTGTTATAATAGGACGAACAAGAAACATGCATGCTCAGATACGTATTCTTTATTGATAAGTTGTGATGGAAGAGCTTAACCAATTTCCAAAACTACCTATCTTAACCTGGACTAAATTCCAAGGTTATGCTCATCAGATGAGTAAGAGGTTAATTTATTATATTCCTTCCAAATCAGCTATGCTTTTCTTACTTGATATGCCAATAGACAAACTTTAATCTCTATCGCGAAGTTCAACTTTAATATTTTGAAATAGATGCTGAATTTGAAGTCCTAATAAATCACAATCTTGCCAGGATCGTTGATGGAAATAATTCCATGAAAATTGTGGTTTATAATCCAGCATTTTAGTCCCTGAACTAAATTTCAAAGCTGTACTAACCAACCGATACGAGGAATTTTTAAATTTTGAGTACTAATGATATGCTTGTAAACAAATTTGGGCTTTTAATTTAGCCATCATTATTAGGGGTGTAAACTATTAGACTGATAAGTCTCTTTTACACATTGTTCTGGTTAGCTAAGTGTGTTAAGGGTTGGTTAAAAGCTAGTTAGTTGAGTTAGTTATCTTTCTACAGATCAGCTAACTAACCTTAATCATCTCTTATCCTACCTGTATATAAACAATGTATGTTCTCTGTTTTTAGTCAATATTATCAATACACTCATATTCATCTTCTTGGATCTTCATTCAACTGTTGTAATATGGTATCAGAAGTGATTTCTTTCTTAGTTTCTTGAAGTTTTTCTTCTCTTTTTCTTTTTCCTCTTCAATGGCTTGGGGTAATAGCCATAATCCAACCAACAATCAGGCTGTTGTTGGTTCTGCATCTTTTGAAGATTCAAGCAGTCCTTTCTTTTTGCATAATGGAGATCATCCGGGGTTGATTCTTGTGGCTTACCCTCTCACTGGTTCAAACTACAACACATGGAGCAAGGCTATGATGATGGCCTTGACTGCCAAGAATAAGACATCCTTTGTTGATGGCTCTATTGTCAAACCAGAAAATGGAGATCTTCTATTAGGGGCATGGACTAGGTGCAACAGCATGGTGATATCCTGGATTCTTAACTCAGTGACTAGAGAAATTGCAGACAGTTTGCTGTATTATTCAACTGCATCTGATATTTGGATAGATCTCAAGGATCGTTTTCAACAAAGCAATGGTCCAAGGATTTTTCAAATCAGGAAAAGTTTGGTAGCATTACAGCAAGGCTACTTAGATGTCAGTAGCTACTATACTAAACTCAAGATTCTTTGGGATGAACTCAAAGAATATCAACCTATTCCTATATGCACTTGTGGTGGAATGAAGTCATGGACAGATTATCAACAGAAAGAGTACACTATGCAGTTCTTGATGGGATTAAATGAGTCTTTTGCCCAGATTAAAGCTCAAATCTTGATGATGGATCCCCTTCCTCCAGTCACAAAGATTTTTTCTTTAGTGATTCAAGAAGAAAGGCAAAGAAACATTAGTTCTCATACCTTACTTATTTCGGATTCATCAGTCCAAAGTGATATGGCTGCTGCTGCTACCTCTGGAAATTCAACATTCAAGTTCAAGAAAGATAGGCCATTTTGCACTCATTGCAATATGCCTGGACACACCATTGAAAAATGTTACAAGTTGAATGGATATCCACCTGGATATAAAATGAAGGGCAAGACTGCAGCACCTAAAGTCCATGTCAATCAAACCAGTTTTGACTTGGATAATGTTCCAGTACATTCCTCTACAAGATTAGACAATGATCAGTGCAGAAAACTCATTGCTCTCCTAAGCTCACAACTTCAGCATGATTCCAGCATCATTCCAGAACCAAAGCAGCAAGTCGAACCTATAGTTTCATGCCTCAGTGGTATTTCCTCTCATACCCTATCTGTTTCTAATTCTTTTCTTCATAACTCTAGTTGGATCTTAGATACTGGTGCCACTCACCATATCTGTTGTTCTTTAAAGTTCTTTACATTCACTACTCCAGTCACAAACTCATTTGTCACATTGCCAAATGGTTTCTCCATTGCTATAACTAAAATTGGACATGTTCAAGTTTTAGATAACTTGCTTTTAGAAAATGTTCTCTTTGTACCAGATTTTAAATTCAACCTGATTTCAGTAAGTTCATTACTTCAAAAACATAACTATCATGTTAATTTTTCTTCTCAATCTTGTGTAATTCAGGACCCTATACAGGGCAAGATGATTGGGATGGGTAAACGTGTAAGAAATCTCTATGTCTTGAGCTCAGCCTATAACCTTCAGCATACTACTTCATCCAGCTATAACAATTTTTGTACTTCTGTTTCACAATCAAGTTGTAATATTGTTCATATGACAGAAAAAGAATTATGGCATTTCAGACTAGGCCATCCTTCCTTTGTAAGAATTCAGACTTTGAAACATGATTTGAATATCTCATCTAATTCAACTTCATTAGATTCTTTACCTTGTAATATCTGTCCACTAGCTAAGCAAAAAAGACTACCTTTTATATCTCATAATTCTGTTTCAGAACTCCCTTTTCAATTAATTCACATTGACATTTGGGGCCCCTTTCCCACCTTATCTGTTGAAGGTTATAAGTACTTCTTGACAATAGTTGATGATTTTACACGTTTTACTTGGATTTATTTTTTAAAAACCAAAGCTGATGTATCTACTGTTTTTCCTGAGTTTTACAACTTAATTCTCAATCAGTTTGGTTGTTCTATAAAATCAGTTAGATCAGACAATGCTCCAGAACTTATCTTCACTGATTTTTATAAAGAAAAAGGCATAGTTCCATTCCATTCTTGTGTTGATACTCCACAACAGAATTCTGTTGTGGAAAGAAAGCATCAGCACATACTTAATGTAGCCAGATCTCTGCTTTTTCAATCTAATATCCCTATATCCTACTGGAGTGATTGTGTTCTAACTACAATCTAATTAACAGAATTCCATCACCTCTTTTGAACAATAAATGTCCTTTTGAATTGTTATGGCATAAGAAACCATCCTATATGCATCTCAAAATATTTGGTTGTCTATGTTACTCTTCTACTTTGAACAGAAACAGATCCAAATTCTCTCCAAGATCAAATCCAGTTGTCTTCCTAGGGTACCCTCCTGGATACAAAGGTTATAAACTATTAGATCTCACTACAAATACCGTTTATATTTCTAGAGATGTTGTGTTTCATGAACATATCTTTCCTTTTAAAAGTTCCTCAACCACTGATGACACTTCCACAATATTCTCCCACTCACTCTTACCTCACCAGCCTATTGTTTCTCCTCAATCTGTTTCATCTAGAGTAAGACATCCACCTTCTTATCTCAAAGATTTTCATTGTTATTCTGTTAGTAATTCACAGTCCTCTACTCCATATCCCTTATCTTCTGTCATTGGTTATACTCAACTCTCTCCTTCATATAATGCTTTTGTTCATGCTCTTTCTTCTCTTTCTGAACCTACAACATACAAACAAGCTGCTATGGTTCCAGAATGGCAAAGAGCCATGACTGAAGAATTAACAGCTTTAGAAAGCAATGGTACCTGGACTGTCACTGTTTTACCACCTGGGAAGAAAACTATTGGATGTCGATGGGTTTACAAAGTCAAACTGAAAGCTGATGGCAGTTTAGAACGGTACAAGGCTAGACTTGTAGCTAAGGGCTACACACAACAAGAAGGAGTAGACCACTTTGACACATTTGCTCCTGTTGCTAAATTAGTCACTGTCAAAGTTTTGCTTGCCTTAGCCTCTATCAATGGTTGGCATTTAACTCAATTGGATGTCAACAATGCCTTTTTGCATGGAGTTTTAACAGAAGATGTCTACATGACATTACCTCCAGGTTATACTAGACAGGGGGAGCCTTGGCCATCTAATTCAGTTTGGAAGCTTCACAAATCTTTGTATGGTTTAAAGCAGGCCTCCAGGCAATGGTTTTCGAAATTTTCAGCTGCATTGCTTCAATATGGATTCCTTCAGTCAGCTGCTGATAATTCCTTGTTTATCAGACTTAATGGTGATACTTTTATGGCTTTACTGCTATATGTTGATGACATTATCATTGCTAGCAACAACATTGAGGAGGTCAATATCCTAAAACACCATCTGAATGAGTGTTTTAAACTTAAAGATCTAGGAGACTTGAGGTATTTCTTGGGGCTTGAAGTTGCCAGATCAAAATCGGGCATTTTCATATCTCAGAGACAGTATGCACTTCAGTTACTCTCTGACATTGGTTACTTAGGCTGCAAACCAAGATCTTCCCCCATGGACTCACATACTAAATTGTCCAGAGAAGAAGGAGAGTTGCTTGAAGATCCTTCTTCCTATCGAAGACTTATAGGCAGATTGCTTTATTTGATTGTTACTAGACCTGATCTTTCATTCTCTGTGAATTATCTCAGTCAGTTTTTGTCCCAACCAAGACTTCCGCATATGCAGGCAGCTTTAAGAATACTCCAATACCTTAAAGGCACTGTCGGCCAAGGTCTATTTTTTAGTTCCAGTTCTGTTCCAGAATTAAAAGCTTTTGCTGATGCTGACTGGGCTGCTTGTCCTGATAGTAGGAGATCAATCACTGGTTTTTGCATCTTCATTGGAGATTCCTTGGTTTCATGGAAGTCCAAAAAGCAACATACCATTTCTAGATCATTTGCAGAAGCTGAATACAGATCCATGGCCAATGCAACATGTGAACTCATCCGGTTACTTAGTCTCTTCAAGGATTTGCATGTTCCCCATTCCAGACCAGCTCTTCTCTATTGTGACAATCAAGCAGCACTCCACATTGCTTCTAATTCTGTCTATCATGAACGAACCAAACACATCGAGGTTGATTACCATTTGGTTCGAGAGAAGCTTCAAGCAGGATTGTTGAAGACCATGTTTGTCTCATCCCAACACCAGCTAGCAGATATTCTCACAAAGCCCCTTCTGCCAACTCAGTTTTCTCATTTACTCAGCAAGATGAGTGTTCACAACATTCACACTCCATCTTGAGGGGGAGTATTAGACTGATAAGTCTGTTTTACACATTGTTCTGGTTAGCTAAGTGTGTTAAGGGTTGGTTAAAAGCTAGTTAGTTGAGTTAGTTAGTTGAGTTAGTTATCTTTCTACAGATTAGCTAACCTTAATCATCTCTTATCCTACCTGTATATAAACAACGTATGTTCTCTGTTTTTAGTCAATATTATCAATACACTCATATTCATCTTCTTGGATCTTCATTCAACTGTTGTAATATAAACGAATTAAATTATTCATGAGCTACTCAAATTTGATTCATTTATTTTTTTTGGCCGAGCTCGAATAACGAGTCAACCCAAATTCGAGTTTCTTAATATTTAATTCAACCGGCTCGCAAGCCTAATTGAGCTTTTTTAATATGTTTTTTTAATATTTTATTATTAATTAACTATTTTACTCCCATAATATATAATTGAAAAATAACAAACAAAACTTAACTAATTGAATTTGAACCTATCGAGTAGAGCTCAAACAGTTCGAGTACTTTGTGAAGTCAAGCTCAAGCTTCAAAGTTAAGTTCGATCGAGCTCAAGCTTCAAAAGTTAAGATCAATCGAACTTGAGTCTCAAATTTTCTAATCGAACCGAATGTGAACTTAATACTGAATGATCTCAACTCGACTCGATTATACCCTTAGTTGTTACCACTCCTTAGGTATGTGCTATACTGAATCTAGAGTCTTAGTATAATCCTGACACAGTTATATAGAGAAAATCAGAAATAATTCATACCTCCCAATTACTGTTCATGTCTCAAACTACCACCAATATCTAGGACATGCACATGCCAACGAAACTCAGCCAAGGGAGGTTGGGAATAAGGATGAGAGTAAAGCAAAAATTATATATCCTAATTAATCAACTGACGACCGCATGAACCATGATTATGCAATGCTCTAACAATGCATCCATGCTATTTGATGACTTATTTTCCATTTCAGTTGTCGAAGACACCCGAAGAGTGTCACTGTCATGCAGAATGATACAAGTCATATGTCTCACATCCGTGTCATGTCTATGGATGATTATGATTCTTTTTCTTCCAATCATATGCCATTGTGGTTGCTTGCCTAGTCAGATTCCAAAATATCTTTTGATTTCGTAGTCATTCATGCCCCACTGGAAAGGCCAGATTCCAATTTCACATTGTCTTGGTTTGTTTCACGTAGCAATGCATCATCAATCCAAATCCAACTACATCATTGCTTACACTCCTTCACACAAATATCTTCTACATTTTCGGAAAGGGTAATTACGTACCGGCCAGCTTGAATATAAACAGCTTCAGCTTTAGCTGAATACGCAGCACGCAGCTGATGCCAAGCTTTTTTTCTTTTTAGGGTAAATTTCAATGAGTTTTTCAAAATTTTATCATAATTCAATTCTAATCTATTAGTTTAAAAAATTGATATTTTGATCCAAAATTATAAATTTGATGATACAAAAAAATTATCTTATTAAGTTACTATTAAAAAAATTCATTAATCTAAACATTTGTTGCTCATAAAATATCCATAATACTCTTATTTGGTATTAAAATATAAATATCATATATAGAATAATTTTTAAAAATTACTTAAAAATAATAAATAGTAACAAAATTCTTTGTTCATACTTGCAATATGATTTTTTTTAGTTCAAGTTTAGTAGTGGATTGATATATGTTAAAATCATTTGTGATTTTGGATCAAAGTGTCTATTTTCATACTTAATGAATTAAAATTGAATTATGATAAAATCTTAAACATATCAGAAGAATTTACTTCTTTTTTTGAGGACATGAACGAAGAATAAAGGTAAACAAAAGTTGAAAGGAGCAATGTTAATATGAAACCGATAAAATTTCCTAACCTGATTCAACCCTAAGTTCTCAAAGTATTTATGCAAGGCTTGCATTTTAAACCGGCAGTCAATTTGCAGAAAAGACAACGAAAGATAAGACAGGCCCCCATGAGATATGAACTTTCCATTTCCGTTTAGATATGATAAATGTTAGGAATTTGAGATGATTCTAAATTAATAGCGTATCAACTTGTTATAAAAAGTATTGACAAGGTAAAGAAAATAAAAAAAAATCATAAGAAAATAATGTTCGCAAAAAAAAAACTAAAAGAAAAAGAAAAATTACGACTATTAATTAAAGGAAAAGATCGTCATTTAAAAATTATTAAATTTGTATGGAACTTTCATTCAACGCCAAATTGAATGAAACAAGGGAAAGAGTAAGAAAGTCAAATGCTCATACGGACTTTGATTGCTATATAGATTGCATAAATGAGGGAGAATGTCGTGGTATCTATAAGTTTGTGTTAAATGTTGCTTTGACCCTTGTACCATAATTTGATACAATTAAAATTAGCAATTATTCAAACTTTCATTCTGTCCAATATTTTGATCCTAGAGAGTAACATCACTAGCCAACAATCTTACATGGCCAGAACATCAAAAAAAATCATGACTAGAGGTGTGTTCATGGACAGAGCAAGCAGGCATAGGTTGGGTAATAAAATATTGAAGAAGAGTTTGAGTTTGGTCCAATTTTTTAGGTCTAATTTTTAAATTCATTTTTACATGACTGAATAAGCTCAAACCCGTTCAAGCCAATTCAAATACTATTAAATCTTTTTAATAAAATCAAATAAAATATAAAAACATGAAATAAACATAACAATTAATAAGTATAACACAATGAGTTCTAATAAATTCTTACAAAAACAGTGCAATAAATGAAAAATCTAATCAGAGTCTAAATAAACAACATTGATGAGTGTCGTTGGTCACAAAAAATAAAATTTTCTAATTTTAGTATGTAGATAGCGGAGCAAAGGTCGAACCCATAGGAATTGAATTATTTAAATTAATTATCTAATTATAAAACCTAATTTTAGGGCTAAGAGAGAAATTAGGAGTTTGGGGTTAGTACAACTAAATTAGGGTGTTAATGTGCCTGTGAAAGATGCCTAAGAAAGATAGCAATGATTAATTACATAAGAAAACAATTAACAAAAAATTTCAGTTACAAGGCAATCAATTATTATTGGATTTTGATATTGATCATTGATTACAAAATATTACTATCAATTAAATAGTGAACCATGGCATAACAACAAGCTCTGTTGCACCATCTTTCCTTACTAAGTTGTTAGTTAAAACAAGCTCTTTAACTAATCTCTAACTACTAACCTACCTAGAACAAACTTTCTAAATATAAGTTGTAATAACATTAAAAACTATAAATATATGGGTGGACATTAGATAACAAATACATAAGCTCAGTTCATTTAATCTAAACCTTAATTCTGCTCTATCCCTAGTGATTAAATCCACAAGCAATTACAGACTTATGTTTTTAATATGGCAATAGATTATTTAATTTAACTAAATAGTGTGCATCATATCTAATCAAACAAACAATCATTCTAATGTGAGAGAATCTTGGATATTTACTCAATGATTATATAATAGGTTCAAGAATCTCACTACATGTTTTTCCCAAGAATTCAATTGACCTCATAACCGAATAAGAAACCTACTCACTAATCATATTCAAGATCATAAAATTCAACTTTAATATTATAAAGAAGAAAATTATCATGCAATAAACAATTAAAACTATCAATTTTTAATAATATCAAACAAGAAATCTATAATCAAGATTATGATCTAATAAGATTTAAACAAATAATAATTAAAAACAAAACAAGAAATCAAAAAGTCTAAAAAAAAATCCAAGAAATATATTGTTAAGAATAAAAAAATAAAAAGAAAATAATTTTATAAAAAAATAATAAGAAATCAGCAAGAATAAGAAAGAAAAGAAAAATAAAATATTTTCACTAAACTTAATATAAAAATAAGCAACTAATTAAAAATAAAGAAAAATAAAATTTTTATTAAAAATCCTAAAGAAAATCTTACAAGACTAAAAAAGGGAAAGGAGGGATGAGAGGGATCATCTTTATGAGAGTCATGTGCTTTTTATATAGACCTAAGAAAGAGTTTAAAAGACTTTTTTAAGCAATGTGAGATTAAGATAAGAGTTTGCTTGGGGAATAAGTTATTTGACTAGTCAAACACATCAACTTTTTATAATTATTTTCTAAATAAAATTCCTAAGGCCTATTTTTATTAATTAATTACATATTTAAGACATAATAAAATTTGAAAATTATCTTGTCTTGAACTTACTTTGTTGAAATTTCTTCTCAATCTCATTATTTCTGCTAAGAATTTCGTATTGACTTTATTCAAACATTTAACTCATCAAACGAACTCCAATTTTCACGATCTTGTACATTCCAAAAACCTTGGGAAGTCTTCTATAACTTCCATAAGGCCATATCTTGATATCAGGTTGTTAAGTTAGTCAAATTCATCAATCTTTCAAATTGGACAAAAAAATCTACATTTTATTTTTTTTAGCTTCTTTTTATTCTAACATTGATATTTAATACGTAAATCATAAAATAAACATTAGCAAGCTCTTTTGGGCATAAAATATCAATAAAGTAAATATATTAGCACATATGTAATTAATAAAAAATTCATCCTATCAAACATAAGCTCAAATAAACATTAGTAAACATAAGCTCAAATATATGGGCATAAAATAAACATTAGTAAATAAAATTTCATCCTATCAAACATAAGCTCAAATTAAATTACACAAAAAATTCTAAAATAATTAAAAATGTATTAGTATATTTATCAATAGCTTTCTTACTTGACATATCTTTAAAAAAAATTTTTGAAATTTATAAAATACAACATTATATTTTAATTAAAAATAAAATTATTAACTAAGTAATAAAAATAGAAAAAAAAATTACCAACCAAGTTTGGACTTTAGATGGCAAGTCCAAGTTCGATTCAATTTTATCGAGTCTCAACTTTCAAGCGCAAATCTATTTAATGGATTTAATTTTTTTTTTAACCCAACTAAAAATTCGGCTGGGTTTTAAGTTTGAACTAGCTATCCAACCCGTGACATGTCTAATCATTACATGTGGCAAAAAATGTAACATCATTTTTATAATTAAAAAATAAAAAAGAAAATATCATTCAAACAATAAAAAGGAAAATGAAAAATGACTTTTTATTTTTGAAATAAAGAAGGAAAAAAAAGAGGGAAGAAGAAGGAGAGTAAGGAAAGAGAGAGAAGTGAGGGATGGGGAGGAGGATTATTGTTAATGATATGACAAAGTTTATCTACATTGGGCCAAGCCCAATGTTGTCAGAAACCTCCTCGTGGCAGAAAACCACCGGGCCACGTGGCCTTCGGCGACATAAGGCAAAGTCGCGAGACACCTGTCGCTGGCGACAGACGTAAAAGTCTATCGCCTATAGTCGAATGTCGACACGTGGCACGAACCAGTCGTTGCGACAGGTTCCATAGCCTATCGCTTCTAGTCGGCACGTGCCACGATCCTGTCGCGGGCGACAGACCCTTGAACCTGTCGCCACCGTTGTGAAAGCGACACGTGGCACGAACAATAATCTGTCGCGGGCGACAGACTCCTTAGCCTGTCGCCACAGTTGTGAACGCGACACGTGGCTCGGCGACAGACCCCTGGCGCCACAAACGTACCGGATGGTTTAATCTATCGCTGACGGTAGACCTCGGACTCTTCTGGATCCTAAAGAGCTTGTGTTGTATTGGGACACAAATTCTTAACAGAATACAAACTTATCCTCCTGTAATATTGGCCTATAAATAGGCCCCAGGTATGATTTTACTGGCCAATTTTTTGACGACTGGCTTTTACGCTTCTCAAGATTGAAGAATTTTCTACTGACTTAAGCATCGGAGTGTCTACGCAGGGAACCACCCCTGCGTCTCCCTGACTTTTATTGTTTTTACAGAAGCTTCTTGGAGACACGCGGAGACTTAGTACGAAGATCGACGTCAGTATACTTTTATTGTTGTTTTGTGCAACAACAATTGGCGCCGTCTGTGGGAAGCGTGTAAAAAGCCAACCAAGATTTTCTAAGATGGTGAGAACGAGATCAACAAATGCTAGGACCGGGAGTGAGGAAAACTCCGTGAGTTCCCCTGAACAACAGATCCGTCAGAGGAACCAGGTGAACAGGGATGAAGAAAGAATTACAGTGTCGGCGGCAGAATTCGAAGCTCTGAGGCGACAGAGCGAAGAGACTTCCCAGGCGCTGAGAGCCATGGTGGATTTGTTCCAAGGGATTCTCCCGACATTGAATCTGCCGCCTGCCGTACAGAACTTGGTAGGAGGAGCAAATCAAGGGGTCCGGCCGCAGGCGTTTGGGCGACAGGAGGATGATGCAGCGACAGGACCCTATCGCCGGGAAGAGGCTCCCCCCGAGGAAGAGAATGATATTCAAAGGGCTGCGACAGGCGGACAGGGGAATATGAGGCCCGTCGCCGGAACCCAGAGAGAAACGGAAGTTGCGACAGGCCTAGACCCTGCGACAGGCGTTAGGCGACAGGCCCCACATATAGGGCGGCAGGTGTCTGGGCGACAGGAGGGCGACAGGGCGACAGTGTCTACCGCCCACTATCATGACTTGTCGAATTTGGATGCTACTAATGTAGACCATGGTATTGGAGGTGCTGGAAAGAACGGTGCTAGAGATCAAAGCACTTGGGTTGCCGATTCGGAGTTTGACCCCACTTGGTGCACACAGATGGTACGAACAAACACACCTCAAGCAAAGGGCAAGGAAGTAGTTGAAGACATACCGGACTCGTCTCATGCTAGAAGTTATCTCGCTCCTCCGATGGACATGAAAAAAATGATAGAACAAGTGCTGGAAGAAAAGAAGTTAGTGTCTGCAGAAGAGAGCCAGAGGAGAAGAGTACCATTCTGCACGGCCATCATGCAAAAACCTCTGCCCCCAAAGTTCAAAATGCCGCAGATGGTCGCATACACCGGAAAGATGGACCCCTACGACCATATGCAAAACTACGAGGCCTTAATGTTGCTGCATGGATGGGAAGACGAAATAATGTGCAGGGCCTTCTCCCTAACTCTGTCCGGACATGCGATGAAGTGGTTTAATAACCTGCCTGAAGGGTCCATAATCTCTTTTGACCAGCTCAGAAGCGAGTTTCTCAAAGCGTTTGCGGTGAACAGTCAGAGAAGGAAGGAACCGACCTACTTGCTTACTATTAAGCAAGGCGCTAAGGAGTCATTGAAAAGTTATGTAGATCGGTTTAGAGATGCTACTTTAGAGGTGCGAGATCTGCAAGTTGGTATAGCCGTAGCAGCCATGCTACAAGGAACAAGGTCTGAGAAGTTGCAAGAATCCCTGTCCCTAGACCAGCCAACTACAATTTCAGATCTGCTTTCCCGTGCACATAAGTATGTAACCCAGGAGGAAGTAATGAAAATGGTAGCAACAGGAGAACCCAAAGAGGGAAGGAAACGAGGAAGAGAGGTCACTGAAGCATCTTCCAGCCAACCGAGAAAGTTTGAGAAACCCCCCGCACTGAAATACACTTCCTACACCCCACTCACTGAATCTCGGGCTTCAGTGTTAGCAGCCATTGAAGGAACAGGTCTTATACAGACTCCGAAGAAGGCGTCAGGTAATCTGGGCCGTGATTTGAGATCGTATTGCGATTACCACTCAACGCATGGGCACACGACCGAAAAATGTAGGGAGTTGATGAATCAGCTAGAAAAACTAGCACGGGAAGGAAAAATAAACCGTTTCGTATGGAGGAGTGATAGAAACAACCAACCCGCGCAGAACCGAGGAAACAACTTCAGAGATAGAAGGGGTGAGAACAGGGGACCTGTGAGACGTAATGAAGGAGAAAGGAGAGGTAATGATGGAAGGATTGAAAGAAGAAATCGAGAGGAAGATAATGAGCCCACAGGACCAGCTATTAACGTGATATCCGGGGGTGAATCATTAGCTGGTGCATCTTCCTCGTCTCGGAAAACTTATGCCCGACAGGCCCACCAAATTAACTCTGTGATGGAGGAGAAACAAGATGAGGAGCCCATCATTTTTACACCAACCGATAGAGGGGACATAGTGGTTCCCCATGATGACCCGATGGTGATCTCAGCAGTGGTGGCAAAGCATCCGGTGGGTCGAATCTTGGTCGATAATGGGAGTTCGGTGAACTTAATATACTGGAACTGCTTTGAGAAGATGAACATATCGGAGGACAGGTTAAAACCAGTGCCCGCACCCTTATACGGTTTTTCCGGCGAAAAGGTAAAGGTAGCAGGTGCCATTCAGCTACCTATTACATTGGGGGAGAGCCCAAAAGATGTCATCAGACAAGCATTGTTCATGGTTGTGAGATCAACCTCTACAGCCTACAATATGATCCTCGGACGGCCATTATTAAATGACATGAGGGCAGTGGTCCATCCCTGCTATTTGCTGATGAAGTTTCCTACTCCCCGCGGTGTTGGACAAGTAAGGGGAGATCAAAGGAAAGCCAGAACGTGCAATATCGCGTCTACTACATGTAAGGGAATTCAGAGAAAGGAAACCCTTACGATCGAAGAACCGCCTAAACCAAAACCTGACGAGGAGATGGAGGCGATCCGATTAGATGCAGAAGATGAGAATAAGGTAGTATACGTGGGGAGTCAGTTGCCTGAAAAAATGAAAGAAGAAATCGTCCGATGCTTGAAAGAGAATTGCGACGTGTTCGCATGGACTACAGCCGATATGCCCGGAATGGATCCTGGAATTGTCTGCCATCGGTTGAACGTAATCTCAGGAGCGAGGCCGATAAAACAAAAGAAGAGGAATTTTGCTCCAGAAAGACAACTTGCAATAAATGAAGAAATTTCAAAGTTATTGCAAGCAGGGTTCATCAGAGAAGTCAATTACCCGGAATGGTTGGCTAATGTTGTAATGGTAAAGAAAGCCAACGGGAAATGGAGGATGTGTGTGGACTTCACAGATCTGAATAAAGCTTGCCCAAAGGATTCGTATCCACTACCTCGGATTGACAGGTTGGTAGATGAAACCTGTGGGTACGAATTTCTTAGCTTCTTGGATGCTTTTTCGGGATACCACCAAATTATGATGCATCCCGATGACGAGGAGAAAACTTCATTCATTACCGATAGTGGAACATATTGCTATCGAGTAATGCCATTCGGCCTGAAAAATGCAGGGGCGACCTACCAGCGCATGGTAAATAAGGTGTTCCAAGACTTGTTGGGCAACACCATGGAAGCTTATGTTGACGATATGATCATCAAAAGCCAACAGGGAGAATCTCATGCTGAGAAAATGACAAAAGTGTTCAAGGTGTTGCGGGAATACAAGATGAAGTTGAATCCCAATAAATGCTCATTCGGGGTGAGATCTGGGAAATTCTTAGGATTCATGATTACAAATCGAGGGATAGAGGCTAATCCCGAGAAAGTTCAAGCCATTTTGGACATGAGGCCACCCAACACTGTGCGAGAAGTTCAAAGGCTAACAGGGAGGATAGCGGCCTTGAATCGCTTCTTGTCCAAATCAGCAGAAAGAAGTCTACCATTCTTTAAAGCAATAAAGGCCGGAAAAGACTTCAAGTGGGTAGAAGAATGTAATGACGCCTTCGAAAGACTGAAAGACTACTTGAAAGAATTGCCTCTACTATCTCGGCCACAGCCCGGTGATCATCTCCTCATGTACCTTGGTGTAGGAGAGAAAGCCGTAAGTGCAGTCCTGTTGAGAAAGGAAGGAGACAAGGACTGCCCAATCTATTATGTAAGCAAAGTCCTGCTAGATGCCGAAACAAGATACCCCTTAGTGGAAAGAATAGTTTTGTCCTTGGTGATGGCCACTCGGAAATTACGACCTTACTTTCAAGCTCACTCGGTGACCATCTTAACGGATCAGCCGTTGAGACAAATATTGCAGAAACCAGATCACTCCGGACGTCTGATTAAATGGGCTGTTGAATTAAGTGAGTATGACATACACTTTCAACCTCGCCAAGCTATAAAAGGGCAGGCGTTGGCAGATTTTATTGTAGAATGTACTGGCCGGGAAGTCCGCGATGAAATAGACTTAGTCTGGTGGAAATTGTTTGTGGATGGAGCTCGTAACATGGATGGCAGTGGGGCGGGAATTGTGCTAACTTCACCCGAAGGGGAAACCTATGAGTATTCCCTACGTTTCGACTTTCCGAGTTCGAATAATACAGCCGAGTACGAGGCCTTAATAGCTGGGATGAAACTTGCTGAAAAATTAGGAGTCAGCAACTTAATGGCCCATAGTGACTCACAGTTGGTGGTGAACCAGTTCTCGGGTGAATATGAGGCACGAGAACCCGCTTTGATCCCTTATCTACAAAAGGTGCAATTATTGGCACGATCATTTGAACACTTCAAATTAACTCAGATAAATCGATCAGAAAACATACATGCAGATGCTCTTTCGAAGTTGGCTTCTTCTAGAGGAGTTAAGGGAGGTCTGGTCAAAGTGGAATCTCTCGCTAAGCCTAGTATTGAAGAAGAAGGTGTGTACGATATCGAGAACGGGGATGATTGGAGAGTCCCGATCAAAGACTACATATTGGAGAACACACTTCCAACTAATAGAGACGAAGCTCGAAGGTTAAAATTAAAGAGTGCCAGGTTCACAGTAGTAAATGGGGAACTCTATAAACGAGGGTTCACAATGCCTTTACTGAAATGTCTAGGACCCCAACAAGCTGATTACACCCTAGCTGAGGTCCATGAGGGAATATGCGGAGAACACTTAGGGGCTCGAGCATTGGCTTCAAAAATATTGCGTGCGGGGTTTTATTGGCCTACATTGAGGAAGGATGCCGCCGAAAAAGTGAAAAAATGCGACAAGTGTCAGAAATTCGCTCCCATAACGACTGCGCCGGTTTCGGCCCTCCAGAACACTCTCCAACCAACTCCATTTGCACAGTGGGGACTGGATATTCTGGGACCTTTTCCCATAGGCTCAGGACAAAGGAAGTACTTACTTGTGGCCACGGATTACTTCACGAAGTGGATAGAGGCTGAGCCTTTGGCCACAATTTCTGAAAAGAAGGTGGAAGCAATGGTGTGGAAAGACATAATTTGTCGATTCGGAATCCCTCGTGTAATAAATGCAGACCATGGGAAGCAGTTCGACTGTGATGCTTTCCGGGATTTCTGTAAAGGCCTGAATATTATCCTGAGAATATCTTCTGTGTCTTACCCACAGGCCAATGGGCAGGCAGAGGTGAGTAATCGAACTATACTGCACGGGTTGAAGACCAGACTAGATAAGGCAAAAGGAGCATGGGCAGATGAGCTCCCAAGTGTCCTATGGGCCTACAGGACGACAAGTAAAGTGTCGACAGGGGAAACACCGTTCAATTTGGTGTACGGAACTGAGGCCCTCATTCCGGTGGAAGTTGGAGCTGAGTCACCCAGATTGGTCCCTTACATTGAGGAACTTAATTCCCAGGGACTAAGGGAGAATCTAGATCTGATAAACGAACTGAGAGACAAGGCAAACATGAGGCTGGCTGCTTACCAACAAAGGGTAGCCACTTACTACAATGCACGGGTAAAGAACAGAGAATTACAAGAGGGAGACCTGGTATTAAGAAAGTCGGCAATTACAAACGCCCACAAGGAGGATGGAAAGCTACGCGCCAATTGGGAAGGACCATACAGAATCAGAAGGATGGTCGGACCTAGCACATGCGCTTTGGAGACCTTGCAAGGAAAGAAAATCTCGAAGACTTGGAATGCTAACCATCTTAAGCTGTACTGGCAGTGAACATTGTACTATTTTTCTCTCTTCTCTGGTTATCCATTATTTATATCTTTACTTTTCCATCTGTTGCTTAGTTGTTTTACAGATATTATTGTCTTGATTCATAAATAAAAGCCAGCTACTCATTTTCTACATATATCCTCTAATGCAATGTTCGAGAACAGATTATGTATGGCAGGAATTGAAATGAAGCAGAAGCTGGCAAATCAAAAGTCCCTAAGCGAAAAATGCGCGAGACGGGCAAAACAAAAGTCCCTAAGCGAAAAATGCGCGAGACGGGCAAATTAAAGTCCCTAAGCGAAAAATGCGCGAGACGGGCAAAACAAAAGTCCCTAAGCGAAAAATGCGCGAGACGGGCAAATTAAAAGTCCCTAAGCGAAAAGTGCGCGAGATGGGCAAACCAAAAGTCCCTAAGCGAAAAATGCGCGAGACGGGCAAAACAAAAGTCCCTAAGCGAAAAATGCGCGAGACGGGCAAATTAAAGTCCCTAAGCGAAAAGTGCGCGAGATGGGCAAACCAAAAGTCTCTAAGCGAAAAATGCGCGAGACGGGCAAAAATAACAATAAAAAAAAAAAAAACAAAAAAAAAAAAATTTCTTAAGCGAAAAAGGCGCAAGACGGGTACAACGCTCGAGGAAAGTTCAACTTTGAACACAAATAAGCGCTATTTCAAAGTTGAACTCGGGGAGCAACATGATATAAAGGTACGCCTTATGTCGAGAATCCACAATTGATCGATATCTATAATGCTTTAATGGTGTTCTTTAGATTTTGTGATCGATTGATATCTCTAAACGCTTTTACTGTCGCTCTTTGTATAATCCTGCTCGTTTATTGAATTCGCGGTGGATTGATATCTATAATGCTTTAAATAAGGATTTTATTATTGACGATTTTATTATTTACGCTTTAATGCTGCTCCATATAGCTTACGATTGCTCAATATATAATCCTGCTCGTTAGAATCTCACGATATAACGACACAACAAGTCACGAAATAAAAGCATTCATAGAAAAAGAGAAAGAGTTACAAAATGAAAACGTTACTTTTCATTCAAAATGAACCTATACATCGGAATTAACAAACAAAACAAAAACTATAAAACTCTAATCTACGGCAATGACCGGATCAGCCGACTGGGAAGGCGCTGCATCGGCGCTAGCATCTCGAGAAGCTTGAGGCTCAAGAACTGGAGGAGTCAAAGAACCAAGATCCCGGGAAGACGAGGGAGCCACCCCGGAAACAGGAATATCACTTGAAAGCCCACTTGAAGGCTCAACCACGGCCGCAGAGTCTGGCACGGGATCAGCGGCAGCAGAATCTGAAATTTGGAGCTCGTCGCTGTCCAGCCCCATCAGTGCCTCTATAGGCTCGGGCCGATCGCCTGTCTCGATAGGCTCAGAGACGTCACACACTGCCAGAGGCTCAGATCGACCAAGTGTCTCGGAAGACTCAGGCATGTGTAGTGGCTGTCGAGGGGGCCACGGACCCTCAAGGTTGTCTAGATTATCTACAGCCCCTTCCGCTAAATAGGCCTCTGGACTTTGTGCGTCGGGCTCATACTTGGTCCAAGAAGGAGCATCGTAGTACTTAGCCTCCTCGGTGAATAGCAATTCAGGAAAAGCCTCATTGGGTCGATTCCTCTCCAACCAAGAGCGAGCCAAATAGAAACCATATTTAATAAACCCCGTCGAGAAAGCCGCTTTCTTGTCGAAACAATGCTGGGACAAGCGGTATTCACGAACGGCCTCAATTCGAGCTTCTCTTTGACGATCTAGCACATTGTGCATCTCCTCAATAGCCTCATCTCGTTGTCTCTCCATGGCTCCCCGGTCATCAACGGCCTTATTATAAGCCTCTTGGTATCCTTGAAGGGAAGACACCTTCGCCTGCTCTTCTCGGAGCTTTCGCTCGAGATCCGCATTTTTTCTTTCAAGATCAGCGCTCCTTTTGTTTAGCTCCTCCACCCTGTTGACATAAGGACGAAGCTGGTTAACTTCGTTTGAAAGCTCCATCCTCTGATCCCGAAGCTCGCGAATCTCTTTATCAGCTTGCTCCCTGAGAGCCCTATGCCGAGCATTGACGGCCGCAATTTGTTGAGCTGACTGATAAGACAAAAAACACAAGTAACTCAACAGATCTTTTAACGAAAAAGTTTAGACGGGGAAATTAGTTACCAAACTCTTACCTTCATAGCAAGATAATCAGAATTATCCTCCGCCTCCGGGATGTTTGTAAACAGCTCAGCCTCGTCGCGAGGAAGAATGGTGCTCCAAGCCAAACGAGATGCTATCCCGGCTTCCTCGATGCTGTCGTTATCATTCACTCCGGGATAGGTCTGAAAGTCGTCCCCACTAACGACGACCCCGCTATCAATCACATAACGCCTCACAGTAGGGTCTACCACCTTGGGTAAGACTGGTCTTGTAGGCATCGAGGCTTCAACAATCAGCCTCTTCCTGTATTTTCGCCTTGGCTGGCGGGGAGCCGGCCTACCCTCAGCAATACGGGAGCCACCTTCTTGAGGGACTGGATCACTCCTTTGGGACTCGGAGCTCTCGTGATCGCCTGAACCCCGATCAGGGACAGGAGGCCTCTTCCGTTTGTTTCTCCCGGCCTCTTGTGTAGGGCGGCTGGATTCGCCAGTAGAAGGTGGAGGAGGAGTAGGAGCACGCGCTGACCCAGATGGGGGTCTAACCTGCGACTGAGAAGGAGGTGCCGCTCGAGCGGCAGCATCACTGGCTTCCCTCCTACGCATCAAATCTCGGAAGTTCATGCCTACACAAAATATGAAGAAAGGATTAGCCGACTGAGCTAAACACCACACCAGAAATAAAAAAAAAAAAAAAAAAAAAAAAAAAGATGGAAAACCTAGAAAACCACCAAAATCCTCTAAGATATCCAGATTCGAATCCAACGGAAAATCAACGAAAGGACTCCCAAAGGCGTTAGCCTGAGCCCACTCAGGGCCATCCCCTGAATAACCACTAGTACCCGCAGCCTCAATGGTCCCGTCCTCCGAATCTGAAGAGGACTCATCTACAAGGCGGCCCACAAGGGTAGGTGCTTCGGCTACTAAGACTGGGGATGACTGACTAGGGCCAGCATCGGATAAACGAGGAGTTGTGGACAGGTTAGACGGGGCAGCAGAAGTTCCAAGAACGGTCCTGCTTACGCCCCAGCCGGCAGCGGCAATGTTCTCCGGGGTTAGAAGAGAGAATAAATTGCGTTCCCCAGTAGAACAGATTCGCTGAATAGACTCGCCAAATTGTTCTCTTAAAATTTCTACTTTGAACCTGTCCGAGCGCTGGGAGTGGTCAGAGGTATCACAGTTCCATCTACAGCGAATCCGTAGGTTACTAGGAACCTCAACAACGATCCACTCGCTCTCAAAACCGCGCAGTTTATTAGGGAGATCCGAAAAAATCTTGTTATTAGGAAACTCGTTGACCGTTAACCGTTGAAAGGAAAACGTTATCAACCCTTTCAACCTACGAACTCTAAAAAAGGCGCTTAAGAGAGGAACCGATGGGATAATACCTAGTTGGTGACACACTATGGAAAACGCTACCAATTGAGCCCACGCATGAGGGTGGAGTTGACACGGGACGATGTCTTTATATCTAAGAAACGCTTCGCCAAACTCCGGAAGAGGGAAGCGAAAACCAAAAGACAAAGAAGCTTTATGGACGGCCACACCATTTCTAACCGAGTTGGGCGTTACCTCCCCTTGTACTGGAAGTCTATAGCCATAACCCGAGGGAAGAGGGAAACGCACCCTAATATCCTCTAAGTCAGCACTTGTCAAAGAGCACAGAACGCCACCTTTCACCAGCGTTTTACCTTGACGTTGTGAAGACATGGTGAAAGGAATAACTAAAGGCGACAGACCTAACGGCGGCAGACCTAAAGGCGGCAGACCTAACGGCAACAGACCTAAAGGGCGACAGACGTACCAAGCGGGAGACCTGCGGGAGACCAAAAACTATTAAATTAATTCGGCGACAGATGTACTTACTGTCACGATGTAAGCGAAAGACTCCGGGTTAGAGCTAAAAGACTATTCGGCGACAGACTCTTTTCGCGAGAGAGTAGAAAAATGGGCGACAGGTGGCTGCTCAGAGGTTTCTCATGCACCCTCTCGTCCGGTTCCAGGGGTTTATATAGCCGCGACAGGGAATGCCAAAAGCCGCGACAGAGAAGGCTAAACGTCGCGCCAGATCACACCTGTCGCAGAACAGAGCTCTCGTCACCTGCAAAAAATACAAGAAATTACAAACAACAAAGAGAACTATTCAGGGTGGGCTAAGGCCCAAAGACACGTATTTATACTCTCTTGATGGCATAAATGCAACAAGAGAGTGGGGAGCACTTGATATGACAAAGTTTATCTACATTGGGCCAAGCCCAATGTTGTCAGAAACCTCCTCGTGGCAGAAAACCACCGGGCCACGTGGCCTTCGGCGACAGAAGGCAAAGTCGCGAGACACCTGTCGCTGGCGACAGACGTAAAAGTCTATCGCCTATAGTCGAATGTCGACACGTGGCACGAACCAGTCGTTGCGACAGGTTCCATAGCCTATCGCTTCTAGTCGGCACGTGCCACGATCCTGTCGCGGGCGACAGACCCTTGAACCTGTCGCCACCGTTGTGAAAGCGACACGTGGCACGAACAATAATCTGTCGCGGGCGACAGACTCCTTAGCCTGTCGCCACAGTTGTGAACGCGACACGTGGCTCGGCGACAGACCCCTGGCGCCACAAACGTACCGGATGGTTTAATCTATCGCTGACGGTAGACCTCGGACTCTTCTGGATCCTAAAGAGCTTGTGTTGTATTGGGACACAAATTCTTAACAGAATACAAACTTATCCTCCTGTAATATTGGCCTATAAATAGGCCCCAGGTATGATTTTACTGGCCAATTTTTTGACGACTGGCTTTTACGCTTCTCAAGATTGAAGAATTTTCTACTGACTTAAGCATCGGAGTGTCTACGCAGGGAACCACCCCTGCGTCTCCCTGACTTTTATTGTTTTTACAGAAGCTTCTTGGAGACACGCGGAGACTTAGTACGAAGATCGACGTCAGTATACTTTTATTGTTGTTTTGTGCAACAACAGTTAACATTGAATTGGCCAACCAAAGGAAAAAAAAATCATATTTTTATAAGTTGCCAACATTTAAAATATTTTAGAAAATTTCCAGAATTTTAAAAGCAATTTTTAAATGTCTTTAATTTTTTAGATTTTATTTTTAAAAATGTTTTTGACATTTTAATTTCTTGAAATAAATATTTTTTAATTTTTAATTTTATTTTAAATTTCTATCCCTTTTTCAAAATTTTTTTTGATATATCCTTTTCATAATTAGAATATTTTGAATTTTTTTTACGTTTTTCAGATTTTTTTTTCTTCATGTTGATGTAGTGTTTTACCATGGATGATGTGGCATTTTTTGCCATTTGTCATGATTTTATTGGATATTCATGCTACATTAATAAGTTAATAGTATTAGTTCAAAATACCTAAATGGGTGACCAATCGAAAATTTATATATGAATTTCATTTTTTTAAAATTACAAATGGATAAAAAAATGTACAGTACAAGTAAAGTAACTAATCAACATGTAACTAATCAAGACTTAGCTTAGTAGCTGTTATCCTTTTTTAAAAGGGATTAAGTCCAAGGTTCGATTTTCTTCATTCTCCCCTTGTACCTCGTATGAATAAAAAAAATTAATCAACATGTAACCCCACATACCTAAGCTCCAGTAACACTATTGATTATGGGCTACTTTAGATAAACGGTGTGATTGATTTCGATAAAATTTAAAAAAAGACTATTAAGGATATAAACTTTTAAATAAAATATTTAAAAAATTTAATTTTAAAGGTAAAAAAATAAATTATCTTTCTAAAAATTTTTGTCCTATGGAATAATTCTAATTATACCGTGGCTCGTCAGTGCCAACCGGTGAACCAAAGAAGCCCTCTAACAACTCCACAACTCTTTGCACTATACCAACCTTTTTTTTTTGTGGTCAATAATCCAACAATAAAATAGTTATTACTAAATGATTTTATCTGCAGTAAAGAATCAAGGTTGTCTCTGTTTTATCCACCTTAACGCTTATACAAGACTCAAGGCATTGAACTCAATTCATTACTATCACAAAAATGCCCAATTGAGGTTAGCTGAGTGCACAGCACAGTGCAGTTCAGGCTTTTACTGTATTTGTATTTGTTATCCAAGTCAAGCTCAAACAGTCCTCTGCCAGCTTCTTGGCCCTGCTAACAATCTCCAAGCTGCTACTGCCCTCTGCTGTCAGCCTCCGCCTGTCAGCCTCCGCCTAGTAAACTTTGTTCTTAAGATGGGGTGATGGGCTGTATTCCTAATATTCAAGCAGTCAAACAGTCCCAACTGCCAACAGCCCCTTAGCTCAAGATCAAATTAGACGCTCTACTTGACACAAGCAATTCCTTAGTAATCCTTAATTCTTGACCTCTTGTACTAGGCTTACAGCATGGCAAGTGCTTCGAGTCTCCCCGCTGAAGTTCTGTTGTCAAGGCGCGTCCAAGAAATGGTCATCAATGGTGAAGAACCTGTATCACTATACATTTGTAGAGATGAGAAAGATGCTCAAAACGTTCCATCCCCTTTAGCTCCAATTCCCATCATCGATCTGAGTCTGTTCTCATCATCAACACTAAGCACCAAAAGAAATCAAGAATTGCAGAAGCTAAAATCAGCACTCTGCTCTTGGGGGTGCTTTCAGGTTTGAACTTCAAACTCAGCACAGAAATGAAAACTACAATTTCTGACTGACATACACCAGCGCTGTCATGGCCAACCTGATTTTAAACCAATATTGTGAACAGTGTCATAATGAATGCCTTTCAAACAAGATATCCAGAAGCTAATAATCCCTATCCTCCAAATTCATTAGCATCATAGAACAATGAAATTTAACACTGCTAACCTCTATGATCTGTACCTAACTCTGTTCTAATGTTAGAGTCACTGCAAATTAATATCTGAAGATTAAGCAATCTTGCAACTTCCATGTCAAATCCACAGCAATGGCAGTTTTAAAGCCTACTTTTCTGAATTTTCAGGCTATAGGCCATGGTATACCAAGTTCATTTCTAGACAAAATTCGTCAAGTCACGAGGGAATTTTTCGAGCAACCAATGGAAGAGAGGAAGAAGTACAGCAAAGGAGTAGAAGATGTGGAAGGATATGGAGGGGACCCTACTCCTGAAGAAGGCCAGTTTCTTGACTGGCAAGATCGCTTGCTTCTTAGCGTATACCCAGATGAATTAAGGGACACCAGATTTTGGCCAGAAAGTCCCAAGTCATTCAGGTAATTTAGATTTGTTTTTACAACACATCTATCTAGAATTAAAGTTATTACAAACATCTAAACATTGAGTTGTGAATCAATCTTCAAGCAAGCTTTAACTATCTGAACATGGAAGCTGTACATAACATGGCTTCTTCTTAGTTTTTATTGTTTCCTCTATTAGACTGATACCCTTTGTGTGAAAGTTTCATTTCTAATCTCCTTTAGTTTTGACATCAACAACATGCTTCAAATTCTAAACACGTCTCTGGGACACATTTTTTCAGGGAAGTTCTAGAAAATTACACTTCTAATATCAGAAAGGTGACAGAACTTGTTTCCAAATCCATGGCAAACTCATTGCAATTGGAGGAAAATTGCTTCCTGAAACAATTTGGTGACCGTGCGGCACTGCAGGTGAGGTTCAACTACTACTCGTGTTGTCAAAGGCCCGAAATTGTTCTTGGCTTGAAACCCCACGCAGATGGCACTGGGTACACCATTATCCTGCAAGATGATGTTGAAGGCCTTCAAGTCCTGCAAAACGAACAATGGTTTACGGTCCCCACAATACCAAATGCACTCCTAGTCCTGATGGGTGATCAAATGGAGGTATGCACAGTTACTTTACATGATCTAAAGTTCACAAACATTAGCATAGGCAATGAGAAAGCAAGTTGTTTAACATAATCACTGAGTTCTGTGATCTTCTGCATAATGGTAGCAGATAATGACAAATGGGATGTTCAAGAGTCCAGTGCATAGGGTAGTAACCAACAGAGAGAAGGAGAGAACATCTGTTGCAGTTTTCTACACACCAGAAAAACACAAAGAGATAGAACCGGAGGATGGTTTGGTGAATGAGGAAAGACCAAGATTATTCAAGAAGGTAACAGATTATGAAATCACACATTGGGACTACTACCAAAGAGGAATGAGAGCTCTTCATACAGCACAAATTTAAATGTGTGGTATGGTGTCCTGTATGTGCTTCAATTCTGACTTAATTTACTTTCTTAGTGCACTTGATGCTTATGTTTGGTTTGTATAAAGAGCTGAAGTATTTATTGTAATTTATGAAAGAAAAGCTCCCGCACTTTATTCCATACAACATTTCTGTTGCTTAATATCAGAATTGGCATCTAAACTGCAACATCCTCTTTCTTTCAGGGATAACAATTGATTGGCATCAGGTTTAAATTGTTTAAACAACACTGAGTGGTCAGTGCAGGGAATACATGGGAGGAAATATCCTCACCTCTCTAGTTCTGGAAACAGAGCAAGTAATTTTTCATGCTCATATGGCCATGCCAAATGGTGCAGAAATTTTTGAAGATTTTCAAATATCTTGCTCAAGCCACTTTGCATCTCATAACTTAGTGAAAGCTCGAGTCTTTTATATCGCATTTGGCATTATCCCCGAGTCTACAATTTCTTTACCTGGATGGCTAAAGGTTGAAAACAATGATGAGCAATATGAAACCATAAATCCAAGTAACACCATCCTATGATTCCAAGTCAACACTTCCAGAATTAGGCCACAAAAATCTCAACACCAATCGTGGACTCAACAACAAGAGCTCACTTGTTCAGCTTGGCTATAGCATAAGATTATAACGTGTTATAAAGCAACAGCTAGGAAAACAGCAGAATTCATATGCCATTGGTTGGCCATTTCTGGCATGAACTACTGGTTAGCCATAGCTCATTCCTAGGATAGGCCATAGATATAGCAAACTTAACTAACAAGATCACTTAATACATAGGATGGCTCTGCTATTCTACAACTAGGACCAACAGCAAAGCCACATCAAACAGTTTGCACCATCCAATTCATCTCCAAAACCATTTGTCTTAAAGCAAAAGGACAAATAACTGCAAGCAAATTCCAAAATACTTCGGAAGAATAAATTCCAATTTTATTGGTTAATTAGCTGATTTCTTGACCTTGAATGAATTCAATCATTGCATCCAGGTTTAAGCTGGACTGATTAGTTAGTGCCATTTACAATTAAAACATTGACGAGTAGCAATAAATTCACATATCAAAGAAAACTATACATTGGCCAAAGAGGTTCGATTTTACCCCAATGATTTTAGGCTCCAATACTTTCATAATTAGGCTACAAAATCTCAAAGCCCTTCAAGACTCAATACAAAAGATTTTACCGGTTTAGCTGTGCCATAGCATGACTACTTTCCAAAAGAATAGAAAGTTTCTCCCAATCTAACCACAATGTCATTAAAACCACCATGAATTTACCAATGCAGACTGCCAATCCTAAAACATTCCCTTGGATACGTTGGCAAACAGGAAAACTGTTGAATATTACAGAAAGAACATTATCATATACCATCTTTGGCCACTGCTGGCATTAACTAGTAATATAACTCATAGGCCATAGCATGGATAGCTAATCTAGATAACCAGATGAATGATACACAGGAAAGCTCTAACTATTCTACAATTAGTATCAAAAGAAACAGCGCCATAACATTATGATCCAGCCATTCACCTCCAAAACATTCTAAGGAAACAATAAATAATTAAATGAACTGAATCTCAAAAGCAATTGAAAACACAAGCCCCATTTGTTTTCTGAGTAAGCAAACTTCTTCACCTAAAGAAAATCAGTCATTCTCATCAGGTTTAAGCAGCAATAACTAAGTAATTCCATCCACAATTAAAAACAAAAGAAAGAAAAAGAACAAAAGGCTAACATCTTGACAGGTAGAAACAAATTCTCATACCAGAGGAAACAGAACAACTCTGCTTTTCTACTTATTTTTAAGACCCATTTTCTCTAACATTATCCAAAGAAGGCTCGATTAGACTTCCATTGCCAAGCAACTTCTGAGCCAATCTTCTCTCTTTCTCCTTCTCCTTCTCCTTCTCCTCCTCCTCATCCTCAAACAATTGTTTCCTATAAACCTGATGTAGCCTCCCAAACAACTCCTTCTTAATCGACTCGAAAGCCATATCCAACCTCTCCAACTGCTCCAAAGAATTCTGGTTATACATAAACAAGCCAAAGTACAAATCAAAGCTATCCCCTTTAGTATTCTCGACCAAATTCAACAATGTTTCATACCCTTTGGTATTAATAGGCGAAGACTCCAACCCAAACTTCTCCAACACTCTCCCCATGGTATGAGTCACGAACTGAGACCCTGCCGCATACTTATCATGCTCCATGCAACTCATCTCCACCATTCTGCACCCTTCTTTTGCAAAAATATCCAAGAACTTCTCACATCTCTTTACCCTACTCTCTTCATTTCCAATCCTCACTTTGTCGTAAACAAAAGGAAGCCCCACCCACGAGGCTTTACCACTTTCAGGTCCGAACATGGGATGAGTACATAAAATATCGAAGTCCGAAGGTAAGTACTTCAAGAAAAGGTTTCTGGGAAACTCCTTAACTGAAAGTACATCGACGAAAAGAGTGTTGCGACGCAGTCTTTGAAAGGGCAGTTGCTGAAGTAGAGTTTCAGCTGAAAGAATGGAAGTAGAGAGGAGGACGACGTCAGGGTGTTGCTCGAAAAGATCGTTTGGGTCGGCGTAGAAGGAGACTCCGAGTTGGTTAGCAAGGTCGGCGTAGTTTGTTCTTGAGTGAGCGAGGAGAGTGTGGTGGTGATGAAGGAAGGTTTTGGAGAGAAACTGGCCGAAGTTGCCGAAGCCTACTATGGCTATCTTGAGGGAAGTGGATTGGATGTAACGGTTTTTGATGTGGGATTCGTAGTCAAAAGGCTGAGCTGCGTCGATGCAGTTGATTTCAAGGGAGGGGAAGTGGGGAGCTTTGGAAGGATTTGGAAGGAAAGGAAGAGGGGGAGGGAGAGAAATGGAGTGGGAGAAGGAGAGGAAAGGGAGATGCTGGGGATTGAGAGGTCTTGTGGCAGAGAATAGCAGCATTCTGAAGCTTTGCAATTTGAGATTGCAATAGTTTTGAAGTCACAAAAACAATACTGTTGCAGAGTTTTGGGGTTTTTGTCTAAGGAAAAGATTCAAACTTGTTATTTGAGTTTCTTCTTCCGTACACATGAGGGGAATTGAAATTAAAGAACTGGTTTGGAGGCTGATTGTGGTTGGATCACTTCTTTTTTTTTTTTTTCAGGATTTGGTTACAAAAGTCATCTCTCAATCAACAATATTTGAATTTGAGACAACATGAAAAATGATGTCAATGTTCCACTAAAATTTGATGTAAAAGTTATTATCACTTCTTAAATGAAATAGATTAGAGTACCATTATTTCTTTTTCTTGTTTTTCTCTTTGAACAAAATATAAATCTCTCCTTTATACTTCTTTTTCATCTCTTGTGACTTTTGGTTTGGAACTGGCATTGAAATGGAGGCTTATTGTGTTTTAAGGTTTCAAATTATGACTGGTCAAATTAGAATGGATGAATTCTAAAAAAAAACCCTTGATAGTATATTAAAAAGTAATAACCCCTCTTGTTTCAAATTATGATAGAATTTTGGGGGGTTCTTTCTAAGGAAAAGATTCAAACATGGTATTTGAGTTTCTTCTCCCATACACTTGAGGGGAATTAAAATTAAAGAACTAGTTCAGAGGTTGATTGTGGTTGGTTCACTATAAATGAGTTCTTTTTTTTTTGTGCAGAGAAAACGTTGCAAACTAGTAGAATGAGATGTGCCAAAAGGCAGTAGAGAGGAAGACAAGAGCAAATCTTGAAGAACGAGTGTGGTGATAGGTGTTAGTAGAAGGCTGAGTAAAGAAAGTATAAGGTTGAATAAGGCTGAGCTGAGAGAATAGTGTAGAGAGGATTTGAGAAAGGTTCTGAGTTAGCTAATTTGCCAAAAGTCCCTTTCAATGACAGCAAGAACTTCTGTATATAGGTGTGGAGAATAATAGTTACATATCCTTGGTATTAATAACATAATAATGAGAATTGGCAGTTATAAAATGAGAATTGGTATTAACTCCCATTTTGTCTAATGGAATTATGCTTTGGGAGAAAGTGTACTAAAAGAAATAAGGAAGAACACTTATACTTCAGAGAAAGGTTAAGAGAAGAGCTCTTAACTATCTCTATATTTGATCCATAAGCCAAGCTTTCCAAGTATCCCAATAGTGAAGTTAACTCAAGAATCCTATCCTATTCTGGGGTTATCTCCACTTCTCGATGAAATTGTTATTTAGTGAAAATGAATGTGTTATTAAGTGAAGATACTACTTTGAGAACAAGTTGTTCATTGAAGAGCTATTCTGTGAAGGTGCTATTCTGTGAAGAGCTGTTCTGTGAGGAGCTATTCTTTGAAAAGTTGTTTTGTGAGGAGTTATTCTATGAAACAACTTTGTTACCTATTTTGACTTTCCTTCACTGTAGTATGAAACTTAAAGAAATAAAATATTAGTTTCCAAAATCAAGTATCTACAGTCACCAATTGGTTACTAAAGTCATCGTTAGGTCAACAATCTTCGAATTTGAGACCACATGAAAAATGTGGTTAATAAACCACTAAAGTTTAGTCTGACAATTGTTATCACTATTTAAAAGAAGTAGATTAAAGTACAATTTTTCTTTCCCTTGTATCTCTATGAACAAAATATAAATGTCTCTTTTATACTTCTTTTTTCGTTTCATATGATTCTTGGTTTGAAACTGGCATCAAAAATGAAGGCTCATTGTGTTTTGAGGTTTCAAATTATGATGGGTTAAATGAGAATGAGTGAATTCTAAAAAAACCTTGATAATATATTAAAAAGCTAATAATCGCTTTTGTTTCAAACAACTCTTTATCCTTAACTTCAAAATTTGTTGGTCAAACTTAAAGTTGGCAAAGTTGATCGAAGCCCAATAACCTGCTTAAGATGACTCAGTATCAAATCCAGACCAATCCAAATTAATTAAAAAGTCAAAGGCTCATATCTAAAAAAAAAAAAAACTTGAATATGGAAAAAATCTGAACCCAACAGATCCAAATTCGAGATCGATCAAATTCAAAACTTGTAAAAAACCAAATTTGTAACCCAAAAAAATTCGAATTATAATTATATGACTATTTTTAAAAATAAATAAATAAATAAATGGTACGCTTTTTCTTAATTAAAAATTTTAAAATTTTGAAAATAATATGTTGGCTCACTAGCAAACCAAGTGAGGGTTGAATCAGTTTTAAGCCTAACACTAAATTTGCTCCCTAATTTTAAGACTTTCTACACTACCTACAACACAATCAAATAAGTAAGATAAATATGCAACAAATAAAATAAGAGTGCATGAAAGAGAAAATGCACATAAACGATTTATAAAGATTCAACACCCTTGCCTACATCCTCTACTTTGAGTACCTTTTAAGGATTTCAACAAATCCACTACCAAAAATGGTTTACAGATGCATCTCTCCCTTTTGCAGGCTCAATGAGAAAGCTGTCCTTTTTCTCAAGGCTCATGGATAACATTTTGTACGTCTCTCTTTTACAGAATTAAGGAGAATGAATACCCTTTCCTTTTTGCAGGCTCGATGAAGAAACCTTTAATGAAGTCTTGTTTTTATGGCTAAAAAAAAACCTTAACACTATCCAATCCTTCCTTACAATTTAAGCTCTCTAGGGTATACTCCCCTTATAATGATAGAATGGGCTTACAAAGTATATTCTTAAGACCTCTGCAAGGTAGGGTGAATACAATTTTAGCACAAGGAATGAATTACAATTAAGACTAAAGGTTTGTACAATGAATATTGTCTCTTCTCTTCTTTCTTCTTGAATAAAGCTTGAAATGAGCATAACAAATAATAAGGAACTTTAGCTCTCATCCTTTGACCTCTTAGCTTTTTCCTTTTATAGCCTTTCTTAAGTTATTGGTCGTTGGTAAGGTATGTTGCATTTTCTTCACACTGGCATACTAATATTTTCGACCGTTAGGTGCTACTAGACTTAAAGGTATTGATACATTCTTTTTGTATATCGATACTTCATGAGGAAATCTTTTACATTTAAACAAATGTGTCTTAATACAAAATCTAGTCATATCAATACTAGCACAAAGCATGAAGATTATGTTTCATGGTAATGATAAGGTATCAATACATCCATCAGACCCACCAGTATTTAAATAAGAAGGTATCAATATTCAATGCAGGAAGACATTTAAGCTAAATCATCAAACATGCATAAATAAATTAATCATTCAAGCAAGAGCATATTTAATAATTCATTCAACTTTAAGCATATAGAATGATTCTAAATGATCAATTTCGATAAAGCTTTAATACAAATCATGCAATTAAAATTATATTCTTCTTAAGTTTGTGAGAAGTCATATCAAAATTTAAGTATTTCAAAGTCAACAATCTCCCTCTTTTTGGTATGACAAACTTAAGAAGAATTAAGTTTAATTTCTTAAACTACCCCTAAATTTGATATTTAAATTTAAACTTTTGCGAAATCATTTCTCCCTCTAAATTTAAGCATTATGATGATTTTGCATGAGGGTTGATTAATTCATCTCTCTCCCCATCTCCCCCTTTATTGTCATATTAAAAAGATATATTTTATAACATAAGAGAAAACTAGTTAAAAATATATTTTATAATAATTTTTATGTTTGAGAATTTATTTTCTAAAAAATGATTTAAAAATTTTAATTATTTCCAAAAAATAATTAAAAAAATTTGTTCAAGAAAATATTATTTTATCAAAATTATAATTTTTCTTAAATAAAAAAAGAAAAAAAAGAAAGAAAAAGAAGTAAAAAATGAAAAGAAAGAAAAATTCTGGATTAATTAATTAATTAAACAAATATCATTATTATTTTATTAAATGTTTAAATTAATTTTTAAATACAAATTTTAAGAATGAAATGAATAAAATATTAGTATTTATTTATAATCCCATAGGATTAGAAATAATCCTTACTTTTTAGAGAGGATTGAATCATCTTATATGAGGATGACTAATCCTCCTTGCAATCAAATCCTCTCTTTAATGTGTACACCAAACATAAGATAGGATGATTATCATCCTATCATATCCTATCCTATTCATCATCTTATGTACCAAACATGACCTAAGGTCTTAAGATGACATAAGGGGCTTGGGAGCTTAGAAAATGATCTTTCTTTTTATTTCGGCCACTTGTCAACAGTGGAGGTGGCAATCAAAGCCCAAAGTGTAGCTGCAACCCTTTAAGTGGAAGAGTGAGGAGAGAGAGGTTCAAATTTTTTTTAAAAAGGGGAAATTCTATAAAAAAAAAGTTTGAGTTCTTATGTTAAAAAAAAAGTTTGAGCCTAAGACTCATTTCATAACCTAGAAGTACGGACACACAGAGAAAAGGGTTCTAAGGGTTTGGCCATCACTCAACTTCACAAGCTTAAAACCTAAAACCCACATTCAACTAAACCCTTTTACGGAACCCCAATTCCATTACACACCACTCCCTATATTTGCCTAAACTTAAGCCCTAGAAACCACCACCATCACAAAAATAGCTACAATAACCAAAAGCATAGAAAAAAAGTCGACAAGATGCAAAATTTGGACTCTAGATTTACATGAATATAGACATATTCTTAAGAAACTCAGGTCTTAAGATGACATAAGGGGCTTGGGAGCTTAGGAAATGATATTTCTTTTTATTTCGGCCACTTGTCAATAGTGGAGGTGGCAATTAAAGCCCAAAGTGTAGCGACTGGCCTTTAAGTGGAAAAGCGAGGGAGAGGGAGGTTCAAAGTTTTTTTAGAAAAAGAGGAAATTTTATAAAAAAAATTTTGAGTTCTTAAGTAAAAAAAAAAGAAAAAAGGGAAAACACTACTAACCTACACGACACATTGACTCGACCCATCCTAAGTCTTCTGACCCTAAGCGTTTCCACTTCAAATACGTTTTTTTTTATTTTTTATTAACTGACCGATATCTTTTATTTTTTATATTTATTTATTAGTTAGTTTATGATAACTAACCGATATCTAGGAAAATGTTACGGTGATCTTTAAGGAAGAAAAGAGTTTTCGTGAAATATATTAAAATATAAAACATTTATAGAGATGGTGTTACGTCTAAACCTTATACTGCAAGTTCACGGATTGCGATAAGTTCACACGATTATTATTTTAGCTTTATCTTAGCTAAGTACTAAAATTGTTTCATCCTGGGTTTATTCAAATAATTGAAATTTTCTTAAATTAACTAATAACTAAAAGCCTAAAATAAACATGAAACTTAAACTAAATTGAAAGAAAATAAAACATAAAATTAGACGGACAAACATAAAATAAAATTGAACTAAAACTAAAATAAATTAAATTACTTGGAACATAACTATAGATATTATACTAAATACTTAACATTAATGTAAATTACTAACTAACACTTATAAAATAAATGCTTATTAAATTAATAAATTTAAATAAAACAAACTATAATATTAAAGTAAGGATTTATTTATGATATACTAATGGTTTATAGTTTCTATACTTTGTCAATGCATCAGAAATTGATACCTCATCAATAGGCCTTTATATGCAAATAAAAATAATTTTTTTTAATTTGCCCATAAGTAACCTATTGATGAGGTGTCAACCTCTGATACATTGACAGTTTATAGAAACTATACACTGTCAGTATATCATATACAAACTCTTAAGGTAATCTAATATACTAAATGAATAATATAATATAATATAACCTAATATAATATACTATCTTAACAAAGTGAACAGGCAATGAATGCTGAACCTAAAACTTTAAAACATAATTGTAAACTTTAAAACCTTGCACCGCTTCAGCCTTAACGCCAAGAATGCACCAAGCCTTGCCACGCCCAACACTTGCTACTGCATCGCCCGCCTAGCAACATCAACACGTCTCCTTTCTTCCTGCCACGCGCACAGCCTCATGCAACAACACCTAGGCCACTTGTTCTGGCCGTGCACTGACAGCCAAGCTGCCCTGCTCCACAAATGGCGACACTTCCTTGATGTAGAGCGAAGAATACATGAAGCAAAATAAGAAAGAACACTAAGTTTAAAACAAAGTAAAAGGACACAAGAAGGAGAGGACACTAGGCTGACTAATAGTGATGAAGACAACGCAGACACAAAACGGGGAGAAAGATGCTGTCACCGACCCTCCTTCTGCTTCAGTCCAATGCCAGTCTTACTTCAACAACATTGCACATCAGCACTCAGCAACTAAACTAAATCAGACCTTGAATTTTAAACACACTTAAAGTAACTAAAACATGAAATAAACGGAAGAGATGAAACAGTAAATGAGCAAGAGCAGAATACAAAAATAAAGAAGCAGAATTGAATTCTATTAAATTTCAAATGAGAAATAAAGCTTGAGTCTTGAAGCATTTAAATAAACTCATTAAAATCGAAACTGAAGCCTAACTAAATCTAAAAAAATAACACAGTAATGGAAGAGAATTCTTGCCTACTGTCATTAGCCACTAACCTCTCTCCTTTAAATCTAAGCAAATGCTATAGACTAGTTAATATAAGAAAACTGTAAAGAAAATTACTGCAGCCATTCGAAAACAGAAGAAATAATCAGTGAAGATGAAGCTCCTGTCACAAGCCTCCTCCTTCATTTCTCTTGCGGCAGCTGACTCTTTTTATTTCCTTAGGGCTCACTTTGTTCTCCTTCCTTGGCAGCACCTTTCTTTGGGCAGGATCCTTTGCCATGTTCTTGGGCTGGACATCTTCAACAAATAAATATGATGGCACATACCGTGGGTTGGATTTGGAGTGTTTTATTTTGGCTTATGATTTTTTGGGATTTAAGGTGGGCTAAGTATATTAGGGATTTATGTGAGAATGGGTTTAAGTGGGTTATGGTAGGGAAGGGTTAAAGGTTTAAAAGTTTTCAAGTTATCTTAAGGTTTAAAAGAGGTTTAAGGTAAAAAAGAATTATATATATTTGTTTTAGGGTTAATGTTTAGGATTCAAACACCAAATCCAACAATTTTTTCTTGATTTTCTTGCCATTTTTTCGATTTTCTCATTATTCTTGAATTTCCTACACATGATGACAATTTAATTAAATTAGGAAGAAATTACATTAAAAATTCCAAAATTTAATCAAATTTGATGCAATAAAATACTCTAAAAATTGTATATTTTAGAGACTTATCACACCCCCAAACTTAATATTTTGCTTGTCCTCAAGCAAAACAATTTCAAAACATGCAAGAGATAACATTTGCTTGATAGATTTATTCCCCAAAAACACCTCATAGAAAATGTACTGATCTAATCTAAGGAAAAATCACAATTATTCATCAACATAGAGTTTCAACCAATCACATACCCAAGTCCTAATTATATTCTTCTTGTGTATGTGAAGTGTCCATCACATATCAAAGCATACATATTCGGATGAGATTATTCAAACATGAAAAGCAAAGTCCTTAAGGCATGAACAATCCCATAGGTTTGCTTCTCACTTCTTTCTCCACTAATGTAGCCATACTCAATTAAGAATCAATAGGGCTTCATTAAGCTTCTAATGTAACGTTAGGGTGAAGGTATGATAAAAGACCATTTAGGCTCAACAACCCCTAATCATGCATTACACTCTAGGATCTTTACTTTTTGGCGCTTCAATTAGCTCCCCCAAACTTATTTTCTTCTTACCTTGTTATACACTTTATTCTCTTCTTTTTTTTCCCTTTTTTTTCAATTTTTAAATTTTTTTCTTTTCTATTTTTTCTTTCTTTCTTTCTATTTCTTTTTTTTATATCCTATCAATCTACCCAAATACGTACATAGCTCATGATATATCCTAGTAAATTGCATGCTTTCGGGGTAAGGGGTAAGAAAATTTAATTAATTGGCTAAAGGGAATTAACTTGTAGGTATGTAAACAAAAATAAGCTAGTTTGGCACAAAGGGATGACTAGGGACAAGTATGTACAAGGTTAGCTTGAAGAGCTCAAACGATCCAAAGATGGCCTAAATCATTTTCCTAACTAAGCATGGGCTAAAAATTTTGCCTCGAGAGAAGATCAAACAAATTCTAGGATATGCTCACAACTTCAAAGACAAATACAATCCTATATTCACATAATCTTTCTCTAAACATGCATACCAATCCATGATCAATACATAGTGCATAAATATGGAAAAGTCATAATCAGAACAAGACAAGTTCAAGAATTCAATTTATGCTTCTCAGTAATCATGCTTTTCCAAAGATCAAAATCAGCCTCAATCATAATCTCAATCATGGGGACAAGGGAAATTATCAAATCAAGCACAATATATCTCAAGGCAAAATATTTAAAGCCCAAAAAGTTTGAAAAATTTTGGAATTTTGAAAAAACTTTAGCTTAAATTTCCTTCCCCCCTAAACTTGAAGTGCATATTGTCCTCAATGTGTAAGTGATTCAAGAATTCAAAAAAGATAGAAGGAAACTCCCTTGAATTTTCTGTTGAAGCTTAATGGCATGTCCAAAAAGTTTGCTATACTGCTCCCTCAAACTTAGATTCAAACTTACAAAATAAAAAGAAAAGAAATCAAAGCTACGAAGTATTAATACTAAAGCTAATAAAGAAACAAACAACTAATAAACTACTAAAGAGCTGGGGTTGCCTCCCTAGAAGCGCTTGATTTATAGTCATCAGCTTGACTATTTCTGTCATCCTTCAAGGTGGTTTGAATGGTCTGAAAATGGATGGATGCACATAATGCACCACCATGAAAGGTGACTTTGTTAGATATTTTTCTTCAAAGAACTTCACTCCACAATCTTCTAAGTGTCACAGCCTGTGACCCTATTTTTCACCTTATTCTATACATCTTATTTAGTTGAGCTGTCTGCGATACTTTTCTTTTCTTTTACATATAAACAATTACATATTAAATTATAATATGAATTACATCCCCTATTTTAATTACATATTATATCACCTTATTCTATACATCTTATAATATGAATTACATATTAAATTATAATATGAATTACATCCCCTATTTTAATTCATAAGGAAGTAGTACTGTAGATAAGTCTAAATACAGAAAATAAATGATAATACCTTATTAAATAAATCAAGTTGTCGCATCGTCCCCAAATGCATAGCCGAAGTCCTGTAGATGTCAGACTCTTAGTCCTCGAAAACCTGAAATGTTAATATTAAGGGGTGGGCAAACCACGACTCAGTAAGGGAATTATATGCCTCACTTGATACTCAGCTATCTATATGCTGAAAAATTTTTTCATTTTTTCCTATGGGCTCTAGGCTAGCATGTAGGAAGGATACTACAGTCGGCTAGGGATTCGGATGGAGTAAGGTAGGTATTTTGAAATACCTATCTTGTCTCGGAACCTAGAAGCAATTGTAGAGAATAATTTCCTTTTCATTTGGAATTTTAATCCTTTTTACCTTTTTATTCCATAACATTTTCATATTCTTTTCAAAATAATGCTTTTATAAAATAAAGCATTTAAATAAAGTAACTAATATTCATATATTCTTTGAAAAGAATATTAGTTAAATTTTCATCACTCTCATTTAAAACTTATTTCATGTTTTACTGTACAACCATAATTAGTACAGTACTTTAAATAGCAAAATCAGCTATTAAATCCTTTTCGTATAACATATATATCATTTAAATCTAATTTTCAATTTAAAAATTAAAATAAGAATATTAGATTTATTTTCCTCCTCTTTCCTTTTTTTTTTTTTGGAAAACATATCACATATTCATGTCACATATAGTCTAATATTCAATTTGAAATCATAGTAAGAATATTAGACTTATAAACTCTTTTTCCTTTTGAAAACATATTACACGTTCATATCACATGTCATATGAAGATCATCTCGTAGTACTAAAATCAATACTGAAATAATCATTATGTAAAATGCTGTAAATCACTTTCATTTAACTTATCACATATCATGTAAAACGTTTACATTTAACATATAACATATCATATAAAACATTTCTCATATATGGAGACTTAGGCACGCACGTCCAGCCCGTGAAAAGGTAATGAATGTTGAACCTAAAACTTTAAAACATAATTGTAAACTTTAAAACCTTGCATCACTTCAGCCTTAACGCTAAGAATGCACCTAGCCTTGCCACGCCCAACACCTGATACTGCTTCGCGCACCTAGCAACATCAACACGTCTCCCTTCTTCCTGCCACAAGCACAGCCTCATACAACAATGCCCAGGCCACTTGTTCTGGCTGTACACTGACAGCCAAGCTACCCTGCTCCACAAACGGCGACACTTCCTTAATGTAGAGCGAAGAATACGTGAAGCAAAATAAGAAAGAACACTAAGTTTAAAACAAAGTAAAAGAACATAAGAAGGAGATGACTCTAGGCTGAGCAATAGTGATGAAGACAAAGCAAACACAAAACGGGGAGAAAGCCGCTATCACTGACCCTTCTTCTGCTTCAGTCCAATGCCGGTCTTACTTCAACAACATCGCACATTAGCACTCAGCAACTAAACTAAATCAGACCTTGAATTTTAAACACACTTAAAGTAACTAAAACATGAAATAAACAGAAGAGATGAAACAGTAAATGAGCAAGAGCAAAACACAAAAATAAAGAAGGAGAATTGAATTCTATTAAATTTCAAATAAGAAATAAAGCTTGAGTCTTGAAACATTTAAATAAACTAATTAAAATCTAAATTGAAGCCTAACTAAATCTTAAAAAAACAATGCAGCAATGGAAGAGAATTCTTTGCTACTGTCACTAGCCACTAACCTCTCTCCTTTAAATCTAAGCAAATGCTATAAACTAGTTCTTAACTTAATGCTTAATCTAAGAAAACTGTAAAGAAAATTGCAGCAGCCATTTGGAAACAGAAGAAATAATCGGTGAAGATGAAGCTCCTATCACAAGCCTCATTCTTCCTTTCTCTTGCGGCAGCTTACTCTTTTTATTTCCTTAGGGCTCATTTTGTTCTCCTTCCTTGGCAGAACCTGTCTTTGGGCTGGATCCTTTGCCATGTTCTTGGGCTGGACATCTCCAACAAATAAAGATGATGGCTCATTCTTGTGGGTTGGATTTGGAGTGTTTTATTTTGGCTTATGAATTTTTGAGATTTAAGATGGGCTAAATGTATTTGGGATTTATGTGAGAATGAGTTTAAGTGGGTGATAGTAGGGAAGGGTTAAAGGTTTAAAAGTTTTCAAGTTATCTTAAGGTTTAAAAGAGGTTTAAGGCAAAAAAAAATTATATATATTTGTTTTAGGGTTAATGTTTAGGATTCAAACACCAAATCCAACCATTTTTTCTTGATTTCCTTGCCATTTTTTTCGATTTTCTCATTATTCTTGAATTTCCTACATATGATGACAATTTAATTAAATTGGGAATAAATTACATTAAAAATTCCAAAATTAAGTCAAATTTGATGCAATAAAATACTCTAAAAATTGTATACTTTAAGAACTTATCAGATGGAAGGATATATGTGAGGATGTGTGGAGGGAAAACAAATAAATTTCCTATCATAGTAGGACTACATTAAGGGTCGACTTTAAGTCCATTGCTATTTGCTACAGTAATGACAAGTTAACAAAATCTATCCAGGATAATATACCTTGATGTATGATGATTGCAGATGATATTGTCTTGTGTGCTGAGACTAAAGCAAAGGTTATGCTAAGTTAAAATGGTGGAGGTAGACGTTAAGATCAAGAGGTTTAAGACTAAGCAGAGTAAAGATTGAATACATAGAATATAAATTCAACTCAAAAAAAGAGAAAGATAGAAACATAGTAATGCTAAATGGGGTAACGATCCCTAAGTGAGATCATTTTAGATATTTAGGGTCGATCGTAAAGATGAATAAAGAGGTTGATGGTGATGTGGCCTATAGGATACAGGCTAGTCAGAGCAAGTAGAGAGCACTACAGGTGTGTTGTATGACAAAGATTTCCTATATGGTTGAAAGGCAAGTCTTAGAGGATAGTTGTTAGACCAACATTGCTATATGACAATAAATGTTGGGCAATTAAAAGAGTACATACACAAAAAATAAGTGTAGTAGAGATGCGAATGTTGCAATAGATGTGCGAATATACAGGAAAAGATAGAATGAGAAATGAGGACATTTGCAAAAGGGTTGGAATGGCACTTATCAAAGACAATATGAGTGAAAGTAATTTACGTTAGTTTGGACACATACATTGTAGACCTATGGACACACTAGTTAGAAGCGTAGAGGCTGTGAATAATGTAAAAAGAGTCAAGGTTAGGGGGAGATCAAAAAAATACTTGAAAGGAAGTAATCCGGAAAGATATGGTGGAACGAGAGTTGGAGGAACACATTACTTTAGAAAAGAATGAGTGGAGGAGGAGAATTCATGCTGATGAGCAAGCGTGAGGTCATATATTGGTTCATATAGCCTATCCCAGTATTGGGATAAAGGCTGTGTTGTTGATGATGATGATGATGATGATGATTTGTTTGTTATTTTAACATGAATTAATTTGTTCTAGATATTAAATTTTGATGATTTATTAGTTAAGCTGCTTAATTAATTAAATCAATTGTGATAGTTAGGAGTGATTAATTAACTTGTTTTAACAAGCATGTTTGTTAGTTAATTAATTAATATGTATAATCATTTGGATTAAAGTGATATGAATAGTTTTATAGGATTATGAAATTCATATGTACATGTTTGTATTCACAATTTGTATTATTAATTTGCATTATTAATTTTTATTTGCTCTATTTAAAAATTAGAATTAAATTAGGAAACAGTTGGAAAGACCAAGTTAGGTTAAGATGACATTCACTTTTGAATATTAAATTAATAGCCAATTCAAAACATTTGTAGATTACAAAATGAAAATGAATTGTTCCAATGTTGGAATGCACTTGAGTAATACTTTTGAAAATATTTAGGTAAAGATAATCCTTTTAGGTTTGACCAGCATGATGAAAGATTTTAAAGGATTTTTCTAATTTCAATAGTTCACCTTCATTGTAAGAATAAAAATTGAGAATTAAAATAAAAATGACAGCTAATAAATTAAAATTAAATAATTAAGAATGAATAGAACTAAAAATAGTAAAAAAAATTTAATAAAATAAAAATCTTTGGATAGATATGGTTTGTTCTAATGATGGAATTTAAAAGGAGTTCTTACTCAGTTAGTTTCTTTAAAAATTCTTAAAGTGAGAAAATTTCCTACAAGGCTTGACTAGCTTGATAAAAGATCTAAAGGAAATCCTTCAATATTAAGCAATTCATATTTATTTTAAATAACAAAATAATAAGAAAATAAAAATGTAGTAAATAAACAAAGAATGTAGAAATATGAACAATAATGAAAGTAATAAATAATAAGATAATTAAAGGTGATAAGAAATCGGGTAGGAGTTAAATTTGGATTTTCATAATACACTAAATTGATCCAATGATGAACCTTTTCATGAAAGGTGATTGGTCCTACTTGTATACTCCCAAGGTAAGGAAAACTTAAAAAATTTGTTCAACGAACTTGATAGAATATATTTAGAAAACTTTTCCAATATTTGAATTATTGAATTAATATGAATTAAAGGAAAACTTAAGATGACTTAAGACCATGTTGATACCATTCTAAGATGGGCATTGTAGGGTGCTTAAAACCTTCCCAACACATAATCGTACTCCTAAATCCAAAATTTGAACGTAGACTAAAACCTTATCCCTAGTTTTGAATATGTGACCAATCATACATAGGTCAGAATCGTTAATTGCAACTCCATAGTTTAGTGTCTAGCTATTAAGTTCTCGTACCTAGATGGGATGATAGTTTGGTAACACTGCTGGGAACCATAAAGAGCCAAGGCAATGTCTAGTCTTAAGATTATCCTAAGTTTTGCCTAAAAAGATTGCAGCTTCATAATTTTTAATTATAATGCTAACATTTGTTCCTTCAATACACATACTACACTTGCATGTGCATATATCAGCCATTAACCTGAGCTTATCCTCTTTTAGGGGAGTAGAGTACCTCTGCCCTTGTGAGGTGATAACCTCCACACAAGCCAATGAAATGCTCCTACTCAAGTTGAACCATTTCTGCTTGTAACCTATAACGGGTGAGCATTAGGGTGCCTTTCTAGTCCATGTGAAGGTTAGTGGGGAACTATCTAGGTACTTTTTATCTTATCAAGTATCCAAGCCCAGCATGTAAAACCTAAGAGGCTCAGGTTTAGATAGAGCCATAATAATTTATTGAGTAGAAATAACCAAAAATTAGGACACATGAAGGAATATTTCTTACCTTTTCTACATGTCCTAATATGGGTTAAAAAAAAACTTTTGTTTAAAAAATTTCTCCATAAAAAAGCTTGTCTTTTCGCTTACTTTAAACTATCATTTTCAAATTAAAAAAAAAGTCAAATAAAAACAAAGAAAATATCAAAAAATATTTTACTATGGAAAAAAGGTCAAAAAAAGAAAGTTTAAATTTTGCTTAAGTAGTTTGTAGAAAAATTGAAAAAAAATGTTGGAAGGAAATTTTCAAAAAAGAAAAAGAAAGAAAAAAGAAAATAAAAAAGAGATGTTTTAGGATTGTCTAGATTTTTCTTATCTTCAATATTTTCATTGCATTTTAGCATTCATTAATTTTTGAGCATTAGGTATCAAAAGTATATTTTCACGCATCTTTGCATTTTACATTCCATATTGATTCATTCGTTAATTATCATAAACATGTCATGTGCATTTTAACACCACATGTTTGTATACATGCAGTTGAACTTCAATAGTGGATGCCTTCATACATAAAATGCTTTATCAAGGCCAATGTTCAGGAAGTTCAACTTCTTATCATTTAAAAGTAAGGAAATTCTTTTCAACAAAAGCTCATGATCAAGAAGAATTTGATAGAGCTTCATTTGTTTAAGAGATGATTGAGCAATTGGAATTGATAACAAATATGCGAATTTAATTCTTAATTAGGGGTAATCTTTTTTTTTGTACATGATGTAATTTTGAAAAAAAAAATTGTATGACTATGTTGATTTCAATTTGTCATACTTAGAAACATGTCATAAGCAAAGCATAACATGAATTCTTATTCAATGAAACATGTTTAACATTTATACAAAACCTTATACTTAAGACATTTGTGAAAAACATATATCTAAAACATTGATGCAAATCATTTTCTTAAAAAACTAGGCAAAGGTCCCTAAAGTTATCATGCATCGTATTAAAATCCCATTTAAGGGAGTAACCTATGGTCATAGATCAAGTTCTTTAGTCACCACTGATCAGGTGAAAATTGGGATATGTTGACGTGATCAAGTGTTAGATAACACGTACAAAAGATGCCTAGCACACAACAAAAGGCATAATTATAGGTACCATCTAGTCACATGCATGGAGAAACATAAGTGCCACATGCCACATAAGCATGAAGATGGGAAACATAGGTGCCACACAAGCACAAGCATACATGCCACACTGGCATAGCATGATTGCCACATAAGCATAATTAAGGTGTCTGTCGTCTCAAAAACACTCATAAAACAAATCATCCAAATCTTAGCATGATTTCCTTAATGATATAGTCTTGAAAATTCATAAAACAATGTATTGAGCTTGGACATTTGTCCTATTGAAATCATGCTTTCATAAACATAATCACGCTTATAATCTTGCTTACAAATCTTACAATTAACTTACCAAAGCTAAAGTCCAAAGCTTAATACGCTTTGGCACTTTAGTGCCTTTGTTGAATGCACACTCACCACTATAGCTCTTTCTTCTACACACCAAAACCAGTAAACAATTAGCATCTTCACACACTTAATGTAACTTAAGGCAAAATAATTAACTTTGACCTATGCACTTTCACCTTAGCTAGATTGCTCAAACACCAATCAATTGCTTTCTCTACAATTTCACACATCAAGCATGTTTTGCTAATCTCGACTATGCAATCAACACTTAAATTATTAAAGCTTACCCACAACATCCACTCAAGTTGTGGGCTTCCCAATTGTTTCCTTGTGTTCTTGCTACAAAAAATTCACACCAAAATCATCACTACCTTGATATCACCATACAGTTCAAAAATATAAAAAAAAAATTGATTGACAAGAGACATTCTCACCCTATAAAACCTTTTTAGCCAAATGTTTCCTTTATTCCTCTTAGACAATTTCTTGCACTTTAAACAATAACATCATCTTAATTTCACCTCCCAATACACATACAAAGAAATCTATGCAAAACTATAATGCCTTACCCTTGTACTTGATGACCTCAAAATTAACAAGATTACTCAACATGCAGAGCTCATCATGAAATTTCCTCCATGCCGAATACAAACTTCAAACTTATGGGTTTTACCCTAGTTCTAAACTTTTCTTTTTTCCCTCCAAAACCCAAGGCTCTCTCACACTTGCTAACTAACTTGGATGTTAAATTCCTCTTGATTAATGGTGAAATTGAAGACTACCTTAGTGTTTTCCTTGAAACCAAGCCTTCTCCTCACTAATTCCCTTCGTTTTTTATTTCTTTCTTTAGCTACTTCGTTAATACCAAAGCAAGAGAGATAAGATTTTTATTTTTAATTTCCTTTTCTATTTTTGTTAGTCATAATGCAAGAGGCCACAGTTTCATTTCTAATTCACACTTTTTTATGTGTTGTTTAAAGGCTAATCATGCAAAGGCCTCAAGTTTCCTTCTACTTTCCCACTAATTGTTGTGGCTCTTCATCATATTTCCACTTGTTATGTCATACTTCCTACACTTTAGTTAATATAAGACAAATGTCTCTTACAATAGTCCACTATCCACTAATGCTAATTGTCATCGCATCTCACTTGTTTATATTTTCCTTTCATGCACTAATTTGATAATAAACAAAACCATGGTCTACGCTTTTGTCATGCCTTTCACTTAATCATTCCACTAAATTGTTCCACTAACATTATAATATATTTCCAATGCTTAATATATTAACCATGTAATATAGTTCTCATAATGTCCAACTAACATGTAATATATCCATACCTTACATTAATTCATGTAGTATCATGTATATTAATTCACTTAGCTAGAATTAATTCTAATATACATGGCCATGATTAATCTAAATTTTTATAATGTCTTAACATTATGATTTTTAATGTGGGAAAATTAGTATTGTTACCTTTACACACTTAGGCATACTTCCATAATTCGATTTATTCAAAATAGCAACTTAGCCAATTTAAATATAGAAATTTGAGTTGTCTCATGGATTATAGATTGTGCTTATTCTCATGAAATTTCCAAGACGGATCTAACCTTTTGCGAGTCCCATGTACTTCAATGTCCTACACGATAAATTGAAATTTCATTATTTGATAATTAAATACATATTTGAGCACAAGGTAGTTGATGTAATAGCTAAGGAATTTAGGGTTATTTCATATTGGTGAAGAGGTTCTCTAATATTGCTACCCTGTTAACTCGCCTCACCCAAAAAGATGTGCCATTTGTGTGGGATGATGCTTGTGAAGATAGTTTTTGCTATTGACATAAAAATTGACATCAACACCTTTCTTTACCATTTCTAATGGCTCTAGTGGTTTTACCATCTATAGTGATGCCTCATATCAGATGTAACATGGTAGAGTGGTCGCATATGATTCAAGACAGTCGAAGAAGTATGAGAGGAATTATCCCACACATGATCTAGAGTTGGTTGCCATTTTGTTCGCCCTGAAAATTTGTGTTCATTATCTTTACAGTGAGAGGTTTGAGGTTTATACAATCATAAAAGCTTGATGTCATGACCCCAAATACCACAAACATACGACTATGCGAAAGACTTATCTTAATTAATCTGACTTATCATATTAGTCATAGGTTCGATAGGCAGTAACCCTTAATCCATTTAAAATATCTAATCACACCACAAGTACATGCAATCTACTTATTAAGATCATGGTTCTCAATAAAATTTATTTAAGCATCACATACATGCTAAATTAAGGTTTCTTCCACAATCATCAAACACATCAAACCAAATTAACTCCATAAATCTTCAAGTACTAAAATCCTTTAAAATTTAATTTACAAGTTAAATTCGACTTGTCTTAGAAAATAGTGCAAAACATATTAAATTTACCTCTTGTGTGGGTAATGAACTATGTGAGACAGATGCTTCTTGGAAGTGACCAATAAGCTGCTCAATCTAAGACATTAAAAATGGATTAGTGAGATAATGTCTAGTAAACATTTCGAGTATACAAGATTAGTACCATAAATAGGCATATAGGAATTAAAACAAAAAGTTATTTGAAAACCAAGTTCGATTATAAAAGTATCATGTAACTAGGTAATTGAAAACCAATAATCAAATTTGTAGTAATCATTTATAAAACAAAACGGATAAGTGTATGTCATAATGGTCGTGCATGTATATGAAAAACCTCAAGAAAACAAAAAGTACACATGCATTGGTTATTTCAAATACAGATACAAAATCCCATCTAAAAAGTATTAAAACGAAACCACAAAATCATTGATACAAAATCATAGTATCGAAATCATGATCCTACTAATAGTGTACAAGAAGTGGGCTATTGATCTCTTAGAACTAGTGTGGTAAGTGAAAAATCTCAGTATTGCATGAGGTCCTTCATATCCTTATGGACCATTTACATCTCTTCCAATCACTAGTCAAGCGTTACTACTATCACAAGGACATACTAGTAACATGTTCCTCATCGGGAACACAAAACAGTAATATGCATACTATAATAGGCCCAACCTGTGCATTGAGATTGGGTACTCCACCACCGGCCGATGCCTTGGTTGGTCATGAAATATCCATGGGCATGACTCATAGATCAACCCGATGTCATTAGGCAATCAATACACAAAATCCTCGTGGGGCGTACCCAATCATAGGACAAAAATCCTAGCAGTACTGATTGAGAGCCCATATCTTTGAAAACAAAACATAATGTCCCTGAATGGATGTAGGGTTCACGAAAACAGATTTAGCAAAATACAGCAAGGATCCATAGTTATACAAAACACATACAGATATTCAAATCAATATGCACAGGTGGCTATATCATTCACATTCAATGATATGCCCAAGGCATAAATCCAAACCATAGTCAAATCTCGCAGATTTATAAAGAAGGTTACAAAACACATTTTTAATTAAACAAGCCACATGCAAGTTTTGCTAGATTTCACAAATAGGGATTTAATAATAAAAATTATAAAAGACGGGATTAGAGTACTTATAAACTTTTAGCGCAATTATCAACTCACTGGGTAGTGCCTTAAACTACGTGCAATCACGGTTAACGTGCATCTACAAAAGTCAAAACTCAAAATTTTAATTGTTGGACCAAGAATTCTAAAATCTAGCTCCATTCTAGTTAGTTTCATAGTATTTGCTTTAGTTAGGCCTTGTTTGACTTTTTGGTCAAAGTGAAACTTCAATCAAAGTCAAACTACAAAATTTTTACCCAATTAAACCCTAAGTTAATTTTAACAAGAGTTCATCTAAACCCTTATATTATCATCAAAACCCTCAAACCTTGTTTTGGGCTTCAATTTACCTCAAGTCAACCCTTTTTCCTTAGATGGTCTCAAATGACTACTCACCTTTTATTATGCTTATTTGTGATTTTTAATTACTGAATTGACTTCTTAAGTCATCATTTTAGGGTTTGACCAAACCAAATGCCTATTAAACACCAAAATGGCCAATTTTGCAATTTAAGACTTCTTAACGCCAAATTGCCCTATTTTTCTTTTTCCAATGTGTCTAAATAAAGATTCTAAACATTATTTAATTCCCCCAATTAAGCAAATTAAATCCCTTAATTATTTCTAAAAATCCAACTTAATTCCTAATACTAAAATTTCTTAATTTCTTCATATTTCCTTAGATTTTAATTTGGCAATTTTTAGGACCAAATAGCCTATTCCATTTTTCTACATTCTAAATTATCAAACAACAAAAACCTAAAATGATTCACGCCTTGGTTGAACACTTTGGCACTAAAATGTAAGATTTTCATAATTTTTTTCAAGCAACACTATTATAATTTGCCTATACGTCAAACAATTAATTTCTCCTCACCTAAACTTACCAAACAAATCAAAATTTCCTCTCCCAAAATTGCTTGATCGAACCTATTCAAGATGATAAATTCAAATTTTCATTATCACAAGCCAAGATAAGTTCATAAATCCATGATTTCTTAATTACTTAAGAGCTTGAATTTCCTTACAATCTTCGCCTTACAGTCGAAGACCAAGTGCTTTTTGCATGAATTTTCTCCTCAATTTTCTAGCCTTATTTCGACGTAGATTTTGAAATTTGTAGGAGAATGGTAACATGCAAATAGGATGGCAAAGAGGAGAGATAAAGTGTGCATGTGAGATTTAGCCAAGGAAAACTCAAGAAATTCTAGTTTTCTTGGGTTCTTGGTTGAGTTTAGCTACTAGTTTTCTAGACTTAACACATAGGGATGAAGGTTGTAGTGTTCAACCAACCAACATGCTAAAGTGTCTAACCTAATGGCCTTAATGGTCACTTGTTTGGCACTTGGCACTTAGCTAGTGACCAAGATTGGAGGTAAGGGCTAATTTCTTGTAGAGAGCATGCAAAAAGTTATTTACAAGGTAGGGAATCACATTTTTAAACTTTGCAATTCATCCTCATACAAAAATTGCTTCCAGTTCCTTTAATTCAATGCCCTGCTTGCACAACTCAACCTTTACCCTAAAATTAAAAAAATTCTATAAACAAACATACATGGAACTAGGGAATGAGCCACATATGGTCTGAAAGTAATTTATCTAAGTTTCTAGAACAATCAGAATCACTCAATTTGGAGCTCTTTAGCATGAGGGATCAATTTCTTTGATAACTACTCACTGGTAGGACATCATGCACATAGGCTCATTTTGAAAATTCATAGAAATTAATATACAATGAATTAGAAAGTTCATAATATATGGCTAAATAGGAATTCAAGTTACCTTTCAAATGAATTTTGAATCACTTTAATTGGAGCTTCCTACCATGACTTATGAGCGATTCATTTCAAGTAGGTCGGCTACTCAAGTTACCTGTACGTGGCTACACATAGGCTAATTTTGAAAAATTGTTGGTATCGACTCACAAGGAATTATGACGTGAACCTTATATGCCTGAAAAGATATTTGAGTTAAATTTCATACAAAGTTTATGGTTCATCAATTGGACTATAAATCTTCAGTTATGATCGAAATAGTACCAAAAGGTCAAAATTTCTACCCATTCAATAACACTTATGAACTAAATTCCAATTAAACTTCCAATTTCACACAAATTGATACAATTAGGCTTAGGGAAAGTTTAGGGTTTCACACTTGAAGTACTTATTTTCTAAAAAAAAACTAAAGATGCATCAAAAGAGATGGATAGAGTTGTTAATGGATTATGATTGTGAGATTTTGTACTATCTCGCTAAAGTAAATGTGGCATCTGATGCTTTGAGCAGAAAACATATTCAGGTTTTTCCACAAATGATGGTATATGAGTGAAAACTACATAAGGATTTTATGCACTTGAATTCGAATATGGATATGGTGACTCTTATTAGTTTTGTAGCTAGTTTGATGATTAAGTTGAGCCTTGTTAAGCAGAACAAAGATGCTCAACAATAGGATCTTGAGATAAGCTCCATCATGTATGATGTTTACAAAGGCTCAAGGTCTGAATTTAGTATTTGTGATGATAGATTGTGAAGTTCAATGATAGACTATATGTGACCAGGAATGAGTATTTGAGGAGACAAATTTTGGAAGAAACTTACTGCTTCAAGTGTATTATGTACCCGAGTAACACCAAGATGTATTGTAATTTGCACACTATATACTGATGGAGTGAAATGAAGAGGGATATTCTTAAGTTTGTGTCCAAATGTTTGGTATGCCAATAAGTAAACATAAAACATAAAGGATCTGCAAGGTTACTTTAGCCTTTACCAATTCCTAATTGAAAATGAGAACATGTAACTATGGACTTCATAACGGGATTATCCAAGACTCGGAGATGACATGTTGCTATCTAGGTGATTAAGGCAGCTCACATTTTAGCCATTAAGGTTAGCAATTCTCTCAGCTTCTTAGCGAAATTGTATATTTGGGACATTGTAAGGCTTCATGATGCATTAGCATCACCTTAGATAGGGACTCCCAATTCATGAGGACATGCTGAGGGCTTATGTACTTAATTTTGAAGGCTCATGGATTAATACCTAACCTTAGATAAACTACCATGTAAGTATTAAGATGGCACCCAATGAAGCTTTGTATGGTAGAAGGTGTAGATCAACCATTGGATGGGAAGAGGTAGGCGAATGGAAACTGTTAGTGTCGGAATTGGTTGAGAAAGCCATCGAAGATGTGAAGTTAATATGTTGGAGACTAAAGATAGCCTAAAGTAAGCAAAATGGTTATGCACATAATCTTAGTAGGAATTTAAATTTAAAATTGGTGATCATGTATTTGTGAAAGTTTCTCCTACTAATGGCATCATGAGATTCAATAAGAAAGGAAAGCTCAATCTTAAATATATTGGTCCTTTTAAGATTTTAGATAGGATTAGAGAGGTGGCTTACTAACTAGCCTTTCCCCAAGCTTGTCTCATGTGCTCAATGTGTTCAATGTCATCCATTTTGAGAAAGTACCATCTGATTCATCCCATGTGATTGAGCATGAACCTTTGGAACTATAAGCACAAGGGATTAAGTTCGAAAGTAATCCTATTAGTAAAGATCTTATGGCAAAATATTCAGTAGTGGAAGCCACCTGTGAGTTGGAAACTGACATGAGGGAAGCCCACGTGTATTTGTTTTGAGACTACTTAATCAAATTTGAAGGACTAAATTTCTTAAGGTAGAGAAGGTGTGAGACCCAAAAATTTCCTAAGCTTGATTTTAACTATCACAGTTCGTATGTATAGTAAATCACACATTTTCACACTTATACTGATGGTTAGGCTGTCTGCGATGCCTTTATTTCCCACTTCCTTTAAATAGTGAACACTTTGTAAAAGTAATTTATTTTAATTTACATAAATAGAAATATTCACATAACAATATTTCATTCAACGATTACATCCCCTATTCATAATTTACAAACGAAATAGTACTGTACAATAAGTCTAAACATATAAAGAAAGTAAATAAACCTCCAGGATCAACACTAAGCTACCTCAAGGTAACCAAAAGCGCAATCGAAAATCCTCGAATCATTACATCATGCAATCACTGGAAATAATCTGTGGAGGTGGAAAATAAGGGGGTGAGTAAAACGTGCTCGATAAGATAATTGTATGCAAAACTGAAATTATGAAATCTATATGCACAAAAACATTTGTTTTCCTATCAATACACTAGGGACAGTAAAGGAAGGACACTATAGTTGGCTTGGGATCCAAATGGAGTATGTCTTGTCCCGGAACCTAGACACGACTATAGGGAGTAAAAGTTGAATTTGATATAAATATCATTTAATAAATTTCAATATATATTAAATCACATAAATGGCATATAAAACCATTAAATAAAATATTTAAGAAATAATATTCATTTCACTTTAAAATATCACTTTCACAATTTAGTAAATCTCAGTAAACAGTATAGTAGGCAATTCAATACAATAAACAATTCAGTGATAATAACAATTCAATAAACAGTACGGTAAACAGTTTCAGTAATAGTACGATTCAGTAAAAACAACACAGTAAATAGTAACAGTGATGGAGACCAAGCAACACCTAAAATATATCATGCTATAATCCCTGTAGGGAACAATAACAGTAACACGTGAGACATGTGGCCATAGTCTATAAGTGTCCTTAGTGTGCACTAATCAGTTGACAACTGAGACGCTGAAGATAGGATTAGTATCAATAGCACAGTAACATAATAACAACACATGAGCATGATATGGGGCCTAACAGTCTCAAAACAATATGTAAACAGTATCATCACCTTTATGGAAATTAATTAAAATAGATAAAATCTTCAGTCAATCCATAAAAGTTATTTTATAACACAGTAAATAGTCCAGTGAAAATAGTTTATAAAATATTCACACTGTAATAATAATTTTATAAACCTTTTATTACACTGTAAAACACATATAGGAATGTATCAGTAGCTTCACTTTAATTAAATTCGATAATACAAATATTTAAATATTATTTTTCGTTAAATTATATTTTATAAAAATTTTAAATATTATATTTTCAAGGCTAGGAAATCACTCAATAATGCACTAAAATATTTCATGATATTTTAGGAAAATATTCTAAGAAATTTCAACAGCATAACAGCTGCTATTAACCTAGCTTCATAAAATTATTTGCATAAAAATCATGTATTCATAATATTCCTACAGTCTACTCACTCAACCTTTACTTGTCTAACTCCAACGAATTTATCAATAGCACCATTAGTAATTCAATTCTCCCAGGCTGCAAAGAAATTCACCAAAAATATTTATTAACCTAAATTTAATTTTTTAAACTAATTTCTTTCAATAATTGCGGCCACTTTTACAATGGAAATATTAAACCAGTATAAATTCTACAGTTCTAAAACATAACTTCTCCGTTTTAAGTCCGATTTTAAATCCGATTGCATTGATGGGCTCCTCATAATTTTCACAGTCTAATGGCATCCTAAACTCATCAAATGCAGTCGTAAAACCCTCCCACATAGCCATGGCCGAATATGCACTCATGTAGAAACAACATGTTTTCATGGAGTTCCTACAATGACCGAAACCCTTGGAATATGCTTGAGCATGATTTAATGAGATTTAATTAAAACTAATGCTTAAATCACACTTAGGATGCTTGAATATGTCATAATCTACTATTAAAATTCAAAGAACTCAAGTGCATAATGGGAGGTACCTTGTGGCCAAAACCTTCCTTTCCTATTTTCTCTTTGTTTTGTCACTTATTTAATAAGATTTTGATATGGGTGAAGAGAGGAAGATGAGTAGATTAATTTTGTAGAAGAAATTTTGTTGAGATAAAGTATATTTAGTGAGTTATGGAAGCTTTCTTTCTTTTCTCTTCTCTTTGGTTATGATGGCGTGGAGTTGGGAGGTTGAAGAAGCATGAATAGTGGCTGGCTGATGTTGGGGGATTTATGTGGAATTTTCTAAATATGTGCAAAATTACGACAATGCCTTTGGTTATGAAATTTTCGAACAATTTTGCCCTTAAGCTTTCCTAATTTTTATAACTATATAATTGCACTCCAAAAATTCAGATTTCATCACCAAAAATTCTTATTAAATGTATTTTGATGAATTAAAGTGGCTTGGTTCGGGTTTGACCCACCATGAAGGTGAAATTATGAAATTACCCTTATTGGGTAAATCGCATAAATTTCTAACTTAACCATCGATTCAATCTGCCTTTTGACATAGCCTAGGACTTATTTTTATGCAGAATATCATGCTATATTCACTTGGTCCAAATTCATTTCAATTTGACCACAATTTATGAAAATGCTACTAGCTATATCCTTAATCTTCATTATTTAAATTGTTGGCACGCTACCCAAAAATAATCTAAATAAACTATTTTAGGCTCAAAATTCTTACCTTAGGCTTATCGTAGCCTCCGAACACTGTTTGGACAGTTTCATGTCCATCTAGGCACTGTAAAGCCCATGGGACCCACGTCGCTGTTTCACTTATAACCTGCAAAATATACAAGAATTGAATAGTGAACCAATGTGTAGCATCATGTACAGTAATATTATAACTGGCTCTCACATTAATAATTTAATTGTAATTATCAAAGTTTGAATGGATTAAATAAGAATTTGAGTTAATTATCAAAGTTGATATTTTTATAAATGTGTGATTGGAGATTAATTGAACTAATTAAGTTAATTAGTAGGATATGGGCGAAACTAAAAAGGAATCAAGGACTCAATTGAATTAATTTAAAAACATGAGAAACTTAATACTTTATAATTAAAGTTTTGGATGTCCCTTATTAAGAATTTGTTGCACCTCACTTTTAGCCATTTAAAACATGACAAGTGGCAACAATAGGGCAATTACATGCACCATGGTCAGCCACTATGTCTGAAAATCAAATTTTCCATCCCTTTCTAACTTAAGCAAAAGCATTCCAAAAGAAATAAGAAAAAAAAGAGGAGAAAGTGAAGGAAAATTTGGCCAAAGTTTGAATCAAGGTAAAAAGTATTGTAGTGATATAGTCATGATATTTTGAATTATTAACGAAAATTTAGGAAAATCTTCTTAGGGGTATTTGGCCAAGGCTTTGAGGGAAAAGGGTTTGACCCATTTTTATACAAAAAGGTATAATGCATGTTTGCTTTTGGTCTACTGTGATATTGTGTATGAATGTGCATGTTGATTTTTGAAGATTGATAGTGAAATTTAGAGTTTTTGACATTTTAAGGGTATGTTAGATTTAGGAGAAAACAATATGAATTCAGGTATTCCAAGATGAAGTTTGTGTTATCTGTTAAAGAAATTGATTTGGTTATGATTGTTGAGGTAATAGGAAGATGAATTTAGGGTTAAAAAACCTTAGAACCAAATATAGCACAAATCAGGATTTTGGTAGGTAGGTTCGAACAACACCTAAATCTAGGGGTTTAGATGTTGATTCTCATGATTAAAACTCAAAATAAAACTTAATTAAGGGTTTGTGGTCATGTGAGGCCAAGAAAGAGAAGATAGGGTTCAAGGGTAAAAAAGGTTGACTTTTTTCTTTAGAGTTTGACTTTTGATGAGAAAGGTTGACTTGAAGTAATTTGGGGTTTAGAGTGAGTTTTGAAGGTCACAGTGATGAAAATGAGGTTTAAGTAAGCTTTTAGCAAAGTCAACTTTAGGTTTAACTAGATCAAACTTTAAGGTTTGACTTTGACCAAAAGTTAACTTTGATCGAAAAAGTCAAATAAGATTTAATTAAAGAAGGAGTTTAAGAAATTGATGAATATTAAGTTGATATGTGAAATTGATTTGTCAAAGCAATTAAATTTCGGGTTTGACTTTTGCATGTAAGAGTTGACTTTGATTGCATGTTGACCGATGCACTTTTGTGTGAAATTGTAGTATAAATTTGGTAATTTTGCTAGGAGTTTGTAAGTAGTCTAGTCAAGCCCTTTTAGTTTTCTATTAATACCATAAAGCATCTGTTTTATGAAATTGTGACTTATGTGTTTTTATGTAAAATGTGTTTATAACTCACTCTATAAGCATTTGAGATTTTTTATATGTTTTCAGAAAATACTTTAGAAATGATTTCTTTGTGCATGTGACTGGGCCATATATTTATGTTGAATTAATGTCGATATGTGTTTGGTATAAATGTTATGATCCTCTTTGTATTTTCTACTTGTGTTTTATGAAATTGTGGGTCCCTTCATGGTAGTGCCTTGATTTGGAGATTTTGGCACTCTATTAGAACTATGTAGGAGTGATTTATGATTGGGATACATCCCACAAGGGTATGAGGATCGAATTTTTAAATGAGTTTGGGTTTATCTATGGTTTGCGTCCATGGAAATGAGGACTGACTGATGGTGGGACCTAATCTGAGTGCATGGATATGGGACCTATCGTAGTATGCATATTACTAGTTTCATGTTCCTTAGTCGAACAAGTTGCGAGAGTGTCTGCGTGACATTAGCAAAATTTTGACCAGCGACTGGGATGGATGGATGTATTCCATGAGGGTATGAAGACCATTATCCATGCAACAACGAGTAATTGTGACTTGCCACTATTGTTCTAGGTGTTTACTTTCCCTTATCTTACCTACTTTGATAAGATCATAGTTTTCATATGAGATTTCACATAGGGATTTTCAATGTGGCTTTGAGGCAAAACTGTGGTAGGATTTATAACTATGTTTTGAAATATACTAAGGCATGTATACTTTTATGTTTTCTTACAGTTTTCACATATGCATGCATAACCATCACGGCATGTACTTAGTTAAAACACTAACCATTTTCAATTACTTGTTTCAAAACCCATGTCATGAATTTTTTTAAGAAACTTTATTTTCGAATAATGTTCCATTTTATTATCTTATCTACCTTCATGTGGTACTAATTCTATATGCTTGTGTTAGTTGCTTACTAGGCATTAGTGCACTAATCTATTTCAACATCTTTAGATTGAGCAACCTTCAGGGTACTCTCAAGGAGATTTAGGCTCACACAGCTACTGCTATCTCTACTTTTGGAAGGTATATGTAAAGATGTGTTTCAGTTTGTAATGTACTACTTTTAGTAAAAACCTGTTGGGATATAAGCTATGTCCTTAGATTGTAACTTATGTGTCTTGGCATGTATTTGAGATCAGTTACATGTGTACATGCATTGTTAATGAACAGTTTGGATTTGTATCACTTGCTGACTATGATGGAGACCATGATTTAGCATGTATGTGATAACTCTATGAAATTTGAGTTATTCTTATGCTTAAAATATAAAATTTTGCTTAGTTCTCAATATATTAATTGAATATATTCCTTAATTTAATTAATTCTACTCATGTTGGAAAAAATTGATTTTGTAGGAAATATTGGTAAATTGGAATAATTTTGGATGAAAAAGGACTACAAATGGGTACATTAATAAAGCTAAATGCTACACAAGAATCCAAGGTGGACAAAAACAATTGGAGGCTAATTAAGGGAGGATAAAAACGGCACACAAGGCCAAGCCCAAAAGAGAGGAAGGCTAGATGGCCAAAGGGCCCCTAGTTTGGAGAGTTATTTTTTTTTAGTTTTTTCTTTATTAAGACCAGAGAATAGAATTGAGTTTTAAGAGAGTGTTCTTTTAGGTTTTTTTTTTTAAGGGCAGCAGCCTTGACATTGTTACTCTAGTTAATTTTCTTTAATTTGCCTTATAGGTTTTCTTTAGTCACAATCACTTTTAATATTTCATTGGTTAAATCATTCTCTTTAAATTTTTTTATAATTGATTTCAGTTTCGTTAAATTTATTTAAATTTATTGTTCTAATGAATTGAAATTAAACATTGTTAGCTTGATACAAAGAAATTTTCTAGGCTGGTATTTGTTGTTGCTTAAGCTATGTGAAAGGCCTGGCATCAATGCTGTAGCGTGGAGGTGTGTATGGCTTGAGAGTGAAGTGCATGGCTGTTTGCTACCTGAAGGTGTCCAGCATGGGACAAATTTTTAGCAAGCTGTGTGAGGAGTGAGGGCTGGTTTTGTCACTGGTCGATGAAGCTATTGAATGGTGAAACAAGTCTGCTGAAGACATGCAATGACTCAAGCTAGATGATCTATTGAATCAGTTGCGAGATTCCCAATTTCTTTCCTTTCATGTAAACTAATTTCAGATTTAGAAGATAGTGAATGATTTCATTATGTTTTGCCTTAAAGGAGAAAAGTGGATTGTAGGCCCCACTAGGAATTCTATTGTCTAAATGGACACTAGACTTCATAACATCGATATTTGGAGTGAAATACTGTGATGGTAGGAATCTGCATCTCAAAGTTCTTTCGTTTGTACATGTCTTGGGAAGCATGCAAACAAATTCAAAAATAATGGTTGTGTCTAAAGGTCGGAAAAGTATTTTTAAATATAGGTCAACATGGTTTGACTTTTGAGCCCTAGAATACTATAGTTGAATCCTTGTGTGAAAATGTCTCACTCAGTTCCAATCTATAAACTGAATCACATGAAAATGCCTAAAACAACTATTTAGAGGTATCTTGGTAACTTCACCACTTTGACCGATCAAACCTCATTAAAAGTCAAAGTTTGAACTATTTTATATTAAATAAGTATATTTTGTAGGAAAATAAAAATATATGGGAATTAAATTAAATAGTTCAAATAATATCGTAATGGTTAGGACACAGTTGGTATTAATGAAGCTTAAAGAGGCATTTTGGTAAATTCACAAAACATGGCCAGCCACCCTTTTTTACAAGTCAAAGTTTAACTATTTTATATATAACAAAATAATGAGAATAATGATGGGAATAGTAAAATAATTATATATTATAAAAATCATGTAAAATATATATAATTATAAGATAATGAAAGTAACTACTCTACCCCACTACATTATAATTTAAATATTCAAATACTAAGATATTTTCATCCAATCTTCAAGCTTGGCCGACCACTCTTATCACCATTGCCATCTTTCTTTCAAGATTAAGCTTAAGAGTGAGAGACATTAAAAAACACCATTAAAACACCATCAAATCCAAAACCTTCCTTAAGCAAAGCTGTTCACCTTCAAGAGTTCTATTACATATCTTAGAATCAACCTTAGGAGAGGCCAATTGGTAGGTGAAAAATCCTCCTTAAGTTTCGGCCAAGTGTGTATGTAAGAGAAAGAAAATTTTGCTTTGATTCCTTTTAATATATATTAGTGTTTTTTTTATGTGTTTATCCAATGCATAGCCTTGGATGGATGAAAAACCATCAGGATTTTGCTTTTAGGGTTTCAGCCATAAGGGTTTATTATGAGGAAGTGTTGTTACTCATGTTAAATTGGTGTAAAAATAATGTAGAAATCATAAGAAGAGAAAATATAGTGCTAGAATGGCATGAAACATAGTATTGTGTGTGACTATGTATTTGACCAAGTGAAAAGGTATGAGAAACCATGCTCAATTTGACACAAAGTCTATCTTAGAATACTATATAAAATATTATAAGATTATTGGAGAAGTCTGAATCGAAAAAAAAGGTGTTTTGATGGTAGTTGTAGTTTTGGCATCTGATAGGAAATAAATTAGATTTGCTGTTGAATTAGGAAATATGAAAGATCTCTAAGACTTATAAATATTCTATGAAGGTAGTTTTAGAACTGAACATGTTCTAATGATTGTTTGCAATCTAGGAGTAAGTTGGTGCTAGGAAGGAAATACGCTGATTTATTGTATTCCGACTATTAGACTAGTTTGGACAAGTTGCGCCATAACTGATTGGTGAGGAATATATATATAAGGAATGTAGATTTGGAACTTCATTAGAACTTCATTATTTTGAAGACTTATGAATTTTCTACTTTAAATTTAGTATTATGAATACATGAAAATATATGGCATTTTGAGATTTGTTTTTTTTATTATTTTTATGTTTTGGAAATTATTGATTTTAGATATTTGCAAAGAGATTTCTAATTTGATTTATGTCTTTGTATTGTGATTGTGTCTGAACATCTATATGATATAAAATACTATTTTGAATCTAGAATCATGAAACCTTATGTTTCGAGACATTGGCTAATCGTAAATCCTGCAGTATCTGAAATCTGCATTCTAGATTGCAGGTAATCCTGTAGTATCTGAGATCTAAACTACTGTGTGACCATAATCCAATCTGCAGCAATCCTAGTTGACACCTGATCAGTGCTCACTGAGGACCATTTTAGACTATGGCCATATGTCTATCTGATTATTATTTTCCCTTACGGGATATCTGGACTACATGATTTGAACTAGGTTGTTGCCATATCTCCACTTACTATTATTTATCTGTATTTCATATCTTTTTTTGAATTTATGATATCTGGACTTTGAACTATGAATTTTTGATGGTTTGATACAAGTATATACATGATTTTGATTTGAACTATGAAATACATTTTGATTTTGACTGATTTATGATATTTGCATGTTATGACTTTGCAAAATGAATTTCTGTTGTACTAATTTGATTTGGCTCTGATTTCGAAATGCATGAATTTCTTCTCTGATAGATTTCTTGGACCTCTCTATAGCTTAGATGTTAGGAAAAAGGATATGTGAGATGCTTTAAAGCATCTTTCCTAACTCAACCCTAAACTCTTAACGAGCTACAGAGAGAATTCCTTACGAATCTTTATTTAGAATTATCCTTCAAGTTTTAGTATTTAATATTTGTTTAAGATACTTGCATGTAGTTTACAGTATTTGTATCTTTATATGTACTTCTTACTAGGTGTAAGCTCACCCCCTTACTTTCCCTTCCAAATTACTTGTAGTAGAGTCTGCAGTTTGAGAGATTCTGATCTATTCCTTCGAGGCATTTTGGTACCATCCTTGAAGGTATACTATGTACTGTTATTTCTTTTGTATTCAGACTAATTTATATAATACTAATGTAGATAAAAGGGGATCTAACTAAATGAATTCGAAAATATATTTACAGTCTGTATGGATACATCTAAGGAGGTATAAGTAAATTTTATATGTATGAATCTCGTTAAGTAAATTGGCTTATATGAGACTGCGTGCGTAATTAAGAATATCTTAACTAGGAGCAATTAAGTTAATGGATATTGATTTAGTTAATGTAAATTTAGCTCAATAATGAATCTGTGACACTAAACACAGCCAAACCAATTGAATTAAAAAAAAGAAAAAAATTTAGTTTGAATTTTGGGTAATCGAAACGCTATAGTAGTGCTGAAGGAGAAATGATTGTTGCGTGTTAGAGCAAGCTATTGTCGGTATGAGTGTTGGTTGGATGCAGCAAAACATGACAGACATGGCATGAGTGCTAGTTTGGTGCTTTAAGGTGGCTGCTAGTTTCTAATCCTTGGGTTTTCACGGTTAATTGGTTTGTTGTAATGGTTAATTTCTTTGTTTTCATTAAGTTAATTTTTAGATTTTAGTTTAATTTAATTATCTTTAGCTTTGATTTAGATTTTTAGTTTAATTAATCAATCAAGGTCAAGTTTTATATTAATTTATATTTTTAATTGAATTTAAGTTTAATTTGATTTAATATTCTAATTTTGATATTAATTTTCTTAATTTGATAGATACAAATTTGAGTAGTAAATCTTCTTTCTTTAATCTCTTATAATTTTTATTTAAATTAGTTACAAAACATGATTATTGTGCGTTTGGATAAATGTTAGGATGAGACACATTTTGGCATTTAGTTAGGGGTTTTCACACACCAATCTTTATGGGATGATACTTGAACTTATCATTTATATTACTTGTCAATCATGTCCACTTACACGTTAGTACTTTAAGAGTTTGTCGAATAAGTTTTTAGTGTCGTTGCAAGGGATTAGGTAAAAACCATTAATTAATATCAATACTAATCAAACCTATAACTAATTCATACTTATAGTTATTTAGTTATTAAATTGCTTAAAAAATAAAAAATAAAAAAACAGAAAAATAAAAAAAATTAGGACAAAGCCTTTTTCTTAAGGAAACTTTAGAGTAGATAGATTAGTGAATTTCCTGAGAACTTGATTTCTGCATGTGTAGATTTAGGAGTTGTGAACTTGTTCCCTTGGACTTAGAAATTAGAAGAACACTTAAGGAGATAAGAAAGGAAGATAACCCACTCTTATTCTAAAAGAGCCTATGGCTGAACGACAGGAAAATAGAGTTATAGATGACTATGCTCTCCTAATTGTAGATGGGTACCAATCCGGTATTTGAATGCCGACCATCCAAGCCAATAATTTTAAGATTCAACCCTCTCTCATTCAGATGACACAGAACTCCATGCAGTTCGATGGGTTACCCTATGAAGATCGTCATAATCATTTGAAAAGATTTACGGAATATTATAGCACATGTAGAAGCAATGCGTTCTTGAAGACAATGTTAAGCTTAGGCTATTGCCCTTTTCACTTAGGGATAAAGGAAGGAGTTGGTTAGATTCTTTACCTAATGGATCTATTACTAATCGGCAAGAACTTAATGAGCAATTCATAGCTAAGTTTTTTCCACCCTCAAGAGTGGCAAAACTTAGGAATGAGATCACATATTTTGTGCAATATGATACTGAATCATTACATGAGGCATGGGAATGTTTTAAGGAGGCACTTAAGCAATATCCCAATCATGGCCTACCATTGTGGCTGCAAGTGCAAACATTTTATAATGGTTTGCTGCCTAAAAAAAAGACCACAGTTGATGCAACTGCTGAAGGTGCTCTTTTAGGCAAAACAGTAGAAAGGGCCTATGAGTTGTTAAATAAGATGGCCACTAACACCTACCAGTGGTCAACTGAACATCAAGTTCCTAGTTGACAAGCTGGTGTGTATGAAGCAGATGCAATATCGACTTTGACATTTCAAATAACTACATTGACAAATAAGGTTGAATCCTTAGGAAACTAGCAAAATCCTAATCACGTGCCTGACGTTTATAGTCCAGTGTCTTCATGTAATTTTTGTGGTGGTGCTCACTTCATTGATAGGTGTCCCATTGTGGCTGAACCTATGAATTTTGTTGCCTAACCTAGCAAAACAATCCATACTCAAACATCTATATTCATGGGTGGAGGAATCACCCTAACTTTTCTTAGAGCCAAAATCAGAGCCAAACTTCTAATGCTAAATCCCCATACCTCTTGTATTTAATCCTCCACGTCAACCTGTCCAACCACCCATCAGTATCAACCACCTCATTAATTCCAATCTATGCCACTAAAGCAAAACCTTCCAACGCTTGTGCCTGAAAGAAACCCTCTCTTGAGGAAATGTTCATCATCATTCTACAGAATCAGACTACCTCTATTAAGAATTTGGAAGTTCAAATGGCACAGATAGCTAGTGCTCTTAACCAGTGTGTTTAACAGTCCTTTCCTCGTAGTACTAATTCTTATCCTATTAGGAAGGAAGGCAAAGATCATGTTAAGACCATTACTTTAAGGAATGGTAGAGAGTTACATGACCCATTTGTTAGGTCCATCCTTATTAAACATATAGTGGTAGAGCCTTTAGATACAAATGAGGTAATAAAAGAAGGAAGAAAAGGTTATAGAGAAACCTAAGGATGTCAGTTCTCCTTCTAATTCCACATCTCCTAGTTCTGCACTTACCTTCATTAGGTCACCTATTCATGTTAAGGCCATTGCTTTAAGGAAAGGTAGAAAGTTAGTTGACCCATTTGTTAGGTCCATCCTTATTAAACCTGTAGTGGTAAAGCCTTTAGATGCAAATGAGGTAATAGAAGAAGGAAGAAAAGGTTATAGAGAAACCTAAGGATGTCAGTTCTCCTTTTAGTTCCACATCTCCTAGTTTTGCACTTACTTTCCCTAGGCCACCTATTCCTTTTCCTCAAAGGTTCTAGAATCAAAAGCTAGACCAATAGTTCTCTAAATTTTTAGAGGTCTTCAAGAAGCTTCACATCAACATCCCTTTCGTTAATGCTTTAGAGCAAATGCCTAGTTATGTGAAGTTTATGAAGGACATTTGTCAAGGAAAAGGAGATTAAAAGATTATGAGATTGTAGCCTTGATAGAAGAGGCTAGTGCTATCATTCAGAGGAGATTACCTCTTAAGCTTAAGAACTAGATAGCTTTACCATCCCTTGTACAATCAGTGTTTAGTTCTTTAGTAAAGTCCTATGTGACTTAGGAGCTAGCATTAATCTTTTGCCATTCTCCACTTACTAGAGGTTAGGAATAGGGTCTATAAAGCCTACCACACTAACACTATAGTTAGCAAATAGGTTTATTAAGTATCCTAAATGGGTTATTGAGGATTAGCTAGCTTATATAGATAAGTTTATATTCCCTGCTAACTTTATTATTTTGGAGATGGAAGAAGACAGGGAGATACCCATTATTCTAGGTAAACCTTTTCTAACTGCTAGTAGAGCATTGATAGATGTTTAGAAGGGAGAATTGATAATGAGAGTTCATGATCTGGAAGTAACCTTCAATGTATTTAAGTCCATGAGATTCCTTGATGACTCGTATGATTATTTTAGGATGGATGTGGTGGATAATGATATTACTAAGGAGTTTTCTCGGTCACACCTAATGAACCCTTTAGAAGGTTCATTAGCTAAATTTGTAGATTCTTAGGAGTACAAGAAGGATGACGATGATGTGCCTAAGACTTTACAATTATTAAAGGCCTTTCTCCTGATGGAGATAACCTAATTTAAAACCTTAGATTCATCACCTACCGCAACATTAGATGACCACCCATCCATGAGTGACCCTCTCACTTGAGAACTTAAGCCTTTACCCCCCACACCTTAGATACACCTATCTAGGTGAGTCCTCTTCTAATCCAATTATAGTATCTACTACTCTCACCAATGATTAGGGAGAAAAGTTGTTGAAGGTATTGGGATAGCATCAAAAGGCCATAAGCTGGTCCATAGTTGATATCAAAGGTATTAGTCCATCTATCTACATGCATAAGATATTGTTAAAGGAGGGGTATAAGACTTCTATAGAGCACCAACATAGGCTCAATCTAGTAATGAAGGAAGTTGTGAAGAAAGAGATCATTAAGTGGTTACATGCTAGGATTATCTATTCTATTTTTTATTGTTCTTAGATGAGCGTTGTTTAGTGTGTCCCTAAGAAAGGAGGGATGACTATGATTGAAAATGAAAACAACAAGCTCATACCCACTAAGACTGTAATTAGGTGGCGAGTTTGTATGGATTATCGAAAGTTGAACAAAGTCACTAGGAAAAACCACTCCCCACTTCCTTTCCTTGATTAAATGCTTGATAGGTTTGTTGGCCATGAGTTTTATTGTTTGTTGGATCGTTATTCTGGGTATAACAAAACAGCTATAACCCTAAAAGACCATGAGAAAACCACTTTCACCTATCCCTATAGGGTTTTTTCTTTTAAGGGGATGTCGTTTGGCTTATGCAATACCCCTGCTACTTTTCAATGTTGTATGATGACTATCTTTTTTTATATGCTGGAGGATTTTCTAAAGGTAATCATGGATGACTTTTTTGTATTTGGGGATAGCTTCAATTTTGTCTGCATAATTTATCCTTGGTCTTAAGAAGTTGCGAAGAGACTAACATTGTGCTTAATTGGAAAAAATGACACTTTATGGTTAGGAAAGGTATAGTGTTGGACAAAAATTTATGCTAAAGGGATAGAGGTTGATAGAGCTAAGATTGAGACAATTGAAAACTACTTCCCCTTACTTTTGTTCTTTTTAGGTCATGCAGGCTTTTATAAGAGATTCATAAAGGACTTCTCTTAAATTTCCAAGCCTTTATATAATATGCTAGAAAAGGATGTGCCATTTAGATTTGATGAGCATTATTTAGAGGCATTTAAGACCTTGAAGGAAAAATTAGTGATAGCTCAAGTGAATGTAACTTCAGATTGGGATCTTCCATTTGAGCTAATGTGTAATGCTAGTGACTATACTATTGGACAATCTTAAGTCAAAGGAAAGGAAAGATCTTTCATGCCATCTATTATACAAGTAAGACTCTCATAGATGCCCAATTGAGTTATGCCACCACTGAGAAGGATTTGCTAGCAGTAGTATTTGTCTTTGATAATTTCATTCCTATCTCATTGGAGCTAAAGTGGTGGTATACACTAACCATTCTGCAATTAAGTACCTTATTTCTAAGAAAGATGACATGCCTAGGTTAATTAGATGGATCCTCCTCTTGAAGGAGTTTGATCTAGAAATTATGAATAAGAAGGGAACAGAGAACCAAGTGATAGATCATCTTTCTAGGTTAAAGAGTGGAGAACTAGGAGATGGGACATTGATTAATGAGTCTTTACCATATGAACAATTGTTTGCTTTTGGTCTTGCTACTTTACCTTGGTATGTTGATTATGTAAATTTCCAAATTAGTGATGTTTTACCATCTGATTTATCCTGACAACAAAAGATGAAATTTCTAAATGATGTGAAGTATCATGTTTGGGATAAACCTTACTTCTATAAGCAGTGTAGAGATCAAATCTTAAGGAGGTATGTCCCTAATGAATAGGTAGAAAGTATACTTAAACATTGTTATTCTTCTGACTATATAGGACATTTTGGTGGTGAGAGGATAACTGCCAAGGTACTGCAATGTAGATATGACTTGCCCACCCTATTTTTGGATGCCTACTACTTTGTAACTAGGTGTGATAAGTGTTAGAGGATAGACAATACCTCAATAAGGAAAGAGATGCCTTTAACCAACATCTTAGGGGTTAAGTTGTTTGATGTGTAGGGCATTAATTTCATAAGGCCATTTATTCCCTCATATGGGAATCTCTATATTTTGGTAGCTATTGACTATGTTTCCAAATTGGTAGAGGCAATAGCATCACCTACTAATGATGCCAAGGTAGCAATGAAATTCATTAAGAAAAGCATTTTTTTTCTAGATTTAGATCACCTAGGGAAATCATTAGTGATAAAGGATCCCACCTTTGTAATAAAACTTTGGATGGACTTTTAAAGAAATATAAGGTCAAGCATAAGGTAGCTACTGCTTATTCCCTTAAGACGAGTGGCCAAGTAGAGATTTCAAATAAGGAAATCAAGGGAATTTTGGAAAAGATTGTGAACCTCAATAGGAAAGATTGGTTTCTTAGGCTGGATAATGCATTATGGGCTATAAAACTACATTCAAAACTCCTATAAAGATGTCGCCATGCAAGTTAGTTTAATGGAAAGCCGATCATTTACTTGTAGAGTTAGAACATAAGGCCTATTGAGCCATAAAGAACCTAAACCTTGATCTCAAGGCAACTGATGAAAGGACGCTATTGCAACTTATTGAGTTAGATGAGTTTAGGTTACAAGTATATGAGAATGCCAAGCTCTACAAGGAAAATACCAAGTTGTGGCATGATAAAAAAATCAAAAAGAAACACTTTGAGCCTGGACAATAAATTTTGCTTTTCAATTCTTGCTTAAAGTTGTTTCCTAGTAACCTTAGGTCTAGGTGGTCAAGTCCTTTCACTATTACTCAAGTCTTTCCATATAGGACAGTAAAGATTATGGATGAATCCATTAAGAAACCTTCAGAGACTTAAGCACTATCATGGAAGAGGTTATGATCATCAGCAATCTGCCACCATTTTAGCTCACCCATTACCTCAAATCATGTCAAGGAAATTGATTGAGGAAGTCTGCTAATGACTTTAACTCACACAAATTTATTTTTATTTTTTCTTTGTTTGTGTCTTAGATTTTAAACTTTTTCATTTTTTGTAGTTTCATTTTGTCAGAACTAGGAATCTGCTCTATTTTGAAGGATGAGAGGGCCACTTGTTGCATAGTCCAAGTTTTGCTACACCTTGATTAAGATTTTACTAGTTTGATTCATTTGATTTTGGGTGAGATACATAGCTTGCTTTCCTAATGTAGACTAATGTAATTCCATCTCTTATTATTAGTAGTTTCTAGAGACTTGTTACTACTTGAGATTATTGACTTGTGGAGCTGTTCTTTACTGATTTTTGGGATGCTATTTGTTGATTTTTGGAGTTGACCTTTCCTAAACTTTTAATTGTTATCAGATTAAGGACAAGATGATTTTCAAGTTTGGTGGAGGGATACAAAAATTTTCAATTTTTTTTGGTCAAAATATCAAATCTTTTTCAAAATTTTTTGAAAAGTGTGCTTTCAAGCTCTTTTTGATTTGAGGAATGCATGTGCCTAATTTGACATTCCCCATTATCTTATGAATGAGATTGATGATGACTTGTGGTTAAGCATGACTATTGAGTAAGCATGAGTTGATTTTTGAATTAGCTTGGTATTGATTACGATTTATCCAAATGTCAGTAGTTGTCATGATCATCGATTAGTGCGCAAAGTTAGAGAAAGTTTATGTGGATACAAAAATTTTCAAATTTTTTTGTCAAAATATCAAATCTGTTTCAAAAATTTTTGAGAAGTGTGCTTTCAAACTCTTTTTGATTTGAGGAATGCATGTGCTTAATTTGACATTCCCCATTATCTTATGAATGAGATTGATGATAACTTGTGGTTAAACATGACTTTTGAGTAAGCATGAGCTAATTTTATGAATTAGCTTATATTGATTATGATTTATCCAAATGGCGGTAGTTGTCATGATCCAATTAGTGTGCAAAGTTAGAGAAAGTTTATGTCGATATAGTGTTGCAAAATTTATCTTTGAAGTAGTCTTCATTTTTGATAATTTGTTATATACTTCTCTCAAGGCAAAATTTTTACATTGCACTTGTTTAGGAACATGATATAGGCTATCTTTGGATCGTTTGAGCCTTTGGAGCCTAGTTTTATATATATTTATCCTTAGTATCCCCTATTAAGCCTAATAACCCTTTCTTTATTACATATCTACACAAGTAATTTGAACTTAGCCATAAATAAATTCCAACCTTTTTGCCCCAAATGCATGAAATTATCTAGGAAGAAATTCTGAGCTATACATATATTATGGGAAAATGAGGGATGAAAAAAATAAGAAAACAAATAAAAAAAATTTTCAAAAAGAGAATAAAGTGTAGGGAAGAAAGTTGAAAACAAGTTTGGGGAATCTACATGAAGCTCAACAAATAAAACTCCTAGAATGTAATGCATAATTGGTGGGTTTGAACTTAAAATATCCTTTTATTCTACCTTAAACCAAGCCTAACATTAAAAGCTATATTGATTTCTAACTAAGTGTGACTACATTAGTGGAGTGTGATAACAGCAAATTTTTTATTTATTGAAAATTATTAATATTGGAAATTAATATTTAAGAAAATAGATAAGAGGAAATAAATAAATTAAAGTAAATAAATAAAATTTATTTACGAGATGGAATATCGTTGAAATTTCGAAAATTTAGGAAGTGAGGAAATTGAGGAATTTAAATTTGGATAAATTGTAAATAAGGAGAAGGATGAAATTATGGAAAATAATGAAAAGAGGAAATTTAATTTGGATAAATAGAAATCCAAATTAAATAAGGAAAATGAGAGATGAAAATAAAATATGTTTATATAATTACAAATTATATAAATGTATTTTTATACAAATACATATGTATTGAAATACTAGATAGTATATATTAATATACATTAGTATATATATATGTATATATATACTATTTAGTACATTTAAATAATACATATGTATATAAATATGATATTTTATGTATATATATAAATATATACATATATAAGAAAAGTAAATATTATTTTTATCAAAATTTATATATATATATATATATTGTAATACAATATATATCTATAAATATATATATGAAATATATATTAATTCAAATTAAAATTTATATATATGTGTAGACACCTAATTTTGTCCGAACAATTTCTCTAAATTAAAAAAAATAAAAAAATGATAAAAAGAAACAAATCAATTTTGGTCAAATCTTAAGTTGTAACCCCATGCATCCCATGCAAACTCTAAAATTAAAAATTTTAAATTTGAAAATCTCATGTGAAGCATATGCAAAATTCACACCTTCAAGAGTTGACTAAAGTTGATATTGTTATCAAAAATAAAAGAAGTTTGTTGCCTAAAAAAAAAAGAACAATCAGCCATTAAATCAATGAATAAATCAGCAAAAGGAAGGAAATAAATTGGGTGAAATTAAATCTGAAAATTCATTGCCCAAAATAAAAAATAAAAAAAATAAAAAAATAAAAAAAGTTAAAAGGGGTCAAACAAAAAATAAATGAAAATAAAGATCCCATAATTTTGGGATCAATGCATTAAGATTAGGGTTTTTCTTTCTAAAAAAAGGAAAAAAATAATAATAAATACAGGGAGAGGCACAACACACGAAAAAAAAAACCCTAGAAACCTTGGAGGGAAAGATTATAAAGGAGACAGGAGGCAGTACACGGGAGGGGGAGGGGGGGGGGGGGGGGGGGGGGGGGGGGGGGGGGGGGGGGGAGGGAGAGGTCAAAAACTAAAGAACACCCATCATCTTCATCGTGTCATCAGCTTTGTTGCTGCCCGATTCCTCGCCAGCCTTGCTCTGTCACGCGTTCCTTGCTCCATTGCTGCATCAGCTGCTGTTCATGCTATTGCTTCCTGCCACCTCAAACCCAAGACACCATTGTTTGTGCGACAAACAACGCTGCACTGAAATTCTGTTCGAAAAGGAAAAGTTGAAAATAAATTGCATCGTTTCATAGGAAAGGTACAGAACTAAAGCATGCTTTTCTTTATTTTTTTTATTTATGTTTTACTTGCCTGATAATGACGTGATCTCCATTGCCCATTCAAATATTCATGACATGTTTCTTGATGGCTTTATAAATTTCCAAGGGATATTTCTTTGATTAGTTATAAATATTTATCCACTTATTCTACTTATTTGTTTATTTATTTGCTTTTCTTTTCTTTAGTCACATAGTTTATATGGTTGAATTATTTTGAATAAATAACGCCAAAGATCTTACGCTATTGAGTTTATAGTTAATTACAAAAATAAAAAAATAAAAAAATATGTATAGTAAAAATTAATTATGATATTAAAAATTAAAACAAACTAAATAATCCGACAATAGAACTCTTAAGGGACTGCGCTCAAGTGGTACTTTTAGAGATCTTGAGGTAAAAAATTCTATCCAAGGCCTCACCAGCATAATAGAGGGTCTAAATAGGATTTTTGATAATAAATAATTCATATTCATTTTTAATATATATAATAAATTAAGTTTATTATAAAATAACAATAAAAATAATTAGTTACAAAATTATAAAAGATGTCAATGATTAGTAATAATATAATAAAAATAGTAATAACAAATAACAAAATAAGGGAGAAAATAAATAAAATAACTAGAATTAGGTATTAAAATAATAATAAATATGAATATGAATTACTCCAATAATGAAATATCAAGAGAATTACGCTTAAGTGATTTTCTTAAACATTTCTAGGTAAAAAAAAATTCTCTCAAGGCCTCACCAGCTTAATGGATGGTCTAAAGAGGGTTTTCGATAACAAGTGATTTATATTCAGTATAAAAAATAAAACAAGATGTATTAAAAACTAAAATTAAAATAATTAATTACAAAGATAAAATAATAAATATAAAGAAATATTAATAATTCAATAACAATAATAAATAATAATAATGATAATAAATGATAAAATAGGATTATAATAGTTAATAATAATTATTGAGATTGAGTATTGATTACTCCAATGATAAGATTCCAAAAGAGATTACGCTTAAGTAATAGTTTAGAAGTCTTTAGGTCAAGCAATTTCTTTCAAGATCTTACCAGCTTAATGGAAGATCTAAAAGGAATTTTTTGAGAAAAATAATTCATATTCATTCTCTAATAAAATAAATTAATGAAAATTAAAATTTAATAAAATAGAAGTAATAAAAATGATAAGATAGCAAGAATGAATTAAATAGGAATCGAAATGGAATTCTTCATAAAACATTAAAATGAATCCGACGACGGAGCCTCTTTAAGCAAGTCGCATAGTACTACTTGAATACTCTTGAGATGAAGAGAATTTTTTAAGCTATCCCACCAGGTTAATGGAGGATGCTTAGAAATATTTTTCAATATTTAATTATTGAACTTAAGATTAACTAAGGCAAATTTGAGATAACTTAAAGCTAGTTGGTACCATTTTAGGATGGGCATTGTGAGGGTGCTAATCCTTCCTCACACGTAACCGTACTCCCGAACCCTAAATTTGAGATGTAGACCAATCCTTATCCATAGTTTGAATTGGTGACCAATCACACCTAGATAGAATGGTTGGTGGCGACTCCATATATTTTTGTGTCTAGCTATTAAGTTTTTTCTAAAACTTAATACGTTATGACAGTATGTATTTTGTGTATAAAATATATAAATATGTGTTATATTATGTTTGTATATATTATATAAATATAATATAGTATATTATATTATATACAAAAAAAAAGAAACAGAAAGAAAAAGTAGAGAAGGAATCGAGACAGAGCCCGATCCCTCCCCCAGCTGAGGCCGCCGGCAGCAGAGCTGCCGCCACCGGTGATGAGAAGAGAGAGGAAGGGAGGAGGTGTTGCTGGCGAAGTGAAGGGAGGAGACTGGTGACGGAGAGAAGACGCGAAACGAGCGAGAACCAAGAGAGAAAATCGGAAGAAAAGGAAAAATGGCAGACGGCGGTGCTGATCGATTTGACCACCGCCACTGCCACCAAAGCACTGCCAGAGGAAGAGGAAGAGGAAGGATGCCACTCGAGGCGCGGTGAACAGCAGAGGAGGGCCGACGAAGAGGCGGAAAAATCGAAGGAAAATCGACTCGATCCGCCGCCATGCCACCGATCCAAGGCAAACGGAGGGCACCGGTAGCTTCGCCGTGGTGTTGGCCAGCTAAAGTGCGCCTGAACCGCCGGAGAACTGGTCGCCGGTGAGGAACTGGTGAGGAGGAACACTGATCGGTCTGACCGTGAAAGGAAGAGGAAAAAGAAAAGAAAAAGGAAAAAGAAAAAGAAAAGAAAGAGAAAGAAAAGAAAAAGAAAGAAAGAAAAAGAAAAGAGAAAAAAGAAGAAAAAGAGGAAAAAAAAGAAGAATTTCGGAAATTACGGGAAATCCCGAGAATTCGGAAAAGAAATCCTGGAAAATGTTAAATTATTTAAATAATTTATTTATTTAAATAATTATAGAAAATTCTAAATTTTAGAATTTAAATTTCAGAAAATTCCCTCGATTACCGAAACGATGGAATCGGACGAGGTGAACACGGGCGAGACAAATGAGGCAGTCGTCGACCCGGAAAAGGTAAGGGATGCATGTGCAGCACTGTAAGGATATTCAGTCTGCATGATTTTAATTATGAAATATTTTATGAAAATCTTTTATGAAAATACTGCGATGAATGATGGTTGACAATTTGTGATGATGTACCAGTTGAGAATTTAAACTGTATTTTTCGTGCATGAGGCTAGCCAATCGGCAGCCGTTATACTGCCGAAAAATTATCGAAAATTTCTAGAAAATTTCATAAAATCATAATAAATGATTTTATTTCACAAAAAATTATTTTCAACCACGAAAATAGAGAAAATGAATATTTCCCATAAAAACATGAATAAAATGAAAGTGATTTTAAAATATTCATGTTTTCGAGAATGGTGATAATGAAATCACCGAAAATTCTCCTAATATGTAAATTACACGTAATACGAGATGAAAAAATGAAAAGAAATAAAGTGAATATTTTTATATATATTTCTTAAATATTCACTAAATGGTTTTATAACCTTTATGGTTTTAAATTATGAAATTATATATATTTTTATAAATTCCATAAAGGTTTATTGATGATGAGAAATACGGTTTTGAGACGAGATGGCATTCTATAATGCTGATATGTGATATGTAACATGTAATATGTGATATGTGATATGTAGTCCCGGCCGACACCTGATCAGTGATCCGTCGAGGACAATTATAGACTATGGCCATAGATCTGACATGATGATTTTATACCCTTCGGGGTCTATAGCATGATATGAGTAACGACCCAGTGGACGGGCTGGGCGTGCGTGCCTAAGTCTCCATATATGAGAAATGTTTTATATGATATGTTATATGTTAAATGTAAATGTTTTACATGATATGTGATACGTGAAATGGAAATGTTTTATATGATATGTAATATGTGAAATGAAAATGATTTACAACATTTTACATAATGCTTATTTCAGTACTGATTTTAGTACTACGAGATGATCTTTTTATGACATGTGATATGAACATGTAATATGTTTTCAAAAGGAAAAAGAGTTTATAAGTCTAATATTCTTACTATGATTTTAAATTAAATATTAGACTATATGTGACATGAATATGTAATATGTTTTCAAAAAGGAAAAGGAGGGAAGTAAATCTAATATTCTTATTTTAAATTTTAAATTGAATATTAGATTTAAATGATATATATGTTATACGAAAAGGATTTAATAGCTTATTTTGCTATTTTAAAGTAATGTACTAATTATGATTGTACAGTAAAACATGAAATGAGTTTTAAAGGAAAATGATGATGATTTAATTAATAATCTTTTCGAAGAAAATATGAATATTAGTTATTTTATTTAAATGCTTTATTTCATAAAAGCATTTTTTTCAAAAGAATATGAAAAGGTTATGGAATAAAAAGGAAAAAGGATTTAAATTTCAAAACAAAAATGAAATTTACTCTCTACAGTTGCTTCTAGGTTCTGGGATAAGATAGGTATTTCAAAATACCTACCTTACTCCATCCGGATCCCTAGCCGACTGTAGTATCCTTCCTACATGCGAGCCTAGAGCCTATAGGAAAAAATGAAAAAGTTTTTCAGCATATAGATAGCTGAGTATAAAGTGAGGCATATAATTCCCTTACTGAGCCGTGGTTTGCTCACCCCTTAATATTAACATTTCAGGTTTTTCGAGGACTAAGAGATTTGACATACGAGCATCTCGGCTGCGCATTTGGGGATGATGCGACAGCTTGATTTATTACATAAGGTACGATCATTTATTTTCTGTATTTAGACTTATCTACAGTACTACTTCCTTATGAATTAAGATAGGGGATGTAATTCATATTATAATTTAATATGAAATTGTGTATATGTAAAAGAAAAGTAAAGTATCACAGACAGCCCAACCATATAAGATGTATAGAATAAGATAAAAAATAGGGTCACGGGCTATGACAGATTTAATGGTATCAGAACATGGTTGGCTTGATGTCTGTCGATACTTTTGAAAAGAAAATGTGTTGAAAAGGTTCACATCCCCTGTAGTACTGTGTAGTCTGAATACATAGAGAAAATAAATGAGTGTAATTGAAATTAAGTGTTTAAAAGGGAGTGAGCAATTTGGAATAAGGAATACTAAAAAGGAAAAATGGCTCAGGAATGTTAACTGAAATGATGATCTTATAATTTAAATGAAGGTCGGTTCGTAAGGAACAGAAATGGACTCGGTGAGGGCCCCACTAGTACTTTTCTGTCCGGATCAAACTGAGACCTGAAAGTGATGATATAAAGGAGGGGAATGAGATATCATCATTAAATAGACATTAAGATCACCGATTAAAGGTATTTTGAGGAGAGAGAAAATTTTTGACCAAAAATGACCAAAATACCCCTATCTCCAAAATTTTACCTGGAGTCAAAATAGATTAACAGAAGTTAGAATTGATTGATTTGACAAAGAAATTGATGATGTAAAGCTGCATTTCATGCAAAATAATCCAATTATGGATTCTATAGGACTTCTCTGTTAAAATAAAAAAAATTTTAAGCTACTGATAATGGTATGAGAAAGGGTTACTATCAGTACATAGATATTAAGATCACTTATTTAAATGTATACTGAGGAGAAAGAAATAAATGTCAAAATGACAAAAATGCCCCTATGTTGGGCAATGTGCTGAATAGTGATGAAACCAAGTGATTTCAAATTCTTTGATGATAATGGAATTATTAATAGCATAGAGGATGTCATATGGATATATCGATCCCTATTACTGATTCCACTTACACTTCTATTATGGACCCGAATTGCGAGTGACCTAGCGAACGGGCTAGGCCTCATGACGAAACTTTGAGGGGTGACCTAGTGAAAGGGTTGGGCATTCTCAAAGAGGTTAGTACACAGGTGTATAAGTGGACGGCGAACGAGCTGGGGCCTTATATGATGCGATCCAATAAGAGTGTATAGTGGAAGGTCATAAGATGATTGGCCCGGTTATGGACTATAAGGGCCGAAAATTAAAAGTGTATTGGACGGGATCGTTGAATACTATGGAAAGTGAAATGATTACAGGAATTGACTGATGAGGTGAATAGTACAGATAATGAAATACATATTAGTGTGGTTAATTACGATTTTATATATTTACTACTTTGAGGTATCAAACAGATAATGTTATATAGAACCGAAATATTTTGAAATATGTGCTACAAAATGAGGTACTATGTGGAGTACTGTAAATTGGAGAATATTTATAAGAACAATAAAGTGATAAAAGGAAGATAACAGCTAACCTAAGTTCTTCAGGACCCTTGAGACAAAATGAGAAGGGCGACCCAATGATGGGCGACCCGCAGTGGACAATATGATGTGAGATGTGGGCGAACTATGTGGTCGCCGACTCACTTGTAAGAGTAAACCTGGGGTGAAAAGATCGCCTAGGGGATGCTCGCCGACGGCCGATACGAACGGGCGGGACTCTTACAATTATTTTAATGGTAACACGAGTGAAAGGAACTAGGTTCGTAAGGGTGCTAGGGTTCAAACCTCATGGATAATATGCTCAAGGGAGTCAAACCTGAATTTATTAAATGAACTTGATTCCAAAGTAAATTACAATGGTAATAAATTGGTTAGTTGTAAAATGTGTTGATAACTGTTGTACTCGATACAGCTTACTAGATTGAGATTCGTAAGGCTGTAAAGTATGAGTAAATAATGAAATCAAGGTAGAGTATGAGTCAAAATGAATCGAATAGTAAATGTCTCTACCTTGAGAATACACAGTGAGAATGACAGGACATAAGGATGAAATGTCCAAAATGATAAGAGATGAATGCTTAAGGAAAGTATCGGATGTGATTCCCGATAAATTTTCATAGTAATATAAATTGAGAGATCGAATTAATATTGACTCAATTATTAATATGAAATCTGTTTTAAGCTTATATCAGAGAACATAGATGTCACATCCCGTTACCGTATTTTTCACCTTATTTTACACAATTCCTTCGGTTGGGCTGTCTGTGATACTTCACTTTTACTAACTGTTAAATAAATTTGCATTACATTGTTTATATTATACACATCCCCTATCTTAATTAATCAGATAAGTAGTACTGCAGATATGTCTAAATACAGAAAATAAATGATCATACCTCATACAAATCAGTCGGTCTGTCACATTGTCCTTTGTGTACAGCCGTGATCGACAATCAGTTGATCTCACAATCATTAAAACCTGAAATGTTTAAAATTAAGGGGTGAGCAAACCACGGCTCAGTAAGAGAGTTATATGTCACACTTGATATTCAGCTATCTATATGCTGAAAATATATTTTTTTTTCTTCACTTTCTTTAAAATCTTCCTAGCTGGCTCTAGGCACACATGTAGGAAGGATACTACAGTCGGCTAGGGATCCAGATAGAATAAGGTAGGTATTTTAGAATACCATACTTGTTCCGGAACCTAGAAGCAACTGTAGAGAATATCAATTTTGTTGTTTCAAAACGATATAATTTTCGTTTTTCCACAGAGTAAACCACTTGTTCCTTTCCACTTCAGTATACTTTAAAACACTTGACAGTTCAGTAATAAAAACAGTGGTTTACTTCTCTTCTCTTTTCTTCAGTACAGTAAAAACAGTACAGTACAGTGATTTGCAAATATCAAATCATTGGATAATTACTTCTTCGATTTTCTTTATCTTAGAAATAATTCTTATGTTACTCTTTTAGAATAAACATTTATTTCTCTTTTCAAATCAATAACCGTATCGTACTAAAGCCTCATAAGAAATGCATTTAAAATAGTCATAGTATCGATATATGCAGAAAACAAATGCCATAATAATGCATTTCATACTTTAAATCATTGTATGAATTCTTTAATGCATATATCTAAAATTCATACTTGTTTCAAACATGCATCATACTTTAGAAACTTAACATCATAATTAATAAAACTTTTCATACAATTCATGGAGACTAGGCAAAATCATATAGCAAGTATGCGGTCATGACACTTACTTCTTCCTCCGAAGAGGGAACGGAATACCTATGGCCATGGTATGGGCTGTAGACCTGATCAGAGTCGTACAGCGAACATGCACCACGAAGGACCAACATACCCACAAAGGATGAAAACATACACAATGTGGGCGAGAACATGCACGACGTGGGCTAAACATATGCCACAAGGGACGGAAACATGCACAATGTGGCAAGCATGACAGGCAATAACATAAACTATAGGAAAGCCTTAGTCTCAAAACTTACTTGCATACCATCGATATAAAATAGTAAGGACCGGACGTGCCAGGGTCTAAGTTAACCTGGGGTTTGCCACTCCGATACCTTTTTCGGAAAACATATACTTAAATCATACAACTGATATAAAATAGTAAGGACCGGGCGTGCCAGGGTCTAATTTAGCCTGGGGTGTGCCACTCCGATACCTTTTTCGGAAAACATATACTTATAGAATTATTGGAAAATATGCATAGAAATCATAAATTCGTTTAGCTAATTATCACAAGACTATGGAATTTAATTTCAGAACGAAATTCATGCTTTAAACATTTCTTTATAAATTGCGATGAAGACAGTTTGAAAAATCATCACTGAACATATAAAAAGGTAAAACTGTCCTTTTTCCACCATAAAACATATATGCATGTTTTTCTGTGCGTTTAATTGAAAACATAATTTTATAATTATCGGAATTCAAATAAATTATTTTTATACTTTATGAAAATAAAATATTTATTTTCTAAATTTAAATTCTCATCACCATGTTTTCTTTTAAAAACAAATGTAGGGACCTTTAGTCTCGAAATCATAATTATTCATCATTTCTTAACCTTTATGGAATATTCATAATTAATTATTTCCATAATTAAAACCACAAAGGTTTTCTGTAAAATCAAGTGAATATTTGTAAAAATATTCACTTCAGTCTCTTTTTCATTTTCATTTCGTTTCACGTGAAATATCACCTATCAGAATAAATTTAGGTGATTTTCTTTTTCACCATTTTCAAAACATGAATATTTTAAAATTAATTATCAATATATTCATGTTTTATGAAAACTAATCGATTTCTCGATTTTCATGTTAGAAATCGTTTCACGTGAAATCAAATCTTTTATTTTGGTTTTCGGTGATTTTCGGTAAATTTCATTAATTTTTTTTGATAATTTTTCGGCATTATAACGGCTACCGATTTGGTTAGCCTCCTGCACGAAAATACAGTTTATATTTTCAACCGGTGTTTCATCACAATTTCTTCCGATAAACCATCACACTATAAAACCGATAGTTATCAATAGCATTTATAAAATTAAATGCAATTTAAAAACATGGCCGAATATCCTTACAGGCGGCACATGTCTCCCTTACCTGTTTCGGGTTGGCGACTGCCTCTTACCGGTCGCGCCCGTACTCCATCTGTTCCGATTCCTCATCTCGATCATCGAGAGAATTTTTCTGGAATTTAAATTCTAAAATTTAGAATTTTTCTACAATTATTTAAATAAATAAATTATTTAAATAATTTACTATTTTTCGGGATTTCTTACCGATTCCCGTAATTCCCGAGTTTTCAAGTTTTCCGAGATTTCTCGAAATTCTCGAAATTTTCGAAGTCCGAAAATCTCCTTTTTCTCTCTCCTTTTTCTTCCTTTTTCTCTTTTCTTTCCTTTTCTTTTCTTTTTCTTTTTCTTTTTCTTTTCTCTTTTCTTTTTCCTTTTCTTTCTTCCCAGCCGAACCGGCCACTCCCCCTCACCGCTGGTTCTTCACCGGTGGCCGGTTCTTCGGCGGTTCAACGGCTCAGCAACTGGCCGGCGTGACGACGAAGCCGAATCTGGCCTCCGTTCATCCCGAATCGGCGGCACGGCGGCGGATCTACTCGGTTGTGGTTCGGTTCCTTCTCCTCCTCCGTCGGCCTTCCTCCGCCGTTGTTGGCCTCTCCGGTGGCCTCCGCCCCATTCCTCTCCTTCCGCCGGTGCTGTGGCTGTGGTGGCGGCGACCGATTTGGCCGACAACCGCCAGATCTGATTTTCTCCTTCTCTTTCGATTTCGCCAGTTTCCGCCCGTTTTGTTCCCGCTTCTTTCTTCCGCCAGTCACCAGCTTCCCCTCTTTCTCTGCCGGCGCCGTTCCTCCCTTCCTCTCTCGCCGGCGGTGGCAGCTCCGCCACCGTCGGCCTCGCTTGGGAGGATCGGGTTTGGCTTCCCCGATTCTCCTTTCCATTTTTCTGTTTTGTTTCTTTCTATTTTTAGTATATCAAATATACTATACTATATAATATATTTGTATAATATATATACATACATAATATAATAATATATCTAATACACAAAATCTTATTATTAGCATATATATAATATAGTATTATATATATAATATATATCTAAAATATATATTTTGTGCATTAAATTTATAGATATATATATATATGTATATATTTATATGCTTAAAATAAACAATCTTTACATATATGTTATGAGGTAATATATATTGTATTTACAATATATATTTTTCAAACTTTAATATAGTTTAATATTTGCCTTTCTCAAATATGTATATACTTATATATACATACAATGTTATATTTAATACATATGTATTATTTAAATTTATCAAATAGTATATATATTCTTATATATACCAATGTACCTTTAATATATACTATATACCATACAGTATTTAAACACATATGTATTTATATCAAAATACATTTATATAATTTGTAATTATATAACCATATTTTATTCTCATTTCTCATTTTCTTATTTAATTTGGATTTCCATTTATCCAAATTAAATTTCCCTATTCCTTATTTAATTTCCTTCACTTAAATTTCCAATTTTTATCACTTCCTCCATTTTCGAAATTTCCACAATATTCCGATTCTCACAATTTTATTTATTTACTTTAATTTATTTATTTCCTCTTATCTATTTTCTTTAATATTAATTTCTAATATTAATAATTTCCAATAAATGGAAAATTTGCGGTTATCACATTCTCCCCACCTTAAGAAATTCGGTCCTCCGAATTTAGCTTAATTCCAAAGGTGATACATGCCGTATACTTACGACTTCTGATCTCTAGTTCATCCTCCAAGTCATACTGTCAGTACACTTTCAACATCAAGAATACTTTAGACCACTACATGCTGTCTTTCATCATATATGTGTCTATACTCCCGTAAGTTCATTTCTCAAATCGGGAGTTATTCACTTTTACTCTTTTCACATAAGAGTCCATGCACAATGTTTTTCATGTCACAGCTGCTCTATGCTGTTCATCATCCATTTTTCTCACTTAGTGCCAAGTCGATATAGTTTAAAACTATCAATTACATATGTCAGTCAGTTGTATGTAATTGTCCCAACAGCTTATACATCTCATGCACGCGCTCTCCCAATATCATGGAGCGTTTACATCTCACGCTCATATATGTATATATCAGTATGGAGCGGTGCTATCAATACACTAGGGATCTCAAAGCCTTTTGCTGTTTCTCATTAAGCATATGGCAACTCAGAGACTCCCATCACATGTAATGCTCACTAGAACTGTACATACACATTCACACCGTTTAACACTAATACTTCGACTACAGCACTAGAGAATCTAAGAGTCTGATAATGGAAGGTGATTTTATTCAGATCATCAGTCTTTAATCACTTCCATATCATCATTTCTCTTTTGGACTCTTTATTGCTCACAATATTCATTTTCACTTTTATTTCATTAAGGCTGCATCTCACTTGCAAACTTTACTATTGATCATCTCTTATAATCATAAATCGTGAGACAATCATATTCTCTTCATGTAGTATGGTCTTTAAATCTCTTTTCATAATCTATATTCCACAATTGAATCCTCAATTTATACATTTAATCACCACATCATCTATATACTTCCACCGTTTCTATCATGTTACGATGGTTATATGTATAATCATTTTTCATTTATATACTGGCAGTAAACATATCAATTATCTTACTCCTTGGAGTATCATTAATTTCATTTATCAAATCTGACTTGATTTTACATCTCGCCACAGTTATGTGATAACCAACACAAATCACTTTCAGTCTTACCTTCGGGAACTATTTCATATTGATGTTCCCTTCTCATCATATAACTTATTTCCTTATTCCACTTTCATTTTTGGTTTTCATATTCCCACTTTTATCTCTTCATATATATATATATATATATATATATATATTATATTCATCCTTTTAGTCGATTTTCTCGATTAGTATGGTACTATACTGCTAAGATCTCGTAAAATCTTGCATACCATCTTTTCTTTACACATATCCATTTACCGACTTTAACTTCTTTCTTTAATTACATCACATTAGTAGAGCAGCTAATCTCATTACTCTTTTATAGATTGGCAGTAATATCTAGCAAGACTCATTAATCTCGTATCTCAATCATTATCTCTATATCGTAGACAAATTCACTGTCATCTGGTCATCCCGAGATCATATATCTCAAGAGGAGATACTATCTAGCCACATCTCTTATTTGCCAATCTTAACACAATTTCACAGTCTTTAAGAGTTTAAGGGTTATACCACAATGCTGCTCATGTTTCATTTATACTTTAAACTCTATCAGTATTTCATCAATTTACTCATGTATGGATGCCTCATTATTTAGGTTTATATACCTCACAAGGCAAATCATTAACCTTGTAACCTCAATAGGAACTCGTAAAATTCACTCCGAGTTTCTAATTATAATCTTACAGACATCAATCTCCAATCTTTTATCTAAGGACGCTTTATACCAAGACAGGTCTTATAAACTCCTCATGCATATCGAATCAGATCCATAAGACATCTATTCCATAATGTAGATGAATATTTGTTCTTCAAAAGAACTTTATTAATGATAGGAATTTAATACATCCTTTTTATTCATCTAATTTTCAATGTCACCTGTGCTTCTCTCACTTACACTTATACAGATAACTTTCTTATCCACAATTTATGTTATCGGTATTTCCATCAATCACACCTTATACACATGCACTTCATTATTCTTTCATTTTCTAGAGTGAATTTCTTAAGCTTTCGGATTCTCCTAAGTTCTCCGATATAAGCTTAGAATCAGATTTCATATTCAAAATCGAGTCAAAGTTATCTCGATTCCTCCAATTTATATAATTCTAGAAGTTCCATCGAAATTCAAATTCGATGCTTTCTTTAATCCCAGCTTTCTTATTAATTCGGACATTTCATCCTCATGGCATTAATAATTCCATTATTATCAATGGATTCAAGATTAACTTGATTTCATCACTATTCAGAGCTTTGCCCAACATAGGGGCAATTTCGTCATTTCGACATTTATTTCTTTCTCCTCAGTATACATTTGAATCAAGGATCTTAATATCTATGTGCTGATAGTACCTCTTCTCGTACTAATATCAGCGATTTGAGATCTTATTCGATTTCGACAGAGAATTCCACTAAAATCTATAATTGAATTATTTTGTATGTAATGTAGCTTTACATCATCAATTTCTCTGTCAAATCACTCAAATCAAACTTCTGTTGGTTTATTTTAACTCCCTGTAAAATTTCAGAGGTAGGGGTATTTTTGTCATTTTTGGCCAAAAATTTTCTCTCTCTTCAAATTACCCTCGATCGGTGATCTTAAAATCTATTTAATGATGATATATCATTCCTCTCCTTATATCATCACTTTCAGGTCTCAGTTCGGTTCAGACCGTAAAGTACTGGTGGGGCCTCACCGAGTCATTTCGATTCCTTACCGAACAGGCCTTCAAATAAATTTTAAGATCACAAATTTTCTGGTAATTTCTGAGCCTATTTTCTCCTTTAACATTTTCAATTTATACTTTCTCACTCCCTTTAAATTATTTTACTCTATTTACAATCATTTATTTTCTCTATATATTCAGACAACACAGTACTACCGGGGATGTTTAACACTTTTCCTTCCAAAAGTATTCACAGACATCAGGCCAACCATGCTCTGATACCATTAAACCTGTCACATCCCGTTACCGTATTTTTCACCTTATTTTACACAATTCCTTCGGTTGGGCTGTCTGTGATACTTCACTTTTACTAACTGTTAAATAAATTTGCATTACATTGTTTATATTATACACATCCCCTATCTTAATTAATCAGATAAGTAGTACTGCAGATATGTCTAAATACAGAAAATAAATGATCATACCTCAAACAAATCAGTCGGTCTGTCACATTGTCCTTTGTGTACAGCCGTGATCGACAATCAGTTGATCTCACAATCATTAAAACCTGAAATGTTTAAAATTAAGGGGTGAGCAAACCACGGCTCAGTAAGAGAGTTATATGTCACACTTGATATTCAGCTATCTATATGCTGAAAATATATTTTTTTTTCTTCACTTTCTTTAAAATCTTCCTAGCTGGCTCTAGGCACACATGTAGGAAGGATACTACAGTCGGCTAGGGATCCAGATAGAATAAGGTAGGTATTTTAGAATACCATACTTGTCCCGGAACCTAGAAGCAACTGTAGAGAATATCAATTTTGTTGTTTCAAAACGATATAATTTTCGTTTTTCCACAGAGTAAACCACTTGTTCCTTTCCACTTCAGTATACTTTAAAACACTTGACAGTTCAGTAATAAAAACAGTGGTTTACTTCTCTTCTCTTTTCTTCAGTACAGTAAAAACAGTACAGTACAGTGATTTGCAAATATCAAATCATTGGATAATTACTTCTTCGATTTTCTTTATCTTAGAAATAATTCTTATGTTACTCTTTTAGAATAAACATTTATTTCTCTTTTCAAATCAATAACCGTATCGTACTAAAGCCTCATAAGAAATGCATTTAAAATAGTCATAGTATCGATATATGCAGAAAACAAATGCCATAATAATGCATTTCATACTTTAAATCATTGTATGAATTCTTTAATGCATATATCTAAAATTCATACTTGTTTCAAACATGCATCATACTTTAGAAACTTAACATCATAATTAATAAAACTTTTCATACAATTCATGGAGACTAGGCAAAATCATATAGCAAGTATGCGGTCATGACACTTACTTCTTCCTCCGAAGAGGGAACGGAATACCTATGGCCATGGTATGGGCTGTAGACCTGATCAGAGTCGTACAGCGAACATGCACCACGAAGGACCAACATACCCACAAAGGATGAAAACATACACAATGTGGGCGAGAACATGCACGACGTGGGCTAAACATATGCCACAAGGGACGGAAACATGCACAATGTGGCAAGCATGACAGGCAATAACATAAACTATAGGAAAGCCTTAGTCTCAAAACTTACTTACATACCATCGATATAAAATAGTAAGGACCGGACGTGCCAGGGTCTAAGTTAACCTGGGGTTTGCCACTCCGATACCTTTTTCGGAAAACATATACTTAAATCATACAACTGATATAAAATAGTAAGGACCGGGCGTGCCAGGGTCTAATTTAGCCTGGGGTGTGCCACTCCGATACCTTTTTCGGAAAACATATACTTATAGAATTATTGGAAAATATGCATAGAAATCATAAATTCGTTTAGCTAATTATCACAAGACTATGGAATTTAATTTCAGAACGAAATTCATGCTTTAAACATTTCTTTATAAATTGCGATGAAGACAGTTTGAAAAATCATCACTGAACATATAAAAAGGTAAAACTGTCCTTTTTCCACCATAAAACATATATGCATGTTTTTCTGTGCGTTTAATTGAAAACATAATTTTATAATTATCGGAATTCAAATAAATTATTTTTATACTTTATGAAAATAAAATATTTATTTTCTAAATTTAAATTCTCATCACCATGTTTTCTTTTAAAAACAAATGTAGGGACCTTTAGTCTCGAAATCATAATTATTCATCATTTCTTAACCTTTATGGAATATTCATAATTAATTATTTCCATAATTAAAACCACAAAGGTTTTCTGTAAAATCAAGTGAATATTTGTAAAAATATTCACTTCAGTCTCTTTTTCATTTTCATTTCGTTTCACGTGAAATATCACCTATCAGAATAAATTTAGGTGATTTTCTTTTTCACCATTTTCAAAACATGAATATTTTAAAATTAATTATCAATATATTCATGTTTTATGAAAACTAATCGATTTCTCGATTTTCATGTTAGAAATCGTTTCACGTGAAATCAAATCTTTTATTTTGGTTTTCGGTGATTTTCGGTAAATTTCATTAATTTTTTTTGATAATTTTTCGGCATTATAACGGCTACCGATTTGGTTAGCCTCCTGCACGAAAATACAGTTTATATTTTCAACCGGTGTTTCATCACAATTTCTTCCGATAAACCATCACACTATAAAACCGATAGTTATCAATAGCATTTATAAAATTAAATGCAATTTAAAAACATGGCCGAATATCCTTACAGGCGGCACATGTCTCCCTTACCTGTTTCGGGTTGGCGATTGCCTCTTACCGGTCGCGCCCGTACTCCATCTGTTCCGATTCCTCATCTCGATCATCGAGAGAATTTTTCTGGAATTTAAATTCTAAAATTTAAAATTTTTCTACAATTATTTAAATAAATAAATTATTTAAATAATTTACTATTTTTCGGGATTTCTTACCGATTCCCGTAATTCCCGAGTTTTTGAGTTTTCCGAGATTTCCCGAAATTCTCGAAATTTTCGAAGTCCGGAAATCTCCTTTTTCTCTCTCCTTTTTCTTCCTTTTTCTCTTTTCTTTCCTTTTCTTTTTCTTTTTCTTTTTCTTTTCTCTTTTCTTTTTCCTTTTCTTTCTTCCCAGCCGAACCGGCCACTCCCCCTCACCGCCGGTTCTTCACCGGTGGCCGGTTCTCCGGCGGTTCAACAGCTCAGCAGCTGGCCGGCGTGACGACGAAGCCGGATCTGGCCTCCGTTCATCCCGAATCGGCGGCACGGCGGCGGATCTACTTGGTTTTGGTTCGGTTCCTTCTCCTCCTCCGTCGGCCTTCCTCCGCCGTTGTTGGCCTCACCGGTGGCCTCCGCCCCATTCCTCTCCTTCCGCCGGTGCTGTGGCTGTGGTGGCGGCGACCGATTTGGCCGACAACCGCCAGATCTGATTTTCTCCTTCTCTTTCGATTTCGCCAGTTTCCGCCCGTTTTGTTCCCGCTTCTTTCTTCCGCCGGTCACCAGCTTCCCCTCTTTCTCTGCCGGCGCCGTTCCTCCCTTCCTCTCTCGCCGGCGGTGGCAGCTCCGCCACCGTCGGCCTCGCCTGGGAGGATCGGGTTTGGCTTCCCCGATTCTCCTTTCCATTTTTCTGTTTTGTTTCTTTCTATTTTTAGTATATCAAATATACTATACTATATAATATATTTGTATAATATATATACATACATAATATAATAATATATCTAATACACAAAATCTTATTATTAGCATATATATAATATAGTATTATATATATAATATATATCTAAAATATATATTTTGTGCATTAAATTTATAGATATATATATGTATATATTTATATGCTTAAAATAAACAATCTTTACATATATGTTATGAGGTAATATATATTGTATTTACAATATATATTTTTCAAACTTTAATATAGTTTAATATTTGCCTTTCTCAAATATGTATATACTTATATATACATACAATGTTATATTTAATACATATGTATTATTTAAATTTATCAAATAGTATATATATTTCTATATATACCAATGTACCTTTAATATATACTATATACCATACAGTATTTAAACACATATGTATTTATATCAAAATACATTTATATAATTTGTAATTATATAACCATATTTTATTCTCATTTTTCATTTTCTTATTTAATTTGGATTTCCATTTATCCAAATTAAACTTCCCTATTCCTTATTTAATTTCCTTCACTTAAATTTCCAATTTTTATCACTTCCTCCATTTTCGAAATTTCAACAATATTCCGATTCTCACAATTTTATTTATTTACTTTAATTTATTTATTTCCTCTTATCTATTTTCTTTAATATTAATTTCTAATATTAATAATTTCCAATAAATGGAAAATTTGCGGTTATCACAATAGAAGAATCCGAAAAGCTTAAGAAATAATTCTGGAAAATATGTGAATAATGAAATTCACTTATATAAGGATAATTGATGGAAATACAGATGATATGATTTGAGGATGAATTAAATGGTGAACTAAATTTCTATTATACACTAAAGTTCTTATTAAGAACAAATAATCAATTCTATAGAAGTGATGCCTTATTTGATTTAATCGGAGATGTACAAGGACCTTATAAGATCAATCTCTGTACAAGGCATCACTAGACGAAAAGTTGGAAATTGATGATCATAAGATGATAATGATTAGAACTCGATATAATTTTTATGAGTTCCTATTGAGGTTTACAGGATCAACGAAATACCTTGTGAGGTATATGAGCCTAATGAATGAGGCAACCATATATGAATAATATGATGAGATAGCGATACAATCTAAGACACAAATGGAAAATGAGCAGCATAGTGGTATGACCCTACGGACTCTTAAAGATTGTAATTTATATGTTAAGATTGACAAATAGAAGAGGGGTTAGACAGTATCTCTTTCTAAGATATATGATCTCGAATGATAAAGCAGTGCTGATCTGTCTATGATGAAGAGATAGTTATCGAGATACGGAAGGTACTGGGTCTAGTTAAATACTATTGCCAGTCTATAGGAGAGTTTATGGGTTAGCTACTCTACTGACGTGACTAATAAGTAAAGAAGTTAAAGTCGGTGGACGAATAAATGTAAAGATAATATACAAAAGGTTAAAAGAGTTTAATAGTGGAATATTTTACCACTGAAGAAAAGTGACTGAAATGATGAGAATGAAAAGATGTAAATGTAAGAAGAGGATAAGCACAGGATGATGAGGGACCACGAATATGGAGCGGTTCCCAATTTTAAGATTGAAAATGATTTCCTTGTGGTTATCACATGATTATGGCTAGATGGAAGATCGAGCCAATTTTGATAAATGAAATTTAATGATAATCAAAGAAGTAAATGAATTATATGATTTATTGCCAATCATGTAAATGGAAAAAATGATAAAAATATATATACAACCACCTTGGAAATGGTGGAATTACATGGATAATGTGGTGACGAAAATAATGATTGATTTGTCACCTATGAAATTTAAATTATGAAGAGTATAAGCCCAGGTATATTCTAAAACTTAAGTGATATAGAGTATACCATAAGAATAAGAGATGTAATGATGAGATTACATGGAAAGACGATATGGAAAGAAAATGATGAGTAAATAGCAAAGTCTGCAAATGAGCTGTAGCATTTGATGAAATAAATATGAAATGAGTATTGGAGATAATAATGAAGAATCTAAAAGAGATATGATAATATGGAAGTGAGTATAGACTAATAGTCTAATGAAATCACTTCTCCATTATCAAACTCTTAGATTCTTTAGTGCCATAGTTGAAATATTATTATAAAATGATGAGAATGTATGTAAAGTTTCTGTGAGCCCTATATGTGATAGGAATCTCTTAGTAGCTATATATGTATGGGAAATAGCAAAAGACTCTGAGATTCCAAAATTTATAGACACCACCGCTCCGTACATGATATAAATATGTGAGCGTAGTATGGAAACGCTCGAAGAAATGTTGAGAGACCGGATGCATGATATGTTAAAGCTACTGGACAATCACATACAATTGATTAACTTGTTTAAATGACAGTACCAAACTATATCGACTTGGCACCAAATAAGGAGGATGAATGAGGAACAATATAAATCATATGTGATATGAAAAAGAGTAGAAATGGATAACTCCCAAATCGATAAGAAATTTAAGGGAGTATAAATATATGATGAATGACGATATATACTGGTATAAAAAGAATCATGATGCTGGAAGTATACTGGCAGTATAATTTGAAAGATGAGATAGAGGACAAGAACTATAAGTATACAGAATGAAACCACCTTTGACTTAAGTTAAATTCGGAGGACCGAATTTCTTAAGGTGGGGAGAACGTGATAACCGCAAATTTTTCATTTATCGAAAATTATTAATATTGGAAATTAATATTTAAGAAAATAGATAAGAGGAAATAAATAAATTAAAGTAAATAAATAAAATTTATTTACGAGATGGAATATCGTTGAAATTTCGAAAATTTAAGAAGTGAGGAAATTGAGGAATTTAAATTTGGATAAATTGTAAATAAGGAGAAGGATGAAATTATGGAAAATAATGAAAAGAGGAAATTTAATTTGGATAAATGGAAATCCAAATTAAATAAGGAAAATGAGAGATGAAAATAAAATATGTTTATATAATTACAAATTATATAAATGTATTTTTATACAAATACATATGTATTGAAATACTAGATAGTATATATTAATATACATTAGTATATATATGTATATATATACTATTTAGTACATTTAAATAATACATATGTATATAAATATGATATTTTATGTATATATATAAATATATACATATATAAGAAAAGTAAATATTATTTTTATCAAAATTTATATATATTGTAATACAATATATATCTATAAATATATATATATGAAATATATATTAATTCAAATTAAAATTTATATATATATATGTATTTTGTGTATAAAATATATAAATATGTGTTATATTATGTTTGTATATATTATATAAATATAATATAGTATATTATATTATATTCAAAAAAAAAAAGAAATAGAAAGAAAAAGAAGAGAAGGAATCGGGACAGAGCCCGATCCCTCCCCCAGCTGAGGCCGCCGGCAACAGAGCTGCCACGTCGGCGATGAGAAGAAAGAGGAAGGGAGGAGATGTTGCCGGCGAAGTGAAGGAAGGAGGCCGGTGACGAAGAGAAGACGCGAAACGAGCGGGAACCGAGAGAGAAAATCAGAAGAAAAGGAAAAATGGCAGACGGCAGTGCCGGTCGATTTGGCCACCGCCACTACCACCGAAGCACCACCAGAGGAAGAGGAAGAGGAAGGATGCCACCCGAGGCACAGTGAACGGCGGAGGAGGGCCGGCGAAGAGGCGGAAGAAACCGAAGGAAAATCGACTCGATCCGCCGCCGTGCCACCGATCCAGGGCAAACGGAGGGCACCGGTAGCTTCGCCGTAGTGTCAGCCAGCTAAAGGGAACTTGAATCGTCGGAGAACCGGCCATCGGTGAGGAGCCGGTGAGGAGGAACATTGACCGGTTTGATCGGGAATGGAAGAGGAAAAAGAAAAGAAAAAGGAAAAAGAAAAAGAAAAGAAAAGAAAGAAAAGAAAAAGAAAGAAAGAAAAAGAAAAGAGAAAAAGGAAGAAAAAGAGGAAAAAAAGAAGAATTTCGAAAATTAAAGGAAATCCCGAGAATTCGAAAACCCGGGAATTATGAAAATCGATAAGAAATCTCGGAAAATGTTAAATTATTTAAATAATTATAGAAAATTCTAAATTTTAGAATTTAAATTTCAAAAAATTCCCTCAATTACCGAGACGATGGAATCGGACGAGTTGAACACGGGCGCGACAAACGAGGCAGTCGTCGACCCGGAAAAGGTAGGGGATGCATGTGCAGCACTGTAAGGATATTCAGTCTGCATGATTTTAATTATGAAAATATTTTATGAAAATACTGCGATGAATGATGGTTGACAATTTGTGATGATGTACCAGTTAAGAATTTAAACTGTATTTTTCGTGCATGAGGCTAGCCAATCGGCAGCCGTTATACTGCCAAAAAATTATCGAAAATTTCTAGAAAATTTCTAGAAAATTTTATAAAATCATAATAAATGATTTGATTTCACGAAAAATGATTTTCAACCACGAAAATAGAGAAAATGAATATTTTCCATAAAAACATGAATAAAATGAAAGTGATTTTAAAATATTCATGTTTTCGAGAATGGTGATAATGAAATCACCGAAAATTCTCCTGATATGTAAATTACACGTAATACGAGATGAAAAAATGAAAAGAAATAAAGTGAATATTTTTATATATATTTCTTAAATATTCACTAAATGGTTTTATAACCTTTATGGTTTTAAATTATGAAATTATATATATTTTTATAAATTCCATAAAGGTTTATTGATGATGAGAAATACGGTTTTGAGACGAGATGGCATTCTATAATGCTGATATGTGATATGTGATATGTAACATGTAATATGTGATATGTGATATGTAGTCCCGGTCGACACCTGATCAGTGATCCGCCGAGGACAATTATAGACTATGGCCATAGATCTGACATGATGATTTTATACCCTTCGGGGTCTATAGCATGATATGAGTAACGACCCAGTGGACGGGCTGGGCGTGCATGCCTAAGTCTCCATATATGAGAAATGTTTTATATGATATGTTATATGTTAAATGTAAATGTTTTACATGATATGTGATACGTGAAATGGAAATGTTTTATATGGTATGTAATATGTGAAATGAAAATGATTTACAACATTTTACATAATGCTTATTTCAGTACTGATTTTAGTACTACGAGATGATCTTTTTATGACATGTGATATGAACATGTAATATGTTTTCAAAAGGAAAAAGAGTTTATAAGTCTAATATTCTTACTATGATTTTAAATTAAATATTAGACTATATGTGACATGAATATGTAATATGTTTTCAAAAAGGAAAAGGAGGAAAGTAAATCTAATATTCTTATTTTAAATTTTAAATTGAATATTAGATTTAAATGATATATATGTTATACGAAAAGGATTTAATAGCTTATTTTGCTATTTTAAAGTACTGTACTAATTATGATTGTACAGTAAAACATGAAATGAGTTTTAAAGGAAAATGATGATGATTTAACTAATATTCTTTTCAAAGAAAATATGAATATTAGTTATTTTATTTAAATGCTTTATTTCATAAAAGCATTATTTTCAAAAGAATATGAAAAGGTTATGGAATAAAAAGGAAAAAGGATTTAAATTTCAAAACAAAAATGAAATTTACTCTCTACAGTTGCTTCTAGGTTCCTGGATAAGATAGGTATTTCAGAATACCTACCTTACTCCATCCGGATCCCTAGCCGATTGTAGTATCCTTCCTACATGCGAGCCTAGAGCCCATAGGAAAAAAATGAAAAAGTTTTTCAGCATATAGATAGCTGAGTATCAAGTGAGGCATATAATTCCCTTACTGAGCCGTGGTTTGCTCACCCCTTAATATTAACATTTCAGGTTTTTCGAGGACTAAGAGATTTGACATACGAGCATCTCGGCTGTGCATTTGGGGACGATGCGACAGCTTGATTTATTACATAAGGTACGATCATTTATTTTCTGTATTTAGACTTATCTACAGTACTACTTCCTTATGAATTAAGATAGGGGATGTAATTCATATTATAATTTAATATGAAATTGTGTATATGTAAAAGAAAAGTAAAGTATCACAGACAGCCCAACCATATAAGATGTATAGAATAAGATGAAAAATAGGGTCACAGGCTGTGACATGGAGAGAGAAGAATTGGACAAACTTATGGAAGATGAGCACTCTTTATTGAAATTAGCATGCTATGTTTGTGTACTCTTATCTAAAGTTGTATGCTTTGATATGTGAATGATGAGGACGCACATGAGGGAAATGCAGTTTGAAGTAAGGCTATTTTGTGAATGATTTTTATTGTCCATGCAATGGTTGTGAAGTTTCTTATGAGTTAGAATCTTACTTGTTCATTTAAGAAGCATAGGGAATGATCATATTGAATGCAGGTTATCCTTGCATAAGTTTAGTTTGTATTCCTCTTTTGTTTGAGGATAAGCAAAAGATTAAGTTGGGGGTGTGATAATTCTATGAAGTTAGAGTTATTATTGTGCTTAAAATATAAAATTTTGCTAGTTCTCAATTTTTTAATTGAATTTATTACTTAATTTAATTGAATCTACTCATGTTGAAAAAAATTTGACTTTGTAGGAAATATTAGTAAATTGGAATAATTTTGTATGAAAAAGACTACAAATGGGCCACATCAATAAAGCTACATGTTATGCCAATAACCTCTTGGCCTGTGGCTAAAGATGAGTAGTGACATATTATAAGTTTTGGGTTCAAATCTAAGCACCCCCATCACCAGTTATTTAATATTCCTCTTGTAACCAAAAAAATAAAGCTACATGCTATATAAGAATGCAAGGCGGACAAAAATCAATTGGAGGCTAATTAAGGAAGGATAAAAAACGGCACACAAAAGAATGGAAGGCTGGATGCAAAAGGGCCCCTAATATGGAGAGTTATTTTTTTAGGTTTTTCTTTATAAAGACGAGTGTAGAACTGAGTTTTGAGAGAGTTCTTTTAGTTTTTTTTTAGAGGGTAGCAGCCTTGACATTGTTAATCTAGTTAATTTTCTTTAATTTGCCTTAAAGGTTTTCTTCAATCACAAGCACTTTTAATATTCTGTTTGATAAACCATTCTCTTTATTATTTTTTTACGTTTAATTTCAGTTTCGTTAACTTCATTTAAATGTATTTTTCTACTGAATTTACGTTAAACCTTGTTTGGATGATAAAAAGAAGATTTATGGGCTGGTATTTGTTGTTGTTTAAGCTGTGTGAAAGGATTGGCACCAGTACTGTAGCGTGGAGGTGTGTGCAACTCAAGAATGAAATGCAAAGTTGTTTGCTGCATGAAGGTATGTAGCATGGGGAAAGATTCACGGCAAGCTGCGTGAGGCGTGAGGGATGGTTTCGTCGCTGGTCAATGAAGCTGCTAAACGATGTAACATATCTGCTGAAGATGTGCAGTGGCTCGAGCTGGGGGATCTGTTGAAGCGGTGCTGAAGGGGAAACGGTTGCTGCATGTTAGAGCAAGTTGTTGCTTGGTGTGAGTGCTGGTTTGGCGAGGCAAGACGTGGTAGACATGGCATGAGTGCTGGTTTGGTGCTTTAAGGTGGTTGCTTGCTACTAATCCTTCGGTTTTCATGGTTAATTGGTTTGCTGTAGTGGTGTGAAATTCCAAATTTCCCTCTTTTATATATATGGTTTTGAAAATTTGAATTATGAGATTTAATGATAAGTGGGTAAATTTTTATGTTTTGCTATATAGGATAAAAGTAGGTAGTGGGTCCCACTGAAAATTTCAAGGTTTGAAGGGATATCGGATTTCATAATAAAGATATTTGTGGTGAAATATGGTAATGGTAAGTATTCGCATCTCGAATTTTTTTATTATTGATGCCTTGAGAAACGTGCCAAAAGTTGTGCAAAATTATGATTTTGGCTTTAGGTAGGGAAAGGACTATCTAATATAGCCAACGATAAATTTTGACACATTGAATATGATAGATGAACCTTCGTGTGATGACGTCTCATTCAATTTCAAATTGTAGACCAAAATCATGCGAAAATACCTTAAAAGAGTAAATAGAGGTATATTAGTAATTTCATTATTTTGACCAGTAAAATACCTTAGAAAGTCAAAGCTTGAATTATATAATATTAATTAAACATATTCTGTAGGTAAATAAGAAATTTAATTAAGTAGTTTGGATCATTTTGTAAAAGTGGGATTAAAGGAATTAAGAAAGGTAGTTTAGTAATTTCACAAGTGGTTAATATCTCTGTTTTCATTAAGTTAATTTTTAGATTTTAGTTTCATTTAATTATCTTTAGCTTTAATTTAGATTTTTAGTTTAATTAATCAATCAAGGTTAGGCTTTATATTAATTTATATTTTTAATTGAATTAAGTTTAATTTGATTTAACACTTTAATTTTGATATTAATTTTGTTAAGTTGATTTTGCAGTAGCTAATTTCCAAAATTGAGTAGTAAGTTTTCTTTCTTTAATCTCTTATAATTTTTATTTAAATAAGTTAAAAAGCATGATCATTGTGTGTTTGGATAAATGTTAGGCTGAGACACTTTTTTGTATTTAGTTAGCGTTTTTCACACACCAATCCCTGTTGGATGATACTTGATCTTATCATTTATATTACTTGTCGATCATGTGCAATTGCATGTTAGAACTTTAGGAGTTTTTCAAACAGCATGATATGTTAATTGAAATATTACAGAGAACCATGATCTTTCATAAAAACAGGTTGCATGTACAACATAGTATGACTTGAGATGTCAATTTTGAATTAAATATATCTAACCCGCAACAAAAGTTAAGTGTGTGGCAATTAAGAAAGTCTTTCAGATATGCGTGTATTTATTGTTTTGGGTTGTGACAACTAAGTGGCTTCCAAAAGCCTTTTCCATCAAATCTTTGCAACCCTACTATGCACCTAGTGCATTTTAACAACTTATATTCGACTCTTCCAGTAAAACCAGGACAAATTATAGATTTCACTTTCATTAAAAATATCAAATTCACGTACCTGTCTACTTTGAAAATGTTTGGCTAGAGTAAGTTTCTCAAAATTCACACATCTATTCTAGCAAACATCATTTGTGCTTTCATTTCAAATACTTGACTTTTTTATCTTCCAGATAATCCATATTGTCTTGGGTTCGAACGTGGAATGACACGTCTCAGTGGGGAATAAAGCCGTGCAGGTGGGCGAGGCCCAAAGCGGACAATACGGTGAGTGAGTGTTGGGCAACCGCCTATCTCACGTTGTAAGGGGCGACCCTGCTATGTGGATTAGGTCAGGTCCTTACAATAAAAATGCGTATTTTTAATTGTAAGGAATCGACCCAGTCCATACAGCAGGGTCACCCATTCCTTACAACATGAGGTGGCAGTCGCCCATCCTCACCAACGTATTGTCCGCTATGGGCGATCGCCGCCCTCACGGCTTTATTCCCCACTAGGACACGTTATTCCATGTTCGAACCCAGGATCTCCTCAAGTATCCGGGTTCTACATACACATTACCATTTGGACAAATTCAGGTTCTACATACATGTTACCATTTGGACAAATTCGGGTTCTACATACACGTTACCATTTGGACAACTTATCCAAATGGTAACGTGTATGTAGAACCCGGATACTTGAAGAGGTCTTGGGTTCGAACGTGGAATGACGCGTCCCAGTGGAGAATAAAGTTGTGAGGGCGGCGATCGCCCATAGCGGACAATACGTTGGTGAGGATGGGCGACCACCACCTCACGTTGTAAGGAATGGGCGACCCTACTGTGTGGACTGGGTCGGTTCCTTACAATTAAAAAAATTATCCAAATGGTAATGTGTATGTAAAACCCAGATACTTGAGGAGGTCTTGGGTTTGAACGTGGAATGACATGTCCCAGTGGGAAATAAAGCCGTGAGGGCGACGATCGCCCATAGCGGACAATACGTTGGTGAGGATGGGTGACCGCCACCTCATGTTGTAAGGAATGAGCGACCTTGCTGTGTGGACAAGGTCGATTTTCTTATAGCAACATTGCTTGGAAGCTTGTACATGCTAGGGAGAGTTATGGGAAGACACCTACTGATGAGATGCCACAACAGTCCTTTTAGCAAAACAGACCTAAAATTGTGAGACTGCCACTTTAGCACAAAAAGGTAATATTTTAAGCGCTCTAAGTGTCAAACGTGAAAGCTCAAAGGCATGGATCGTTGACTAAGGCACATTAGACCAAATGACCGATGATGCATCGTTATTTCATCCATATAGCCCATGTTCTGGAAATTTTATAGTTCGTATTGCAAATGGCTCACTAACTAAAGTGGCTGGTATCAGTTCAGTTGCTATCTCCAAGGACACAATGCTTAATTGTGTTCTCCATGTTCCTAATTTGGATTGTAATCTCTTATTTATTAGTAAGATTACGAGAGATCTTAATTATGTTACTAAATTTCTCCCACATATGTGTGAATTTTAGGACTTGGATTTGGGGAAGAAGATTGGCAATGCTAGGATACGTGCGTAGCTCTATCTTCTTAGAGATGAAGAATTTGAGAGAAAAATTCAGAATAATGCTTGCACAGTCTCAACCTCTTGCAGTCATAAAGATAGTGCAGTCATGTTGTGGCACTACCGATTAGCTTATCCCAACTTCTTGTACCTTAAAAGGTTATTTCCCACATTATTCAATAAAAGTCCTTCATATTACCAATGTGAACTTTGTCAATTGTCCAAGCATCATCGTAATACTTATCCACATCATTCATATAAACTATCCCATCCATTCTCCATAATACACAATGATGTTTAGGGACTATCTAGGATAGCAAATATTATTGGTTCTAGGTGGTTCATTAGCTTCATAGATGACCACACTCGAGTGACTTGGTTGTTCCTCATGAAAGACAAATATGAGGTTGGGCAAATATTTCAAAATTTCAACAAAATGGTTCAAACTCAATTCCAAACCTAAATTCAGGTGCTTAGTACCAACAATGGACGGGAATATTACCACTCTATCCTCGAAGCTTATATACTTGATCAGAGAATTGTCCATCAAAGCTCATGTGTGGATACTCCCCAACCAAACAGAATAGCAGAGAGGAAAAACCAACACTTAATGGAGGTTGCCCAATCACTCATGCTTGCCACTCATTTTCCAAAATATTTTTAGAAAAAAGTGGTTTTAACTACTACTTATCTCATAAATAGAATGCCTTCTCGTGTCCTTTAATTCCAAACACCATGCCAAAAGCTCCTTACAACCTACCCTCATCTTTGAATTATCTTATTCATCCCTACTAAAGAGTTCAAGTACATAGCATTTGTCCATATACATTAGTAGCATTGAAGCAAATTGGATCCAAATCAGTCAAGTGCATATTTTTTGGCTACTCTCCAAACCAAAAGGGGTACAAATGTTATTCACCAATAACCAAAAGATTTTATAATTCTATAGATGTAACCTTTTTTTAGAATTAGCCATATTACACCAAAGCTGACATTCAGGGGGAAAGTACGAGAGAATATCAACTATGGGAAACCATACCTGCTGCTGAACCAGTACCTTCACTACTAGCCCAAATCTCTTGTCCACCTGCCCAAATATCTAATCCACCTATAATCCTCACAAAAATCCACCACTAACCTCTTGATCCTTTGGTAACTAACACTCAACTTAGCCCTCAAAACTCTAAGTCTGTGAAAGAAACAGCAACAAAAGACATGATTGTTTACTCAAGGAGACCAAAATCTCAAAAAGAGGTAGAGAGTCGCACATCTCTAAAGCAAAACCAAGATTCAGAACTAAATCCAGAAGTTTCTAAGATGCATATAGGTAACATAATTGCTGAAGCTATCTCTAGTGATTTTCCTAGTGATCTTGACCAACCTATTGCGATAAGAAAAGGAGTGAAGACATACACTCTATATCTTAGCAACAACTTTGTATCCTATGAGAGCTTATCTCTAGCTTTTCGTGTATTTGCGTCTACTTTGACCGATGTTCAAGTTCCAAGCAATATTCAAGAAGTTCTCCAACAACCAAAATGGAAGGCTGCTATTTTGGAAGAAGTGAAAGCACTAGAAAAGAATGGCACATGGGTGATTATAGAACTTCCCAAAGGAAAGAGTTCGGTTGGTTGCAAGTAGATATTTTCAGTTAAACACAATGCGGACAAAAGCATGAATCGAATCAAAGCTCGTCTTGTTGCCAAGGGCTTCAATGAATCTTATAGTGTTGACTGTGAGGAGACATTTGCTCCTGTGTCCAAGCTAAACTCAGTCCGTCTGCTACTATCTTTGACAACTAACCTAGATTGGCCTTTTCATCAACTAAATGTTAAAATGCTTTTTTGAACAGTGACTTAAAAGAAGAAGTCTTCATGGAGATTCCACTAGGATTTAACTCTCAGGAGAACAATGGTAAAGTGTGCAATCTTAGTAAGTTGTTATATGGGCTCAAACAATCACCACGGGCTTGGTTTGATCACTTAACGACGGTTGTTAAGAAGTATGGGTTTTCATAGTGCCAAACCGATTACACTATGTTTGTTAAGCACTCATCCGATCACAAGATTGCTGTCCTTATTGTTTACGTGGATGATATCATTGTTACAGGGGACTACGTGGAGGAGATTGTTGGGGTAAAGACCCTTTTAGCAAGAGAATTTTAGATAAAAGACTTAAGAAAGCTCAAGTATTTCCTTAGCATGGAAGTAGCTCGATCAAGAAATGGGATTTCTATTTCACAACGAAAATATGTTCCGGATCTTCTTAAGGAAACAGAAATGCTTGGATGCAAACCTGTAGATACTCCTATGGATTCAAACGGCAAGTTAGGAGCTAAAGAAGAAAGTTTTCTAATTGACAAAGGTAGGTACCAAAGGCTTGTGGGGAAACTGATTTATTTGACACATACTAGACCAGACATTTGTTTTGCCGTTAGCCTAGTAAGCAAATTTATGAATTACCCTACCGAAGCACACATGGGAGTAGTTTACCAGATTCTTCAATTCTTAAAGAAAAGCCCAAGCAAAGGACTACATTTCAAGAAAACCTCAAATAGAGATGTTGAAGTTTTCTCAAATGCAAATTGGGCAGGATCTGTAATGGATCAAAGGTCAACCACCGGATATTGCACATTCGTATCTTGGTCACATGGCAAAGCAAGAAGCAGACAGTAGTAGCTCAAGTAGTGTTGAAGTAGAATTTAGAGCTATGTCTCATGGGATTTGTGAAGGAATTTGGCTTGAAAGGGTGCTGAAGGAATTGAGGATTTCAAAAGAAAGTTCTATGAAGGTGTTTTGTGACAACCAAACCACCATAAGTATTGCCAAAAACCTAATTCTCCATGATGGGACCAAGCATATCGAGATTGATCACCATTTTATCAAAGAGAAAATCAAAGAAGACCAAGTCAGACTTGTCTACACGTTAACTAGTCTCCAAACACCAAATATTCTCACCAAGGCCCTTCTCAAAAACAATTTTGAAAGCTTGAAGTCCAAGTTGGGTATGATTGACATCTATTACCCAACTTGAGGGGGAGTGTGGAAATCCAATCCATATTCTCTGAGATTAGATATGATTGATTTTTTATTTATTTCCTAAGATAATGGGATTTGGTATCCTGACCAAATATTCCCTTGATTGGTTTCATTTAAAACTTTCCTTTATTTAGGATTCCTTTTCCTTTTCTATAAATGGAATATAGGATATATATAAGGATTTACGTAGATTTCCTTTTTTAGCCTACTACTATTTATACTCTGTAAACTATAGCTTTTTGAGTAGAAATTAGAAAAACATGTTCATATCAATTTCTACATTTTCTACAATATCAATTTCTACACCTAATCTTATGCATTTCATACTTTCTAATGTTGTCAAAGTAGTTAGTGTTGTAGAAAGAACAATAGTGTTTTGGAATGCCTCTTGCTTTCTTCATCAAGTATTGTGATAAAAGAATGCCTCCTACTAGGAACACCAAAATCAATTTGGCAAAACTCCATCGAACAGGATATCATGGGAATGCCATCACTAGAAAATGGGTGCATTGAAATGGAAAACATGAGGAAGATTCTTCAAAACAAAAGCAGTATGCCATCATCACTTCCTTCACTAATGCCTTTCTAAGGTCACATGCTAGATTCTATCAACAAGATTCTCCCACTCAAGAATTCCATAAAGAAGATACTTTTACTTCCCTTAAGCAAAAAATCAGTCAGCTTTAATCCACCATAAAACTACAACATGAACAAATACTGGCAAAATTCAATGATCAACAATTGAAAATGCAAGAAAACTTTTCTACTCTTAAAAGACACATAAAACGCAGCAATAATTCTCACAAATTATTGTAGACACCTTAGTTCTCTATAAATCCCTTGATCAAGTTACTCATTAACTGTCTTTTGTAAGAAAACATCTAATAAGCCTAGTAGTAAATTCTTAACCAAAGTTGTTAGCTTAGTGACTATTTGACAGTTGATATTTTATATCTCTTTGTGTGAATCAAGTCTTCTTCTAGACTTAAAGCTAAATGTTTACTTTAGTGCTTAAATGATTCAAATTGTATGTGGCTTTAGAGCTTTAATGTTTGAACTTGTATGTTACTTGGTTGAATGCTTGTGTGAACTATCTCTTATGGGAATCAGAACTTGCTTGCATATTGATTGACTTACTAGTAGCTATAGAATGAAATATGTGCTTGTAGTTGGGTTACACTTTTTGTAGTTTAATAAGAACACACAACTAATGCTTTGTTGGCTCTATAGGCTATACCGAAAGGGGGGGTGAATCGGTTTTTAACTAACCTTAAGCACGTTTTTCGATTCTTCAAAATTCTCTAGCCTATATAAATATTTTCTAAGTTCTCTAGGCTATTCAATAATGCAATCCAAATTCAATACAATGAGCACAAATATAATTGCAAGTAAATAAAGAGAGTAGGGCAAGAGAAATGTACGCAAGTGATATATAGAGGTTCGGCAACTTGCCTACGTCCTTTGCCTTGAGACGCTCCCCAGGATTTTTCCCAAGTTCACTACTCTTGAATTTGTGTTACACTCCCTCTTTTTGCAGGCTCAAGAGAAACCTCCCTCTTTTTCTTAGGCTAAAGCGAAACCTCCCTCTTTTTCTTAGGCTAAAGAGAAACCTCCCCTTTTACAAGGAATGAGTTGGTTTACAATTTGTGTAATCAAAGAAGGACCTCTAGATACGCAAGTGATTACAGAGATTAAGCACAAAGAAAAGCTTATACAATATTTGTGCTAAGCAATGCAAGAGATATGTGAATGATGGAAGATGAAGACTTTATAGCTTTTGATTTGTTGTTGAGGCTTGAGGATTTGAGGAAAATGAGTATTAGAGTTGCTAAGTGGTTCCTCCTTGTTGCTTCAGCTTCTAAGCCTCTACTTATAGTCCCTTAGATGGTTTGTAGACGTTGGTTGGAGCCAAAATCGAATATGACCGTTGTATCTCACAAAACTAGCTGTTACAGGCTATTTTCGGGCAAAGGAATCGATCCCTTCCCATAAGGGATCGATCCCTTCATTCCAGATTTGATTATTCTGGGTTGAGGGACCTTTTCTGCAGTTGGGAGCCATTCTGCCATGAGGGTAGCGATCCCTTCCCTTAGGGGATCGATCCCATGCTTCCAAAAAGCCTGTTTCCTACACATTTGGGTTAGAAATGATGTGGCCTTTGATCCTAATCCAACCCAAAACATATTGGCATTTTTTTGGGAGTTTTTCTTGACTTTCTCTAATGAAAACATGGTCCAAAAATTCATTAAGTAATTTTCTAAATTATTCAAAACATTTTACAAAGTATTAAGACTAATAAGAATATATCAATAAATCATGGTCTTAATGTTTGATATGATCACTTAAAATGTATTGAGAAAATCATGTGTGATAAGGCAAATTTACAATATGAATTAAAACATTAAAGCTTACTTAAGTTTTTGTCATTTCAAAATATATATAGTAATTTAAAGCTAACAATCTCCCTCTTTTTGATATGACAAAATTTAATGTAAATTTGCTTTGAAAATTCATTAATAAAATACTCCCCCTCAAATAAAGCAGGATTTTATAAAGCTCCCTCTTAATGTAAGCATGGTTTGAAGAGAATTTTTCAAAAGAGATTTTCAAACTTTTTCTCCCCCATTATCTCTCCTCTTAATACCCCTTAATATCTCTCCCCTTTTTTGTCATAGCAAAAAAAAGGAAAAATAAAAAGCATGCTCCCCCTAAAATTATGGCTATGTGAGAACAAATAAATATGTTCCATCCAACAAGAAATATGTTAGTACATGGGACTCATAGCACAAATAAATAAGTCAATATCCATAAAGAGTATGAAATATTCATGCAAAGAATATGACTTATGATCCTATACCAATTGTTTATAAATAATTTCTGCAAGAAGTTCTCAATTGGTAAATAATGAAGCAAGTTGAGTATAAATATCTACTAAGGTCTATGACTTGCTCATTTCAACCCTATTAAGCATCTAAGTGTATCAATTGTTTTCTAAAATCCAACTAAGGTGCATGTCAATACATCATGATTTTGAGCTAAAATTAGATGACATATCATATGCAAGAGCTCATAAATCATTTTCACGCAAGAGTGTGCATAGAATTAAAACATATAGCAATTAATTACAAATTCTAGCACATAAGAGTTTCATGCAAAAATATCCTAAATGAATTCTTCTCTATTTGTCATTTCAAACTAAAGAGCATAAGAAGAATTGTCAATTTAAAACTCATACCAATTGTCAATTTAGTCTTGGCTTACCAATTGTTGAAAATATGGTTACCAATGATACCAATTGTTATTTCAATCTAAATGCCAATTGTTTCTAATGGTTGACTTAGACATTTTGCATGAATCCAATATTTATGTGTAGTGTGTTCATGTCAAGAAAATAATCATTCTAAATATGCAAGAACACAATCACACACCATCAAATATGCATATGGATTAATTAAACATTAGTATACTATCATAAAGTATTAATCCATATTCATATTCACAAAGTTATACCATATGGAAGATTCAAAAAAAATAAAGGTATTCAAGCAAACACATTTTCTTCCATGGTTTTAAGCATAAAAATCCTACGCTCATTTTCCAATTCAAGTCCTTAATTAATTATGAGTAAGGAAAGATTCAAATAATAAATGCATGGATATCAATCAAGGTACATTTGTTCAAGTTTGCATTTATCTTTGAATGTTGGTGTTGTCATTAAAGCCCAAGTTCTTTAATAATTTGGCCATAAGAAAAATTTAAGTACATGTATGATAAAGTTTCATGCATTTGAACATTTAGGTTCCATTTACCATCACAAATTATAGGTCAATGACCATTATCAATTGTTGAATTTACATTTGAAATCAATCCACTAGATGTATAATTATCATGAAACCTGGTGTGGAATAAATAAGTCAAGCTAAGAGACATAATCCTATAAGCATGCTTGACTAAGATGAACAAAAGGAATGAAGAATATTCATTATGCACAAGTTCATCAAATTCTCAAATATATCCATAAATTATTGAAATAAATCTTAAAATTATGTTTAAGCATTCATTGAAAATATATTTCAAGATTATTTCAAGATTATTTCATGATTTATGCAATTCATGACCATCTTTAATGAGAAAATTGATTTTGCAATTGTGAGCTCAATGAAAAATGATATTGATTGTTGAAAGTGATACCAATTGTTGGAAATAATACAAATTGATGGAGTTGAGGCATGATATCAATGACAAATGATTTTTCATATTGAAAAGATCATCAAAGAGAAGTTAAAACAATGAATTTTGAGTTGAGAAGAAAGAAGGTATCAAGACAATGAAAAGTTCTTTTCAGTTTTTGGTTGAAATAGTGCAGGGAAGGTATTCTGCCTTGGGGGGATCGATCCCTCATATGTTTTCCATAGTTTTTGGCCTTTCTGGCTTGGGGGGATCGATCCCAATAGGAGGGGGATCGATCCTTCATATGTTTTCTGTAGTTTTTGACAGAAAATTCAACCTTTGAGGTGCCAAAACTTGGTTTTTGAGTATTTTAAGTCCAAGTAAGAGTTTAAACATTTGTGTAACATGATTTTGGACTAGTATGAATGAAAAATCATTTAACAATAGATTTTGCAATTTTGGAAGGATTTTCACCAATAAATGCATTTTTGGTCTCAAAGGAGATCATTTTAAGCACTGTGCATACTTTCACCAAACCAAAGCATTGGAAACTATAAATATGTCAAAACAAACTTGTTCACATAGGTTTTAAGCACATATATCATTAAAGCATACATCTTATGAACAACATGCCATGATTTTCAACATACAACTTCTTCATTAATGCTCATGACATGGCATTTTGCATAAATGACATATTTGGTAATTTGAGGCAAGTAAATACATTATCAACACATAGAAAACTTGCTCAAAATGCAGAAATCCAATTATCATTTCAAAATCATAAATCACGCCTTTCATTCATTCATCAAGAATTATCCATCAAACACTCAACAATCATTTATCATGCCTTTTGCTCAATCACAATGTATTAAAGATTATCAACCAAATTTCTCATCTAAGCACAAATAATTTAATTAAATAAAAACTTTAAGGAGTAAGAAATTAAGTTTACAATAATGCTTTGCTAGAGAATGCTTTGCCTTGAATTGTTAGATCCACCATTAGCCATTCTTTGAGAAATTGTTGTCACCTTGCTAAGAATGGATTCTCAAGCTCTTTCTCTTTCTCATTAGCACAAGCAAACTCCATGAGGATGTGTTAAGCATTTAAACTCCATTGTTTCTTTGTAACTCCATGCTTTAAGACTCCTACAACAAACACATTCATGCATGTCTTGGTACCAAAATTTTCTTGGGTCCATAAGAGTTAATGCAAACAATTTTTGATCCTTTTGGGATCTATTTCAAGCACAATTCATCATTATTTACAGCATGCTTTGGCACCCACATTTTTCTAACAACTCTTCCTTTAAATGTGGTTTTTCTATATGTGCATGCTTGTGAAGAGTGGCCTATTCTATTGCAAAGTGAGCAATTGAGAGATGTATCATGCATAGAATTTTTGCTCACTAGGAAATTCTTAAGATGAGTTTCTTTTTGTTTTGCATTATAGCCTAACCCATCTTTGTCAAAGAAAGCTCTTTGGGTCTCAAGCATATGATCTAATTTTTGTTGACCCATATAAAACCTAGTAAATGAGTTATGCAAATTTGTATTCTTTTCATTCAACTCATTTACCTATAAGTTAGCCTCTTCTAATTTCTCTTTAAATTCTAGCTTAGCATTTGTCAAGGCTTCATTTTCTATTTTTAATTTAGCAATGATTTTCTTATATTTAGAATTCATGCATTGAAATTCATTTGCTAAATCATTAAAGGCATTTTGTAGCTCATCAAATGTAAAATCATTATTTTGACTAGAGCTACTACTAGCCTCATCATCACTAATGGCCATAAAGCATGAGTAGGCTACCTCTTCATCTACATTTTCCTCATCGGAGCTATCACTATCACTCCATGCAGCCACAAATGCTTTCTTCTAAGGTTTCCTATCCTTTTCTGTGATAACCGTAAATTTTTCATTTATTGGAAATAAATATTGGAGAAAATAAATATTGGAGAAAATAAATATGAAAAATAAATAAATAAATAAATTATGAGAACGGGATATTGGTAAAAATCCTGAGAATTGAGGAAGTGATAAATCAAGAAATACGAGTGAAGGAAAATAAAATTTGAATTTTGAAAAATAATGGAAAGAGGAGATTTAATTTGGATAAATGGAAATCCAAATTAAATAAGAAAAAGAGAAATATATTTATATAATTATAAATTATATAAATGTAATTTTATACAAATACATATATTAAATATAACAGAATATGTATATATAAGCATATACATATTTGAAAAGAAATGTAAAATTTTACATTTGAATCGTACATATATATATATATATATATATATATATATATTTTAAATACAATATATATCATATTATTACTATTATTGGTATTATTACATTTATATAAAAATATATAAATGTAATTTAAGTTAAAAAGTATGTAGATATATATATATATTAAATATATATGTTGATATATAATATATATCTATAAAATATTATATAGTATGTAGTATATAATATAATATTAATATTATATTTATAAAGTAAATTATAAATATAATATATAAAAAAAATTAAATAAAAATACAATTAAAAAGAAAAAAAGAGGGAAACAGAATCGGGAAGACTCCCGATTCTGTCTACCCCGATGGAGGCCGGCCGCCGTCGGCCAACCCAAAGACGAGGAGAGAGAGAGGAAGACAACACCGGCGGAGAGAGGAGAGGACGCCGGTGACCGAAAGAAGAAAGAAATGGCGAAAACGGAAGCGGAAACAGGGGCGAAAGCCGACGGAACCGGAAGAGAAAATGAAAACCAGATCTGGTGGTGCCGGCCAAACCAGCCGCCGCCACCACAGCCGAAGCACAGCCGGAAGAAGAGGAAAGGGATAGAGGCCACCGGTGAGGCCAACGACGGCGGAGGAGGGCCGACGGAGGAGGAGAAGTGACCGAAGGTAAACCGAGTAGATCCGCCGCCATGCCACCGATCCAGGCCAAGCTGAGACCACCGGCAGCTTCGCCTCTACGCCGGCTAGCTGCTGAGCCCCCGAACCGCCGGAGAACCGGCCATCGGAGGAGAACCGGCAGTGAGGAGGGTGGAGCCGGTCTGACTGGTCTGAACCGGCCAGGGAAGAAAAGGAAAAGAAAAGAGAAAGAAAAGAAAAAGAAAAGAAAAAAAGGGAAAAAGGAAGAAAAAGGAGAGAGGAAAAGGGAATTTCCGGACTTCGAAAATTTCGGGAATTTCGGGAAATTTCGGAAACTCGAGAATTACGGGAATCGGTAAGAAATCCGGAAAGTAAATTATTTAAATAATTTATTTATTTAAATAATTATGGAAAAATTCTAAAATGTAGAATTTAATTTCCAGAAAATTCCCCCGATGACCGAGCCGATAGAATCGGGCGAGGTGAACACGGGCATGACCTACGAGAGGCAGTCGCCTACCCGAGACAGGTAAGGGAGACATGTGCAGCCTGTAAGGATATCGGCACACATGTTTTAAATTATGCATTTAAATTTTATAAATGCAATTAATAGTGATTGGTTGAAAATTGTGGTGATTTATCGGTTTGGAATTGTGGTGATTTATCGGTTTGGAATTGTGGTGATTTACTGGTTGAGATTTAAACTGTATTTTGTGCAGGAGGCTAGCCAATCGGCAGCCGTTATACTGTCGAAAATTATTGGAAAAAATACCGAAAATCATAGTAAATGATTTTTCATCACGAGAAACGATTTTCAACACGAAAATCGAGAAATCGATTAGTTTTCATAAAATATGAATATATTGATAATTAAGTTTAAAATATTCATGTTTTGAAAATGGTGAAAAAGGAAATCACCTAAATTTATCCCGATAAGTGATATTTCACGTCAAACGAGGTGAAAAATGAAAAGGACCAAAGTAAATACTTTAACAACATTTCTCCAAATATTCACTTGATTTTATAAATAACCTTTATGGGTTCAATCGTGAAAATAAGTATTTATAGAAAATTTCCATAAAGGTAAATAAAAGGTGAAAAACAGTGTTTTGAGATTAAAAAGTCTCTACATGTGTTTACAGAGAAAATATAGGACAAGAGTGTTGATTTGGAAAATAAATATTTTAATTTTTCATAAATCATAAAAATGATTGATTTGAATCCCGATAACTTTGAAAATCATGTTTTCGGGTGAAAGCACGGAAAAGAGTGCGTGTATGTTTTACGGTGAAAAAGGACAGTTATGACCTTTTATGTTTTATAGTGATTATTTTATAAACTGTTTTCACCGTATGGAAAATATGATTTATGATGTTCTATAATGTTTAAAATATTTTCGGGAATGATGACCCCAATATGAATATTTATAAATGTTATTCATAAGATGAAAATATTTTCCTTATGAATATGTGTGGATTGATTAAACTTATATTTATGAAAGTGATTTCATAAATGGGGTTTATATCACGTGTTTACTGTTTTGAGACTGTTAGGCCCCATATCATGCTCACGTGTCACGTGTTAGTGCTAATAGATACTGATCCTATTATCAACATCCCAGTGGACACCTGATCAGTGCACACTGAGAACCCCATAGACTATGGCCATAGATCTCATGTGTTTCCCCTATTTGGGATGATTTTATAGCATGATATATTTAGGGTGTTGCCTAGTCTCCATGATATTGTACGGATGATTGTACTTTTCACTGAACTTTTGCTGGTACTAAATTATTTACAGCTACTGAGATTTTGATATATTAAGTGTTAAACTAAATATTTTACGGTGTTTTACAAGTGTGGAAAAGAGTATTTGTGAAAGGAACATGAATTCCTTATTTATTTACTTAAGTGTTTATTACGTGAATATTTAATGTTTTATTGGGATTTGAATATTAAAAGAAAAACAAGTACTCTCTACAGTTGCTTCTAGGTTCCGGGACAAGCCAGCTATTCTAAAATACCTGCCTTACTCCATCCGGATCCCTAGTCGACTGTAGTATCCTTTCTACATATGAGCCTAGAGCCTCTAGGAAGATTTAAAGAAAGTGAAAAAATTATTTTCAGCATATAGGTAGCTGAATATCAAGTGTTGCATATAACTCTCTTACTGAGCCGTGGTTTGCTCACCCCTTAATATTAACATTTCAGATTTTTGAGGACTATGAGATCTGACATCTGAGGATTACGAGCTGCACATTTGGAGACACTGCGACAGCTTGATTTATAATATAAGGGTATGATCATTTATTTTCTGTATTTAGACTTACTTTCAGTACTACTTTCTTGAGAATTAAGATAGGGGATGGAATTCATATTATAATTTTATACGAAATTGTTTAATAGTAAATGAAAAAGTGAAGTATCACAGACAGCCCAACCGGATAAGTTGTGTAGAGAAACGTGAAAAATGTGGTCACGGGATGTGACAGATTTAATGGTATCAGAGCTGGGTTGGCCTGATGTCTGTTGATACTTTTGGAAGGAAAAGTGTTAAACATCCCCGGTAGTACTGTGTCGTCTAAATAAATAGAGAAAATAAATGATTGTCAATTCAGTAAAATAATTTAAAGGGAGTGAGAAAGTGTAAATTGAGAATGTTAAAGAAATAATAGGCTCAGAAATTATCAAAAAATTGGTGATTCTTATAATCTAAATGAAGGCTTGTTCAGTACGTAACCGAAAGGACTCGGTGAGGGCCCCACCAGTACTTTTCGGTCCGGATCGAATTAAGACCTGAAAGTGATTATATAAAGGAGGGGAATGAAGTATCATCATTAAATAGACTTCAAGATCACCGATTGAGTGTAATTTGAAGAGAGAAAATTTTTGGTCAAAAATGACCAAAATACCCCTGCCTTCAAAATTTTACTGGGAGTCAAAATAGACCAACAGAGGTTGAAATTGATTGATCTGATAGAGAAATTGATGATATAAAGCTGCATTACAAGCAAAATAATCCAATTATGGATTTTAGTGGAATACTCTGTCGAAATTGAATAGGATCTAAATTGCTGATATAAGTATCAGAAAGGATAATATCAGCACATGGATAATGAGATCATTGATTCCCATGAATATTGAAAAAAAAATGTCGAGATAACGAAAATACCCCTATGTTGGGCGATGTTCGGAACAGTGATAAAATCGAGCTGAATTGGAATCCATTGATAGTAATGGAGCTATTAATGGCATAGAGGAGATGATATGAATATAACGATCCCTATTACTGATTCCACTTACACTTAGATTATGGACGCGAATTGCGAGTGACCTAGTGAACGGGTTAGGCCTCAAGACAAAACCTTGAAGGGGCCAGTGGGCTCGCCAAAGAGGACAGTACACATGTGTAAAGGCGGATGACGGACAAGCCGAGGCCTTACACGATGCGATCCAATAAGTGTATCGTGGAATGTTATAAGATGATTGGCCTGGTTACTGACAGTAAGGGCCGGAATTAAAAGTGTATTGAACGGGATCGTTGAATACTATGGAAAGTGAAATGATTACAGCAATTGACTGATGAGGTGAATAGTACAGATAATGAAATACATATTGGTGTGGTTAATTATGGTTCTATATATTTTACTACTTTGAGATATTAAACAGATAATCTTATATAGAACCGAAATATCTTGAAATATGTGCTACAGAATGAGATACTATGTGGAGTACTGTGAATTGGAGAATAAATATAAGAACAGTAAAGTGATAAACAGAAGATGACAGCTAACCTAAGTTCTTCAGGACCCTTGAGACAGAACTGTGACGGGCGACCCAATGATGGGCGACCCATAGTGGATCATGTGTTGTGAGATGCGGGCGAACAATGTTATCGCCGACTCACTAGTAAGGGTAAACCTGGGGCGAAAGGATCGCCTAGGGGATGCTCGCCGACGGCCGATTCGAACGGGCGGGACTTTTACAATGAGCTTAATGATAACACGAGTGTAAGGAACTAGGTACGTAAAGGTGCCAAGGTTCGAACCTCGTGGATAATATACTCAAGGGAATTAAGCCTGAATTCATTAAATGGAAATGATTTTGAAGTGGATAACTGTAATAAATTGGTTAACTGTAACATGTGTTGATAATTGTTGTACTTACTACAGCTTACTGGAATGAGATTCGTAAGGTTGTAAAGTATGAGTAAACAATGAAATCAAGGTAGAGTATGAGTTGAAATGAATCGAATAGTAATTGTCTCTGCCTTGAGAATACACAGTGTAAATGAAAGGACATAAGGATAAAATGTCCAAATTAATAAGAAATATGTGATTAAAGAAAGTATCGGATTTGATTTCCGATAGAATTTTCAAAGCTATATAAATTGGAGGAATCGAGATAACACTGACTCGATTTTGAATATGAAGTCTGATTCTAAGCTTATATCAGAGAACTTAAGAAAATCCGAAAGCTTAAGAAATCTACTCTGGAAAATGAGTGAATAATGAAATTCACGTGCAAAAATGTGATTGATGAAAATATAAATAACGTAATTGAGGTTACAAGGTTAATGAGTTGCCTTGTGAAGTATATAAGCCTAAAGAATGAGGCACCCATACATGAGTAAATTGATGAAATACTGATAGAGTCTAAGGTATAAATGGAACATGAGCAGCATTTTAGTATGATCCTTTAAACTCTTAAAGATTGTGAAATTGTGCTAAAATTGACAAATAAGAGGTTTAGCTAGACAGTATCTCCTTCTGAGATAGAGAATCTCGAAATGACAAGATGATAGTGAATCTGTCCATGATAGAGAGAATGATTAAGATACGAGATTAATAAGTCTAGCTTGATACTACTGTCAATATATAAAAGAGTTATGGGACTAGCTGCTCTATTAATGAGAAATAATTAAAGAAACTTAAGTCGGTAAATGGATAAGTGTAAAGAGAAGATGGTATGCAAAAGGTAAAGAGATCATACTGTAGAATGCCCTACCACTTGAGAAAACCGACTGAAATGATGAGAGTGAAAATACGGAAATGAAATAAGAAGATAAATTGCATGATGAGTAGGAAACATAAAGTAGTTCCCGAAATTGAGATTGAAAAGTAATCTCGTGATGGTTATCACATGACAATGAAAATATGTAAAAACAAGCCAGATTTGATAAGTGAGAATAATGGTACTCAAAGGAGAAAGATAATTGATATATTTACTGCCAGTATATAAATGAAAAATGATTATACATATAACCATCGTAACATGATAGAAACGGTGTGAATGTGTATGTACAGTTCCAGCGAGCATTACAGGTGATGGGAATCTCTAAGATGCCATATACTTAATGAGAAATAGCAAAAGGCTTGAGATCCCAAGTGTATTGATAGCACCGCTCCATACTGATATATATACATATGAGCGTGAGATGTAAACGCTCCATGATATTGAGAGAGCGTGTGCATGAGATGTGAAAGCTACTGGGACACTTACATATAATTGATTGACATGAGTACATAATAGTACCAAACTATGTCAACATGGCACTAAGTGAGAAAAATGGATGATGAACAGCATGGATCAGCTGTGATATGAAAAATACTGTGTGTGGACTCTTATATGAAAAGAGTGGAAATGAATAACTCTCGATTTGAGAAATGAACTTACGGGAGTATAGACATATATGATGAAAGACATGTAGTGGTTTAAAGTAATCTTGAATGCTGAAAGTGTACTGGCAGTATTACTTGGAGGATGACCTAGAGGTCAGAAGTCGTAAGTATACGGCATATACCACCTTTGGACTTAAGCTAAATTCGAAGGACCAAATTTCTTAAGGTGGAGAGAATGTGATAACCGTAAATTTTTCATTTATTGGAAATAAATATTTGAGAAAATAAATATTGGAGAAAATAAATATTGGAGAAAATAAATATGAAAAATAAATAAATAAATAAATAAATTATGAGAACGGGATATTGGTAAAAATCTCGAGAATTGAGGAAGTGATAAATCAAGAAATACGAGTGAAGGAAAATAAAATTGGAATTTTGAAAAATAATGGAAAGAGGAGATTTAATTTAGATAAATGGAAATCCAAATTAAATAAGAAAAAGAGAAATATATTTATATAATTATAAATTATATAAATGTAATTTTATACAAATACATATGTATTAAATATAACAGAATATGTATATATAAGCATATACATATTTGAAAAGAAATGTAAAATTTTACATTTGAATCGTACATATATATATATATATATATATATATATATATATTGTAAATAGAATATATATCATATTATTACTATTATTGGTATTATTACATTTATATAAAAATATATAAATGTAATTTAAGTTAAAAAGTATGTAGATATATATTAAATATATATGTTGATATATAATATATATATCTATAAAATATTCTATAGTATGTAGTATATAATATAATATTAATATTATATTTATAAAGTAAATTATAAATATAATATATAAAAAAATTAAATAAAAATACAATTAAAAAGAAAAAAAGAGGGAAACAGAATCGGGGAGACTCCCGATTCTGTCTACCCTGATAGAGGCCGATCGCCGTCGGCCGACCCAGAGACGAGGAGGGAGAGAGGAAGACAGCACCGGCGGAGAGAGGAGAGGACGCTGGTGACCGAAAGAAGAAAGAAACGGCGAAAACGGAAGCGGAAACAGGGGCAAAAGCCGGCGGAACCGGAAGAGAAAATGAAAACCAGATCTGGCGGTGACGGCCAAACCAGCCGCCGCCACCACAGCCGAAGCACAGCCGGAAGAAAAGGAAAGGGATGGAGGCCATCGGTGAGGCCAACGACGGCGGAGGAGGGCCGACGGAGGAGGAGAAGTGACCGAAGGTAAACCGAGTAAATCCGCCGCCGTGCCGCCGATCCAGGCCAAGCTGAGACCACCGGCAGCTTCGCCTCTACGCCGGCCAGCTGCTGAGCCCCCGAACCGTCGGAGAACCAGCCACCGGAGGAGAACCGGCGGTGAGAAGGGTGGAGCCGGTCTGACTGGTCTGAACCGACCAGGAAAGAAAAGGAAAAGAAAAGAGAAAGAAAAGAAAAAGAAAAGAAAAAAAGGGAAAAAGGAAGAAAAAGGAGAGAGGAAAAGGGAATTTCCGGACTTCGAAAATTTCGGGAATTTCGGGAAATTTCGGAAACTCGAAAATTACGGGAATCGGTAAGAAATCCCGAAAAATAGTAAATTATTTAAATAATTTATTTATTTAAATAATTATGGAAAAATTCTAAAATGTAGAATTTAATTTTCAGAAAATTCCCTCGATGACCGAGCCGATAGAATCGGGCGAGGTGAACACGGGCGCGACCTACGAGAGGCAGTTGCCGACCCGAGACAGGTAAGGGAGACATGTGCAGCGTGTAAGGATATCGGCACACATGTTTTAAATTATGCATTTAAATTATATAAATGCAATTAATAGTGATTGGTTGAAAATTGTGGTGATTTATCGGTTTGGAATTGTGGTGATTTACCGGTTGAGATTTAAACTGTATTTTGTGCAGAAGGCTAGCCAATCGGCAGCCGTTATACTGTCGAAAATTATTGAAAAAATTACCGAAAATCATAGTAAATGATTTTTCATCACGAGAAACGATTTTCAACACGAAAATCGAGAAATCGATTAGTTTTCATAAAATATGAATATATTGATAATTAAGTTTAAAATATTCATGTTTTGAAAATGGTGAAAAAGGAAATCACCTAAATTTATCCCGATAGGTGATATTTCACGTGAAACGAGGTGAAAAATGAAAAGGACCAAAGTGAATACTTTAACAACATTTCTCCAAATATTCACTTGATTTTATAAATAACCTTTATGGGTTCAATCGTGAAAATAAGTATTTATAGAAAATTTCCATAAAGGTAAATAAAAGGTGAAAAACAGTGTTTTGAGATTAAAAAGTCTCTGCATGTGTTTACAGAGAAAATATGGGACAAGAGTGTTGATTTGGAAAATAAATATTTTAATTTTTCATAAATCATAAAAATGATTGATTTGAATCCCGATAACTTTGAAAATCATGTTTTCGAGTGAAAGCACGGAAAAGCGTGCGTGTATGTTTTACGGTGAAAAAGGACAGTTATGACCTTTTATATTTTACAGTGATTATTTTATAAACTGTTTTCACCGTATGGAAAATATGATTTATGATGTTCTATAATGTTTAAAATATTTTCGGGAATGATGACCCCAATATGAATATTTATAAATGTTATTCATAAGATGAAAATATTTTCCTTATGAATATGTGTGGATTGATTAAACTTATATTTATGAAAGTGATTTCATAAATGGGGTCTATATCACGTGTTTACTGTTTTGAGACTGTTAGACCCCATATCATGCTCACGTGTCACGTGTTAGTGCTGATAGATACTGATCCTATTATCAGCGTCCCAGTGAACACCTGATCAGTGCACACTGAAGACCCCATAGACTATGGCCATAGATCTCATGTGTTTCCCCTATTTGGGATGATTTTATAGCATGATATATTTAGGGTGTTGCCTAGTCTCCATGATATTGTACTGATGATTGTACTTTTCACTGAACTTTTGCTGGCACTAAATTATTTATAGCTACTGAGCTTTTGATATATTAAGTGTTAAACTAAATATTTTACGGTGTTTTACAAGTGTGGAAAAGAGTATTTGTGAAAGGAACATGAATTCCTTATTTATTTACTTAAGTGTTTATCACGTGAATATTTAATGTTTTACTGGGATTTGAATATTAAAAGAAAAACGAGTACTCTCTACAGTTGCTTCTAGGTTCCGGGACAAGCCAGGTATTCTAAAATACCTGCCTTACTCCATCCGGATCCCTAGCCGACTGTAGTATCCTTTCTACATATGAGCCTAGAGCCTTTAGGAAGATTTAAAGAAAGTGAAAAAATTATTTTCAGCATATAGGTAGCTGAATATCAAGTGTTACATATAACTCTCTTACTGAGCCGTGGTTTGCTCACCCCTTAATATTAACATTTCAGATTTTTGAGGACTAAGAGATCTAACATCTGAGGATTACGAGCTGCGCATTTGGAGACACTGTGACAGCTTGATTTATAATATGAGGTATGATTATTTATTTTCTGTATTTAGACTTACTTTCAGTACTTCTTTCTTGAGAATTAAGATAGGGGATGTAATTCATATTATAATTTTATACGAAATTGTTTAATAGTAAATGAAAAAGTGAAGTATCACAGACAGCTCAACCGGATAAGTTGTGTAGAGAAACGTGAAAAATGTGGTCACGGGATGTGACATTTTCCTTCCTAAGTAAGGGGCAATCTAACTTAGTATGACCCGATTCATTGCACTCATAACACACTAAGTGGTCCTTTTCTTTTCTACTTGATTCTCCTCTTTGATGTCTCCTATTATTTTCTTTCATTCTCATGAACCTATTAAATCTTTTGGCAAACATTGCCATTTCCTTTTCTTCCTCATTTCCACTCTCATCATTATCATCTTCAATGACCTCATGAGTGGAAGACTTAAGTGCTACCCCTACTTTCTTTGAAGGCTCTTCATTTCTTTTTAATTTCATTTCATATGTAAGTAGGGAGCCCATAAGTTCATCTAGAGACAAGGTGTTAGGATCCTTAGACTCTCCTATTGCAATCACCTTTGCCTCCCAAGATTTCGGCAAGCTATTCAAAATTTTCTTAACCATTTCTAGATTGGAATAGCTCTTGCCTAATGCCTTAAGTCCATTTATTATGTTATTAAACCTAGTGTACATTTCACTCATGGACTCATTTTCTTTCATCCTAAAAAGATCATAATCATGTGTGAGCGTACCTACTTTGGTTTCTTTCACTTGATTGGTCCCTTCATGTGTGATGGCCAATTTGTCCCATATTTGCTTAGCATTTTCACATAGAGACACTCTATTATACTCATTAGGACCTAATGCACAAAAGAGGGTGTGCATAGCCTTGGCATTCAATTGTGCCACTCTCATGTCATTTGTTTCCCACTCATCCTCATTCTTAGGGACATCTTTTCCTTCTACTTTCTTCATAGGAGTTCTAGGACCATTCACTATAATTCTCCACACTTCATAATCATTTGATTGGACAAACAGTATCATTCTTGTTTTTCAATAAAAGTAATTCTCTCCATTAAAGAGTGGAGGTCTAACTAATGATTGTCCCTCTTCTCCTAGGGGTGTGCCTGCAATCAAGTGAGCCATTTATGATAGTTTTGCTCGATAGAGATTAGTCTAAATCAATCTCGAGCCCAAGCCCTGATACCAATTGTTGGCTCTATAGGCTATACTGAGAGGGGGTAAATCGATTTTTAACTAACCTTAAACTCGTTTTGCAATTCTTCTAAATTCTCTAGCCTATATAAATATTTTCTAAGTTCTCTAGGCTATTCAATCATGCAATCCAAATTCAATACAATAAGCACAAATATAATTGCAAGTAAATAAAGAGAGTAGGGAAAGAGAAATGTACGCAAGCGATTTATAGAGTTTCGGCAACTTGCCTATGTCCTCTACCTTGAGACGCTCCCAAGGATTTTCCCCAAATTCACTATTCTTGAATTTGTGTTACACTCCCTCTTTTTGCAGGCTTAAGAGAAACCTCCCTCTTTTTATAGGCTCAAGAGAAACCTCCCCTTTTACAAGAAATGAGTTGGTTTACAATTTGTATAATCAAAGAAAGACCTCTAGATAGGCAAGTGATTACAGAGATTAAGCACAAAGAAAAGCTTATACAATATTTGTGCTAAGCAATACAAGAGATATGTGAATGATGGAAGATGAAGACTTTGTAGCTCTTAATTTGTTGTTGAGGCTTGAGGATTTCAGGAAAATGAGTATTGAAGTTGCTAAGTGGCTCCTCCTCGTTGCTTCAGCTTCTAAGCCTCTATTTATAGTCCCTTGGATGGTTTGTGGATGTTGGTTGGATCCAAAATCGAATATGACCGTTGTATCTCACAAAACTAGCTGTTACAGGCTATTTTCGGGCAAAAGGATCGATCCCTTCCCATAGGGGATCGATCCCTTCATTCCAGATTTGATTATTCTGGGTTGAGGGATCTTTTTTGCCGTTGGAAGCTATTCTGCCATGAGGGGATCGATCCCTTCCCTTAGGGGATCGATCCCATGCTTCCAAAAAGCCTATTTCCTGCACGTTTGGGTTAGAAATGATGTGGTCTTTGATCCTAATCCAACCCAAAACATATTGGCATTTTTGTGGGAGTTTTTTTGACTTTCTCTGATGAAAACATGGTCCAAAAATTCATTAAGTAATTTTCTAAATTATTCAAAGCATTTTATAAAGTATTAAGACCAATAAGAATGTATCAATAAATCATGGTCTTAATGTTTGATATGATCACTTAAAATGTATTGACAAAATCATGTGTGATAAGGCATATTTACAATATGAATTAAAAACATTAAAGCTTACTTAAGTTTTTGTCATTTCAAAATATATGGGGCAATTTAAAGCTAACATGCTTGTTTTGCATATGATTAACTGAAAATGTGTGCTTAATGTGATTATTTGACTGAAAAGTGAGAAACCTCACCATGGGCTCATTAACAAAAGCTAACTACATGTTTTGATTGAGCTTAATTAATTAATATCGCGTGTGTCATCATTTGCAAGTGTATTTGTATAAATCTATCCATGTCATTTATAAGTACATCATACATAAGTCTGCCCACAGCATTTGCATCATACATAAACCCATCCACATAATTTGTATAAATCTGTCTACATCATGGTCCATATACATGTGTCCTCATCTGTGAACATGTTCGATCTTACTTTACATTATCAGGCTTCATCAATTCATTAAAAATTCATCTATCTTTTACAAGTCTAATATACATGGCTAGAATATACATTTATGTACTACTCTTACTTTACCCTTGAATTTACTTTCACTATGCCCTGCTATTGGACTTTAAAATACTATTCCTTTTTTATATGGCAAAAAGGGGGGAGAAGTTGTTAGGAATGCAAAACATTTAGTAAGGGAGATTAAAGAGAATTTATAAAGTGAATCATAAACAACCTCATGCAAAATCTTAAGTACGCTAGTACGAAGGAGGAGATAATGATGTTACAAAATTTTAAAAGATCCATCTTATCTTGAGGGGGAGTAATACAAAATTAATTCACCTTAAGTTTTGTCATATCAAAAAAGGGGAGATTGTTGACTTTAAAATACATTAGGATTTTGATATGACTTGACAAAGAACTTAAGAGGAATTTAATTTTAATAAGCATGATAGAGTTAAATGTTCAAATCTTATATACTCTTAATATGTGAGAAAGTCATATATGCATGATCTTAGAGCTAGAATTTACATTTGTGTATTTGAACTCGTATTAATCATGCTTTCTATGCCAATAATGTGATTTATTCATAGCAATATCAATATGGTTTGAATGTGAATCAATATAGCATGTTTTGAATATTGGTGGGACTAACAGTTTATCGATATCCTATCATGACCGTGAAAAAAAGCTTCATAGTCTAATTTGGTACCAATATAGTTAAGGTAAGTACTAACATAGTTGTTTCTTTCTATGAAGGACTTCTCTTAAAGGTATCAATGCTAGCTCCAACAACCAAATTTTGGTGTTTGCCAACGGGAAAAACATTGGGAAATCAACCTCAACAACCAAAGACTTGAAAATCAATATAAAGAAGAAGCTAAGAATTGGACAAGGGGAGAACCAAAATTCCATATAAAGAGTTATACTTATTTCCAAAGCTCCAAAAGAGAAAAGAGAATAGAAAAGAAAAAGATTTAATCTATACATCCATTGTCTCAAGAGGTTTTCTTCAAAGAGCTAAAAAAGAGTTATTCAATCTTTGTAGAGGCATTAGGAAACCATCTTGTTAACCCACTCATATATTTGTAAAAGGGAGAGTTTCCTAGAGTGCCAAATATGTAAGTGAGGTTTAGGTAGACTAAAGTTTGCTTCTTGAACCAGAAAAAGAAGTTGGTATAAGCCAGCCAAAAAAAAATAAAACTTGTAGAGGATACTTCTCTTAGCCTGAAAAAGGGAAGGTGTAGGTTTACTCCTTGAGCTTGTGAAAAGGGAGTGGTTAAGGTTATCTTTGAGCCTTTGGGGAAAAGAAAGGTTGTCTCCTTGAGTATGCAAAAATGAAAAATTTTAATCTATTTTCTAGTAATGAATTTGGTGAAAATCCTTAAGAGGGACTCAAGTAAAAGACATAGGCTGGAGCTGAATCTCTATAAATCAATTGTGTATAACTTTTCTTCTCTGCACTCTTACTTTACTTGCTGATCAATGTTTCATCTATTGCTTGTTTGTATATTGCATAGATAGTGAAAGCATAACTTAAGTTAAAAAAAAAAAAGTTAGAACCGATTCACCTCTCTCCCGTCTCAGTTGTTTGTGAGCCATCATATAGTGATGACATGTGTATATAAAATAATTTAATGAAAACTAAAATAAAATTATTTTCTTCCTTTATATAGAATAATATAATATTTTTTATAAATTTGATTGAAATTCAAAAATTTATTTATCTTAAAATTTAAACTTTTATAATGACAAAAAAAACTGTTTTTGTTGTTTCCGGAGGGAGGGGCATTTTTTTTAGGAGTCTTTGTAAAAAAACATTATCACCTTATTTAATCGAATCAAATAATACAAGCCACGCGACCTTTTTCCACCAATCCTTGGTTGTTAAAAAGAGCATTACTTTGTAGTCCGTACGCCCGGTCCTAAGTCTCCCCTACCACCTCACAATTTACAAACAGTGACTGACATGAAGAAGATAAGGTGGGGCCCACCCAGCAGCCAGCTATTACACCCGCTGCAGTCAATGATAGCGAAGTAGGAGCCTTTTGCTTATTTATTTATTTATTTATTTATTTTTATGTAAGATCAGACACAGGCATGTTTCTGCTCAAAAGAGCAGCTGCAGGGCAGCGAACCTTGTGCATAAAACCAAAGTACTCTCTGCTCAAGAAAAAGGAAACCTAGACTGATGACATGAAGGTCCATATTTTCGCTCCCTAGTATACCTGAGGCATGAAGGTTCAAATCATCATACTCATGCTCTTTGGCTAAATGGTGAAAAACATTTGCGATTACAAACAAAATTTCAAAACATGCCACACTTGACTCTTCTCCAATAACAATGACCATTTCTGCCATCATTATCAGCCCATCAAAAAAAGAAAAAGCAAGTAAAGGCTACACCTAAACAAATTAAATTGGGAAAAAAATCCCCCATAATGGGCACTGACAGTGGATGGATACAACAACTAAAAGAAACAGGTGAATGAGAACAACAGTTTTACACAGGGAAGCTAAGCTAAATAGCTCAGCTGCCATCCCCCCTGTTCTAAAATATCTTGAAGAGTAGGCCACCGTGAGTGGCAAAGAAGGGAGCAAACACAAGTGACTCAACTGCCATAAGCTTGATAAGGATGTTAAGTGAAGGGCCGGAGGTGTCCTTGAGAGGATCTCCGACAGTGTCACCAATGACAGCTGCCTTGTGAGAATCAGATCCTTTTGGTCCGAGGGTCCTTGCATGCTCTGACGCACCAGCCTGACAATCAAAACAAATAAATCACTCAATGATACAAAGGGGCACAATCAAAGTACAGAAGCCAGTGAAGAAGGTTGAAAAAATTATCTAGAATTTCTCGCTCGAGTATTTACCTCAATGTATTTCTTCGCATTGTCCCATGCCCCTCCAGTGTTAGAAGCAGAAATTGCAATCTGTCAAAGAACAAAGTCCATCAAAGCTTTCAAGAGTGGTTTGCAAATAAATCTTCAGTTTGCATAATTACTATTCACAAATAAACCAAAAAAAAATTTCCAAAAACAAATCTCCTGTCCCAACTTTACCTGAACACCAGAAACAAGAGCACCAGCAAGGACACCAGCAAGAGTCTCAACACCAAAGAACGTTCCAACAATGAGGGGAGTAAGCATAACAAGAGCACCAGGAGGGATCATCTCCTTGATAGAGGCATCAGTTGATATTTTGACACAGGTAGCATAATCAGGCTTGGCATGACCCTCCATAAGACCAGGAATGGTGTTGAACTGTCTGCGAACCTCCTCAACCATCTTTAAAGCTGCACTTCCCACACTCTTCATGGTCATTGCAGAGAACCAGTAGGGAAGCATAGCACCAACTATTAAACCAATGAAAACCTTTGGGGTCAAGACATCAACAGTTAAGATAGCTGCACGGCTCACAAAGGCACCAAATAGAGCCAATGACACCAATGCTGCTGACCCAATGGCAAATCCCTGTAAACATACAAAGCTCAGTACGTCAAATATGCATGACTTGAGCCAGAAAAGAATAGAAGTTTGACAAGGTAAAGAGACATGAATTTAACTTGGAGATAAAAAGTAAAGGGCATGCATAGAGAATCACAAAGCAGTATGAGTGGGAGATGACCAGAAAGTGGGTTCGGGTGATTATAGAATAGAATTCAAAGATGATGAAGTCTATTTGGGGTTCAAGAACTCATTAAAGCAATCAAATTGTTAACAAACATGTTTGCTAGAGCTGAAAACACAGTAGTTATGGCTTCAACTATGCATCATTTATGCTATACTATGATTTAAGTAACTACTGTTTGAAGCTAAAACCACGCTCATAAGAACAGTCTCTACGAAAAGAATTGAATGCAGTACCTTTCCAATGGCAGCAGTGGTGTTTCCAGCAGCATCTAGAGCATCAGTTCTCTCACGAATGCGATGGCTCATACCAGCCATCTCAGCAATTCCTCCAGCATTGTCACTTATAGGACCATAGGCATCAATGGCCAACCCAGTTGCAATGGTGCTCAGCATTCCAAGGGCAGCAACTGCAATTCCATACATGGCAGCAAAGCTAAAACTAACAAAAATGCTGATTGCAATAGCAAATATTGGGATGATCACAGATTTGTATCCCAAAGCAAGACCAAATATAACATTGGTCGCTGCTCCTGTCCTGCAGGAATCAGCAACATCCTGCACAGGGCTGCAAATAGAGGAAATGATTGATCAAGATACAAAATTTGAAGTAGCAATGCTATAGATAATACATTAAAAACTGTTTGCAATACCACCTGTAAGCATTGCTAGTGTAGTACTCAGTAACAAAACCAATAATAAGTCCAGCCCAGAGACCAACACCGACGCACAAAAATAGTTGCCTGCAAATCAAAATCTTTTTAGCAGTTACACGTATCCTCAGCATAGGAAAGCAACAATATGAAAAATAGGATGCTAAGCAATACATGCTGCGAACCAGCTTCTGCTTTAAGTATTTATCCAGATTATAACAACATTCATGCTAGTAGGATACAACCATATCAAATCAATTTTCTCAAGCTATACTTATCTTCAGAAACTAATCAGCCCAAGCTCAATTTATTGGTAAGTTCTAACTCACTAAAGATAATAGAGAATCAGAATTCAGGGAGTAAAAGGTCTTAAGCTTTCTCAATCTCACAAATTTGGCACATAGCTGTGTTATAGTATGTATCTAGCTGGAAATTCGAAGAACTGCTACTTTTATGACATGCTTGCTACACACACACAAAGAGACATAGACATATACATATACATGCATATGCACAATATACATATATACAAATATACATGTATATACACAAATACATAGAATTATACATATATATACACGTATACATATACATGTATGTGTGTGTGTACAAGAACCATGTGATCTTACCAGTTCTTAACAGCTTTCTGAGCCCCAAAGTTGTAAATAGTGAAGGAAGATGGCACACCAATCCAAGTAACAATTGCAATTCCCACAGTCATAAGAACAGTAGAGATAATAAGCTGCTTCTTCAAAGCTGGTTCAATTTCCTTGACAGCCTTGATTTCAAAGAAATCAGTAGCGAATAGGGTAGTGATCAAACAAACAAGAATTCCAACAGAACTAATGAGCAGAGGATACAACATGGCAGTAAACTCGTGGTTTATTCCAAAGGAGGATATGGAAGCTACAACAAGAGCAGCACACGAAGATTCAGCATATGAGCCAAACAGATCAGAACCCATACCAGCAATGTCCCCAACATTATCACCAACATTATCGGCAATGACCTGATTGATAAAAATAAATTTAAATCATTTAGGGGTTCTACATGAGAAAATAATTACTTCTCTAAAGATGATTGGCAATCCTATAATTAAAATGGAATAACTATATCCCAAAAGAATAATTAGACTTACAGCTGGGTTTCTTGGGTCATCTTCTGGAATGTTCCGTTCAACCTTTCCTACAAGATCAGCACCAACATCAGCAGCCTTCGTATAGATACCACCACCAACTCTTCCAAAGAGTGCCATAGAGGATCCGCCAAGACCATAACCAGTAATAGCCTCAAAAAGGCCTTCCCAGTCATCACGGTAATACAGCTTAAATAGATTGATGGCAATGTAAAGCACCAACAAACCATTTGCGGCAAGGAGAAAACCCATTACTGCACCAGATCTAAATGCAATAATAAAAGCCTTTCCAACACCTTTTCTTGCTTCTAAGGTTGTTCTTGCATTGGCATAGGTAGCAATTTTCATCCCAAGGAAACCAGAAAGAACTGAGGTTATAGCACCGAGCAAGAAGGATACAGTACTGAAGATAGCTGTGGCAAGAGCTGGCTTGCACATCTTCTCCTTATCATAGGTGCAAGACTGGCTCTTAGTGCTGAAGCCCTCAACAGAGCCCAGGAAGAGGAAAATCAGAATAGCAAAGGCAATCATGAAGATGCCAACATACTGATATTCAGTAAAAAGAAAGGATGTTGCACCTGTTACAGCCATACATCAATAGATTAATTGACATAGATAATCATAGATCATAAACAAGTGAATATCAAAGTTTATCACATCAATTAAAGTGTTATTGACTACACATTCAAAAAAGGAGCATAACATGCACAATCATAAGGAAAGATAAATACATCTCAAGTTCATTAACATCAGCAATACACAGGATATAGTTTAGGAGAAAATATGATATTGAAGCATATGTAAAAAGAGAATAAACGAAGGGGAATAATAAACTAAATCTCACAATCAGTCCAAATAGAGAAAAAAAAAAGCACACCACAAACTAAAAACTAACTTTTGAATGAAGCTAACTAAAAAACGTGGCCTAGAGTCACAAGACTTAATGTTTTAGTCTTTAGTACTAGAAAAGTTAATCAATGCACCTCTCAAATAGTTGAAGAAATTGAAATTATTTAACATACAGAAATGGAATAAAAGCATCATCATATATATATATATATATATATATATATATATATATATATATACATACTTCAAATGTGTCAGGTTAAGCATTTCTCAAAATTTTCATACTTTTATTATTAAATATAATAGATAGAATATTATTAAAGCAACATATCATAATTATTATTAATTAATATATTTCTCCTAAATTATTAATATTATTTTTTTCATTGTTATTATCATTATTGAATTATAGTACTGTAATTGCAATACAAGACAATATAATATAATGTAAAATTTTATTGTTATTTTTAGACATATTAATTGCTTAATATAGTACTAGTATTTTATTATAGTTAATAGACAAGATATTATATGATATGGAATAATAATAATAATAATAATTTTATTGTTAATTTTTTTTCTATTTATAATATTCTTCAATTACTAATGCTGAAGTAGTACTTTTATAAAACATATTAATGTAATCGCAATAAAAGACAATATCATTTAATCTAAAATTTTATTGTTATTTTTTGACATATTAGTTGCAGAATATAGTAAAAATTTTATTTATTTTATTTTATTTTATTTAATAAGATATACTTAATTATATGTTACAGAATAAAAATATAAAATAATAACAATTTTTTATTTCGATTATATTATTATTCAATACTAAAACTAAAATAGTCAGAAAGTTTGAACTACAATACTGACATATAAAATTTAACCCTTCCCAATAATAATGATAAAGCAAGAGCTGCATAATAAATTCGTAAGACAGAACTACAATTTCCAAAATTAAAATAAAGCCCTAAGCAAAAAAGTATAAAATATCTTCAATAAATTATTCTTTTTTTTATCTACAGAAGCTGGAGCAAGGAATAAGTTTCAATTATAAAAAAAAAAAAAGGCGCCCACAATATTCTATGCCGATATTATATTCCCAACTATTATTCTAAGAAAATGGGAAGATTTGAAAATTGGGCCACATGCAGCACACGTGCAAGGGAGACTAATGATAACAACATCCACGAAGCCGAACGATGCTTACTTAGATAAGACAATTTATCATATTCGTAACTGCCAGAAATTATAGCAGCACCACCAAAGACAAAGTCTGGCCCGGTTATAACCCATACGAATCAGCAAACGAAGGCTAAGTCTGATCTTATATCAAATTTAAAAAAATTTAACTAAAACTGTATTGAAAGTAAATGATAGAGAGCAGATCTAAATTAGAAGACCCCAGAACTCATTCGTATCATCAAATTCAAACGCAGACAAAAACCCTAAAATGTCCCCTAAAAGATATTCATGAGGAAAATAAAAAATAAATAAATATTGGATTAAATTAGTTGAAAAAAAAATTCATTTACCATTAAATCAAATTTCAAAAGCAAGAGTTTTCGATTGGCGAAAATAAAATTCTTTTTCTTACACGGAGACTCGTTAGTTTTTCTTGTTCATTTTTTAAGAACTCATTGTTTGAGACATAATAAGACTTAAATTCTATAACTAAATTGTAACAAAGCGAAAACCTACAGATTAAAATTTTTAAATTCAACAGCTTGGTAACCTACTTGCAATGTTCAATGATGGAAAGGAACTTTCAACAGAATTAAAGATATAAAATTTAAACAGAAGAAATGAAGTTGAGCATTATTATAACTAAATTTGATTTCCATTTTAACTAAATTTTTTACTATTACATTTCAAAAACCTTATTGTTAATGATACTACCTGAATGTTACCTCATAATTCCTATTATCAAGTCCGTGAAATCATTACTAGAAATATAATACGAAACAAAAAAATTAAAAATAAAAATAAAAAACTAAGATCTGACATCAAAATCCGAAGATGTCACCTTCAGAGATGGCGCTTTGAATATCAGCACACTTGGTGACAACGCTATGGTCATTGATTCCTTCCTCCTCCTCAATCAAGTAATCACCGTAACCGTTCTTGTTACTATTTGCCGACGCATGCCGCTCGGAGGTGAGCTTCACGCGCGACACAAATACCCACTGCACCAACGAGAAAGCTATTCCAATAACGGCGCACACTGGCACCACGATCTCCGTCGCCAATTCCGACAACACTGCCGCCCCCATCTCCGCCAAGCGCCGACAGCTACAGTCCTCCGGGCCACCGGAGAAGAGTAAAATTTGAGATAATTTAAAAAGCAGAGAAGTGCTTTGGAGGGAGGATTGGAGCCTTTCTTTTTTTTTTTTGGTTTACGAGCGGAGCCTTTTTTGGCTAGGGTTCGCGTGAATTTATAATAAATGGAATATTGTTATGTTAGAAGATATGAATTCCCTGCAAACGAATCTATTATAAAATCTAAAGCTTTGATTCAGAACCCCGAGATTTATTAATTTTTTTATTTTCGGATGATAAAATGTAGGTGATGGGGGAGGATGGGAGGGAGTCTGGGCTGGAGATATAAAAGAGAAGGGAATCGCCTGATAACTTTAGCGCGTACTTTCTACGCATCCATTTTAAAGTTACTTTATTTTCAATGTTGACAGTAATTTTCGGGGATGATTCGATGCGCCACGTAGTTTGTGGATAACAATGCAACTTTTTATGGTAGCATTATTAAAAAAACATATGAAAGTACAGTTTCGAAGATAGGTTGATGTGTATGTGCGTCAAATGAAAAAAAAAATGTATCTTAGAATTCAACGGGTGACAGATGCCAATAATTAAAATTTGATTTAATAATTATTGTCTTTTAAGATTACTGTCCAAAATTCGATATTTTATTCTTTAATTGTATTTTTATGAAAAAAAAATAATGACAGGTTACAAATAAATAATAAATAAATAAAAATAAAATAATTGTCTTGGTTGGGAGATACAAAGAGAGTAATTGTTTTTTTAGTAATACATTTTCATTAAAAGTTATAATCACAGTCAACATATTATATTTCATGAACAAGTAATTATAAAAATTATATTACTCAAACTAGATAAATTAGTAAATGACTATAACAAACTAAACAAAGATGGCAATAGTAAATGTTCTTCACACATGATTAAGAGCGTTCTTGGAGACATATTACAAGAAAAGAATTTCATTTAATCGAAATATTTAAGATTTTAAAATATTTTTTTGAAAAAAATTAATAGAGTTCAAATTATAATAGAAATTATTAAGATACTCCGAATTTTCTTTTTCTCTATGCAAGTGACCACTGCAAACTTTAAAAAAATTATTATTTTATTTAAATATAATATATGTTCTATTATTTCAAATTTTAATCTGAATTTTCTTTTTCTTTATTACAAGTGACCACTGCAAACTTAAAAAATTATTATTTTATTTAAATATAATATATTATATTCTTATTAATATCTATACATTATTACAAATATAATGATATTCAATATTAATTTTGCATTTTTTGTATTTTACTGTTTCTTGTGTTTAATATCATTATTTTTCTTTTATAATTACTTTTTTATTCGATTAAATTTTAATAGCAGAATTTCTTCTTAAAAAATATTTATTCAAACTGTATTATAAATGTTATGCATTTTGAAATACTTTTTTTTTAAACTTTCAAGTTTCTAAAATTTTTCATCCAAATGGATCTAAAAAATTCAAAAAGATGTTTGCCATATTCAATGTACTAATATGAGCTATATATTATATTATTATTTAATACACTATGAATAAATTTTTTTTTGATTCCACGAGTAAACTTAAGATGGTGACACATACTCATTTTATTTATTTTTAAATTTTTTTATTTTTTTAAAAAATATATCATGATGTTAAATTTGCTTGTAGTATAAAAAAACTTCACTAATAATATATTGCCTATAGTCCTATATTATTTAGTATATTTTTAATTATGTGTTGCTCAATATTATATCTATACAGTTTAGGATAATTATGTCATACACCTCCAATGTAAGTTTTTTTTACTTCACAAATAATGTTAAGATCATAACACATCTTTTATAAAAATATTTAAAAAATAAAAAATAAATAAAATAGGACAAATGTCAGAATCTTATCTTCTCTTGTAGCGTAAAAAAAACTCCACTAGTAGTGGTTGAAATAATTATCCTAAAGTTTAATGATTGAATATTTTTATTTTTAAAAATTGTGTATATGTTATCATTTAATGATATATTAATAAACAAATTTTCATGTAACAAAATGAAGATTTTTACTAGTATAAATATTTTAAAGTTCACTATTTTCAAGTTAAAAAAATTTCATGACAATTCAAATTAATGAAAACTTGATTCTTGAGAATTTGGTTTTTTCTATAATTAATGATTTTAGATATAAGTTTCATAAATGGATGACTATAAATTAATTAAAAATTGAATTATTATTTAAAAATATATTTAAAATTATTTCTTTATTAAATTAAAATTTTAATACACTAATTTTCTTAAATTATATTTTAATCAAATAACACCGACTCTAATTAACGTTTCATTAAATACAAGTATTAAAAATAGTTTCAATTTTTGGGACAAATTAACTATATTAATTCTTTTTACTACCTTTTAACAATAGATAATATTCAAATAAACTGTTGAACTTGACTCAAAAATAAAAATAATTCATGGATCTTTTATTATATAAATTAAGATAATGAAATTTTATTTATTATATATACTTGATGTCGTAAAAATGAAAGCAAATTATTTATATTAGAATTTTTCATAGAAATAGAAAAAGAAAAAGATAAAAAAAATAAAAAGGGGACGGGGGGAGGGAATTTGGAGTAAATGCTGGGGTCGTTGATAGGCTGCGAAAGGTAACCATCGTCACGTTGAATGCACGTAAGAACAGTATAGAATAGCTCAGCAATATGGTGTTTTATACGGTGGTAGACGAGATATTTTTGGAACGGTTTGGAGCCCCGAGGGCTCGTGACGTCATGTGTGTTGAACGGCGTGCAAACCTCCTATCCCATGTATCGGATACCATTTTTTATTTTTTATTTTATTTAGTATTATAAAATTCTTCCACATCCACTCAATCTCTATCTTCTTCCCCTCCAGTGATTTAGAGGATTATTTATCATCCATCATCTGCTTTTAGCATTTTTGTGGCCTCTTTTTTTTCTCTCCATCTTTGGACCTTAGCGGAAAGAAAAAAAACCTTTGTATCCACAGATTCTAGTTTATTCCTTTCTAATATACTCTTAAATATCTCCATTGATCAAGATATTAATTATTTTGACATATATACCCATAGTTTTAAATTTTAATACGTAAGTATAAAATTCTATTATCTACTTTTTTTTCCATCAAAAGTTTCTAACTTAGGGAAAAGAATAATTCAAATGTTAAAAACTCAAATCTCAAATCTGTAAAATTCTCACGCTTTATATGTTGTATTTATTAATTTATCTATATTATAAAAAATTTTAGGATAAATTTTATTAGGTTCTTCAATGTTTTATCATAATTTAACTCTAATTCATTAGTTTTTAAAATAAGCATTTTGATGCAAAACCATAAATGATTTTAATATATATATTAACCAATTATTAAACCTAAATTAATAATATCACATTCGCAATCATCAACAATGAATTTTATTACTATTTATTATTTTTAAGTAATTTTAAAAAATTATTTTATGTAAGATTTTTATTTGTTAATATAAGAAAGAGTATTATAGATATTTCATGAGTAATAAATTTCTATATTAATAGATTTTTTAGTTGTAATTTAATAGAACAATTTTTTTTTTTACTATCAAATTTTTAATTTTGGACCAAAATATCTATTTCTTAAACTAGTAGACTAAAGTTGAATTATAGTAAAATATTGATGAATTTAGTGAAATTTACCCAAATTTTTATAAAATCTTTAACATCCATTTGCAATAATAATAACATTTGTAACAAAAAAAATAATGATAACATTTTAAAAAAAATTCACCTTTAGTCTTCTATATGAAACCTTCCTTGTAACATCATTGTAGAAGAAGTCTAGTTTAGTATTATTTTGTAATATCCAGTTTTCTATAAAAATACCACTAACTTTTTTGCTTTTTTTTTGAATGGTTAAGCTGTTTGTCGGTATCATTTTCTCTTTCTCCTTTATATTATATAAGTCACTTCAATAACTTTATTTTCTCAACAATAGATTTACTATGAATAGTAATAAAACTTTAAACCACATAATACAAAAATATTTATTCATAACTATACATATATAAGTCCCCAGGTTCTAATTACTATCATAGTACTAGTTCTATTTATTTACATCCCCAAAGTCGTCTACCAATAGCGAGAACTATACAAAATGTCTTAAATATAAATATATATATATATATATATATATATATAAGATAAAATATACCTTTAGTGGACTCTACACGCACCTCGAAGGAATACTGTATCTCCTAAAAATTTGTTCTTCTCTACAATGAGCAGATTTCACTGCAAATAGTTTGGGTGAAAAAATAAGAGAGTAAGTTTACACTCAGTAAGGAAACCTATACACAGAGTTGAACTATGCTACTATATGCAGATAAAATCATTTAATAAAATTCTTTATTGGCCAATGATGCAAATCTATTAATAAACACATTTAAAAATGCAGTTGTACAGTAGAAGCACTTTTTTTTAAAAAAAATCATCAATAATCATCATCCAAAACATATTACATGTAATCAGTAAAGTGCAACAGTACAATAAAATTATTTCATTTAAAATCCTTATTTACCGTCATTCATTATAAACATTTCTTTCTTTTCAATTCAGTCAAATCAATATCTAAATACTTCATTAATCAAATCAATGGAGATAGTCACCATTCAGTAGAATCATGCATAATAGTAAACAGTAACGAATGGCCATTGTCTAGCAGTCACAGTTCGCACTAGTTAGGTGCTTACTATGGATACCTGTGAGCTTGACTAGAGTCTCACAGTCATAAACAATAAACCTACAAACTTGGTTAAGGTCTCGCAATCATAAACTTAAGGATTGGATTAGAGTCTCGTAGTCATAAATAATAAACCTGCAGACTTGACCAGGGTCTCGCAATCATAACAGTATGCATAATTCACTAAGAAGCAACTGTCTCAAATTCACTTTCACAATTTCATAAAAGTCACAACAGGAAATCATTTCAGCAAATATTATCTTCAATCAATCCATAATCATGTGAAATAATAATTATTCTATTCAATAGTAATAAAATCAATTAAAACTCATTACCACCCTTCAAATATTCCATAGACATTTGTACAAAAATGATAAATCATTCCATGTCAATAATCATGTAATAAAATAATTCTAATGAAATTTAAATCATATAAAATTTTATATGGAATTTAAAATAAATTCTTATTTTTCTGTGGAAAGAATCTGAATTGGATCACTAAAATTAATTTTCTAATAATTCAAATAGCTTTTCAATTTTAAATCCATGCAAGCATAGTTTTCCTATGCAACTTTTGTATAAGATTCCTTACCTCTAGTCCCACGCAATATTAAAATCCGGTAGCGTTACTCACACCTTTTTACCTTTTGAACTTAGCACTGCACAATAATTTCAATTATATTTAAAATTCCGTGCTATAATTTTTAAAGAATAATATTTAATTTCTATTTCCCATTTAATTAATTTCAACAATTTATTTATTATGCTTTTTATTAAATACTAAAACATAATTGCAGTTAAATCTTATTCTTTTCTCAAATCCAATTCCTCCAATATTCCTATTATCTTTAAATTATTTAATTTCCTATTTAAATACCAAAATATAACCATACTTAACAATAATCTCTTGCTAACTTAATTCTACTAATAATTTCATTAATCCTTAATTTAATTTTACTCTTAATTCCTATCTTTCGTTTATCCATTTCTATAATTAATTTATTTTATTTCCTAGCAAATCCTATCACACAACTACATTCAATTTATAATCTTTTCTAAATTTTAATTACAACTACATTCAATTTATAATCTTTTCTAAATTTTAATTACACTAATAAGTCCAATATTATATTTAAAATTACATATATTAACTACAATTAATATTTTGCTAACTTTTATTTTCTAATTATTAATTCTAATGGTTATTTTATTTTATTTTCTATTAAATACCAAAATATAACTTCAATTAAATTGTATTCTTTTCAAATTTCCAATCTCATCAATAATCCTATAAACTGTAATTTATTATTCTTTAACTCTTGAATCATGAAATTTAATATAATAATCTCATTTTTAAACTTAGCCAAATTTACCAATTACTTAAAATTTATTCTTTTCTCATATTTTATTTTATAAATATTCTTTATTTATTATTGGTATTAGTCCCACCATTTACTTATATCACAAATACTTTCAAATTTTTATTAATTTTAACTATTAATTTAACTTAACTTATTTCCTATAAATTACCAAAATATAATTATTGTAGACACCTAATTTTGTTTGAAATTAAATAAATTTGGATTGTCTTTGAATTTACATTGAAATAAAAAAAATATTGTTGGCTCTATAAGCTACACCGAGAGGGGGGTGAATCAGTTTTTAACTACCCTTAAGCTCGTTTTGCGATTCTTCTAAATTCTCTAGCCTATTTGATTATTTTCTAAGTTCTCTAAGCTAGGCAAGCATGCAATCCAAGTTCAATGCAATAAACATAATATAATCGCAAGTAAATAAAGAGTAGGGAGAGAGAGATTTACACAACCGATTTATAAAGGTTCGGCTATCTTGCCTACGTCCTCTACCTTGAGACGCTTCCAAGGATTTTCCCAAATTCACTATCCTTGAATTTGTTACACTCCCTCTTTTTCTAGGCTAAAGAGAAACCTCTCTTTTTGTAGGCTCAAGAGAAACCTCCCTCTTTTTCTTAGGCTAAAGAGAAACCTCCCCTTTTACAAGGAATGAGTGTGTTTACAAATTGTGTAATCAAAGAAGGGCCTCTAGATAGGCAAGTGATTACAATGTTTAAGCGCAAGGAAAAAGCCTATACAAGATTTGTGCTAGTCTATACAAAGAATATGAGAATGATGAAAGATGAAGACTTTGTAGCTCTTGATTTGTTGTTGAGGCTTGAGAAAAATGAAGAAGATGATGAATAGAATTTCTGAGCAGTTCCTCTTTTTTTTCTTTAGCTTCTAAGCCTCTATTTATAGTCCCTTGGATGTATTCTAGCCGTTGGGTGGAGCCAAAACTTGAATATGACCGTTGTCTCACAAAAACTAGTCGTTATAGGCTATTTTCAGGCAAAGGGATCAATCCCTTCATTCCAGATCTGATTCTTCTGAGCTGAGGGACCTTTTCTAGTCGTTGGGAGCCATTCTGCCATTAGGGGATCGATCCCTTCTTTCCAGAAGGTGATTTCCTGCACTTTTTGAGTTAGAAATGATGTGGTCTTTGATCCTAATCCAACCCAAAACATTTTGGCTCTTTTGTGAGAGTTTTTCTTAACTTTCTCAAATGAAAAATAGTCCAAAAATTCATCAAGTGATTTTCTAAAATATTCAAAACATTTATAAAATATTAAGACCAATAAGGATGTATCATTAAATGATGGTCTTAATGTTTGATATGTTCACTTGAAAATGGATTGAGAAAATCAAGTGTGATAAGGCAAATTTACAATATGAATTAAAACATTAAAGCTTACTTAAGTTTTTGTCATTTCAAAATTATATATGGCAATTTAAAGCTAACAATCTCTCCCTTTTTAATATGACAAAACTTAATGTAAATTTGCTTTGAAAATTCTTTGATAAAATCTCCCCCTCAAATAAAGCAGGATTTTTATAAAGCTCCCCCTTAATATAAGCATGGGTTTTGGAAATGAATTTTCAAACTATTTCTCTCTCATTATCTCTCTCCCTTAATATCTCTCCCTTTTAATATCTATCTCTCCCCCTTTTTGTCATAGCAAAAAGAAGGAAAAATAAAAAATATGCTCCCTATACAATTATGGCTATGTGAGAAGAGATAAAAAAATATGCTCCATCCAACAAGAAACATGTTAGTACATGGGACTCATAGCACAAATAAATAAGTCAATATTCATAAAGAGTATGAAATATTCAGCAAAGAATATGACTTATGATCCTAAACCAATTGTTTATAAATAATTTTGCAATAAGTTCTCAATTGGTAAGAAATTAAGCAAGCACCTAAGTATAACAATTGTTCTCTAAAGTCCAACTAAGGTGCATGGCAATACATCATGATTATGAGCTGAAATTATATAACATATCATATGCATGTGCTCATAAAATCATTTTCAAGAAATATTGTGTCTAGAATTAAATCATACATCAATTAATCACAAATTCTAGCACAAAAGTGTTTCATGCAAACGTGTCTTATATGAATTCTTCTCTATTTGTCATTTCAATCTAAGGAGCATGAGAAGAATTGTCAATTTAAAGCTTATACCAATTGGCAATTTAGTTTCGGCTTACCAATTATTGAAAATATGGTTACCAATGACACTAATTGTTATTTCAATCTTAATACCAATTGTTACTAATGGTTGACTTAGTCATTTTGCATGAATCCAATATTTATGTGTAGTGTGTTCATGTTAAGAAAATAATCATTCTAAAAATGCAAGAACACAATCACACACCATCAAATACGCATATGGATTAATTAAACATTAGCATACTATCATAAAGTATTAATCCATATTCATATTCACAAAGTTATACCATATGGAAGATTCAAACAATAAAGGTATTCAAGCAAACACATTTTCTTCCATGGTTTCAAGTACAAAAATCCTATGCTCATTTTCCAATTCAAGTCCTTAATCAATTATGATCAAGGAAAAATTCAAAATTACCATTTTAATCAATTAAGAGCCATATCCCTAGTTGTTATCATCATTTAACGTTTTAGAGGGTATATGCTATTTTAACTAAAATGGATTCACCTAAGTGAATCAATATTATCAAGCTAAAATATATTTTATCATTAAAATCCATAAACTACGAGTGAGGTTAAGCACATAATATCATGAAAACAACTATTCTCATCTCATAGGCATGATTATTGATTCAACTTAAGTAAATATGCATGTTCAACATCAAAACAATCAAGATACAATGCATGTATATCAATTGTTGGTGTTGTCATTAAAGCCCAAGTTCTTTAATAATTTGGCCATAAGAAAAATTTAAGTACATGAATGATAAAGTTTCATGCATTTGAACATTTAGGATCCATTTACCATCACAAATTATAGGCCAATGACCATTACCAATTGTTGAGTTTACATTTGAAATCAATCCACTAGATGTATGATTATCATGAAACCTAGTGTGGAATTGATAAGTCAAGCTAAGAGACATAATCCTATAAGCATGCTTGACTACGATGAACAAAAAAGAATGAAGAATATTCATTATGCACAAGTTCATCAAATTCTCAAATATATCCATAAATTCTTGAAATATTTCTCAAAATTATGTTTAAGCATTCATTGAAAGTATATTTCAAGATTATTTCAAGATTTATGCAATTCATGACCATTTTCAATGAGAAAACTGATTTTGCACTTGTGAACTCAAGAAAAATGATATTGATTGTTGAAAGTGATACCATTTGTTGGAAATGATACAAATTGATGAAGTTGAGGCATGATATTAATCAATAATGGATTTTCATGTTGTAAAGATCATCAAAAAGAAGTTAAAACAATGAATTTTAAGTTGAGAAGAAAGAAGATATCAAGAGAGTGAAAAATCCTTCTCAAATTTGGTTGAAAAAGTGCAAAAAACCCATTTTGGCCTGGGGGGATCGATCCCTAGAGGAGGGGGATCAATCCTTTAACTTCAGAATGCAGATTTCCTACATTCTGCTCAAGGGGGATTGATCATGCTTGTTGAGGGATCGATCCTTCATCTTGTTTTTGCAGTTTTTGACAGAAAATCCAACCTTTGAGGTACCAAAACTTCGTTTTTGAGTATTTTAAGTCCAAGTAAGGGTTTAAACATTTGTAAAACATGATTTTGGACTTGTATGAATGGAAAATATGAATGAAAAACCATTTTACAAAAGATTTTGCAATTTTGGAAGAATTTACACAATAAAATGCATTTTTGGCCTCAAAGGATGTCATTTTGAGAGTTAAGCATATTTTGACAAAACTAAAGCATTGGAAACCACAAATATGTCAAAACAAACTTGTTCACATAGGTTTTAAGCACATATATCATCAAATCATACATCTTGTGAACAACATGCCATGATTTCCATCATACAAGTTCTTTATTATTGCTCATGACATGGCATTTTGCATATATGACATATTTGGTATCTTGAGACAAGTAAATACATTATCAACACATAGGAAACTTGCTCAAAATACAGAAATCCAATAATCATTTCAAAATCACAAATCATGCTTTTCATTCAATGCATCAAGTACTATAATCAAACAATCAAAAATCTTTGTCATGCCTTTTTGTTCAATCATTCAACTCACAATGCATCAAGAATCATCAACCAAGTGCCTCAATACAACATATAAATAATTTTAGCAAAAATGAGTTTTGAAGAGATAGGATTTAAGCTTGCAAAACTCATTTGCTAGAGAATGCTTTGCATTGAATAGTTGAATCCACCTTGTGCCATTCTTTGAAGAATTGTTGTGACCTTGTCAAGTATGTATTCTTAAGCTCTTCCTCTTTCTCATTGGCATAAGCAATCTCCATGGGGGGGTGTGTAGAGCATTTGAACTCCATTGTTTCTTTGTATTCTCATGCTCTAACACTCTTACATCAAACAATTTCAAACATTCTTTGGTACCCAAATTTTCTTGGGTCCACGAGAGTTAGTGTAAATAATTTTTGATCCTTTTGGGGATCCATTTTAAGCACAAATCATCATTATTTATTGCATGCTTTGGCACCCACATTTTCTAACAACTCTTCCTCTAAATGTAGTTTTTCTATAAGTGCATGCTTGTGAAGAGTGTCCTATTCTATTGCATAGTGAGCATATAAGAGATAAATCATGCATAGTATTTTTACTCACTAAGAAATTCTTAAGATGAGTTTCTTTTTGTTTAGCATTATAGCCTAACCCATCTTTGTCAAAGAAAGCTCTTTGGTTCTCTAACATATGATCTAGCTTTTGTTGACCCATATAAAACCTAGTAAATGAGTTATGCAAATTTGTATTCTTTTCATTCAACTCATTTATCTCTAAGTTAGCCTCTTCTAATTTCTTTTCAAATTCTAGCTTAGTATATTAGTCAAGGCTTCATTTTCTATTTTTAATTTAGCAATGATTTTCTTATATTTGGAGTTCATGCATTGAAATTCATTTGCTAAATCATCAAAGGCATTTTGGAGTTCACTAAAGGTATAATCATTATTTTCACTAGAACTGCAACTAGCCTCATCATCACTAACGGCCATAAAGCATGTGTAGGCTACCTCATTATCTACGTTTTTCTCATCAGAGCTATCACTATCACTCCATGCAGCCACAAATGCTTTCTTCTTAGGTTTCCTATCCTTTTCCTATCCTTTTCCTTCCTAAGTAAGGGGCAATCTAACTTAGTATGACATGGTTCATTACACTCATAACACACTAAGGGGTCTTTTTCTCTTCTACTTGACTCTCCCCTATGATGTCTCCTATTTTGCTCTCTCTCATTCATTTTCATGAACCTATTGAATCTTTTGGCAAACATTGCCATTTCCTTTTCTTCCTCTTTTCCACTCTCATCACTATCATCTTTAATGTCTTTATGAGTGGAAGACTTAAGTGCTACCCCTACTTTCTTTGAAGGCACTTCATTTCTTTTCATTTTCATTTCATATGTAAGTAGAGAGCCCATAAGCTCATCTAAAGACAAGGTATTTGGATCCTTAGACTTTTTTATTGCGGTTACCTTTGCCTCCCATGACTTAGGCAAGCTATTCAAAATTTTCTTTACCATTTCAACATTGGAATAAGCCTTGCCTAGAGCTTTAAGTCCATTAATTATATCATTAAACCTAGTGAACATTTCTCTAATGGACTCATTTTCTTTCATCCTAAATAGCTCATAATCATGTGTGAGCATTCCTACTTTGGTCTCTCTAACTTGATTTGTCCCTTCATGTGTGATGGCTAGTTTATCCCATATTTGTTTAGCATTCTCACATAAAGATACTCTATTATACTCATTGGGACCTAAAGCACAAAAGAGAGTGTGCATAGCCTTGGCATTCAATTGTGCCAATCTCATGTCATTGGTGTCCCACTCATCTTCACTCTTAGGGACATCTTTTCCATCTACTTTCTTTATTGGGATTCTAGGGCCATTAACAATTACTCTCCACACTTCATAGTCATTGGATTGCACAAATAACATCATCCTAATTTTTCAATAGGAGTAATTCTCACCATTGAAGAGTAGAGGTTTAACTAATGAGTGTCCCTCTTCTCCTAGGGGTGTGCCTACATTCAAGTGAGCCATTTAAGATCGTTTTGCTCGATAGAGGTTAGTCTAAATCAATCTCGAGCCCAAGCTCTGATACCAATTGTTGGCTCTATAGGCTACACCGAGAGGGGGTGAATAAGTTTTTAACTACCCTTAAGCTCGTTTTGCGATTCTTCTAAATTCTCCAACCTATTTGATTATTTTCTAAGTTCTCTAAGCTAGTCAAGCATGCAATTCAAGTTCAATGCAATAAACATAATATAATCGCAAGTAAATAAAGACTATGGAGAGAGAGATTTACACAATCGATTTATAAAGGTTCGGCTACCTTGCCTACGTCCTCTACCTTGAGACGCTTCCAAGGATTTTCCCAAATTCACTATCCTTGAATTTGTTACACTCCCTCTTTTTCTAGGCTAAAGAGAAACCTCTCTTTTTGTAGGCTCAAGAGAAACCTCCCTCTTTTTCTTAGGCTAAAGAGTAACCTCCCTCTTTTTCTTAGGCTAAAGAGAAACCTCCCCTTTTACAAGGAATGAGTGTGTTTACAAATTGTGTAATCAAAGAAGGGCCTCTAGATAGGCAAGTGATTACAACGTTTAAGCACAAGGAAAAAGCCTATACAAGATTTGTGCTATTCTATACAAAGAATATGAGAATGATGGAAGATGAAGACTTTGCTGCTCTTGATTTGTTGTTGAGGCTCGAGGAAAATGAAGAAGATGATGAATAGAATTTCTGAGCAGTTCCTCTTTTTTTCTTTAGCTTCTAAGCCTCTATTTATAGTCCCTTGGATGTATTCTAGCCGTTGGGTGGAGCCAAAACTTGAATATGACCATTGTCTCACAAAAACTAGCCGTTACAGGCTATTTTCGGGCAAAGGGATCGATCCCTTTCCATAGGGGATCGATACCTTCATTCCAGATCTGATTCTTCTAGGCTGAGGGACCTTTTCTAGCCGTTGGGAGCCATTCTGCCATTAGGGGATCGGTCCCTTCCCTTAGGGGATCGATCCCTTCTTTCCAGAATTGATTTTTCTGGGCCGAGGGACCTTTTCTTCCACCAAAAAGCTTACTGCCACTAGGGGATCGATCCCTTCCCTTAGGGGATCGATCCCTTCTTTCCAGAAGGTGATTTCCTGCACTTTTTGAGTTAGAAATGATATGGTCTTTGATCCTAATCCAACCCAAAACATTTTGGATCTTTTGTGGGAGTTTTTCTTGACTTTCTCAAATGAAAACATAGTCCAAAAATTCATCAAGTGATTTTCTAAAATATTCAAAACATTTATAAAATATTAAGACCAATAAGGATGTATCATTAAATGATGGTCTTAATGTTTGATATGTTCACTTGAAAATGGATTGAGAAAATCAAGTGTGATAAGGCAAATTTACAATATGAATTAAAACATTAAAGCTTACTTAAGTTTATGTCATTTCAAAATATATATGGCAATTTAAAGCGAACAAATATAAAAAAATTATTAAAAAAAAGAAGAAGAGCAACGCTGGTGTCGACACTGGCCTAAAAGGCTATCAACCAGCCACCCTAAACTCAGCCCTGCCATCTCCACCAACCCCTTAACAAACTTCATTTGTAGTTCAAAGTCTTCTGCAAATCTAAACCTCAGAGATTTGCTTCGTTTTTGTTGACTAAAAATGCACATTAAGAGCAACTTGAGGGAGATGAAGAAGAAAACAATGGGCGGTTTCCAGAAAATCATTGCTTCAATATCTTAAGAACCTGCCCCTATAGCCCTCTGCCTCCACGATAGGCTTGACATTTTCAAGCAGATTTTCTCCAGCATTTAAGAACACCTAGAAAATCAAACACTATTGGATCTGAAAGTCATATGCACAATGGATTATAATCTCTGGATTCAGAGATTTCGTCCATTTTTCTTGACTAAAATGTCTATAAAATGGCTTGAGGGAGGTCGGAGAAAAAACATAGAGGGAGACAGAGAAAATTCCAAAGCAAAAGGAAAAATAAGCTCAGGGATACTCAGTGGCAGTAATAACTGGAGGCTGAACCGGTGATTAGCAGCGATGAGCGGTTTGAACGGTGATTGGAGAAGTGAAGGGGATGCGTGGGCGACGATGAGCAGTACCCACGTATGTTACTCTGGTGCATCTAGAAGGAAGAAAGTGTGGTAGTGAGAGGCGGCTTTGGTTGGATCAGTGGCAACTGAACTGCGAAGAAGAGGATAAAACTTACCCGAGCCTAATACTGTAAGTATCCTCTGCCTTCTCCATTTAAAAAATTTAAATAAACCCCCACATTTTTCTAAACCTACCTCGCCTAAACAAATCTATTAACTAAAAAAACATTTTTTAAATCTTATCTGCCTTCCTCTTGCGCGCGAACTTGCTACGTGCAAGTTCACTTTGTATGGGCGAGCTCTAGTGTACGGTTTCATTTGTGTGGGCGAGCTTGCTACGAGTAGTTCACTTTGTATGGGTGAGCTCTAGAGCATGGTTTCATTTGTGTGGGTGAGCTTGCTATGCACGTGTTCACTTTGTATGGATGAGCTTGCTACGCGCAAGTTCACTTTGTATGGGCGAGCTTTTGTGCGTGACTTTACTTGCACGGGTGAGCTCTCGAGGGCGAGTTAACTTGCATGCAACGAGCTGTTTCGCTGCAAGTTGACTTGTGTGTGGCGAGCTGTTTTCGGCGATCTCTCGCGCCCTAGTCGACTTGCTCGTGACGAATTGTTGCTTGCGTGCCTTTTATTTGCCCACGTTAAAATAAATAAATAAATAAATAAATAAATAAAATAATAATAATAATAATAATAATAATAATAATAATAATAGTGACATTTGAAAATGATAAATGAAAGAAAAACTTTTACGAAAAATAATAAATTCAAAAAATAGATTTTTATAAAACTCCTAAGTGGGGAGTTTTCTTCAAATCTTACCAAAGTGTGGTAGGATGTTAAAATATTTAAAAATATATAATCTTATATAAAGAGAAATATATATATATATATATATATATATATATACACACACACGAGATCAGAAAATATATTTGGTTATAATAAAATGTTCAATAATGATAAATAATAAATTTAAAGAGTTCCTAAGTGAGGAACTTTATCTCACCAAAAGTGTTGAAGAGATTTTAAAATATTAAAATAAAATATGAAAATAAAATTAACTATAAAATCTTATTTTTAATAATTAACTTGAAAAGAATTTTCATATAATGATTTTCTAAAAAAGGTTTCTAAGTGAGGAACTTTTATCTCACCAAAGGTGTAGGAGAGATTTTAAAATATTAAAACAAAATATGAAAATATAATATGAAAAAAAGGATAAAATATTTAAAGTTAAGGTTTAAGATGAAGTAAAAGTCTTCTACCTATAAATATTAAAATTATAACTGATGACGAGCCTCTTTAAGAGAATAAGTTATTTTCTTGAATACTCTTGAGGTAAGAGAATTTTTTAATTATATCGAAAGTGTCGAAAAATGTTTAAAAAAATTCTCAATACTTAAATAATAAATAAAAAAATAAAAACAAAATAATAAATATTAAAAGACCAATTTGGTTAAGACTTTTCAGGATAATATGTGATTAATTGGTACTGTTTATCGGACGGGCATTGTGGGGGTGCTAATACCTTTTTCACACGTAATTGTACTCCTGAACCTAATATTAGGAAGGTAGACTAAGCTTTATCCTCAGAGTCAAATAGGTGGCCAATCACACCTAGGTAAAAAATATTGGTAGCGACTCCATAATTTTAAAGTCTAATGATTAGGTCCCTAGACAAAAATCGTTATGACAGCTTGGTGACTCCACTGGGGACTTTTGAGAGTCGAGCCAATAATTGATCTTGTGTTATTCTAAGTCTTAACTTAATGGTCTTTTTGATAATGCTTTATTCATGTTATGTATTTTATGTTATTATAATTTGTATATACTACTCTTAATAAATTGTTGGGGCATCTAAGATGGAGGTTATGTTGTGATTAAAGGTTGACATGTTCCCTCTCACACACCACACAAGCATGTGCATGACATGAGCTTTATACCCGAGCTTCGTCCTTTTTAGGGAGGGGTAAAGTACCTATACTCTCGTGAGGTGTTAACCTCTGCAATGGCTAGCGAAATACTCTCACTCAAATTGAATCCTTTCCGTTTGTAGCCTATTATGGGTGAGGATTGGAGTGCCTTACTAATCCTGTATGGATGCCAGTGAGGATCAATTTGAGAACCGTTAAATCTTTATAAGTCCAAACCCAGCATATAGTGAGCATTTAGGTAGAGCTATGCTTGGAATTTGTGGAAGTTACTTAAAACTAGGGCACATGAAGGAACATTTTGATATAGCACCTTTTTGGGGGAATGATAAAGTGAAAATAGTAAAAAAATAGAAACAAAAATATATAAAAATTGAAATTAAAAAAATGATTTTTCGAATAAAAAAATTCTTTACTGAATTCAATTTTGTTTCTCTTTCTTTCATCTAGAATTCAAAAAAAATCATTTGTCATCTTCATTTGAACATTGCATCATTACATTCATGTTACATAACATGGAGAGTAAATGTCTTATTTTTGGGCTAGAGGAGTCGAGGACATGGGAGATCAATTAGAAGTACGAATAATTGCTTTGGAGAATAATCAAGAAGAATTTGGACTGGAGATGCGAGAGATGAAGGAAAAGCTTGCAAAAATAATGAAGATGGTAGAAAGTCTGGGAGAGGTTAAAGTGGTTCATCCTCAGGGATCTTGGTCACTTCCAACTCAACCACATGTTGAATCACCGACATGTGAAGACCAATTGAATATTCATGAGACTGCTTGTCAAGATGATGTTGACATTGTCAATAGTCAAAGTAAAGATCCAACAGTTGAAAAGGCATGGAAAAAGATAGAAAGGTGGATGGATTATCTTGATGGCATGCCTAAAACAGAAACTTATATTCCTTCAGAACCCACACCAATATGGCTATAACTTAATTCTCAACTCTCACCCTAAGCTCTTTTGGCCACCCACCCAAACATTTAGAATAGGGTTTCCTAATTTTACACGGCCTCCATATTCTGGTCCTTATTTGAATTAATATCCTTGTCCTGCTCACATTCGACCATTTCCTCAGCTAGCCCCTAAAGCCCATACATTTGCAATGCCGTCAAGTGCCTCAGTTAAAAATCGAGTTGTCCAAAAACAATCCAAGAAGAAAAAATGCATTGAGATTGTCCCTATTCCTATCACATATAGAGGGCTTTACCCTTGCCTCCTTCAAATGCACCTTGTTGCTCCTGTATTTTTTAACCCTTTAGTGCCTCCATACCCATAATGGTATGATTCGAATGCAAGATGTGACTATCATGCAAGAAATGTTGGGCATACTATTGAAGATTCTAATGCTTTCAAGTATAAGGTGCAATCACTTATGGATGCAAAGCTGTTCATTATAGAAAAGATCGTTGGTCAGAAAATCTGAGAAGATTGATTAGGATTTAGAGGATGGGAAATGTGGATTTTGCTGGGTAGTTTTCTTTTCAAGTGGATTTCAAGGGATGTAAAAGTACTTTTTGAATCTTGTAAGCATTTTTCATATAAATGTTACAAGATGTTATTGGAGTTCAATCGATCTTACATGCATGTCATATTCCATATGTGCATCGTCTTTCATAAATAAATAACAAAAAGTAACAAAAAATAATAAAAACAAAAACAAAAATACAAAAAAAGTTTTCGTTTCTCGTGACATAGCAAGCATGGCTTCTAATATGGAGTTATAACAGAGATAGCTTGGATACCAAAGGGTTTTGAGACAATCTATTCGAGATTTGGATAATGGAAGAAGTGGAAGCAGTTCATATAGAAAGGACAAAAAAGACCCAAAATGAGATGAAAGAACAGTTGGCGCAAATGACAGATTTGTTGAAAAGGTTAGACAATGGAAAAAGAATAATGGGAATATTGGGAGAAGTGGTCACCCAAGAGGGACACCAATCACAAAACAACCCCATCGGTTTGACCAATTTTGAGGCTCAAACATCTCAAGGGCCACAAGCATCGCCCCTCGAAGGCTATATAGGCCATAATATGCCAACTGCTGTTGGTTATGGTCAAGTCCAGGGGCATGTAGTGTATACTACAAAGAAGCAGCGAGTGGAAGAAGACTTATGTTCCCAACAGAAGATAGATCTCATAGAAGAAAGCCTTCGAGTCATTGAGGGAATAGATTTTCAAGGATCTTTGGATGCAAATGGTCTTTGCTTAGTACCAGACATAGTAATTCCACCTAATTTCAAGGCAGCAAAATTTGAAAAGTATGATGGGACTACATGCCCTAGAACTCATGTTATCATGTACTGCAGGAAGATGGCTGCCTACACGCGTGATGATAATCTATTGATTCATGTCTTCCAATAGAGCCTCAAAGGTTCTGTTGCAAGATGGTATACTCAACTAAAAAGGGACCATATTCATTCATGGGAAGATTTGGCAAGGGCGTTCATCATCCAATATAGGCATCTTGTGGATCTAGCCCCAGATCGATTATCTTTGCAAGGCATGAAAAAGAAAGCTATTGAAAGTTTTAAGGAATATGCTCAAAAGTGGAAAGATGTTGCTATTCAAGTCCAGCCACCCCTCACAGAAAAAGAGACTGCTACTTTGTTTCTTAGCACTCTTGAGGCACCATATTATGATAAGATGATTGGGAATGCTAAAAAGAGTTTTGCTGACATGGTGACTTTAGGAGAAACGATTGAGAGAGCAATTGAGAGTGGCAAAATTAATGTAGATGGTGTCATGCAAGATGAAACACAAGCTGTGTCATTTGAGGGGCAATTACCTAAAAGCTTCACCTCATACCCATCTCACTTGCCTCACACACCATACCATCCAATCATAAACACTATCTCCCAAAATCTCTATTTTCGCAAGTTAACCCTGCCATTTGGCTTTTAGGCTAATTCCTATACCCCAATATCTACACATGCTCTTGTCTTTAGGAGTGAGCCTATAGTTCAACCTGTCAGTCAACTTATAAGCAACAGGAATAGGCCAAGAAATAATCAAGGGACGATTCTAATTTCAATCTCCAATCTTTTACCTTTTTTGGTAAAAAACTAGTATTTGACTCCTGTACCACTGAGAACAGTCCCAAATCCATTGGCTAGGAGCTATGATCCATATAACAAATGTGATTATCACATGGGGGTAATTGGACACTCTACAGAAAAATGTAGGCAGTTGAAGGAAAGGGTTGATAAGCTTATCAGTGGGGGAATCTTGACTTTGGAACTTATGAAGCATTGGAAGTCCACTTTGACATAAAGTTAGGACATTTCAAAGGATCAATCTAGAGGAAAATGAAGATGTTAAGATTTCGAAATCTGTATTTTGTGGAAAAATGCTTTTCAATTTCGTTAATGACATTTGTTTAAGTATAAGGCCTCACACACTTTATTTTCCAATTGCATATGAAAAGAATGTTTCTTATTTTCACGTTAATGATAAAAATGATCATATGAAAATTGGTGATTACTATCAAAGGTGAATGCCTTAAGTTGTTCCAGAATCATATCATGCTTCAATAAAGCCCAAATCGCTCAAGATCCAAACAGCTAAAATGGGGGATGAGATTTTTTTTTAAAAAAAATTTCCATTTTTGTTTTCAATTCTGGTCATGATAAGACTTCATAGTTCATGATTAGGAAATGATTAACTTGCAAAACCTTTTGAAAAAGTATTTGGAAATAATTTGTGACAATCTTAATGATTTTGGATATTGGTAGTTTAATATTTGGCAAGATTATTTTGAAATTTTGAAATGCCTTTCCGTCTAGATTCCTGTACAAATCTCAAATGCTTCAATCCCATACTCCCTAGATTTTTCTTTGCCCATGTTTTGGGGCAAGATGGGCCAAAAGAAACAAAATTGATTTTCCCATCAATATTCTTCTGTGCAACACCTTGACTTGTGCAACACCCTTTTTACTTGAATAGATGAATTGTGAAAAGTGAGTTATATCATATTAAGATGTTACACCTCTAAAAAAAAGAAAAAAAAGAAAAAATGATGAAAAAATTGATTACGACACCATGCAAGTATGATATGGCCAAAAGAAAAACTTACCCTAAGAATTGCTTTTCGATGAAGCATCTTAATTTGAAATGATGAATGACCATCTTTCATCTTCCTTTCACAAATATGAAAATTATCCATTTGCTACCCTTTTAAGCTTGATAATTTCTTTCTAAATAAACCTTAACCAAGGATCACCCTTCACACTGAGGGGCATGTACAAAAAGTATTCCTCCAAAGAATATTAATGATTCAACTCTTTTAGGGTTAGATAAAGTTTACTATGTTATGGGACAAGTATGAAGCGAATTAGCTTTCTAATTTGGGGTATAAAACAAAAAGAGAAAAAAAAAGAAAGAAAAAAAGAAAAAGAAAAAGAAAAAAGGGATATATGGAAAAGCATAAAGGAAAGATGTTTCGAAGAGTGAAAAGGATAGATGTCCATAAGAGAAGAAATGGTCCTTGGTTTGATTAACCTTTTAAACAAATGTTTTGAGCCTGTTTATCTATTCTTTCAAAACCTTAAACCTTGACCTGTATTACATGCTTAAAAGTCCATTTTGATCGAATATGGGTGCTTGTATTGAAGAGCTTTTCTTTGGAAAATTATCACCATTATCTAGTTTGAATAAAATTTGAATTCTCAAATGCATGGCAAAATAATAAAAAAAGGAGAAAAAAAAGAAAAAAAGAAAGAGTAAAGCTTTAGGGTGAAAACCCGAAAAGGGCAATCTAGAGCAAAAATCAGAACTCGCAATATGGGAAAAGGGCATATTGAATGAATGAACAAGCCTTGGAATCCTCAAAATGCCTAAGGATTTTTAATATCTCTTGACTACCCATCCCTTTTTGAAAGTTTGAGCCCTTCTCTTGTACATTCTTTTCACAAAAAAAAATCTCAATCCTTAGTAACTGATCTTGGCATTTGTTAGAACGCCACCATTCAAGAATCTAAGAGATTGTTAAAACTAATTGCACATTCAGAAAGTTCTTCGAAAGTTTTGCTCAAAATGTTGATATTTCAAGATTTTTGAAAAAAAAAAGGAACCATTGATTTTCCTGACAAATGGTGAAGCATTCCTCGAATTAAAATCTTGATGTGCCAAACCTTCATTGTTGATTTGGAAAGATCTGGTTAGGATTTATGTCACTCATATTGAGAAGTAATCACTAATTTTTGAAAGGATCAAATGTCATTAGTGAAAACTTGATCCATTTTTCTTGGAAAATAGTTGTGAGGAAAAGCTTTTGGTTCTCCGACAATAGGCTATGATAGGAGTATAAGTATCTTGAATAAATAATAAGTGAAAAGAAGTTTCTGTGATCATTCTGGGGCAAAGAAGATATGGAAAGCAAATGACGTGTGTTTCTTTGTGAAGACAATAAAAAGAAAAAAAATTCAATTCAGGAATGCACAAGATTGAGTGTCATGCATACATATGTACATACACATTATCATCAACATTGTTATTTAAAATTTTCATGTAAAATTTTGAGATAAGACATGTTCTCCAAGCTGAAGGCTCGAAACCATTCCAATCAAGATTTTTTAAAGTTATGAACCTTTATCAAAACCAAAGAGAATTGAGTTTACACATGACAAGAGGATTTTCAAATCCAGTTCAATAAGTACCATGTTTATGAGTCTAATTAAAATTGAAGCAAGATTTTCAAAAGATAAGAAATTCTAAGCCCTTCGGGCACAATTCCAAGACCTCCGGGCATTAATTTCAAGCCTTTCGAGCAATATTCTAAGTCCTCTGGGCATCAATTTCAAGTCTTTCAGGCACAATTTCTAAGTCCCCCGGGCACAATTCCGACCTCCAGGTATCAATTTCAAGCAATATTCAAAGTCCTCCGGGCACAAATTTCAAAGTCCTCCGGGTACAATTCAAAGACCTTTGGGTATCAACTTCAAGTCCTCCGGGTACAATTTGAAGTCCTTCGAGCAAAATTTCAAGTCTTCCAAGTGCAAATATATCAAATTCTCCAAGTAAATCCAAGACCTCAAGGCATAATCTCAAGTCCTCCGGGTACAGTTACTAAATCCAGTCCTCTGGGCACAATTACTAAATCCATTCCTTCGAGCACAGTTACTAAATCTTTCGGGTACAATTTTTGAATCATCTACATATCAAGGATAAGTTTTCAAAATCGTGAGCTTCTTTAAAAGATGAGCTATGTTATTTTTTAAAGTCGTGTGCCTCTTAAAAAGAGGAGCCTAGTTATTTTCCAAAGTCGAGTGCCTCTTAAAAAAGAGAAGCCTAGTTTATTTTTTCAAGTTATATCCTCTTGAAAGAGGAGATAAATTAAAGTGAAAAGCTTTTGGTAAGAAAAAGACTGTTAAATTTAAATCTTTTTGTTAAAAAAAGAGAAAGCAAAAATAAATAAATAAAAAAAGGAGAAGAGAAGTAGGTCATGAGCCAGACAAAATTGTTGTCTATTATCTTGCCCTATTCTTGATTCTCAGCAATGCGCAAAGAATGGGCAGCTGTAGACACCTAATTTTGTCCGAAATTAAATATGTTTGGATTGTCTTTGAATTTACATTGAAATAAAAAAATTATTAAAAAAAAGAAGAGCAGCATCGGTGTTGACACTGGCCTAAAAGGCTGTCAGCCAACCACCCTAAACTTAGCCTTACCATCTCCACCAACCCCTGGATAAACTTCATTTGTAGTTGAAAGTCTTCTGCAAATCTGAACCTCCATTTTTGTTGACTAAAAATGCACATTAAGAGCAGTTTCCAGAAAATCAATGCTTCAATATCCTAAGAACCTTCCCCTATAGCCCTCTGCCTCCACGATAGGCTCGACATTTTCAAGCAGATTTTCTCCAGCATTTAAGAACACCCAGAAAATCAAACACTCTTGGATCTAAAAGTCATTTTCATAATGGATTACAATATTTGGATTTAGAGTTTTCATCCGTTTTTCTTGACTAAAATGCTTATAAAATGGCCTAAAGAAGGTCAGAGAAAAAACACAGAGGGAGACAGAGAAAATTCCAAAACAAAAGGAAAAATAAGCTCAAGGATACTCAGTGGCAGTAACAACTGGAGGCTGAATCGGTGATTAGCAGCGATGAGCGGTTTGAACGGTGATTGGAGCCGTGAAGGGGATGCGTGGACGACGATGAGCAGTACCCACGTATGTTACTCTGGTGCATCTAGAAGGAAGAAAGTGTGGTAGTGAGAGGCGGCTTTGGTTGGATCAGTGGCAACTGAACTGCGAAGAGGAGGATAAAACTTACCCGAGCCTAATACTGTAAGTATCCTCTGCCTTCTCTATTTAAAAAATTTAAATAAACCCCCATGTTTTGCTAAACCTACCTCGCATAAACAAATCTTTTAACTAAAAAAACATTTTTAAATCTTATCTGCCTTCCTCTTGCGCGGGCGAACTTGCTACGCACAAGTTCACTTTGTATGGGCAAGCTCTAGTGCACGGTTTCATTTGTGTGGGCAAGCTTGCTACGAGTAGTTCACTTTGTATGGGCAAGCTCTAGAGCATGGTTTCATTTGTGTGGGCGAGCTTGCTATGCACGGGTTCACTTTGTATAGGCGAGCTCTAGTGCATGGTTTCATTTGTGTGGCGAGCTTGCTACGCGCAAGTTCACTTTGTATAGGTGAGCTCTTGTGCTCGGCTTTACTTGCACAGGCTAGCTCTCGAGGGCAAGTTAACTTGCGTGCAACGAGCTGTTTCGTGGCAAGCTGTTTCGCTGCAAGTTGACTTGTGCGTGGTGAACTGTTTTGGGCGATCTCTCGTGCCCTAGTCGACTTGCACGCGGTGAATTGTTGCTTGCACGCCTTTTATTTGCCCACGTTAAAACAAATAAAAAATTTAAATAATAATAATAATAATAATAGTGACATTTGAAAATGATAAATGAAAGAAAAACTTTTACAAAAAATAATAAATTCAAAAAATAGATTTTTATAAAACTCCTAAGTGGGGAGTTTTCTTCAAATCTTACCAAAGTGTGGTAGGCTGTTAAAATATTTAAAAATATATAATCTTATATAAAGAAAAATAATTATAGGAGATCGGAAAATATATTTGGTTATAATAAAATGTTCAACAATGATAAATAATAAATTTTAAAGAGTTCCTAAGTGAGGAACTTTATCTCACTAAAAGTGTTGGAGAAATTTTAAAATATGAAAATAAAATTAACTATAAAATCTTATTTTTAATAATTAACTTGAAAAGAATTTTCATATAATGATTTTCTAAAAAAGGTTCCTAAGTGAGGAGCTTTTATCTCACCAAAAGTGTTGGAGAGATTTTAAAATATTAAAATAAAATATGAAAATAGAATATGAAAAAAAGGATAAAATATTTAAATTTAAGGTTTAAGATGAAGTAAAAGTCTTATACTTATAAATATTAAAATTATAACCGACGACGGAGCCTCTTCAATAGAATAAGTGATTTTCTTGGATACTCTTGAGGTAAGAGAATTTTTTAATTATACCGAAAGTGTCGGAAAATGTTTAAGAAAATTCTCAATATTTAAACAATAAATAAAAAATAAAAAAATAATAAACATTAAAAGATCAATTTGGTTAAGACCTTTTAGGATAATATGTGATTAATTGGTACTGTCCATCGAACAGGCGTTGTGGGGGTGCTAATAACTTCTCCACACGTAATTGTACTTTCGAACCTAATATTAGGAATGTAGATTAAGCTTTATCCTTAGAGTCAAATAGATGGCCAATCACACCTAGGTAAAAAAGATTGGTGGCGGCTCCATAATTTTAACGTCTAATGATTAGCTCCCTAAACAAAAATGTTACGACAATTACAATTAAATCACATTCTTTTCTAAATCTAATTTCATCAATAATTCTATTAATCAAATTTCATTATTTTCTACTGTGAGGACCCAAATTTTCTTATATTTGATATAAGCTACAGAGCGTAAGAATTTAAAAAGAGAAAATTTATTGTTAAAATATTCAATGAAATGTTTGTTCGATAAGGTTCAAGGAAGTACTCGGTGAGGGCCCCACCAGGACTTTCTCTATCCAAATCGGAATGAGACCTTAGAATGTTGATATTTGAGATAAAATATGAATATAGTAAGAATCTGTATCTCAAAATCATCTCATGCGAATATATTTTAAAAAGCGAGAAACAAATTCGAAAATGACAATCTTGTCCATACCTCGAAATAACTTTCCTGAATAATAGTTAAACTAAATTGACTTTGGACCAATATACTGTCATAGGATAACCCTCGTATAAAGATGTTTCATGAGGACCCAGCCATGAACTAAATTACGTGAAAGTGATAGAAACAACGCATAAGGAATCGAAAGCATTCGTTAAGGGTAGTTTAGTAATTTCACTACCCACACTTGGTCAAACCATTTTGAGAGTAAATAATTGACCATAATTGACTCAAATAAATGGGAAATAATAAAAATAAAATATTAGATCTAAATTTAGAAATATTAAATTAATGATAGGACATAAACGGAAATGATGAAATTGTACAAGGGCATTTTGGTCATTTAACATAAGGACTGGTCAAATTAGTCAAGTTGACTAGAATTGACTTGAATTAATTAAATTTAATTTAAATAAAATTAAATCTGAAAAATTGTAAATAATGAAATATTTGGAATGATGAAAATGAAAATATTAGGAAATTAAGAGGAAAATTTTTATAAGTGAACCATGTGGCACAATTCTATTGGATGGAATATTGATAAAAGAAACCAATACTCAGTCAATTCAGCCTTCATCACCAACTTTCACTTTGATATTTTATTGCCTGAACCAATTTTCCCCTACAGTGCTCTGTTTCTCCATTTTCCTCCCGATAGCCTATTTCCACTTACCTCCCTTTTCTTCACCAAAACATTAAACATCTTTAACAAACCTTCTTCCCCATCCTTAGAGCTAGCTGAAGCTGGGAAATTGTGAGCAGGAACCAATGTGGGAGAGGCTGACTTAAAGACAAAATAGGATGGGTTTGGGGGTTATGCTATTCGGTTTAGCAAGGTAAAGCCATTTGGTGATGGTTACTTGATCCTAGTTAGGGTAATTACTTGATTATTGCATGTGTCATGTCTCGAAAAATGAGACATTTTCAATAACAAAATAGTGAAAGAACGAATTTTGGGGTTAACTTTTTTTCTTGTACTTTAATAACGGTTTGTGTAGCAAGTAGCGTTACTCTTTCAATTTCGATTTACTATTCACCCGATCACAGTTCAAGGTTGATTTCCTTAGGTCCCAGTTCATTTCATAACTTAAAATCACTCAAGACTAAATTTTGGCAGCATTTTCGCTTAACTACAAAAAACCCCTGCAACATAATCCAAATAACAAAGCAAAATATGATTCATTTCTCGATATCTTTGGCCTTAAATGGCCTATCACACTCTCATATAGTCCAATGGAATATTCAGAAAAGTTTCATAATTTTCGAATAACGCGAAGGTCGTTAAAAAATTTCTCAACCAACAATTATTATAACTTGATACTATTCAAGTCAACATTCAACAAACACCCGTTTACATCCCGTTCTAACCCGATTTTTGAAAGTAATCACATATTCATACTTATCACATCTCATACTACATTACTATACAAAATCATCAAATTTCAAGTACATATGAATAGTAAACTTATATACCGAGCTATGAACTGAGGTTTGACATATAGCTTGAAACGTCAAAACGAGGTACGACTCTTATCAAGCATTGCTATCTCAACTTAACCTATGGAGGAGAATGAAGGGGTGAGCTTTGGCGAAAGCTCAGTAAGCCACTACGCAAGTACAGAGATAGTAACAAATAGGATATATCACTACTAATGCATCCAACAAGTGTTTCGTATAAAGTCACAGATCAATAACTCATTTAAACTTTATATCTCATGTAACTCAACATCACAATGCCTTTATGGTAAAACTGATGTAATGCACGTAAAAAAATGCAAAGTCAGTTTTGTCAAACCATGTAGTTATCATAAAAACAATGCTTCGTAAAGTTCAATCACATATCATGTAATCTCATATGCCATGTTCATAAAACATTTTTTGTTAGGCAAACCCAGTAATTCAACTAATAAAGTCTTAACCTACTGTAGCTATCAGCAAGCAGTCCTTGTTACCCTGAAACTAGGGTGTTACCTATGGCCATAGATCCTTGTCATCTCCAATCCTAGTAACCAGCCAAAATTGGAACCTGTCAACAATAATGTCGGACAAGCCACATATTGCCCATATAAGAGTATCAACTACTCGGGTATGTACCATAGTGCTCTATTAGTCTCATAGTACAATGGGATGCCGTAAAAGTCTGTAAACTAAAAATCATCTCATGTTTTAAAGTCTCATAACAATAGGATGCATAGACAATGCATGCTCAATTCAAAAACTCATATGAATATGCTATAAAGTCCTATCATTCACATACTTCAAAACATGATGTAAATGAGATGTAAAAGCTTTCATACATTTCGTATAAACTTCATGTAAGCTTAACTCTCATAAAACCAATTATGCATAAAGATGCAGTAGCGTGATGCAGACATAGAGATCTACATCCAACTTTTAATAATTTTTCAAAATTTCTTCAATAAGATGGGGTTAGGATATGTCATTACCCAGCCTGTAAAGAAAAACAATTTATATCCCTAATAACAACACATCTCAAAATTCACATCCAAATCAATTCATTTACTTCATAAACCTTTTCTTTATTCTATAAATCATTACTTGTAGCTTATGTAGGGCACTTACCTTGTAAGCTACTACTCGTAGCTTGTATAGTAAACTTATTGAAAGCAAAGATTAAGCTCGTTCGTTCAAGCTTGGCAATGCGCATACTGTACACCACCAAACTGAGTCGTTAACACTACAAGCATATATAGACAATGTCATTTACCACTTTACACTTACACATAGCCATTTAACACTAACTAATTATTTACTCTTTCTTAGCTGCACTTTAGCTGTAATGTGACAAAAGTTACTATACAACTTTTCGATTATTCCAACTGCACTGTTCACATTAGTACTCATCTACTTCTCATTTACCAGTGTCATTTCACCTTAAAGGTGAATTTACTACATTGTCCTTCCTTAGGCCTAAAGTTTATCTTTCTATATAAAAGTCCAAATTTCACTTTAAAGCTTCCATTACATTTAACTCATGTTCATTAGCATGAATTACACTATCAACAACAAAAGCCCTCTTGTCTCCTTACACTTTCCTTATGGAAACCCATTTGGCCAAGACTTAAAACACTACTTTAGGGTCTGTTTTACACCATTATAACACTAGAAATAGGCTTAGAAAAAATTAGAGATGCAACCTATATCCAGTTTAGAAAGAATAGAAAATTCTAGCACTACTTACCTTATGCAGTAGAAATTTCCAGAATAGATTTCCCCTACCAAACGCGGTCTGTTTGAGCTGATTTTCAAATATCTGGTAGAGAATAGGTAGGGATTCAATCAGTCCTTCTTGGCCATTTTGAAAGGAGGTCGTTTTCCTAACCGTTTCTGCCTCATAAAATGAATCTCTCAATCTCACTGAAAATAGGGCAGCTTGACAAATATAGCTTTTAGCAAACTTTTAGCAGCTAAACAAACTCCGTTTGAGATGAAATTTAGCTATGTTTTAGAGGAGAGAATTTGAAACAACTTTCATGAAGGGAGGAAAGGCTAAAGCTGAATGGAAGTAGGACAAAAATTAGCAACAAAATCTGGTTGCTGTTTAGGTAGCTCACGATTTCTGCCTTCTTTCCAAGCTCTCACGTTTCTTTTCTTAATTTTGGCTTTTGCTGGGTAAAAAATGTGTGGTTGCTGGTAACATAATGAGGTAAGGAAGTAAAGAAATAAAAAAAATATTTAGTACTTTTCTAAAGCTTATCTCATCAGCCTTTAGTAGTAAATATCCTACTTTCCTTATTTTCTTTTATTTCACTTAGACTTGTTTTTTTTTTTTCAAATAGTTGGCCAGCCACTTATGACTTATTCAGGAAGACTAACATGAATCTAAATATTATATTAATATAATATTAAGTCTTGGTTGGCAAAAGACCAAAATGCCATTAATAACAAATGAGTTTCCTAAGACTTGTTTGTTTGCTCTTTACTTTCTCATCTTCCATAATTCATTTTTTTCTCCAAACAAAGCCTTAAATCATTTTCCATACTCCTCATGACTTAAAAATATATTGAATTAATTTAATAATGATTTATAAAATAGTGATTCTTACATTACTCCCCACCTCAAGGAATTCGGTCCTCCGAATTCGACTCGGTCTGATCGAATAGCTGAGGGTACTTATCTCGCATCAGGCTCTCTAGCTCCCAAGTAGCTTCTTCTGAAGTGTGATGCTACCAAAGAACTTTAACTAAAGGAATGGACTTGGATTTGAGAGTCTTTTCCTTACGATCCAATATCCGAATCGGTTTCTCAATATAACTCATATCTTCCCATAACTCAAGTGGTTCATATTGTATGATATGGGAGGAATCCGGATGATATTTCCTCAGCATTGACACGTGGAAGACGTTGTGCACACTTTCCAACTCTAGTGGTAAGGCCAAACAATATGCTACATCACCCACTCTCTCTAAAATCTCAAATGTACCGATGAATCGAGGACTAAATTTCCCTTTCCGTTCGAATCTCATGATACCCTTAGAAGGAGAGACTTTCAAAAATACCTTGTCCCCAACTTGGAATTCTAAGTGACGTCTCCGAATGTCAACTTAACTCTTTTGACGACTTTGTGCAGTCCTCAGTCTATCACATATGATTCTAACCGTTTTAGAAGCTTTCTCTACTAGTTCGGGAGCAAAAATCTTTCGCTCACCTACTTCTTCGCATGCAATAGGAGATCTACATCTCCGAACATACAATGCCTCATATGGACCCATGTTGATACTCTAGTGGAAGCTGTTATTATAAGCAAACTCCGTTAAGGGTAGGTGCTCATCCCATGAGCTTGAAAAGTCAATAGCACATGCTTTCAACATATCCTCTAAGGTCTGTATAATCTGCTCGGACTGGTCGTCTATCTGAGGATGAAAAGATGTGCTAAAGTGCAATTTAGATCCCATGGCTTCTTGAAACTATTCCCAAAAGCGTGAAGTAAACCTGGAATCCCTGTTTGATACAATGCTTGCTGGAACTCCATGCAACCTTACTACCTCTTGTACATATAGCTTCGCTAAAGAACTCAGAGAATCTGTGGCTCTCATAGGCAGAAAGTGAGCAGACTTGGTCAATCTATCAACGATAACCCATGTCGAATCGTGACCCTTTCATGTCCTAGGGAGTCCCATAATGAAATCTATAGTAATATGCTCCCATTTCCAAATTGGTATTGATAAAGGTTTGAGCAACCCCACAGGTCTCTAATGCTCAACCTTAATCTGCTGATGTCGACCCTAAAAGGTATCTACACGCAAGTGCACGTGGTCTCAAGTAATACGGAGGTGAGTCCGAAAATATCGTCCCACAGAGACTGGTAGTGCGAAGCTTAGCTAAATACTAGATAGTATTATCTATGGTATATCCTAGCAAATTATGAAAGTTTGTTTACTTGGGTGTGATCTACAAAGGCTAACAAAGCAAAATAAAATAAAATAAAAGTAATTGAAATTAAAAAGCAAATAAGAAATACTTACAGTAGAAATGATGAAAATAAAATAACTGCAAAAGAAAAGAAACAAAAATGCAAATAAGTAAAATGGAAGGGTAAAAATGTAATTTCCTAATTGTATCGGTCTAAAATGCAAATAATGAAAATATGCATGAAAATCCTAAAATGAAAATAAAAATGCATGAACATGTAAAAAAAAAAATCAAAACTAATGCAATTGAAAGAAAAATGAATTAATGCATGAAGTTCCTAAACTAATGCATGGAAATGCCTAAGTGAATGAACTTGAAATTAAATTAAACTTTACCTAATCAAAGAACTATATGAATACTACCCTATGACACCTAAAATGTACCTAAAACAATACCTAAATGCATAGAACTAATGTGATTATAAAGCCTGGACAGAATTGAAATTTAATGCTAAATGAACCTAAAAATGCAACTAAATGCTTATGAAAAAATTATCTAACTTAACCTACACTTAGACCACTAATTATATGAACCTAAAATGGACTAAATATGATGAAACTACCCCTAGAAGACTCCTAAAACAGCAGCTGAAAATCTGGACAGAATTTATAATGCAAGGATGCCTAACATGAATTAATGCAAAAAATGTTATGCAAATGCTATGGAAATGGCATGAAAATGCAACTTAAGCGAGCCTAAAAAAATTATCTAATGAATGTATGGTCCTAATATGATCTAATACTACCTAAATGTACCTTAAGATGTCATAAAACAATAGTCAAAAAAAAATGTAAACAGCCCATAAAAACTGACTATTGTTAAAAAAAACAGTGTTCTAATATGACTATGTCTAAGAAAATGCCATGGAACCTAATCTAAATGAAATCCTAAAATTCCCAAATTAAAATATAACCTAGATATGACCCTAAGACACATAAATGGACCTTAAAATGAAGCAAATACAGACCTAAAAAAATTGCTATAAAAAAGTCACTTTGTTGGACAGATTTAAAAAAAATGCATGAAACACCTAAACTAATGCCTAGAACATGTATCAAACACTTAGTAAACCCTAACCTAATTGCATGAAATTAATACCAACCAATATAAAACTTAAAAGACACTGAAAAGGACCAAAAACAGAACCTAAAGGGACCCTAAAACCGAACCAAACAGCAGCTACAAAGTGAAGAACCAAAAACTGTCACAAGTAATGCCTAAGCTAACCTATCCTACTTTGATCATTTTTTGTATTTTTGTTTTGCAAGATATTTAAAAAATGTTTTAACCAAAAAATCTAGACTCCTAAATCAGTAGAATAAAAATAAAAATAAATCATTTTAAAGTTTAAAAACGGAATATAAAAATACCTACTCTAGACTAGCCTAAAATAAGACCAACTTCCTACATATCCTACTTTAAACATTTTTTATATTTTTGTTTTGAAATATTTTTAAAAGCTGCTTTAACCCATTAAACTAGACCTCTAAAAAAGTAGAATAAAAATACTAAAAATTCATTTAGACGTTTAAAAGCATAAAATAAAAATTGCAAAAGGAAACTATGGACCAAGCTCCCTCACAAGAGCTATGGAGGTAGTTTTTCAACCTCTTAAGCTCCCATGATCATGGGACTCAATCATGAACCAAAATAAAAGAAAAAGGAAAGAGTATAAGATGAATATAGTTGCTGGAAATTTAAAGAAACAAAAAGCTTAAGTAAAGAGTGCAAGAATGAAGTAAAGAGTAAAGGAAAACATCATGAAAACTTGTATTTAACTTGCAAAAATGTAAAGAACATAAAACATTAAAGTTGGTGGCTACTCTAAACTACTAAGAACATGTAAAAGTGCTGGAAAAGTAAATCTAAGAAACTCTAGGCAGCCCCCCTTTAGGTTAGGTCTCATAAAGTTGCTTATATAGTCATTTAACCTAGGGATACAATGGTAATTCCTATCCTAGATGAGTTGGCATTAATTGCCACTTGTCTTCATGTCCTTGACTCTTCAAAGTAGATATTTCCATGTCATTTAAGTGCTCACATCAGCCATGGACATCTCATCCCTTCTAGCACCTTCCTTTTGGTCTTCTAATCCACATAAGCATGCAATGTGGCAAAGGCATGTGTCTTCCATGTGTTGGCATGTGTCTTTTGTTCTTATCCACTAAGAGTGAGTAGGATGATGACATGTGGCATGCTAGATGTCAAAAGATGAGAGAGAAAATGAAGAGTCATGCTCCCTTGTCTTGTAATGGTCCAGTCTCCTTTCTTGCCCATTTTCAGTCTATTTTCTACCGAAAAGACTAAAATTCATCTAAAATTTATTTTTCTGCAAAACATGAGGAATTTAATAAAATTAGAGGAATAATTAATAAAATAATGAGGGAATTAAATAATTATTAATAAATAAAGTACTAAAATAACTCTATTTTCATAGAGTTATCAGCTGACAAGTGAGACATTTCGACACATAATCTGCAATGTCTCTCTTTATCTTGTCCCACCAATAGACACCCTTCAGGTTTTGGTGCATTTTAGTACTGCCTAGATGCATCGTGTATTTGGAACTATGAGCCTCATCTAAAGTCTATCTATGTAGGGTATCATCTTTAGGTATGCATATCCGACCTCTATATCTCAATATGCCATCCTCACTGACCTGATGCTCGGGTTGGAGCCCTTGCTTAGTCTGACTAGCTAGCTTCACCAACTCTAGATCCTGTCTTTGTGCTTGTCGGATCAACTCTATAATATTTGGTTCAATCCTAAAGCTAGCTATTAGACAATCTACTAAAGGTTCTATTCTTAGACTCATCTCAGAGAACTTCTCCAACAAACTGTACTCTTGTACCATTATGTACGAAACTAGGCTAATGCTCTGTCTGCTTAAAGCATCGGAGACTATGTTCGCCTTTCCTAGATGATACAAGATCTCATAGTCATAGTCATAGTCCTTAAGAAGCTCTAACCATCTGCGCTATTTCATGTTTAATTCTTTCTATGAAAACAAATACTTGAAGCTTTTATGGTCAGTGAAGATCTGAAAATTTTCACCATATAGGTAGTGGCCCCATATCTTAAGTGTAAACACCATAGTGGCTAGCTTGAGATCATGGGTGGGGTAGTTCTTCTCATGATCCTTTAGCTGCCTAGATCCAGAGGCCACTACCATGCCATGCTGCATCAGCGCACAACCCAAACCTTGGAGAGAAGCATTACTGTACATAATAAAACCCCCAGAGCCGCTTGGTATAGTCAAAATTGGTGTCGATGTCAACTTTTGCTTTAGCTGCTCAAAACTGCTCTCACACTCTTTATCCACTCAAATTTGACATTCTTACATGTGAGACGTGTCAGTGGTGCAGCTATCTTTGAAAAGCCTTCAACGAATCTATGATACTACCCAGCCAATCCCAGAAAATTATGAATCTCAATAACTGTCCTTGGCCTTTCCCATCTCAACATGGCCTCAACTTTAGACGAATCTACAGATACTCCATCCTTAGTCACAACATGACCCAGAAAAGAAATCTGTTCTAACCAAAACTCACATTTATTAAGCTTGGCATAGAGCTGTCTGTATTGAAGAGTATGGAGAACTATTCTTAAATGTTCCTCATGCTATTCTCGGGATTTAGAATAGATCAGGATATCATCAATAAACACAATTACAAACCAATCCAAATAAGGCTTAAATACCTCGTTCATAAGGCTCATGAATGCTACAGGTGCAGCGGTTAGCCCAAATGGCATAATTAGGAACTCATAATGTCCATACTGAGTCCTGAATGCTGTTTTGTGTACATCTTCCCCTTTAATTCTCAACTGATGATACCCATATCGTAGATTGATTTTTGAAAAGACCTGTGCACCTCACAACTGATCAAATAGGTCATTTATCTATGGTAAAGGATATTTGTTCTTCATTGTAGCTCGGTTTAGTAATCTATAATCAATACATAGCCAGAGACTTCTATCTTTCTTATGAACAAATAACATCGGAGCGCCCCATGGTGATACACTTGGTCTAATAAAACCCTTGTTGAGGAGATCTTGCAACTATTTCTTCAACTCCTCCAATTCCACTAATGCCATTTTGTAAGGGGGCTTTGAGATAGGCTGAGTGTCAGGTAATAGGTCAATGGCAAACTCAATCTCTTGCTCAAGTGGTAATCCTGGTAGGACATATGGAAATACATCAAGAAACTCCCTGACTACGGGGATCTCTTATAACTCCGGATATGCCCTATCAGTATCTTCCACAAAGGCTAGATAACCTTCATTCAAAATAACAATATTTCATATCAGACTTCATATACCAAAAAGAATTCTTTTTGTCATTTCACTTATCAAACTTTAATACAACTCATTATGGGATATTAAAGACTACATTTTTATCCCTACAATTTACGTTGGCATGGTTGGTTGCTAACCAATCCATACCCAAAATTACATCTATGTCATACATATTAAGCAAAACTAAATCTGCTTCTAGTTCTTTATCTCCTACTTTGACTTTACACTTTCTTACAACTGACTCAGTCATCTGGGATTCTTTCAGTGGTGTGCTAATATGTAACATGCATCCCAAAGGTTCTGGCTCTATGTTTAATCTGTTAACAAATAAAGGAGAAATGAATGAATGCGTAGAGCCTGGGTCTCTTAAACATAAAGCTTCACAATCAGATATCAGAAGCTTACCTTAACCACTGAGTCTGAAGCATTAGCTGTCTCCTGATCTAGAGCAAACACTCTGCCTTGAGCTACCTGTTGATGCCTTAGCTTTCTCTACCACTAGTGTCTCAGTCCTAGTCTTAAGAGTCTTTCACTCTAGGCAATCTCTGGTAAAGTGTCCTTTCTTCCCACACTTAAAGCAAACACCAATCTCGTAGCGATATGGTTTAGTGCCATGATTCCTGCCACATTTTGGACACTTTTGATCACCCTTAGGCTTATTAGCCCTCTCTTGAGACTCATCGGTCTTCTACCACTTATCTTTCTTCTTACCTCTAGACTGATCGGATGGTGCCTTACTTTGAGTCTACCACTTACCTTGACCTTTACCTTTACCCCAAGTCTCATACTGTGCTTGTGCTTTATTAAAGTCTTGCTCAACCATCAAAGCACTCTGTACGACCTCAGAGTAGGTCACAATCCGTAAGACTGAGAATTGACCCTTGATAGCCGGTCTCAAACCGTTGAGAAACTTAATAGCTTTTCTTTCCTCATCCTTAGCCATCAGTGGATCATAGCAGCTTAAAATAGTAAACCAAGACTCGTACTGTCCCACTGTCATACTCCCTTGGGTCAAGTTCAAAAACTTTGACTACTTCATCCTTTTCACACTCTCTGGAAAATACTGTAGGTAAAAAGCGGCCAAAAACTTATCCCAAGAGATAAACGCGTCCTGTCCCCTCAATGTCCCTTTCACTGATCTCCACCAATGCTTTGCCTCACCCTTGAACATATACGCGACTAAAGCAACTCTCTCCTCGGGTCCATAAGTCATGTACTCGAAGACCTTGTCTATCTCAAGTAGCCATACCTCAGCCTCCTTTGGATCTTGACCCCCCTTGAATGCAGGCGGATTCATTTTCTGAAATTTCTTAAGCTTGTCAGCATTAGGTATAAACATCAGAACTGCCGCAGGCTGTGACTATGGAGGAGGAACTGTCTGAGGTAGAGGTGGCTGTTGTGGAGGTACTCGTGGATCTTGGGAGCTGGATGCCTGATGGACTAGTGGTCTAGTTAATGGTGGCGGTGTACTAGTACTTCTGAACTGTTGAGTCATTCGCGCTGTTAGATCGCGTATAATCGCAACTATATAAGATACATTACGCTCTAACAGTGCCAGACGTCCCTATGTATCGGAACTTTTTGGATGATGTGGTGGTGGAGGAGAAGTGGGTGGAGGTGTCTCAAGTGGCCTAAAAATCTCCAACCTCCCCCGAGGTGGTCTACCTCTACCACGTTGCATCATTATTACAATAACACATGCATGCATTATAATAGTATCCATTACTCCTTTTTCAGTTTATAGTCGAACATGTACATTACTGTGAGATGTGACATGGGATGTAAACACTCTTTAGAACCTTTTTATAGACTGACTCGACTAGACAAACCATGTTCTGATACCAATCTGTCATGTTTCGAAAAACGAGACATTTTCAATAACAAAATAGTGAAAGAACGGATTTTGGGGTTAACTTTTTTTCTTTTACTTTAACTACAATTTGTGTAGTGAGTAGTCTTACGCTTTTAATTTTGATTTACTATTCACCCGATCAGAGTTCAAGGTTGATTTCCTTATGTCCCATTCATTTCATAACTTAAAATCACTCAAGACTAAATTTCGGCAGCATTTTTGCTTAACTACGAAAAACCCCCTGCAACATAATCCAAATAACAAAGCAAAATTCTATTCATTTCCTGATATCTTTGGTCTCAAATGGCCTATCACACTCTCATACAGTCTAATGGAATATTCGAAAAAGTTTCATAATTTTTGGATAACCCGAAGGTCGTTAAAAAATTTCTCAGCCAAAAATTATTATAACTTGATGCTATTCACGTCAACATTCAACAAACACCCGTTTACATCCCGTTTTAACCCGATTTTTGAAAGTAATCACATATTCATACTTATCACATCTCACACTACATTACTGTATAAAATCATCAAATTCCAAGTACATATGAATAGTAAACTTATATACCGAGCTATGAACTAAGGTCTGACGTCTAGCTTGAAACGTCAAAACGAGGTACGACTCTTATCAAACATTGCTATCTCAACTTAACCTGTGGAGGAGAATGAAGGGGTGAGTTTTGGGGAAAGCTCAATAAGCCACTACACAAGTACAGAGATAGTAACAAACAGAATATAACTCCACTAATTTATTGTAAGATTCGATTATACTATACTGTACATGTACGAACATGTAAATTTTCATTAATAAATAAATTATTTTTTTACATTTTTACAAAAATTAAATAAAAAGCTATGAGGGTCCTACTTAGATTTCAGTGCCCAGGCGATGATATGAGTGAGAAAAATATATTTTAAGAGGTTGAATAATGATATTATAGTGATTTGAAAGTCAAAATACCCAAGTTCATTATTTTGAAAAGTATGAGAAACAAATTGGAAAATGACGGTTACGTCCTGAGGGTATTTTTGTAAGTTGTGCCCAAACAAAAATGATTTGGAATGAAGTAATAATATCATGATACTCTATATGAAAAGGAGAATAAAATAGAGGCATAAGACTTATCAAATCGATGGTTTAATCGAAAAAATTTCATTGGCGATTCATTAGGGATAAAACCATAATTTCATGCAATTGGTAAACCGCGCGTTGATGAAACCACCATGATTCATCAAAATATGCAGAATAAGAATTTTTGGTAATGAAATATGAATTTTTGGAGTTCGATTTCATAGTTAGAAAAATTTACAGTAGCTTAAGGACATTTTGTCCAAAATCTTTATAATCGAGGGCAAAATGGTCATTTAACATTAAAGGGGACGGGTCAAATTAGTCAGTAATGACCAGAAACTGACTTCACTAAACTAAATTTAAAAAAGATAAAATTTATAATCTGATATGAGATTAATAAAAATTTAATAGCATGATAAAAAAGCAAATTTTAGAAAATAAAAAGGAAATTTTAAAGGAGAAATACATTAGTGGACCATGTTGCAATTTGTTATTGGCTAACACATAAATAAAGGGGCTTGAAACTCATTAAATTTGGTCTCCATTCACCGACTTATGCTCTGTATTTTGCTGCTAAACCGACTTATGCTGCAGCTCAATTCCTCACTCGTTTTCTTCATGTTTCTCTCATTTTCCACCATGGAAACCTTCCTTTCAACCCCTCTACTAGCCACACATCTTTAATAATCTTTATTTCCTCATTTTAAGAGCTAGTTAAAGGTGGGAAATGAAGAGCAGAAGCCAACATAACAGGGCTGGAAATGGCCAGATTTTGTTCGGCAATGATGAAGGTAAGACAACTAGTGTGTGTTGCTTGAGTTTTGTGATGGCTTTAATTCGATCATGGCCTGAAATGATGTGTTTAAAACTTCAAATGGAAGTAAACAAGAAGGAAGAAGAACATAGGGGGCTTCGGTTGAGGAAGAAAAATTGGAAATTGATGTGTATTTTAAATGTTTGTTGATGGAAAATAAAAGATCATGATGAGTAGAAATTAGAGGAAATAGAATTGTGGAGATAAATTGTAAGCTGAAATTTTTGCTGAAACAGTAAGGAACGTGAAGGTGAGGTTCAGCCAAGGATTTGGCTGCACGATGGTAATAAAAATATCTGCCTTAAGGGTGTTCAATAATAATCCTAAGTGAAGTAAGATATATGTATCTAAATTGATTAGGAAAGAAATAAATGGAAAACAAAGAGGAGGAGTCAAGAGGGAGTTCAGTTATGGCCATTTGGAAGCTGTCAATAGTTCACAAAACGTGAACCAGAAAAAGAAAGGATGACAGCAAAAGAAAAAGAAAAGAAAGGAAAATAGAAAAAGAAAAGAAAAGAAAAGAAAAGAAAATTCATAAAAAAGCCATGTGACCAAATGGCCATAAGAGCAAGAAAAGAAATAATATCAGTAAAAATTTAGTTAAATTTGATAAATAGTTATCAATTGAAAAATAAATATAATGATGACTAAAGTCAATTGTGGAGTGGAAATTGAGAAATACCGAGTAAGGAGTTTGGTTCAAACATAAATCATGGTGGATCATGTTAAATTCTCAAAATTAATAGTTAAAATAAAATAACAAAGTGGAGGAAAGAGTAAGTAGAAGATTAGATTTATGAAAAGAGAAATTATGAAATGAAATCAAATTTGGGACCAATTTAAATATTTGGTTAACTAAATTTTTTATGTGTAATGTTGAATTTTAAGAAGTAAGAAATAATGAGGTAAAATTCATGGATGACCATTCGACCAAGGCTGATTGGGGGTGATATCAAGTTAAATTTTATAATTTTAAGATGTCAAAATAATGTAGAAATTAAGAGAAGATCAATAGTGCATTCGGGTATGAAATTAGTGTTAAATCGGTGAAGTTGTGGTTTACTACTGGTGTAAATTTAAATGATTAGACATAAGTAGTATACAATATGGCTGCATTTAGTGATGAATGATGGTTCAAAAATTAGAGAATAATTAATGGAAATTATTAGTGAAATTATTTTGCAGCTTGAATAATCGGATTTCGTGTGATGATACCGGAAAATTCGACACCATGAAACAAGTAAGGGACACATGTGTGATTTGTAGGGATATCCGAATGCATGTTTTTCATGCTATGAATTTTATAAAATTATTTGGAAAGTGAATTGCCTCGAATTGCTATGAATTGTGGTTATATGGCTGGTTGAACTGTATTTGAAAGTGCAGGGAGGCTAGGACACTGGCAGCCGTTATGCTGCCAAAATTTATTAAAAATAATTCTAAAAATGACATAAAATATCTTAATGCATTCTTAATTTCTATCCTAGCCTTCAAAGTGAGGAATTGATTATTTTCCATAAATGAGGAATTTACCGAAAATCAATTACTAAATATTCATGTTACTGACTTCGGTAAAAGCTAAATTATCGAAAATTCCTCCCACGTGTTTTATAGTGGAATATGTGATGGGTAAAGTGAAATGGTGAATAGTGAATAATATATAAATTATTTCAGTATAATATTCACTGTTTTATTATGATTTTCCTTTATGGACTGACTGAAGTCTTATCATGTGTAATGATTTCCATAAAGGCTTTATCATTATGAAAATATTGTTTTGAGACTAAAATGTTTCTGCACGTGTTTTATAGTGAGAAATGTGTTGGTGGAATTATTATTAAATTTATAAAAAATAAACATTTTTTATTTTTTCATAAATTATGAAAATATTGGAATTGATTTCCAAGAACCTTGAATTTCAAGTTTTGGAAAGAAAACATGGAAACACGTGTGTATGTATTGTACGGTGAAAAGAAATAGTTACAAAATTTTATTACTACTGTGTGATATTCTTATAAACTGTTTTCACCGTACGAAATATTATGTGATAACCGCAAATTTTTCAATTATTGGAAATTAATATTCAAGAAAATAGATAAGAGGAAATAAATAAATAGAATTGTGGAAATTTCGAAAAGTGAAGAAGTGACTGATAGCGGAAATTCGAATAAAGGAGAAAATAAATTGGATATTAAGAAATCCAATAATTAAATAAAAATACATATGTATATATATGAAATATAGTATATATTATAAAATGAAATATATACTATTTTGTCTTAAATAAATACATATGTATATTTTTATATACAATTATGTATATAAATAAATATGTATATGTATGAAATATACATATTAATTAATTTAATTAAAGTGTAAATATATATATATATATATATTGTAATACAATATATATCTATAAATGCATATATATATATATATATGAAATATATATATTAATTCAAATTATATATATAAGTATTTTGTGTAAAATATATATATATATGTTATATTATATTTATATAGATAAAAAAAATGAAACAGAAAAGAAAAGGAAGGAAATCGGGGAAGATCCCGACCCTTCCCAGGCGAGGCCGCCGGTGGCAAAGCTGCCACCGCCGGCGAGGGAAAGAGGAAGAGACGACGCTGGCTATGTGAGAAGAGGCGACCGGCGACAAGAAAAACGGAGAACAGAAGCGGAAACAGGGGCGGAAACCGGCGGAAGCCGGAAAAGAAAAAGAAAAAGGGACGGGCGGCGCCGGCGGAATTGGCCACCGCCACCACAGCCGAAGCATCGGCGGAAGGAGAGGAATGGGATGGAGGCCACCGGAGAGGCTGGGAACGACAAAGGACGGCCGATGGAGGAGGAGAAGTGACCGAAGGTAAATCGAGTAGATCCGCTGCCGTGCCGCCGATTCGGGATGAACGGAGGCCAGATCCGGCTTCGCCGTCATGCCGGCCAGCTGTAGAGCCGCCGAACCGCTCGAGAACCGGTCGCCGGCGAGGAACCGGCGAGGAAGGGAGCTGACCGGTCCGGCGGGAAGAAAAAGAAAAAGAAAAGAAAGAGAAAGAAAAGAAAAGAGAAAAAGGAAGAAAGGAAAGAGGAAAAAGAAGAAAGAGGGAGAAAAAGGAGAATTTTGGAAATTACGAGAAATCTCGAGAATTCGGAAACCCGGGAATTACGGGAAACGGTAAGAAATCCCGGAAAGTGATAAATTATTTAAATAATTTATTTATTTAAATAATTATGGAAAAATTCTAAAATTTAGAAATTAATTTCCAGAAAATTTCCTCGATGACCGAGATGATGGAATCGGGCGAGGTGAACACGGGCGCGACGAACGAGGTGATCGCCGACCCGAAAAAAGGTAAGAGATGCATGTGCAGCACTGTAAGGATATTCAGTCTGCATGATTTTAATTATGAAATATTTTATGAAAATATTTTATGAAGATATTGTGATGAATGATTGGTTGAAATTTGTGGTGATGCACTGGCTGGATTTTAAACTGTATTTTCCGTGCAGGAGGCTAGCCAATCGACAGCCGTTATACTGTCGAAAAATTATTGAAAAATTCTCAAAAAATTACTAAAAATCATAATAAATGATTTTATTTCATAAGAAACGATTTTCAACAACGAAAATCGAGAAAAATGATTATTTTTCATAAAACATGAATATAACGCAATTCATTTTAAAATATTCATGTTTTCGAGAATGGTGATAAGGAAATCACCGAAAAATCTCTTCGAGAATGGTGATAATGAAATCACCGAAAATTCTCTTGATATGTAAGTTACACGTAATACGAGATGGAAAATGAAAGGAAATAAAGTGAATATTTTTATATATATTTCTTAAATATTCACTAAATGGTTTTATAACCTTTATGGTTTTAAAATGATGAAATTATATATTTTTATAAATTCCATAAAGGTTTTCTGATGATGAAAAATATGGTTTTGAGACTAGATGGCATCCTATCATGCTGATATGTGATATGTAACATGTGATATGTGATATGTAGTCCCGGCCGACACCTGATCAGTGATCCGCCGAGGACAATTATAGACTATGGCCATAGATCTGACATGATTATTCATACCCTTCGAGGTCTATAGCATGATATGAGTGACGACCCAGTGGACGGGCTGGGCGTGTGTGCCTAAGTCTCCATATATGAAAATGTTTTATATGATATGTGATATGTGAAATGTAAATGTTTTACATGATATGTGAAATGTTAATGAAAGAGATTTACAGCATTTTACAGAATGCTTATTTCAGTACTGATTTTAGTACTATGAGATGATTTCATATGATATGTGATATGAACATGTAATATGTTTTCCAAAAAGGAAAAAGGAGGAAAATAAATCTAATATTCTTATTTTAATTTGTAAATTGAATATTAGATTTAAATGATACATATGATATACGAAAAGGATTTAATAGCGGATTTTGCTATTTAAAGTACTGTACTAATTATGGTTGTACAGTAAAATATGAATTGAGTTTTAAATGAGAATGATGAGAATTTAACTAATATTCTTTTCAAGAAAATATGAATATTAGTTATTTTATTTAAATGCTTTATTTCATAAAAGCATTATTTTGAAAAAGAATATGAAAATTTTACGGAATAAAAAGGAAAGGATTTGAATTTCAAAACAAGAAAGAATATTATTCTCTACAGTTGCTTCTAGGTTCCGGGACAAGCTAGGTATTTCAAAATACCTATCTTACTCCATTCGGATCCCTAGCCGACTGTAGTATCCTTCCTACATGTGAGCCTAGAGCCCATAGGAAAAATGAAAAAGATTTTAAGCATATAGGAAGCTGAATATCAAGTATGCATATAATTCCCTTACTGAGCCGTGGTTTGCTCACCCCTTAATTTTAACATTTCAGGTTTTCGAAGACTGAGAGTTTAGCACTTAAAGGATTTTCGACTGCGCATTTGGGGACGATGTGGCAGGTCGATTTATTTAATAAGGTATGATCATTTATTTTCTGTATTTAGACTTATCGACAGTATTACTTTCTTATGAAATAGAAATCGGGGATGTAATTCATATTATAATTTAATATGAAATTGTGTATATGTAAAAGAAAAGTAAAGTATCACAGACAGCCCAACCAAATAAGATGTATAGAATAAGGTGGAAAATAGGGTCACGGTCTGTGACATATTATGATTTATACCTTTATGGATTTTCGAAAAAACATCATTGGTCTTACTAAATTCCATAAAGGTGATGAGATTTCTTATATACTGTTTTGAGACTGTTAGGCCCCATATCATGCTCACGTGTTTATGTGTACCCTCTTATGTGTTAAGCTCTTGACATTGAGTCGTCTTCAGCGTCCCGGTTGTCACCCGTTCAGTGTATAACCAAGGACATCTATAGACTATGGCCATAGGTCTCATGTGTTTATTACATTGTCCCTACAAGGATCTCATGTGTACCCTATTATTCCCTACGAGACTTATAGTATGATATCATTTGGGTGTTGCCTGGTCTCCATTATGACTTCACGTGTTATTATTGATTTTATTATATTTTCATAAAACTGTGATGATTTTCTGGAGTGTTTTATTATTAAATTGTTATTATAATTAAACCGTTATTTTACTGTTACACGTGTGAAAGTGATGATTTCAGTGGTGGAAAACTTTGAAATTTTCAAGTGTTGAATTTAATGATTTGATAAAGTGTTTTACTCAAGTGTAGAAAAGATTTATATGCAGTAAATTCAAAATAAAATTTATATGAAGAATAAATTTTTACTCCCTATAGTCGCTCTGGGTCTTCGAGACAAGACATGTATTTCAAAATACCTTCCATACTCTATCTGGATTTCCCAGTCGACTATAGTATCCTTTCCTTTTAGTGTGCCCATCATACCTATAGTAAACTAAAAGGTTTTATTGCATATAGTCTGCGAGATATCAAAATTTGCATACAACTCTCTTATTGATCCATGGTTTGCTCACTCCTTTACTTTTATCATCACAGATTTGATGTAAAGAATAGCTGAAGTATTAACCATGGAGTAGCTACGCTTGAGAAGCTCGAAGCATCGTATATTGGATTCCTGAGGTATCACGTTTACATTTGTATTATACAGTACTACTAGTTGTAAATTTATTTCAAGGGGATGTAAACTAACTTTTACAGTTTGTGAATATTAATTTACCATAAATAAATATTGTTTAATTTGTTTACTGTTGTAGATGAACAGTGCGTAAAGGCATCACAGCCGAACCAAATCACGTGTGTAAAAATGTGTGAAAAAGTGTAAAATACTGTGTACTTGGGATGCGACAGTATTTAATGGTATTAGAGCAAGGTTAGCCTGATGTCTGTTGATGTCTTTAGCATCGGGAGTATTGAAAATAGTTAAAATCCCCTTGTTGTACTGTATAGTCTGAATGTATAAATGAAACAAGTGACTGAAACTCAGGATTAAGTGTCGGAATTGTGTAAAAAGTTGGTGGATTAAAAGTATAAAAGGGGAATGACACGAGAATTTTAAGTAAAATGGGTGATTTTATAATCCTTATGAAGGGTTTTGTTCGACAAGGTACAGGGAGGAACTCGGTGAAGGCCCCACCAAGACTTCCTCTATCCGAAGTCAAAATAAGACCCTAAATTGATGATATTGAGGTGAAATATAGATATCATCAGTGTATAGATCTTAAGATCTCCTTCTTAGATGAAATTGAAGGGAGAGAAATAAATTTGGAATTGATAAATGTGTCATTACATCGGAACAACCCCTGAATAACAGTAATCGGATTGGGTAATGAACTAAGTGAAAGTGATAGAGAAATGGATGGTGTAAAGAATGTTTCTTGTGATATTGTGATGGAGAGATTGTTGTATAATAGTCCCTATTGTCGGTCCCACCTTTGGTCGCTAGATAGTTGGCCTTGCTTTGTATTTCTTAAGGTTGAGATGTAAATGAATGGGGCATCTGGTTAGGGATTGTTCGATGATGTGAAAGGTGATATATCTATTGAATGAGATTGAGATTGTGAATTGTGCATTCAATAATTCAATACTAGCATTGTTAATTCTAATTCTATACCTTTCTTTTGTATCCTCTATGTGTATGTACAAATAGGATACTTGTAGAATCGGAGAGTTTGAAGATATACCTTGTAGAAATAATATACTATTCTAAATGTCACCGAATGTGGAAAAGGGTACTTTTAAAAATGATCAGAGAATATGGATCATGGGAGTGATTCTCAAATTTAAATTGGAGGTGATTCCCTCTGGTGATAATGTGTCTACGGCTAGAATTAAAGATCGTGACAAACTAAATAGATAGAATGGGTCATACCCTGAGGAATATATATATAAATAAATTTACTGTTGATTTTATATAAGGGATATGCACATGAATTATGAGATTGACACTGATAGTTAAAGGCAGGAGTGGTAATTTTTGAAAATTATCAGTTATAAAAAGTTTGATTTCTGAGAGAAATATACTCCATATATATATTCTACTCCTAAATAGTATTAAAAGTACTATAAGAGGGAGTAGTGTATTGATAAATTAAGATAAAGAGGGATATAATGGAGATTGATACCGAATGTTTTATAATCGGTACATGAAAGAGAAATATTTAAGCCTGCAAGTTTACTACAGTCGCTACCAAATCAATGTAAAAAGGAAGCCAATCGGGAGAAATTTTGTATTGAAGTTACTGAAGAATCAGAAGAACTATAATGGTATAAACATGATTAAAATAACAAAACTTCTCAGTAACCAGATTTATTCCTTTCCTTAGTGCCTTAGCCGATATATGTATTCTCTGAAATAGTGAGATGGTGTGTAGAGTTCCAAGGAACATTACTTGTGATAAGGATTTCCATGTCGCACTTTTATTTGAGAGAAATTTTAATGGACTATGGGAATTCTAATATAGTTCTAAGCACTGCTTCTTACATGTAATTGATGGATAGATTGAGTGTATTACTTAGATGCTTAAGAATACATGGAAAGCGAGTGCTATGGATTTAAAAGCTCCTGGGACTAGTATAAATTTGCTTCAAACTAATATCGGCATGGTACTACATGAGATGTAAAATGGTGTACGAGGTAGATTTCTAATGATATAGAAGGGCATGGAGAATTTAAAACGGTTAATTCCCAAAATAGTAAAGTAAGCTCCCTATCACATACAGATTCGATATAAGGAAACAAGGCGGCGGTAGTAAAGTTTTACTAATAACCAATGCCGACCTTGAGAATTCCTTATTAGGAATGCTACATTTCAAATGCATGGTAGAGGAAATACTCAAGAAAGAAATAGTATGGGGAATCGAGAATTTAAAGTACATAAATCAAGAAATTTAGTGATTAGTTTAAGCGAAATTCGGTTCAGAGGACCAAATTTCTTAAAGGTGGGGAGAAAATGTGAGATCTAATTCTATTGTATTGTACATGTACGGACATGTAAATTTTAATTAATAAATAAATTATTTTTGTACATTTTTACAAAAATTAAATAAAAAGCTATGTGGGCCCTACTTAGTTTCAATGCCCAGAGGATGATATGAGTGAGAAAATATATTTTGGGAGGTTGAATAATGATATTATGGTGATTTGAAAGTTAAAATACCCAAGTTCATTATTTTGAAAAGTATGAGAAACAAATTGGAAAATGATGGATACGTCCTGAGGGTATTTTTGTAAATTGTGCCAAAACAAAAATGATTTGGAATGAAGTAATAATATCATGATACTCTATATGAAAAGGAGAATAAAATAGTGTCATAAGACTTATCAAATCGGTGGTTTAATTGAAAATTTTCACTTGCGGTTTGTTAAGGGTAAAACAATAATTTCTCGCAGTCGGTAAATCGCACGTTGATGAAACCACCACGATTCATCAAAATATGCCCAATAAAAATTTTTGGTAATAAAATATGAATTTTTGGAGTTCGATTTCATAGTTAGAAAAATTTACAAAAGCTTAAGGACACTTTGTCCAAAATTTTTACAATCGAGGGCAAAATGATCATTTAACAGAGGGAAGACTAGTCAAATTAGTCAGTATTGACCAGAAACTGACTTCACTAAACTGAATTTAAAAAGATAAATTTTATAATCTGATATGAGATTAATAAAAATTTAATAGTATGATAAAAAGCAAATTTTAGAAAATAAAAAGGAAATTTTAAAGGGGAAATACATTAGTGGACCATGTGGCAATTTGTTATTGGCTAACACATGAATAAAGGGGCTTGACACTTAGCAAATTGGGTCTTCATTCATCGACTTATGCTCTATATTTTTCTACTAAACCGACTTATGCTATAACTCAATTCCTCTCTCGTTTTCTTCATGTTTCTCTCATTTTCCACCATGGAAACCTTTCCTTCAGCCCTTCTACTGGCCACACATCTTTAATAATCTTTATTTCCTTATCTTAGGAGCTAGTTAAAGGTGGAAAATGAAGAGCAGAAGCCAACGTAACATGGCTGGAAAAGGCCAGATTTTGTACGGCAATGATGAAGGTAAGACAACTAGTGCGTGTTGGTTGAGTTTTATGATGGCTTTAATTCGTTCATGGCCTGAAATGATGTGTTTAAAACTTCAAATGGAAGTAAACGAGAAGGAAGAAGAAACCAAGGGGCTTCCGTTGAGGAAGAAAAGTTGGAAATTGATGTGTATTTTAAATGTTTGTTGATGGAAAATAAAAGATCATGATGAGTAACAATTAGAGGAAATAGAATTGTGGAGATAAATTGTAAGCTGAAATTTTTGCTGAAACAGTAAGGAACGTGAAGGTGAGGTTCAGCCAAGGATTTGGCTGCACGATGGTGAAAAAAATTTCTGCCTTAAGGGTGTTCAATAATAATCCTAAGTGAAGTAAGATACATGTCTCTAAATTGATTAGGAAAGAAATAAATGGAACCAAGAGGAGGACTCAAGGGGGATTTCAGTTATGGCCATTTGGAAGCTGTCAACAGTTCACAAAACATGAACCAGAAAAAGAAAGGAAGACAGCAAAAGAAAAAGAAAAGAATGGAAAATAGAAAAAGAAAAGAAAAGGAAAATTATAAAGAAAAGCCATGTGACCAGATGGCCATAAGAGCAAGAAAAGAAATAATATCAATAAAAATTTAGATAAATTTGATAAATAGTTATCAATTGAAAAAATAAATATAATGATGGCTAAAGTCAATTGTGGAGTGGAAATTGAGAAATACTGAGTAAGGAGTTTGGTTCAAACATAAATCATGGTGGATCATGTGAAATTCTCAAAATTAATAGTTAAAATAAAGTAACAAAGTGGTGGCAAGAGTAAGTAGAAGATTAGATTTATGAAAAGAGAAATTATGAAATGAGATCAAATTTGGGACCAATTGATATATTTGGTTAACCAAATTTATATGTGTAATGTTGAATATTAAGAAGTAAGAAATAATGAGGTAAAATTCATGGATGACCATTCGGCCAAGGCTGTTTGGAGGTGATATCAAGTTATATTTTATGAATTTAAGATGTCAAAATAATATAGAAATTAGGAGAAGATCAATAGTGCATTCGGATATGAAATTGGTGTTAAATCGATGAAGTTGTGTTTTACTACCGGTATAAATTTAAATGATTAGACATAAGTAGTATACAATATGACTGCGTTTAGTGATGAATGATGGTTCAAAAATTAGAGAATAATTCATGGAAATTATTGGTGAAATTATTTTGTAGCCTGAATAATCGGATTTCGTGTGATGATACCGGGAAATTCGACACCGCGAAACAGGTAAGGGATGCGTGTGTGATTTGTAGGGATATCTGAATGCATGTTTTTCATGTTATTAATTTTATAAAATTATTTGGAAAGTGAATTGCCTCGAATTGCTATGAATTGTGGTATATGGCTGGTTGAACTGTATTTGAAAGTGCAGAGAGGCTACGACACTGGCAGTCGTTATGCCGCTAAAATTTATTAAAAATAATTCTAAAATGACATAAAATATCTTAATGCATTCTTGATTTCTATCCTAGCCTTCAAAGTGAGGAATTGATTATTTTCCATAAATGAGGAATTTACCGAAAATCAATTACTAAATATTAATGTTACTGATTTCGGTAAAAGCTAAATTATCAAAAATTCCTCCCACGTGTTTTATAATGGAATATGTGATGGGTAAAGTGAAATGGTGAATAGTGAATATTTTATAAATTATTTCAGTATAATATTCACTATTTGATTATGATTTTCCTTTATAGACTGACTGAAGTTTTATCACGTGTAATAATTTCCATAAAGGCTTTATTACTGTGAAAATATTGTTTCGAGACTAAAATGTCTCTGCATGTGTTTTATAGTGAGAAATGTGTTGGTGGAATTATTATTAAATTTATGAAAAATAAACATTTTTATTTTTTCATAAATTATGAAAATATTGGAATTGATTTCCAATAACCTTGAATTTCAAGTTTTGGAAAGAAAACATGGAAACATGTGTGTATGTATTCTACGATGAAAAGGAACAGTTACAAAATTTTATTACTACTATGTGATATTCTTATAAACTGTTTTCACCGTACGAAATATTATTATTTACACCTTCATGGATTTTCGGAAAAAAAAAATCATTGATCTTACTAAATTCCGTAAAGGTGATGAGATTTCTTATAGACTGTTTTGAGATTGTTAGGCCCCATATCATGCTCACGTATTCGGTAAAAGCTAAATTATCAAAAATTCCTCCCACGTGTTTTATAATGGAATATGTGATGGGTAAAGTGAAATGGTGAATAGTGAATATTTTATAAATTATTTCAGTATAATATTCACTATTTGATTATGATTTTCCTTTATAGACTGACTGAAGTTTTATCACGTGTAATAATTTCCATAAAGGCTTTATTACTGTGAAAATATTATTTCGAGACTAAAATGTCTCTGCATGTGTTTTATAGTGAGAAATGTGTTGGTGGAATTATTATTAAATTTATGAAAAATAAACATTTTTATTTTTTCATAAATTATGAAAATATTGGAATTGATTTCCAATAACCTTGAATTTCAAGTTTTGGAAAGAAAACATGGAAACATGTGTGTATGTATTCTACGATGAAAAGGAACAGTTACAAAATTTTATTACTACTATGTGATATTCTTATAAACTGTTTTCACCGTACGAAATATTATTATTTACACCTTCATGGATTTTCGGAAAAACATCATTGATCTTACTAAATTCCGTAAAGGTGATGAGATTTCTTATAGACTGTTTTGAGATTGTTAGGCCCCATATCATGCTCACGTATTCATGTGTACCCTCTCATGTGTTAAGTTGTTGACATTGAGCCGTCTTTAGCGTCCCGGTTGTCACCCGCTCAGTGTACGATCGAGGACATCTATAGACTATGGCTATAGGTCTCATGTGTTTATTATATTGTCCATATAGGGATCTCACGTGTACCCCATTATTCCCTACGTGACTTATATTATGATATCATTTGGGTGTTGCTTGGTCTCTATTATGACTTCACGTGTTATTATTGATTTTATGATATTTTCATAAAACTGTGATGATTTTCTGGAGTGTTTTATTATTAAACTATTATTATAATTAAACCATTATTTTACTGTTACATGTGTGAAAGTGATGATTTCACTGGTGGAAAACTTTGAAATTTTCAAGTGTTGAATTTACTGATTTGATAAAGAGTTTTACTCAAGTGTATAAAAGATTTATATGCAGTAAATTTGAAATAAAATTTATATGAAGAATAAATTTTTACTCCCTATAGTCGCTTTGGGTCTCCGGGACAATATAGGTATTTCAAAATACATTCCATACTCTATCTGAATTTTCGGGCCGACTACACTATCCTTTCCTTTTAGTGCGCCCAGCATACCTATAGTAAACTAAAATGTTTTATTGCATATAGTCTTTGTTATATTGAAATTTGCATACAACTCTCTTATTGAGTCATGGTTTGCTCACTCCTTTACTTTTATTATAACAAATTTGGTGTAAAGAATAGTTGAAGTATTAACCATAGAGTAACTACGCTTGAGAAGCTTTAAGCGTTGTATATTGGATTCCCGAGGTATCACATTTACATTTGTATATTCAAACTCGTTTATATAGTACTACTAGTTGTAAATTTATTTCAAGGGGATGTAAACTAACTTTTACAGTTTGTGAATATTAATTTACCATAAATAAATATTGTATAATTTGTTTACTGTTATAGATGAACAATGTGTAAAGGCATCATAGACAGCCCAACTGAATCACGTGTGTAAAAATGTGTGAAAAAGTGTAAATACTGTGTACTTGGTATGTGACATGTATGCAACACGTGTTTCGTATAAAATCACATATCAATAACTCATTTAAACTTCATATCTCATGTAACTCAATATCACAATACCTTTATGGTAAAACTGATGTAATGCACATAAAACGATGCAAAGTCGGTTTTGTCAAACCATGTAGTTATCATAAAAACAATGCTTCGTAAAGTTCAATCACATATCATGTAATCTCATATGCCATGTTCATAAAACATTTCTTGTTAGGCAAACCTAGTAATTCAACTAATAAAGTTTTAGACTACTATAGCTATCAACAAGCAGTCCTCGTTACCCTAAAACTAGGGTGTTACCTATGGTCATAAATCCTCGTCATCTCCAATCCTAGTAACCGGCCAGAATTGGAACCTGTAAACGACAATGTCGGACAAGCCACATATTGCCCATATAAGAGTATCAACTACTCGGGCATGTTCCATAGTACTCTATTAGTCTCATAGTACAATGGGATGCCGTAAAAGTCTGTAAACTAGAAATCATCTTATGTTTTGAAGTCTTATGTCAATAGGATGTACAAGCAATGCATGCTCAATCCAAAAACTCATATGAATATACTATAAAGTCATATCATTCACATACTTCAAAACATGATGTTAATGAGATGACTACAACAAATTTGGCATTTTATGACGCATGAAATAATGTCATGAAATATTAATTTTTCGTCACTAATAGTTTTTAGTGACGTAAATTTAATCGTCACGACGAGCGTCACCTTTGCACTGTCGCTAAAGGTCAAACGTGACAAACCTATAATTTCGTCATTGATGCGTGACTCTAACGTGACGCTAACATAAAGCATCACCTAATGATTACTCTTTTGTGACATCTTATTACGTCATAAATTAGTACAAAAATTCGTCACTAAATATTGATATCGTCACAAAAGATGTGATAGAAATTTATATATTAGTGACGAAATATTATATCGTCACACTATAGGTGACATAAAATTTCGTCACCTATAGTAGTGCGATAACGTCATAAAAAACTCTTAAACGTCACTAAAAATAGTTGAAATTTTAGGTTTTGTGTGATGAAAATATGAATTCGTCACACTATATGTGATATAAATTTTCGTCACATATGGTAGTAAAATAACGTCATAAAATCTCTTAAACGTCACTAAATATAATTAAAATTTTATAATTTTTGTGACAAAAAATCAATTCGTCACATCATAAGTGACATTAATTTTCGTCACTTATAATATTATGGTAATGTTATAAAAAATGTCAAAATGTCACTAAAGATAGATATAAATTTTATTTTAGGCGACGAAATATAAAATCATCACACTATTAGTGACATAAATTATCGTCACCTATGATAGTATAATAATGTCTCAAATTCTACTAAATATAGTTAAAACCTTAATTTTAGGTAACGAAACATAAAATCGTCACATGATAAATGACAAAAATTAACGTCACCCAATACTAGAAAAATATCGTCATAATAAAATCTCAAATATCATGATATTTTGATTTTATAATACTGACTAAAACATTTAATGTCACAATATTAAATGTCACATTTCTTTAATTATAAATAATATTATATTTTTCTCAAATAATTTGAATAAAAAATATTATTCATGCAAGATCTCGCTTAAATAATATAGCAAAATAAATAACGGTTTAAACATTTGCATTGGTTCTCAAATGTAATTAATACATTCAATAAAGTCAATATAAATCACATAGAAATAATATTGTTTAAAATAAAGTAAAACTAATACAATCCAAATTGTCTAATATTCAGAAATTTAAATAAACATGAAGACCACCTAATAAGTTTGAAGGTTTGGAACGAAATATACCAAATCTAAGAAATAACTAGAACAAACTTGAATTGTAGCTCTCAATCCAATTCTTGAGTCGAGGGTGATTGCATTGATTATGAATTTGTGTCACTTGAAACTACAATAAACAATTATTAACAAACTATCAATACAAGATATTACATAATTTGATTAAAAAATAATAAATTATTATTAAAAGAGAATAAAAACAATAATTTATGACTTATCGCAAAACTTTGTCAAAAGGACAACAATTAAAAGCACTACACATATATTTCCATCATGAATTTTGTAAATACAAAAACCAATGTAACATAACAAGCAAACTCATGTTCCAAGGAGTAATACAAAAAGTAATTTGTAGTAGTAATTGTAATACAACAATTGTAAATCTAGCAACCATTGTTATGCAACAAGCAAGTTCATATTCTAAAGTATAGTACAACAAGTAATTTATTGCAGCAATTGTAAATACTGCAAACAATTAAACACAACAAACAACCTCAAGTTCCCAGGTGTAATACCACAAGCAATTTATAACAATAACTGTAATACAATAATTGTAAATACAACAACCAATATAATGCGACAAGCAAGCTCGAGTTCATAGGTATATTACAGCAAGCAATTTGTCGCAGTAATTGTAATACAACAATGTAAATACAACAAACAATGTAGCGTAATAAGCTCAAGTTCCAATGCAATAGTTTAATTGCCTATAACAAACTAAGAGAAAATATAGCAAACAATTTATATGCCAAATAATTTGTAGCAGACTTGCTTTTCTCACTTTCAAGATCATGTGTGTTTATCATATTGTTGAAGTTCATGTCAAATTTAAACCATAGGTAAATCTTAAATTTAAAGAAAGCCCATTCTTTTACTATGTAATAATGCCAAATGGTCAAATCATTTGTCTTAAATTCTATATGCCTAGATTTATACAATGGCATTTAGTGTGCTTCATGATAAAAAAAATTGTGAGAAGGAAAAGAAATACCTGAAGATTGGAAGATAGAGACTTGAATTCCAGCAGCTATCAAAGCATTTTTCATTGCTTCAATTTGACTTTCAAAATGTCCAAATTTGATTTATAGTCTTGATGTTCATCTTGTGTTTTTTTGAGAGTTTCTTTCAACTCTGAAGCATTTTCGTTTGAGCTGTTCTTAGTTAGCTTAGGTCCGTAACCAAGTCCCTTGATGTATCCAGACCAAGTACCAAGGACCTCATCCATTATAGCATCAATGGTCTTAGGTTATGTTCCTTCCTTGGTAAGAGTTGATTCTAACTCCACCATTCATTTTCTCCTAACAATTAAGAAATATAATATTAACTAAAATAATCATACTAAAACAAAAATAAAATTATAATTCTTAATTTCAAAATTCTTACGTGAGCTGCTTGAGCTTCTGGTGTTGACCATCCTTTTTCCTCAGAATAATGAGTCGCTTTAAAAAATTTCATCCTATTAGGTTCTTGGTCATCATTGTGCTACATAAATACAATAATTTTTTTAAAAAAATAAAGGTAATAAAATAAAAAAAATCTAGTTTAAGAAATTTTAAAATATAAAAATTTACCATGAAATAGCGACTAGCTACAAAGGCCCTCGATCCTTGGTTATAGTCAACTTGACTTTGCTCTGACTTTTAGCATTTGTCTCACACCTCCTCTTCATTTACATAAGAATGTAAAATAAAATATAAAAAATATAGGGCATTTTAAATATATATTTTAAAACAAGATTCCTTTGAATAACTCGCACACTGCTCAGCTGCTTTCTTCCTTCAGATGGTTTAGTCTTTGCCTTTTGTGATTTCATTTTTCTCTCCAAATTAATTTCAGCAACCAACCTGCTCAGGAAAAAAACACCACTATATACATGAGACACTGGCAGGAATATATTGCAACATCTTTAATGAGAATAAGATGTGTGAAAGCTTGACAACCTCTCACAATTAGCAGCCATCCCTACAATCTTTTCTTTATCATAAGCGTTACGACATGCTGGGCACCCCCCCCCCCCCCTCTGTCTCATTCTTCTCAGCCATATCCAATATATAGATGCCAACACCAAACACATATCTGCCACAAAGATCAATACAGATAAAGCATATGGCACACATCAATTTTCACCCTTTCCCAATCTCTCACTATCATCTTTTTTACTTCTTTTTCTGATTTGAATTGACAAACAAATGTAAGAGAGAAATCAAAAGAGTAATTTGCTTCAAACCTCGTAACCACATTTGCAAGGCTTAAGTTGTTGATCAGTCAAATCCATCTCCTCTGCGCAAAAGGGGCAGGTCCTTTCTCCCTCGTCAGTCATGATTGCCTGAACCTCCAAAACTAATAAGAAATTACACAAACAAACGAGTACTGATAATACTATTACAAGCAGGCATCACTGAAACCTCCAATTGAATCACCTAAACTACTAATAAACAAATACTTGTTCACAATTTCATTTTATCATCATATTACAATAACCAAAAACCCTTAAAAAATCCTAATCCAATCACAAAAAATAGCAAAATCAAAATCTTACACTTCATTTGGGTAAAATGCAAATCAAACCCTAGAAATTCTTGTTCCCTACTTTAATAATATAAACCCCTCAAATTTAAAAGAATATAGTAATCGCCAAAATAAACCTCGACTACTAAGTAGATCAACATACCGAAGCCACCCAACCAAATCTCCAATAAAATATTAACAATCGAATTCCCAAACCAATATGTAATCTACAATTACCCACATGCAAAACAATAAATCAACAAAACAAAAAAAAGAAAAAAATAAAAAATCTCGATGAATCGATACTTCATAAAATTCAGATTGGAGAACACAAATCAAGGATCTTAAAAATTAAATTAAAAAGAAAAAGAAAAAATCCAAAGGCATAATTGGAAATTTAGGTTTCAGATTGAGAGAGAAAGAGAGAGAAACGACTTACAGTTACGGTGGAGGATCGAGAAGACGACGAATCTGTGAAGATGAGATTGTATTGTGCGATAAACAAAAAAGAGAAAATACCACATGGAAATATAGAGAGAAAATGAAAGTCTTTAGAAAGAGGTTTCTTTTGGTTGGCTTGTTGGGCTGCTATATTTTAAAATTAACACCACAAGGTAAAAAAAAATACTCATGTTTTTTTTTCTATTAGTTAATAGCGTAACTTTTGTTTGAGCGGTAAATACTTGTTTTAAAATGTGTTTAAAATTTTAAAATGTGTTTGGCTGGTATATTTTAAAATTAATACCACAAGGTAAAAAACTCCGCTCGGACAGAGCTGAAATTAATAGTAATTTTAAATATATATTTTAAAATAATATAATTTATTGTATAAATGATATATATATATATATATATATTTGTCTCCTTATCTCTTTATTGCTTGACATTTATCTCTTTTTATTGCTTGACACTTGTCTCCTTTTATGAAAAGAATAATTAAATATAAAAGATAATTAAATGTAAAATATTTAAATATTATTAAATGTAACAATTTTTTAATTAGTTTTAATTAATACTTCATTAGTTTTAATTAATAAAATATTAGTTTTTAATTTATACATATTAATAAAATTATCTCTTAGACTTTCTTCTCATTAAGCCATGTTGCTCATTTATTTATTTTTAAATGTTTTTTATGTCTCCCTGACTTCTTTTTGTAACAATCATATTTGTTTGTTTAAAATAAAAAAAAAATCCACTCTATTTAAAAGTTAAATTTTCTGCAAAATTTATTCTCATATAAAAGTAGGACAATTAATTGTTGTCTTTCGGTTTAGTTAATCTTCCAACTTTATGTTATAATTTTATTTTATATTTTGAAAAAAAGAATAAAAAATAAATAAGATGTTTCATAGATAAATTAAATATTTTCATTTTCATTTAAAAAATTAATATTTTTTAATAATTATCTTGATTTATTATTTTTTTAATAAATAATAGTTATAATTTTTTTAAGGGAAAAAAGTACTCGTGTGTAGCAGGGGTATCTTTTAGTTATATTATATTTTTGTCTCCTCCTCTCTCTTTGAGTGACACTTATCCATTTATTTTTTTTGCCCTCAACAATTTTTTTTATTTAGGTCCTTTTATTTCTTTTTCAACAATTTTTTAATTAAATCTTTAACATGTTTTTTATATGACTCTTTAACTTTTTTAATCAAGTCCTCTATTGTTGGTTTGTGGTATTGCTTTATATTTTTATTTATTTGCTTCTTCTACTTAAATATATTTTGCTTTCGAATGAAATTTATTATATGAAAGGGTTTTTTTACCTCTAACTCTTGCAAAAAAAATACTTTTACTTTGCATATTGTACTTTGGAGTAAATATAAATAGTTCAATTAGTTATTCTTAAAATAAAATACTTACAGAGCTAATTTTTCTTACTTCTTTGTTTAATTGTTTGAACCACTATACCGTATATATATTTTGGTGCTTTTAGTTTTTATTGTTGTTGCATCATTATCTTGATTTGTTTATTTCTAGCACAAATTATCTGTTTATCATACTATTTAACTTCAGTATTATGTATTTTTTTAAATCCAAGCTAATCCAAATTTCTCAAAAATTATTTTTGGACATTTATTTGATATATAAGCTCAATCCTTAGTAAATATGTTTCTCTTTTGTACTAAATAATATGAAGGAAATAAATATTTTTATGACCAACAACTCTTATCTGATAATTAATTTTATTAACTTTAAAAATTACAAAATAAAAATAGACCCGCAGCATCGCGCGGGTTTTGTATCTAGTATATATATATTTAGGAGCTTTTATCCCAATATATACATAAAAATAATAATAATTTTAAATATATATTTTAAAATAATATAGTTTACTGCATATATGATATATATATATATATATATATATATATATAGTTTCATCACGGAATAAGTAAAATAAATTGTACATGTTACAATAAAAATATTAAATGTATTAATTATACATAAATTAAAATTTTGTAATATGACAATTTTCAAGAAATATGTCACCAATAATTTTCTTGTGAACCTATCTTTCAATTTTATTTAAAATTTTAATTTAATTAAAAATAAGAAATTTTCTTTGAACAATTTTTTTTCAAAATTAGCGACGTTATTACACGTCATTAATTATGTTATATATACATGACAAATAAATTATCGTCACTTATTAATTACACACTAATTTGATTATATTAGTGATAGATAGATAATGTCATCTCAATAAAGACATTACTTATATCGTCATATATTACCGTACATTTATATGACGAAATTGTATCGTCACTAATAATTGTATTTTGGTTATGCATATTTGCATCACCATATTTTCTTAAAGCTAATTACGAAAACACAAATGTCACTAAAAAACAAAAAACGTCACAAAAAAATTTCCACATTTCTATTTGGTGGCAAAATTTGGTGCCAAATATATGATGATGTTTTTACAAAATGAGACATTTTGTAATTTGTCACGTATAAAGTGTTCATTTTATGACGAATAAACAAATGTCACAAAAAAATAGTAATCGTCAAAAAAAAGTTTCCGCCCAATATATTTGGTGGCAAAATTTGGTGGCAAAATTTGGTGGCAAATTTTTCGTGATGCTAAATATGACGATTTTATACATCGTCATACAAAATATCAAAACTATAGAGAAATATGACGAATTATAGTATTCGTCACATATGATATACATTATTTTTTTATTAGTTTTGAGTTATAAATTAAATATTAAAAAATTGATATTCATATAATTACGAAATTAAGTAAATAACAAAATACAAGCATAGAAAATTATATTTAAACAAATAATATTGTTGTTTTTCTTATCCATTTTTCATCATGAAATTGTAAAATGAATTATATGTACGTTACAATAAAAAAATATTATAAATGTATTAAATAAACATTGTTAAAATTATGTATCATGACAATTTGAATGAAATATGAACCCAATAATTTTCTAATTAACCTAAATAAATAATTTTATTTAAAATTTAAATATTTTTCAAAATTAGTGACGTTATTACACGTCACTAATTATGTTATATATACATGACAAATAAATTATCAGCACTTATTAATTACACACTGGTTTGATTATATTTGTGATAAATAAATTTCGTCATCAAATTAGTAAAAAATGTGTGAATTTACTTATGTCATCATACATTACCGTACATTTGTCTGACAAAATTATATTGTCATTAATAATTGTCTTTTGATGATGCATATGTGCGTCTCTATGTTTGTGTAAAATCAATGACAAACAAATATTGACATTAATTCAATAAAAAATTTATGACATTACTCATGTCATCATATATTACCTTACATTTATATGACGAAATTATACTGTCACTAATAATTGTTTTTTGATGACGCATGTTTGTGTCACCATGTTTGCTTAAAATAAATGACAAAAACACAAACGTCCCTAAAAGTAAAAAAAACATCACAAAAATTTTCCCACCATTTATGTTTTGTGGTAAAATTTGGCGCCAAATATTTAGTGACGTTATCATAAAATGAGATGTGAATCAATTCGTCATGTATAAAGTGTTCATTTTATGACAAATAAACAAATGTCACAAAAAAATTAGATATCGTCACAAAAAAGTTTCCCACCAATATATTTGGCGATAAAACTTAGCGCCAAATATTTCGTGACGATATCATGTGACGATTTTATATATCGTCATATAAAATATTGAAACTATAAAGAAGCATGACGAATTATAGTTTTCGTCACATATGATATATTTTGCGTGACGAAAAATTATGCGTCACTTCAAAAAATCGTCATAAATTGTCAAATTTGTTGTAGTGTTTCATACGTTTCGTATAAACTTTGTGTAAGCTTAACTCTCATAAAACCAATTATGCATAAAGATGCAATAACGTGATGCAGACATAGAGATCTACATCCAACTTTTAATAATTTTTCTAAATTTTTGCAATAAGACGTGGTTAGGATATGTCATTACCCAGCCTGCAAAGAAAAACAATTTATATCCCCAATAACAACACATCTCAAAATTCACATCCAAATCAATTCATTTACTTCATAAACCTTTCATTTATTCTATAAATCATTACTTGTATCTTATGTAGGGCACTTACCTTGTAAGCTACTACTTGTAGCTTGTATAGTAAACTTACCGAAAGCAAAGATTAAGCTTGTTCGTTCAAGCTTGGCAATTTGCGTACTGTACACGACTAAACTGTGTCGTTAACATTACAAGCATATATAGACAATGTCATTTACCACTTTACACTTACACATGGCCATTTAACACTAACTAATTATTATTCTTTCTTAGTTGCACTTTAGGTGTAATGTGACTGTAGATACTTAATTTTGGAAACTAATATTTATTTCATACTATAGTGAAAGACAACCTTTTCTTAGAATAAATACATCACAAGAATAACTTTTTCAGAAGAGCTTCTGCATAAGAACAACCTTTTATCAGAAGAGCTCATTACTTCCAGAAGAATTCATTCACAGAACAGCTCTTCTCAGAACAGCTTTTCTCAGAACAGCTCTGCTCAGAACAACCCTTTTTCAGAATAACTCATTTATAGAATAGCACTTTCAAGAAGAAGTGAAAATAACTCCGGAATAGGGCAGGGTTCTTGAGTTAACTTCACTATTGGGATGTCCCGGAGAGTTTGGCTTGGTGGATCAGATATGGAGGTAGTTAAGAGTTCTTCTCTTAACCTTTCTCTGAAATATGAGTGCTCTTCCTTATTTCTTTCAGTACACATTCTCCCAAAACGTAACTCCCATTAGATAAAGCATTAATGCTTTGTAACTGCCAATTCTCATTATTACATTATTAATACCAAAAATATGTAACTCCCATTCTCTACTCCTATATATAGGGGTTCTTGTTATTATTGAAGGGACTTTTGGCAAATCAGCTAATCCATAACTCTCCTAAATCCTCTCTGTATTGTTTTCTCTGCACAGCCTTGTTCTCAGCCTTACTCAGCCTTCTACCACCACCTGCTGCTGCACTCATTCTTCAGGGTCTGCTCCAGTCTTCCTCTCTGCCGCCTCCTGACATACCCTGTTCTACTGGTTTGCAACGTTTCCTCTTCACCACAAAAGAACCCATCTACATTTTGGCGACTCCACTGGGGAGGAACGATTGCATTAAGTAGAACATCTTCAACCTACACTTTGCCGAAAAACATGGAGAGCTTTACTGGAAATCAAGATGCTCAGGCCCCTGCCTACATTCAAGAATTAATGAAGATGATCCAAGTTTCTCAAGAAAGAATGCAAAAGTTGGAAGACACTATCTCCCAACTCACATCTTCCAATGCCACAACTTCTCAAGTTTAATCTGTCACTCCTGCTACTGCCAGGAATGAGAACACTTCTACTGGCAACAAGGGAAACTCAACTGATGCACCTGCTCCTGGAGGTGTTGAAAACATTGGTGTAAATAACACCACTACTGCTGGAACTTCTATTGTGACACTTCCTTTAGCCACAGCTCAAGGCTTTGTGACAAAAGAAGAGCTTCAAAGGTTGTTGGAAGAGAAGAACAAGAGTTTGAGTTTTTCTGAATTTGATCTCAAGTTACCTTACCTTGCTAGTGTGGCTGCTAAGCCATATCCCAAGGACTACACTAGTCCTAAGTTTAAACAATTCAATGGCAAGACTGGTGATGCCCGTGAGCATGTTATGAAGTTCATGGAGACTCTTGGTGTAGCAGGATTGGATGATGATTTAAAGTTGAAATAGTTTTCTAAGTCTCTTATTGAAAAGGCATACACCTGGTATGTCAATCTTACTCCTGGTTCTGTAGAGCCCTGGAGTCAAATGTGCAGAATTTTTGGAGAGAAGTTCTTCTCTACTCAAGAGAAGGTTACTCTTATTGATCTGGGAATAGAGCATCAAAAGTCACGTGAAGATCTCATGGAGTATATTCAATGCTTCAGAGAAAGAGTGTTAGATATTCAAGATTCTCATGATGAGAAGGAGTTAGTTAAAGTCTGTATTCGGGGGATGTTTGATGAATATAAGGTGCATTTGGAGAACTTACCACTCCCAACTTTTGCTACTCTGGTTGAAGCTGCAAGAAGAACCAACAATACTGTTCTTAGGCAAAAAGGAGTTAATTGTTTCATTAGAAGAAATACTCCTACAGTGAATGCTATTCAAGGAGGAGGAAGAGAAAGAAGAGGCCCTCCTCGTCCTAATATGCGCCCTAGAAGAGAAGATCCAAGAGGAAGGCAAGATGATGATGTTGAATCTCCACCATTCTCAGTTCCTTTGGATAGAGTGAAAGCACTTCTTCAGGAATGGGTCAGAGATGGAAATATCAACTTTCCTTATGTTCCACGTCCACCAACAGCAAAATGGAGGTCCAACCCAAGGTATTGTGACTATCACCGAATAGTTGGCCATCCACTCTCAGAATGTAGAAACATGAGAAGGTTATTTCATAGGAGAGTACAAGCAAGCGAAGTGTTGATTGGCAATAATGGAGTTCAGAATAATCCACTTCCAGCTCATCAAAATCGTAGAGAACATATGAATGCTATTATTCATCATGATGACCCTTCTCCTTTAGCTACCCAATTCGAAGAAGCATAAGCAGATAGTATGGTGACTTCTTCCATTGCAAATTCACTTATGAAAACTCCAAATTTCAGGCATTTCTTTGATTTACTTGGGTTTTCAGAAGCATCAAAAAAAGAAGTTGCTATTACTCTAGTTAGAATAGGAGGGCAACAATACGGAGAATGTAACATGGTAGGACGCCCTATGGGAAAAATGGCAAGTGGATATGAGAATGCCATAGTTTTTACAGAGGCAGATATGTGTACTTCTCATCCTTATCATAATAAGCCACTTCATGTGGAAAGCATTATTAATGTATATCCTATCAGAAGAATATTCATAGATGACGGATCTTCTGTGAATCTCATGCCTTTGTCTACTCTGAAGGCAGTCAACATTTATTTGAAGAGTTTACAACGTCCTATAACAATCTCTTCCTTTGACAATAAAGAGATTTCAACTTTGGGACAAGTGATAGTGAATTTCAAGATGAGACCAATTCAAGATCAGACTTGCTTTCATGTGATTGATGCTGATGTAGCTTACCATGTTCTCATAGGAAGAAAATTCTTGCATACTCACAATATCATCCCATCTTCTCACCATCAATGCATTAAAGGTAATTGGAAGGGGAAAGAAATTTTCATTCCAGCTACAAAGACTCCATTTGAGCGGAATGAAGTGAACTATGCAAAGGCATCTTTCTTTAAAGATTCAGTAGAGGATGGAGAAACATCTATTGTAAGACCTATAAGTGCTCCACTCCCAAGATGGGAAGACCTATATGCAAAAGAAAATAACATTGGTGAGAAGAAGAAGAAACGTCGAGGTAGAAAAAGAAGACGTGGAAATACTTTTGAGAACAAAGATGAAAAAGAAGAAAAATAGAATACTAGAGTGAGTTCTTATACTCGTAAGGATGGAAAAACTATCTATTGTTTATGATGGGACGAGGGGTTTGGAGAAAAACCTTCTCTCGACCCCATACAATGGAAACCTCCTGATGAGCAATTAACTTGTTCTCAAGTAGAGGTGCAAGAAAAGGAGAAAGAAGAGATTGAGCCTGCACCAGAACAACTTCAAGATCAGCCTAAGCCACAAGGTGATGAGTTAGAGGAGATTAATATAGCCAAGGAAGAAGAAGAAACAACAAAGCCACTCTTTATCAGTGAAAACCTTTCAAGTGAACAAAGAATCATATTGATTCAACTCTTGAAAGAATTTCAAGATGTTTTTGCTTGGACTTATGAACAAATGCCTGGGCTAGATGAGAATTTGGTTACACATGAATTGCATATTGCTCCTGGAAGTAAACAAGTGAAGCAATATGCTTGTGTGTTTTGTCATGATATTGAAAACCAAATCAAGGAGGAAATCAATAAGCTTCTCAAAGTTGGGTTTATCAAACCAATACACCATCCTACTTGGTTAGCCAATATTGTTCCAGTGAAGAAGAAGAATTGTACAATTAGGGTGTGTGTAGATTTTAGAGATTTGAATAAAGCATGTCCCAAAGATGATTTTCCTCTTCCAAATATTGATACTTTGGTTAATGCTACAGCTGATCATAAAATGTTTTCTTTTATGGATGGATTTAGTGGCTATAATTAGATTAAGATGGCTCCAAGTGATGTATAAAAGACAGCTTTTTGAACTCCATTTGGAAACTTCTATTATACTGTTATGCCTTTTGGATTAAAAAATCCGGGTGCAACTTATCAGCATGCCATGACAGCTATTTTCCATTGCATGATGCATGATTGTATGAAAGATTATGTAGATGATATAGTTGTGAAATCCAAAAAAGCCTTAGATCATTTTCAAGATTTGAGAAGAGTGTTTGAACAGTGCAGAAAGTATAGGTTACGAATGAATCCTCTGAAATGTGCATTTGGTGTTTCAGCTGGAAAGTTCTTAGGTTTTGTGGTTCATAGAAAAGGCATTGATGTTGATCCTGCAAAGATAAGTGTTTTTCAATCTATGCCTCCTCCAGTGAATCAGAAACAACTTAAAAACTTTTTGGGAAAAGTTTCATATGTCAGAAGATTCATTTTAGCCTTAGGAGAAATAATAGTTCCTTTTCAAGCTTTGTTGAAGAAAGGAGTGTCGTTTGAATAGGGCGAACGGCAGCAAAAAGCATTTGACAAGATAAAAAGAATTTTGACTTCTCCAGCAACCATGACTATGCCATTGCAAGACCAGCCAATGATATTATATCTCACTTCTACTCCACAATTTATTGGTGCTTTGCTAGTACAAGAAGTGGAAGAGCAAGAACGACCTGTGTATTACTTGAGTAGATGTTTACATGGGAGTGAGTTAAATTATTCACCAATGGAGAAACATTGTCTCGAATTGGTCTTTGCTACTCAGAAGTTACGTCACTACTTTTTGGCTCATAAACTTGTGGTGGTGACAAGTCAGATCCAATCAAATATTTGCTTTCTAGACTAGCTTTATCTGGGAGAATAGCAAAATGACTTCTTTTGCTTGAAGAGTTTGATATATCAATTGTGTAGCCAAATGCTATCAAGTCTCAAGCACTCTCAGATTTGCTAACACATTTTCCATCCCAACATGAAGAGGAAATACATTATTTTATTCCGAATGAATTTCATGATGAAGTTTGGTCAGTGAATATAGAAGAAGAGGAATGGAATTTATATTTTGATGGTTCTTCCACAACTTCTGGAGGAGGTGTTGGCATAGTTTTGATTCCACCAAGTAGAGAAGTTGATTCCTCGATAGAGAGTTTATATTTAACCTCCTCTCATTTAAGTAGAAACAACATCTCCTTGGATGAAGAGTCAAGAAGAGAAGGATACTCCTTGATTCCTGGTTTAGAGTTAAACTCCCTAGAATCAAGCAGAGAACCTATCTCCTTTGCCTTCAAGTTGGATTTTCCATGTACCAATAATCAAGCTGAATATGAAGCACTTATTCTGGGTCTATTCATAGCTGACTCCATCGGAGTTAAAAATCTTTGTATTCATGGAGATTCTAATCTTATAATTAAGCAAGTTAATGGTGAATTTGCTTTGAAAGAACAGATGTTAGCTTCTTACAAAACACTTGTTCAATCTTTGTGGAACAAGTTTCAAAATGTAAGATGTGAGCATAGCCCAAGATCTACGAATCGGTATGCAGATGCACTTGCTACCTTAGCTTCCAAGATTCAAATTCCAGAAGAGAATGAAAGTATCACTATGTCTGTTGTTAGAAGAACTTTACCATGTACAACTTGTGAATTATTTTAATCTCTTGAGTATGAAGAAGATGAAGATTGGCGTTCACCTATTATTGAGCAGTTGGTCAAGCCTACTTATGCTAGTATTCCGAATCTGAAACACTTCCTCTTAATCCAAGGTGTTCTATACCATAAAAGTACTAATGGAGTATTAGCAAGATGTGTTTCTAAGCATGAAGCTCAAGAAAGATTGAGCGCAACACACGAGCAATGGTGTGGTGAAGAAGGACCTCCATTGCAGTGCCTACTTCAAAGAATTGGATTCTTTTGGCCAACCATGTCTAAGGATGCTTTGCAAATTCAGAAATCATGCAGTAAGTGTTTTGAACCACCAGATGTCAAAGAATGTAATTTTATTGGAAGTGCTGGTTATTAGCGTAGGCCTTATATTGATTATCTAATGAATGGAGTTCTTCCAACCAATTATCATGATGCAAGACAGTTGAAAAGAAGAATTCAAAGGTTTTTTGTGAAGGGAGATGATCTATTCGGAGTCTCATTTTCAAGAAAACCATTGAAATGTGTTTCTCCAACTGATATGCATCCTCTATTGGAAGAAGTACACGGTGGGAGTAGTGGAGAACATGAAGGAGGCAGGAAGCTCTATCAGAAGCTCTTAGATATTGGGTACTACTGGCCTATTATGGAAGCAGATGCTATGAATCACTCGAAGAAGTGCTACCCCTGCCAAGTTCATGGCAATGCTATACATGCTCCAACAGTGGAACTACATAGCATAACAACTCCATGGCCTTTTCATACTTGGGCATTTGATTTAATTGGTCCCATAAGTCCACCTTCCAAAGGCTATACATGGATATTGGCAGCAACGGGGTGTTTCACAAAATGTGTAGAAGCTATACCCTTGAAGAATGCAACAGGACCAACGGTGGCAAACTTCATCAAAGAAAATATAATTTACCGTTTTGGGATACCCAAAAGAATTCTTTCGGATAATGGAACCCCATTTATCAATTCCAATGTGAAAGAATTGCTTGCACTTTATGATGTTGATCATGTGAGGTCTTCTCCTTATTATCCAAAGGGAAATGGTCAAGCTGAAGCCACCAATAAGACTTTGCCAAAGATACTTAGTAGAATGGTTCATGAAGAAACAAAATTATGGTGTGGAGCTCTTCCAGTAGCATTATGGGCATATAAAACTTTAAAGCGTGGGCCAACGAAAGCAACTTCGTTTTCACTAGTGTATGGAACAGAAGCTGTTCTTCCAGCTGAAATACTAGTGCCTTCTGCAAGGTTAGCTCTGGATGCTGAACTAGATAATGATGCTTTGCAGATGTTAGAACTAGAAGCATTAGAAGAAAGGAGAGATAAGGTGAAAAAGAATTTATCAGTTTACCAAAGGAGATTAAGTAGAGCTTATGACAAATTAGTGAAAAGAAGAAATTTTGAAGAAGGTGATTTGGTACTTCGTGCTACAGAACACATCAGAAGAGGAACTCCAGCCTCCAAGTTCAATCCAAAATGGGAAGGTCCATATATTGTACATGAAGTGAATTACAGTGGCTGTTGTAAGTTGATGAATCCAAGAAACAATGCTATCGCAGCACTCATCAACTTTCAATACATCAAAAAATTCCATGTATGAGACTCATACTACAAGACCTTTTGTCAAGTTTTTGTCATTCAGTAATAAGTCAAGTTCATTGCTTCAACTTCTCTCCGTAATGAAGCTTAATATATGAGAAGTTTATTTCACTAATAGCCATAGCTTAATCGCTCATATTTTGGCTATATTTCATTACTTACAATCTAGCCTCAACTTTATCGCTCATACTTGGCTAAGAAATATTATACAATGACCGCAGCTATATGCTTTTCTCGAAGGATTGAATCAATCTCCTATATATCGAGTTGAGAGATAGTTTCTACGAAAAGTTCTCCTTGATCGCATACATGAACATACAATTTTCTGTACGAAAGAAAAGCAAAGCAAGATTTGCTACTGATAAATAGAGGAATAAAAGTACCAATATTATTGCAAAAGATCAGAAAAGTTCCAAAACGAAGAAATATTGAAACAAAAATGCAACAAAAGAAAACAAATATCTAATTAGCTACATAGCTCCAAAGAGAAGAATTACTACTACTGAACTCTGAAAAAGAATATAACTTCTCCTGCAACTCAGCTTGATGATTCTTCAGTGAGGTAATCTTCTCTTCTATTTCTTTTAACTCTTGTTCTACTTTATTCTTTTCCATAACAATGGAAAGGAAGGCTTTGGGTTTGGAAACGCAAATGTCAATACAATCAAGCCTAAAACCAACCTTTACTGCATCATCCATAAGTCGCAACATCAATTGTAATTTCTCTGAAGAAATAAAAGACATCAGAACATCAACAATCAACAAAGCCTTTCCTAACCCATCCAGTGCATAAGAAATAAAATCTTCACTTTGGAAGATAAAAGAATCCCAAAATTCACCCTCTTTTTGATAAACGATCTCTAAATGCTTCACATACTGAGATCGAACAGAGAAACCATGAAAATCAACTCTAGTTGTAACATTTCCAGAATATGTTCCAAAAGTATCAAGGGTATTAGTAGCTTCCCTGTTCTCTGACAGTAGGGGGAAGAAACAACATCAAGAGCAGCTGTAGCAATAACAGTGTCAGTCTGAACAGGTTGAGCACTTGAAACAGGTTGAGTACTTAGAACAGGATCAAAATTTGGAACAAGAATAGCTATGTCAGCCTGAATTGGTTCAACACTTGGAACAGGATCAGTATTAGGAACATGTTGAGCATTTGGAACATCTTCCAAGATAGCAACTTCAACACTCTGAATATCTTCCTCAATTTCATTAAAGAAATCATCATCAGTTATGTCAAATAGAGAAGTAGAATTCTCTAGTTGAACATCATCAGCTCCAGAAAAGGCATCATCATCAGACTCTTCAGAATTCATAGAATGCTCATCACCAGATTCATCGTCATCATCACAAGATGTCTCATCATCATTAACAAATTGTTCCTTTTGAATTGATTTACCCTAAAAAAAAGTGGGGGAAGATGAGAAAATGACCTCAAAAGAGATAATAAGGAAGAACAAGAAAGAAAAAGAGAACAAGAACAACTTACCTTTTCATGTCTAGTAAGTGAAGCAACGATATTAGTAAACTCCTCATCTATCTGATCAACACATTCTTTTCCTTTTCTTCTTAAACATGAAGGGATCAAACGCAATGATATGTCACTTTGAGTAAAATCGACAAGAGTAAGGCGTTTTCTAAGATCGGGTAGAGGTATACAAAAAGCTTTCTAATCAGAAATACATTGACCCCAATAAGCTAGCCATCCTGAACTATAATAGCTGCGCCTATCAAAAGTTGGTACAACCAAAGTTTGATCTCTTTACGCTTCTTTTAGACCTCATCAAAAAGAAAATAAAAAACACAAGAAGAGAAGTCTTCATCCAAAGGACTAAAAGGGGCACGTGAAATCATTTTATCATATCCAAATTGACGAGCAACTCTACACATTGAATATACTTCAACAAAACGAAAATCTCTATCCAAGCATGCATAGCTACTCTCTATCATAGAGGGTAAGATGATTGAATTAGTCCACAAGTAAAATTCAATCTCTTCCTTACTTAATGAAGAAGAACGAGGTTGATTCTGAACACCGTAGTAAGAATCTGGATTACCATACCCATTCTTCTTACGCAAGTAAGGATGCCAAGTGAATTCCTTCATCACATCCAACACCTCAAGAACACATCTCCTCGCACTCTGATTATGCCAAGCCCAAGCTCTATAATTATTCTTAGAAAGAGGTCCAGAAGAAGTCACGGACTGAGGACTTTGATTAGGCATAGGAGCACAAGTACTAAACCTCTCCCATAAACATATTTGAATGAAAGAAACATCAATGTACGTAAGAATCCTATACCGACCAGCTGATTCTTCAGTCTTGGAAGAGTATAAATCCAATCTTCTATAAAGAGAACCTAAATAGAAAGGGGCTAGAGAAAAGCACATACCTTTAGCAATTTTAATATATTGGAATAAGAGCTGGACTAATACCATCATCCGGACATCTTGAGAAGACATGTCTGGCTAACCACATTATCAGTAGTGCTTCTAACTCATGCTTAGAATCTGGAAGATCAGGAGAAGTACTTTCGCCTTTTCTTGGTTTGAATTTGTGAAAAATAATTCAATCCAATTAGAGAAATGAGCAGCCTTAGATTTCTCTTTTTGATGTTTGAACAAATCACAGAAGAAACTACGAGTCTTCTCTTCTTCCTCAGACAATTTGATAGCACAAACATTATGTCTCCCAAGACAAGGAAGTTCAAGAAGAACACACACATGTTCAAGAGTAAAAGTGAATTCTCCCCAAGTAGTAATCATAATATGAGAAAAAGTACTCCATTGTACCAAAATAGCACGCCACACATCCATTCTTCCTTCTCTACGAATACGAAGTTTTGAGGAAACTAGTATAGCATCAAGTACTCTCGCTAAAGATAGAATCTTTACATGAGCAGGATTCTTCATTACCTTATTCACCCAATCTTCCCAACCTTCAACAGGTTGAGAATTAGAACCAAACCTAGTTAAAGACAATGGGAATTCTCCTCGTTCAAACCTAAATTTTAGAATAGACTCGCCCGAAATATGAGTTCTGAAAGTTGATGCTGCAGGACTAATACTTATCCAAGAATGGCCAACTGGAGGATCAGGATAAGAAGCAATTCATCTACCACGAACCTCTTTCCAGAAACGATCTTCTCCTCCTTCCTTAATGATCTGATCTGACCAATCTACAGGAACAGAAGGAAGCGCACGACCTTTTCCAATACGAAGACACATTTTCTTGTCAACAGGAGCTTCAATATTAAAATCTTCAGAAGCACTATTTTTTCTTTTCTTTACAGGAGCTCGAGCAGCAAAAGAAGGTTGGCCGTATTGAATCTTTGTCATTGGAGAATATCTACAAGAAATCAATAACATAACACAGATAAGTATAAATATTCATGAAGATATATATAAATATATATATATACACACATAAAAAAAATATATAAAATGAGATAAACCATAAAAATATTTTTTAAATTAAATTACTGTTTTCTCATCTTAAAAGAAATAAATAAATAAATAAAATTAATATATATTTGCATTTTATTGGCGTAGGTATAGTGTTTGCGCATAGTAAAATCACGCATAAACAATATCCGCACAAGAACAGTACCACGCACAGTAATAGTACTGCATGCAGGAATAGTGTAACGCACAGTAACAGTAGTGCATGCAAGAATAGTGCCGCATATAGTAACAGTTCCTGTATGCAGGAACAGTGACGTGCACAGGTGTAATACTGTTCCTGCATGCATTTTTTTTCTACGGCTGTGCAGCACCTATTGCAATTTTTATAGAGTGAATTATAAAAAAAACTTTTTATTAAATGATAAAAAATCAATCCAACATATTAAAAAAATGAAAAATGAAGAATACATATATAAATCAAACAAAAAAATTTTAAATAAAAAATGAAGAAAAAAAAATGAAGAACACGTACTTCTTCAAAGAATAGAAGAATGAAAAGAAACTATTACTGCTTAGCTTTAGCTTTTGATGTTAGAAAACTTTGAAGAGAAACTTTCATATTTATAAGACTTAGAGTATCAAGATTTTAATGACAAATATTTAGAATCAAATCTTCTTTAATTATAAATATTTCTTTTTTTTTTTTACAGAATATGTTAAAAGGAAAGTTAAATAAATTTATATTTGAAGATTTGAAATAGTAACATTAACTTTTACTCAAAAAAAATATGTTACAAATAAAAAAAAACGTGTTTGTAAACTTATTTTAACACTTATTTTATTACGTATCAACACTTCCAAAACATGTTATTATTATAATAAACATATTACTATTTTATTTGAACACTTATTTTATTAGTTATTTTAAACGTGTTTGTCAGTGGGTGGGTAACTTATTTTAGAAGTGTTAATCTAAAACTTATTTGTGGGTACTTAGTTTGTTACATATCAAAATTTAGTTTTAGTTATTTCCAAAATTTTAGGGAAACACTTTTTACCTGTTCTCAAAATTTTAGGAAAACAATTTAGCTATTCAAAAAATTTAAGAAAAAGCTTCTCACTTGTTCTTAAAATTTTAGGGAAACGCTTTACATGTTTCCAAAATTTTAGTGAAAAACTTCTAATTATTCCCAAAATTTTAAGGGAAAACTTCTTACCTGTTTTCAAAATTTTAGGGAAAAGCTTTTAGCTGTTCCCAAAATTTTAGAGAAATGCTCTTACCTATTCCCAAAATTTTAGGGAAAAGCTTTTCGTTGTTCCCAAAATTTTAGAGAAACGCTCTTACCTGTTCCCAAAATTTTAGGGAAAAGCTTAAGCTGTTCCAAAATTTTAGAGAAACACTCTTACCTATTCCCAAAATTTTAGTGAAACGTTCCTATCTGTTCCCAAAATTTTCGGGGAAAGCTTCTAGCTGTTTCAAAAAAAAATTAGAGAAAAACGTTTACCTGTTCTCAAAATTTTAGGAAACATTTTATTCACCTATTCTCAACATTTTAAGGAAAAGCTTTTTAGCTGTTCCCAAAATTTTAGGGAAACACTTCTCACCTGTTTCCAAAATTTTAGGGAAAAGCTTCTAGCTATTCCAAAAAAAAAAATTAAGGAAAAAGCTTTTTCCTGTTCCCAAAATTTTAGGGAAAAGCTTCTAGTTGTTCTCAAAATTTTAGAGAAAAACTTTTACCTATTTTCAAAATTTTAAGAAAAAGCTCCCTATCTATTCCCAAAATTTTAGGGAAACGTTCCTATCTGTTCCCAAAATTTTCGAGAAAAGCCTCTAGCTATTCCAAAATTTTAGAGAAAAACTTCTTCTACTTGTTCTCAAAATTTCAGGAAAACACTTCTTTCTTATTCCAAAAATTAAAAAAAAAACTCCACTCACTTGTTCCCAAAATTTTAGGAAAACACTTCTTACTTATTCCCAAAATTTTTAAGAAACACTCTTTTTATTCATTGTCAAAATTTTATAGAAACACTATTCTCACTTGTACCAAAATTTTTTTAGAAAAATGCTTTTCTTACTTATTTCCAAAATTCTAAAGAAACAATCCTTCTAAATTGTTCTCATTTGTTCTCAATCTATGCATAGAATATATCTTTTCTTTAGAAATTTCTATGCAGGGGGCAACACAACATAAGCAACGATTCCATCAGGCAACTATACAGCAAAACAAAAAATTATATTGCTAAAAAAAAATTTTATGCCAAACAATTATTTGGCTAGGAAAATTTCATTCATTATTAAAAATTCATTCAGGGGGCAATAATAAGTCTAACTTAAACAATTTCAATACAAGACAATAAGTTTTAATAAAAAATATTATTTTTCCAAAAACCCTTTATAGAACTAATGCATGAGAATTTCTTATACTAAGAATTCCCATGCAGGGGACAAAATGTAGATACTTAATTTTGGAAACTAATATTTATTTCATACTATAGTGAAAGACAACCTCTTCTTAGAATAAATACTTCACAAAAATAACTTCTTCAAAAGAGCTTCTGCACAAGAACAACCTCTTATCAGAAGAGCTCATTACTTCTAGAAGAATTCATTTGCAAAATAGCTCTTCTCAGAATAGCTTTTCTCAGAACAACTCTACTCGGAACAACTCTTTACAGAACAACCTATTCTCAGAATAACTCCTTTATAGAACAGCACTTTCGAGAAGAAGTGAAGATAACTCTAGAATAAGGTAGGGTTCTTGAGTTAACTTTACTATTGGGATGTCGCGGAGAGTTTGGCTTGGTGGATCAGATATGGAGGTAGTTAAGAGTTCTTCTCTTAACCTTTCTCTAAAATATGAATGCTCTTCCCTATTTCTTTCAGTACACATTCTCCCAAAACGTAACTCTCATTAGACAAAGTATTAATGCTTTGTAACTGCCAATTCTCATTATTACATTATTAATACCAAAGATATGTAACTCCTATTCTCTACTCCTATATATTGGGGTTCTTGTTATTATTGAAGGGACTTTTGGCAAAATAGCTAATTCATAAACTCTTCCAAATCCTCTCTGCACTGTTTTCTCTACACAGCCTTGTTCTCAGCCTTGCTCAACCTTCTACAGCCACCTACTGCTGCACTCATTCTTCAGGGTCTTCTCCAGTCTTCCTCTCCATCGCCTCTCGGTACACCCCGTTCTACTGGTTTGCAACGTTTCCTTTTCACCGCAAAAGAACCCACTACAGTGACAAAAATCACTATATGATCTTTTCGATCATTCCAGTTGCACTGTTCACATTTGTACTCATCTACTTCTCATTTACTAGTGTCATGTCACCTTAAAAGTGAATTTACTACATTGCCCTTCCTTAGGTCTAAAGTTTATCTTTCTATATACAAGTCCAAATTTCACTTTAAAGCTTCCATTACATTTAACTCATGTTCATTAACATAAATTACACTATCAACAACAAAAGCCCCCTTGTCTCCTTACACTTTCATTATGGAAACGCATTTGGCCAAGACTTAAAACACTACTTTAAGTGTCACATCCCAAAATGTACAGTTTTTACCATATTATAATACCACACGTGACGGTTGGGCTGTCTGTGATGCCTTTGTCACTCACTTATGAAAACAGTAACTACTATTATGCTTAAATTAAATCAGTAGTCGATGAGAATATTTACCGCAATATATATACAGTATATACACGTGTGCTACATCCCCGGTACAGGAATTATACAAAAGTAGTACTGTACAACTATGTCTAAAAACATATAAAAGAAATGCTACCTCCAGGATCCACTAAATGCTGCCTCGGGGTCAACTACGACGCAACCAAATCTATGGAATCAGAATCATTGAAGATATTTTGTGGAGTGAGAAAAATAAGGGGTGAGCTAACGCGCTCAGTAAGAGAATTGTATGTGAAACTGATACTATAAAATCTATATGCTAAAAATAATTGATATTCACATGATAAAACACTTAAGTAAATAAATGAGGAATTAATATTCCTTTCAAAAAGATATTCATTTTCACACTTGTAAAACACCGTATAATATACAGTTCAACACGTAGTATATTAAAAACTCAGTGGCTGCAATTAATTTAGTACCAGCTAAAAGTTTAGTGAAAGGTACAATTATCAGTACAGTATCATGGAGACCAGGCAACACCCTAAATATATCATGCTATAATATCATCCCAAATAGGGGAAACACATGAGATCTATGGCCATAGTCTATGAGGTCTACAGTGTGCACTGATCAGGTGCCCACTGGAGACGCTGACAATAGGATCAGTATCTATCAGCAATAACACGTGACATGTGAGCATGATACGGGGCCTAACAGTCTCAAAACAGTAAACACGTGATCTAAACACTATTTATGAAATCAATTCCACCGAATATATTTTCAATCAATCTATAAATATTTAAAGTGAAAATATATTCATTTTATGAATAAAAATTCATAAAATATTCATACTGTAACAATCATTCTAGAAAATGTTCTAGATATTTGTAGAATAGTATAAATCACATGCTGGTACTTTCACATAAATAAAATTCCTTAACAGGAATATTTAAATATAGTTTTTCGGTAAACTATAAAATTATGCAATTTAATGAATTTCATGGAAATTTCTCAAAAATTCACTTTAGAAAAATACTAGAAATGTTTCTCAATTATTTATGTAATTTTCGACAGAGTAACGGTTATTTCTAACCTAGCCTCCCTGCACGAAAATTACAGTTTAATAGTTCAACAACAGCCACAATTCCGCCAAATTTTCACCAATCTCAAGGCAATTTATATCCAAATTATTTTATAAAAATAGTGTGAACCAAACCATGCATTTACAATATCCTTACGGTTCACACACGCATCCCTTACCAGTCTTTTGCCGACGATCGTCCCGGTAATGCTAACCGAAATCCGTCTACTCGGGCTGCAAAATAATTTTATAAAAAATTATTAATAATTTTCTTCTTATTTTTAAACAACTAATATTCATATAATGCAGCCTCTAAAGTCATAAAATAATTACAACTAGTATAAATTATGCCGATATAAAACTTAATTTCTACAACTATTCTTTACTAATTTCCAATTTTTCTTTCAACACCATATCTAAATTTAAAGTTATGGCCGAACCTACCTTTGGCCATTTTCTTATTGACTTTTTCAACTTTTCTTTCTATCTTCTTGATTTTGTTAATTTCTTCTCTAGTGAACCCCCTTTGTTCCATTTTTTTCTTGCATGAAGCTTTAAATGCTTCTCTGTTTCTATTTCGAACCGATTCTTGCATGAAGCTTTAATTGCTTCTCTGTTTCTATGTCCAATCCGAAATCTCTTCTTTAGTCAAAAGTCTCCTTTCAACTATCTAACTTCTAATTTCTTCTTCCTTATTATTCACATCTCATGCTTCGTTTCTCTTTAGCATCATGTAATTTCTAACATGGTTCTCTTGTGTTCATCATGTAATTTCTAACATGGTTCTCTTATGTTCATTTAAGTCTATATCAAGATTAAATTAACAATAATTCCTAAAGTCATACTTCTCATGCTAATAAACATGTAATTTCATCATTTATTATCAAAGGAATCATAAACTGTGAGATCTTACCTTGACCGATTGGTGATCTCCCAAAACAAAATTTTGTTCTGTTTTGTTCCTTCTCATGTCAGCCTCTATTGACTTGGTTCTTGATTTATTCTAGAGTGTAGGTAAGGTTGAGGAAGAAGGTTAAGTATCTAAGTTTCCAAAAGTCAGAATCTTGGTGAGTTTCGTTTTGAAAGCCAGAAGCTAATACAGAACACAAAGCAACACAATTTCCGATTCTCGTAGTGAAGCAGAAAACGTGATAAAGAGATGGTGATTTTACTGAGTTCTTTGTTTCTTTAACCTCAACCAATAATAATAAATCACGTGACTCTTTATCTTAATTTTTTTTCCATCATTTTATATCCAATTGCATTTAATTTTTCTGAAGAAAACTGCAGGCATGAACGGTAGAGTGTAGTTGCTGCTATCCGTTTTGTCCATGTATTCTTCTCTTCTTTTTTTACAACTTCAGCCAATAACAGTTATGCACATGGTGTTTTCATTAACTCTTTATCCATTAAACATTATTAGTCTTTTATTTTAGTCCATAAAAGATAGCTCATTTACTTTGAATTTTCGTTTGGACTCACAGCAGACATGCACAACTTGCGGTCTCGTTCCTTTGACCGAAACTCATTGTCTTTTTGTAGTTTCATCCAATAATAGTTATTCTCGTATATCACTCTCTTCTATCCCTTTTATATTTCTTATAATGAAATCTTATAGCTTAAAATCATGGCTGGATTCACAATAGATGTCCAGCTAGAAATCGGTACATGGCAGCCAATATAACTTCCTTTGTTGTTATTTCCAGTCGAATACAACCAAGTGCAGATTTTGTTGTTGGCGTGCATGGAAGCTTAGTTTCTCCTCTTCTCTTTTACATTCCATCCAATAAAATAGCTTTGCATGAGTACACACTTAAATTCATCTTTTCTTCATATCTTTGATTACCATTAAGCCAATAATTCCAACAATCAAATTTCCATAATGTAAAATAAAGTCTCATCTTTAATCTTTATTTAATTCCACACTTTAATTTAATTTTTTTTAATTATCAATCATGTACAATAAGATGTACAATGTATACAAAATACCGGATCTCACATTAAGGTCTGTTTTATACCATTATAACACTAGAAATAGGCTTAGAAAAATTAGAAATGCAACCTATATCTAGTTTAGAAAGAACAGAAAATTCCACCACTACTTACCCTGTGTAGCAAAAATTTCTAGAACATATTTCCCCTACCAAACACGGTCCGTTTGAGCTGATTTTCACATATGTGGTAGAGAACAGGTAGGGCTTCAATCAGTCCTTCTTGGCCCTTTTGAAAGGAGGTCGTTTTCCTGACTATTTCTGCCTCACAAGATGAATATCTCAATCTCGCTGAAAACAGGGCAGCTTGACAGATATAGCTTCCAGCAAACGTTTCACCTGCAAAACGAACTCCGTTTGAGATGAAATTTGGATGTGTTTTGGAGGAGAGAATTTGAAACAACTTTCACGTGGGGAGGAAAGGCTAAAACTGGCTAGAAGTAGGACAAAAATTGGCAACAAAATCTAGTTGCTGTTTGGGTAGCTCATGATTTCTACCGTCTTTCCAAGCTCTCACGTTTCTTCTCTTAATTTTGGCTTTTGCTAGGTAAAAAAAGTCTGGTTGATGGTCACTTAATGAGGGAAGGAAATAAAGAAATAAAAAAAATAATTTAGTACTTTTCTAAAGCTTATCTCATAAGCCTTTAGTAGTAAATATCCTACTTTCCTTATTTTCTTTTATTTCACTTAGACTTTGCTTGTTTTTCTTTTTTCAAATACTTGGCCAGCCACTTATGCCTTATTCAAGAAGACTAACATGTGTCTAAATATTATATTAATATAATATTAAGTATTGGTTGGCAAAAGACCAAAATGCCATTAATAAGAAATGAATTTCCTAAGACTTGTTTGTTTGCTCTTTACTTTCTCATCTTCTATAATTCATTTTTTTCTCCAAACAAAGCCATAAATCATTTTTTCTCCAAACAAAGCCTTAAATCATTTTCCATACTCTTCATGACTTAAAAATATATTGAATTAATTTAATAATGATTTATAAATTAGTGATTCTTACAACATGGATGATGTGTTTTGGACCTTGAATTGAATTTAAAGAAAATAAAAAAAGAAGCAAAAAAAGTCCGGTTATGTGACTACCAGTATCATGTGGGGCCGGTCGCACTCAACCGTATTGTCCGCTTTAGGAGTATCATGTGGGGCCCTAGGTCCAATGGTAGGAGGTGTTTGACATTTGATTGAGATCAAGTGTTCGAACCCTCCGAGACGCGAAAGAAATCCGTGAGGGGGCCCTACATGATACTCCCAAAGTGGACAATACGGTTGAGTGCGACCGGCCCCACATGATACTGGTTGTCACAGGTTATGGAGGGAATGAAGAAATTGTTGTAATTTTAATGTTTGTTGGGTAAAGCTTAGTAGTAGATGATGAATGGGACTTGGCTAGAATGTGATTATGGTGATGATGTTGCAAGAAATGAGAAGTGGCGTGAAGGCTGGGAACAACCGGCCATGAAGGGGCTACACGATAGTGAGGATGTTTTGATGAATTAAACATGTTTGATGTAATTCCTAAGTGAGTAGATGCTGTTTATAGAGATTGAATTGAACAAAATAAAAAAAAACCATGAAAACATGGCAAGTAGAAGCTACCGGCCATGGAAAAGTGGAATGAACTAGAAAAGAAAAGAAAAGGAAAGAAAAGAAAACAGAAAAGAAGAAAATGAAACATGATGTTAGTATAATTTTAAATAAATGATAATAACAAATTAATATAATGAGGAATCAAAAATTAATTGTAGAACAAAAATTGGTAAAAAGAATAAGATTTAGGCTAGAAAAGATAGTTCCATATGAACTCTCATGGTTGGAAAATTAAAGGATAAAACATACATGTTGATGAAAATAGTTAAGAAATAAAATTTGAAGAGATTTCCATTAAGTGAAATTGTATTATGGTAATTGATAAAAAAAGTAAAATAAATTAATTATGGGATAAGTTATTGAATTTTGATGGTTAATGAATAAGGGATGATATGTGAATATTAATAAGATAATTGGTAAAATTAATAAGTGAAGAAAGAATAAAATTTTGGCAAGAGATGAATCTAGTCAAAAGGAATTAGTAAGGATTTTATGTTAATTTTATAACTTAAGGGTTAAAAGGAAGTAAACTAAAGTTAATAAGATCATTAAAGCAATTAGATTTGGAGAAGAAAATGATTTAATTGTAAATATATTATGTTATTTATTAGGAAATAAAGTAAATTAAGGGTTGAAATTTATAAAGGAAATAAAAATGGTAGGAAAATCTAAAAAATGGTAATTTGGTCACAATAAATGTTTCATCAATAGTAATGGAGTAAATTAGATTAAGAGAATGTAATGTAATTGTAAATTACATTGTGATAATTAATAAGAAATAAAATAAATTGATTATGGGAATGGATATTAATAATAGATAAAGATTATTTGTAAGAATTGAATTAAGAAATAATAGATATAATGTAAAATTGAAGTATTTGATTATAGTAAATAATTAAATACAATAGGATTTTAATGAAATCAAAATTAGGAAAATATGTTAATTTAATTATAGATAAAATTTGGGTTTAATAAAAAAATAAAATAAATTACCATGAAATTGATAAAATGGAAAAGAAAGATTAATAAAATCATTATTAGAGTTAAAAATAAATTATAGATGAAATTAAAATTAGAAAAAGGATCTCAATTTAAGTATAGTAATATTAAAGCATTTAGTAAGAATTAAATAAATAAAATTATTAAAATTTATAAATTGGAATGTTGGAAATTATAGAATATTTATTATAGTTATACATGAGATTTTAAATGTGATAACCGCAAATTTTTCAATTATTGGAAATTATTAATATTAGAAATTAATATTAAAGAAAATAGATAAGGGGAAATAAATAAATTAAAGTAAATAAATAAAATTTATTTACAAGATAGGAACATTGTTGAAATTCTCGAAATTGAGGAAGTGAGGAAATTGAGGAATTTGAATTTGGATAAATTGGAAATAAGGATAAGGTTGAAGTTATGGAAAATAATGAAGAGAAGAAAACTAATTTGGATAAATGGAAATTCAAATTAAATAAGAAAAAGGAGAAAATAATTGGATATTAAAAAATCTAAAATTAAATAAAATAAGAATGAGTATAAAAATATATTTATTTAATTAGATTATATAAATACATTTACACATGTTTTTATATAAATACATATGTATGTATATGAATTTTAGTATATATTATAAAATGAAATATATACTATTTTATATTAAATAAATACATATGTATATTATTATAATACATTTTTGTATATAAATATATATATGAAATATATATAGTTATATATAGTATTTGATTTTAAATGTATATATATATGGTATTATACGAAATATATATATCTCATAAAATAATTATATATAATTATATAAATATAATTATATATATTATTTATAAAAAAAAACTTACGACAGAAACGGGATCGGGACCTCGTTTCTGTCTCAAAACAAAGGAAACAAAGGAGAGGAACTAGGAAAGCCTACTGACGCCGGACGACCAAAGGAAGAAGAGGAAGACGTCGCCGGCGGGAGGAAGAAGAGGAAGAGGTGACCGGCGACGGGAAAGGACGGAAAAAAGAAGCGAAGCACGGTGAAACAAAAGGGAAAATCGGGGAAGAAAACCGAAGGAGAGGAAGAAGAAAAATCGGCCGTGCCGGCCGATTTGGTTGCCGCCACTGCCACTCGAACCTCGACAGAGGTGAGAGGAAGGAAACAGGAGCCACCGGTGAGGCCAACGACGGCGGAGGAAGGCCGACGGAGGAGGAGAAGAAACCGAGGCAAAACCGAGTAGATCTGCTGCCGTGCCACCGATCCAGGCCGAGCTGAGGCCATCGGCAACTTCGTCTCAACACCGACCAGTTGAAGAGCGCCTGAACCGCCGAAAAACCGACCGCCAGTGAAGAATCGGCGAGGAAGAAGGCTGAATCGGCTGACAGGAAAAAGAAGAGGAAAAAAGAAAAGAAAAAGAAAAGAAAAAGGAACAAGAAAAAGAAAAAGAAAAGAAAGAGAAAGAAAAGAAAATAGAAAAAAAAGGAAGAAAGAAAAGAGGAAAAGAAGAAAAAGAGGAAAAAGGAGAATTTCGGGAAATTCAAAAATTCCCGGGAATTTAGCAACTCTAAAATTACGGAAATTCGGTAAGAATTTCGGAAAATGATTTTGAGTAAAAATTTAATAAATTGTTTATGAAAAAATTCTAAAATTTAGAATTTTAATTTTCAAAAATTATTCTCAGCGATCGAGATGAGGATCGGGAGAGATGGAGTACGGGCGCGACCGATAAGAGGAAGTCGCCGACCCAGAAAAGGTAAGGGATGCATGTGCAGCACTGTAAAGATATTCAGTCTGCATGATTTAAATTATGAAATATTTTATGAAAATATCTTATGAAAATATTGCGATGAATGATGGTTGAAAATTTGTGATGATGTACTAGTTGAGAATTTAAACTGTATTTTTCGTGCAGGAAGCTAGCCAATCGGCAGCCGTTATACTGCCGAAAAATTATCGAAAATTGCCGAAAATTTCTAGAAAATTTCATAAAATCATAATAAATGATTTTATTTCACGAGAAATAATTTTCAACTACGAAAATCGAGAAAATAAATATTTTCATTTAAAACATGAATAAAAAGGAAGTGATTTTAAAATATTCATGTTTTTGAGAATGGTGATAATGAAATCACCGAAAATTCTCTTCGAGGATGGTGATAATGAAATCACCGAAATTTCTCTTGATATGTAAATTTCACGAAATACGAGATGGAAAATGAAAAGAAATAAAGTGAATATTTTACATATATTTTTATAAATATTCACTAAATGGTTTTCTAACCTTTATGGTTTCAAAATTAAGAAATTATATATTTTTATAAATTCCATAAAGGTTTACTGATGATGAAAAATACAGTTTTGAGACTAATTGACATCCTATCATGCTAATATATGATATGTGAGATGTGATATGTAATATGTGATATGTGATATGTAGTCCCGGCCGACACCTGATCAGTGATCCGCCGAGGATAATTATAGACTATGGCCATAGATCTAACATGATTATTTTATACCCTTCGGGGTCTATAGCATGATACGAGTGACGACCCAGTGGACGGGTTGGGCGTGCCTCAGTCTCTATATATGAAAATGTTTTATATGATATGTGATATGTGAAATGTAAATGTTTTACATGGTATGTGACAAGTTAAATGAAAGAGATTTACAGCATTTTACAAAATGCTTATTTCAGTACTGATTTTAGTACTACGAGATGATTTTCATATGACATGTGATATGAACATGTAATATGTTTTTAAAAGGAAAAAGAGTTTATAAGTCTAATATTCTTACTATGATTTTAAATTGAATATTAGACTATATGTGATATGTTTTCCAAAAAGGAAAGAGGAGGAAAATAAATATAATATCTTATTTTAAAATTTAAATTGAATATTAGATTTAAATGATATATATATATGTTATACAAAAATGATTTAATAGCTGATTTTGCTAATTAAAGTACTGTACTAAATATGGTTTTACAATAAAACATGAAATGAGTTTTAAATGAGAATGATGAGAATTTAACTAATATTCTTTTCAAAGAATATATAAATATTAGTTACTTTATTTAAATGCTTTATTTTATAAAAGCATTATTTTGAAAAGAATATGAGAATGTTATGGAATAAAAAGGTAAAAAGGATTTAAATTCTAAACACGAAAAAAAAAATTTACTCTCTACAGTTGCTTCTAGGTTTCGGGACAAGATAGGTATTTCAAAATACCTACCTTACTCCATCCGGATCCCTAGCCGACTGTAGTATCCTTCCTACATGTGAGCCTAAAGCCCATATGAAAAATGAAAAAGTTTTTCAGCATATAGATAGCTGAGTATCAAGTGAGGCATATAATTCCCTTACTGAGCCGTGGTTTGCTCACCTCTTAATTTTAACATTTCAGGTTTTTGAAGACTGAGAGTCTGACACGTAAAGGATATCGGCTGTGCATTTGGGGACGATGCAACAGCTCGATTTATTTAATAAGGTATGATCATTTATTTTTTGTATTTAGACTTATCTACAGTACTACTTCCTTATGAATTAAGATAGGGGATGTAATTCATATTATAATTTAATATGAAATTGTGTATATGTAAAAGAAAAGTAAAGTGTCGTAGACAGCCCAACCATATAAAATGTATAGAATAAGATGAAAAATAGGGTCACGGGATGTGACAGATTTAATGGTATCAGAGCAGAGTTGGCCTGATGTCTGTCGATACTTTTGGAAAGAAAATGTGTTGAAAAGGTTAACATCCCCTGTAGTACTGTGTAGTCTAAATACATAGAGAAAATGAATGATTATAAATTGAATTAAGTGTTTAGAAGGGGTGAGAATTATGAGCTAAAGATGTCAAAAAGGGAAAACAGCTCAGGAATGTTACTTGAAATGATGATCTTATAATCTAAATGAAGGTCGGTTCGTAAGGAACAGAAATGGACTCGGTGAGGGCCCCACCAGTACTTTCTGTCCGGATCGAACTGAGACCTGAAAGTGATGATATAAAGGAGGGGAATGAAATATCATCATTAAACAGACTTTAAGATGACTGATTGAAGGTGTTTTGAGGAGAGAGAATATTTTTGACAAAAAATGATGAAAATAACCTATCTCCGAAATTTTACCGGGAATCAAAATAGATCAACGGAAGTTTGAATAGATTGATTTGGTAGAGGAATTGATGATGTAAAGTTGCATTTCATGCAAAATAATCCAATTATGGATTTTATTGGATTTCTCTGTCAAAATCGAAAAAGATCTTAAACTGTTGATATTGGTATAAGAAAGGGATACTATCAGCAAAGAGATAATAAGATCATTGGTTTAAATGTATATTGAGGAGAAAGAAATAAATGTGAAATGACGAAAATGCCCCTATATGGGAATATGCTTTGAATCGTAATAAACCAAGTGATTTTGAATTCCATTGATAGAAATGGAGTTATTGATGGTATAAAGGAATGTAATGAGTATAACGATCCCGATTATAAATTTCACTACACTTAGTGTGCTTATATGACCCAAATGGTTATAGGGAAGTCGCAGGATGAGCGACTTAGTATTGATTTTTTGGGGCTAACTTAAAAGTGTATTAATGAGATATTATTACGGGATCATTGGATATGATGAAAAGTAATATGATTGCTGGAGATGACTGATAAAGAGATTAGTATATATGATGAAATCTATAGCAGTACGGTTAATCCTGGTTCTATACATTCATACTGTTTCGGAAGTATCAAACAAATATTTATAGAACCAGAATATTTTGGAATATGTTTTATAGAATAATGTACTGTATGGAGTATATGAATTGGAGAATATGCATAAGAACAGTAAGTGATGATAAGAGATGAGGAAGACAACAGCTAACCTGAATTATTAAATGAAAATAATTGTAAAAAATAAATTACAGTAATAATAAATCGGTTAGCTGTGAAAGGTGTTAATCAAATAATTACACATGATACAGCATACAATTAAGGTGATTGATGTGCTGTGAAGTATGAGGAAATAAGTAAATCAAGGCGGAGTAGATGTTAAGATGATTTAAATATTAAATGTCTTTGCCTTGAAGATATACAGTGAAATGATAGGACACAAAGACAAATGTCCAAAATGATGAAAGATGAATGATTAAAGAAAGCATCAAACGAGATTTCTGATAAATTTCAGAGTATATAAAAGTGAGAAATCGAGATAACATTGACTCGATTTTGAATATGAAATCTATTCTAAGCCTATATCGGAGAATATAGAAAGAATCCGAAAAGCTTAGAAAATAACTCTGGAAAATATGTGAATAATGAAATTCACTTATATAAGGATAATTGATGGAAATACAGATGATATGATTTGAGGATGAATTAAATGAGATATTAAATTCCTATTAATTTATGAGTTCTTATGAAGAACAGATAATCATCTGTATGAAATGGACGCTTTAATTGATTTAATTAGAGATGTGTAAGGAGTTTATAAGACCAATCTCTGTATACAACATCATCAGATAAAAGATGAAGACTGATGGTTAAAAGATGATAATGATTAGAACTCGATAAAATTTTTACGAGTTCTTATTGAGGTTTACAAGGTTAATGAAATTCTTTATGAGGTATATAAGCCTAATGAATGAGACATCCATATAAGGATAAGGATAAGTGATGAGATATTGATATAGTCTAAAACTTCAATGGAAAATGAGCAGCATAGTGGTATGACTCTACGGACTCTCAAAGATAGTAATCTATATGTTAAGATTGGCAAATAGAAGATGGGCTAGAAAATATCTCTTTCTAAGATTTATGATCTCGAATGACAGAGCAATGTGGATCTGTCTATGATGAAGAGATAATGATTGAGGTACGAAATGTACTAGGTCGAGCTAAATATTATTGCTAGTTTATGGAAGAGTCATTAGGTTAACTGCTTTACAGATGTGACTTAAAATTAAATAAGTTTAAGTCAGTGGATGAATAAATGTAAAGATGGTATACAAAAGGTTAAAAGAGTTTAATAGTGGAATGTTTTACCACTGAGGAAAAGTGACCGAAATGATGATAAAGGAAAGGATGAATATGAAATAAGAGGATAAGTACATAATGAAGAGGGAACACGAATATGAAATAGTTCCCGAATTTAAAACTAAAAGTGATTTTGTGATTATCACATGATTATGGTTAAATGTAAGATCAAGCCAAACTCGAAAGAGGAAAAGTAATTATACTCAAAGGAGTAAAGAAATGATTTATAATTTTACTGCCAGTAATATAAATGGAAAAAGGATATATATATGTACCGCCTCGAAATGATGGAAATAGTGGATTGTATGGATAATGAGGTGATTAAATTGATAATTATAGATTCAAGAATGAAGTTAAATAATGAGAAGATTAAATGATAATTTCATTTTGTCACTATGGAATCTAAATTATTAAAAGAGTATATTCTCAGGTATATTCTAAAACCTAAGTGATATAGAGTATACCATAAGAATAAGATATGTAATGATGAGATTACATGAAAAGATAAAATGGAGAGAAAATGATTGTTTTCTGATTCTGTTATGGTAAAAGAGGGTAAATAGTAAAGTTTGCAAATAAACTGCAACAATTGATGAAATAAATATGAAAAGAGTATTGGGGATAATAATGAAGAATCTAAAAGAGATATGATAATATGAAAGTGATTATAGACTGATAGTCTAATGAAATCACTTATCCATTATCAAACTCTTAGATTCTTTAGTGCCATAGTCGAAATATGATTAAAAGATGATGAGAATGTATGTGAAGTTCCAGTGAGTACTATATGTGATGAGAATCTCTGAGTAGCTATATGTTATGGGAAATAGCAAAAGGCTCTGAGATTCCAATCTATTGATAGCACTGCTCCGTACATGATGTAAATGTTTGAGTGTAGAATGGAAACGCTTGATAATATGTTGAGAGAGCGGATGCACGAGATGTGAAAGCTACTGGGACAATTACATACTATTGATTAAAATCGGTAAATAATAATTATCGAAACATATCGACTTGGCACCAAATAAGAAAGATGGATGATGAACAATATGAATCATGTGTGATACGAAAAGGAGTGGAAATGGATAACTCCCAATTGATAAGATATTTAAGGGAGTATAAGTATATGATGAGAAATGATATGTAGTGGTATAAAGGCGATTATGATGTTAAAAGTATACTGACAATATAATATAGAAGATGATCAAAAGGTCAAGAATGATAAATATACAAGACGATAAGTATACAGGATGCTACCACCTTATGAATTAAGTTAAATTCGGAGGACTGAATTTCTTAAGGTGGGGAGAATGTGATAACCGCAAAATTTTCAATTATTGGAAATTATTAATATTGGAAATTAATATTAAAGAAAATAGATAAGAGGAAATAAATAAATTAAAGTAAATAAATAAAATTTATTTACGAGATGGGAATATTGTTGAAATTCCCGAAATTAAGGAAGTGAGGAAATTGAGGAATTTGAATTTGGATAAATTGGAAATAATGATAAGGTTGAAGTTATGGAAAATAATGAAGAGAAGAAAACTAATTTGGATAAATGAAAATTCAAATTAAATAAGAAAAAGGAGAAAATAATTGGATATTAAGAAATCTAAAATTAAATAAAATAAGAATGAGTATAAAAATATATTTATATAATTAGATTATATAAATATATTTACACATGTTTTTATATAAATACATATGTATGTATATGAATTTTAGTATATATTATAAAATGAAATATATACTATTTTATATTAAATAAATACATATGTATATTATTATAATACATTTTTGTATATAAATATATATATGAAATATATATATCTCATAAAATAATTATATATAATTATATAAATATAATTATATATATTATTTATAAAAAAAAGAAATTAAGACAGAAACGGGATCAGGACCCCGTTTCTGTCTCAAAACAAAGGAAACAGAGGAGAGGAAATCAGAAAGCCTGCCGATGCCGGATGACCAAAGGAAGAAGAAGAAGACGTCGCCGGTTAGAGGAAGAAGAGGAGGAGGCGACCGGCGACAGGAAAGGACGGAAAGAAGAAGCGAAACGCGGTGAAACAGAAGGGAAAATCGACGGAGAAAACCGAAGGAGAGGAAGAAGAGAAATTGGCGGTGTCGGCCGATTTGGTCGCCGCCACCGTCACTCGAACCTCGGCGGAGGTGAGAGGAAGGAAAAAGGAGCCACCGGTGAGGCCAACGACGGCGGAGGAAGGCTGACGGAGGAGGAGAAGAAACCGAGGCAAAATCGAGTAGATCTGCCACCGTGCCGCCGATGCAGGCCGAGCTGAGGCCACCGACAACTTCATCTCAACACCAGCCAGCTGAAGAGCACCTGCATCATCGGAGAATAGGCCATTGGCAAAGAACCGGCGAGGAAGAAGGCTGAACCGGCTGACGGGAAAAAGAAGAGGAAAAAAGAAAAGAAAAAGAAAAGAAAAGAAAAAGGAAAAGGAAAAAGAAAAAGAAAAGAAAGAGAAAGAAAAGAAAAGAGAAAAAAAGGAAGAAAGAAAAGAGGAAAAGAAGAAAAAGAGGAAAAAGGAGAATTTCGGGAAATTCAAAAATTCCCGGGAATTTGGTGTCACGACCCGAAGACCGCGACTTTCACTCGATTCTTATACTTTTCTTAGTCTAGAAATTTATGGACTAAATTTTTCTTTTTCATTTTAAGGTTTGTATTCGGTGTCAGTGTAGTTACTATACTACCTAGGTGACTTATAGTCATTCCATTTAAATATTAAACAAACACGGAAACGGTTCTTAGTTACATCCCGACTTGTTAAATAGAATATGTACTGTGCATCAATTTAAGTCTTACATGTAAACAAGTATTTTATAAAGAACATATAACTCAGAAAACTAGTACCAAGTTCATACACCGTCTCTGATGCCCACTGAGCAGCTCACATGGCAGACGTTAACTTCAATAATCTGAAAGAGATGAAATTTAGTGGGGTGAGCAAAACCACGGCTCAGTAAGATACTAATATAAATACAAGAGTAGGATTAAACTGTCTTAAACTGCAATGCTTAATACTTACAAGGATGCAATTACAGTTAATCCTTTCTCATCGATACATCTCATTATCACTTTTCATTTCATAATCATATTTCTGTATTCTATCATCTCTTATCAATTCTCATATCATCTCTTATCAATTCTCATATCATCTCTTATCAATTCTCGTATTGTAGATCATAATCACGGTGGTACCCAGTCATAATTCTCTTCGTGTATCTCTATATTCGTGTTTCATAACATATCATGACCTCATATAGATGAAATATCGTTACCACCGAGTCATGACATTCCTCATGGAATTCTCATATACTAAGCATATTGTCATATTAGGGTTTAATATGCAATTCATGTAATTTTTCTGTATAAACCGCGATCATTTCAAATCATATCATATATACTTTAGGACATGCTCAACATATGCATTTTCAAAAGTTTGCCTTTAAGGCATAATATAAACATATTCAATTTCAATTCATGTATTCGTTTTCGGAGCATGTCTAAAACATGTGCGGTTTTAAAACATTTTTCATATACTATAAATCATATCAGGTTTAGAGTTCATATCAAATCAATCTATACTCTAAACCGCATGTCGTTTCAAATTCGACACAAAATCGTATATAAATCATGTAAGTGTCGAAATCATTTATCATATACTTTTAAATCATCTACTGTAAATCATATCAGGTCTAGAGTTCATATCAAATCAAACTATACTCTAGACCGCATATCATGCCATGTTCGACACAAAATCACATATAAATCATATAGTGTCGAATTCATATCTTATGGACTTTTAAAACATGTTTAAAACATGTACTATTTCAAAACATATTTCATTTCAAATCTGTTTCATGTACAGTATAAATCATGTCAAGTCTAGAGTTCATATCAATAAAAATCATACTCTAGACTTCATATCATATTTGTTAGAGACTAGGCTAGATCCCTATCATCTCTCTATCAATAAAGACTTAAATCATTGTAGCTAGCAGTGAAAATCATATCGTCCCCTGGAAACCAACTAGGGCGCTATCTATGGCCATAGACCTCATCTCTCTCAGCCCCACTGATCAGGCGTGACTGAGACCTGTCCACGACTATTGTCGGACAAGCATATCTATCTGCCTAATGAGCAAAGCTCCAATTAGGCGGTTTCCACTATGCTTTATTGAATTTAATTCTTTTAGGGTGCCTACAGTCTCATAAAACATTTAAATCTATAGCTTTCTTTTCAATATCATGTAAGGCATATGGTAAAATTCTGTATGAGACTTCATATATCAAAATATATATATATATTTACCATATACTTTCATTTCAAAACAAATCAATACTTTTCAGTATTCATATAAACATTATTAAAATGTTTCAAGTTGCAAGAAGGCATGCTTAAATGCGATGCTGTAAAACATTTCAGTATGCAACTTCGGTAATGTTTCCATCAAATACGCTAAAGCGATTCATTTAACTTTATCACCATCAATTATTCGATTTCAAGACTTTCTTTCTGTCAACCAATAAATCACTATACAATTCATTCACTATTCATCTAATTCAGTATTCAATTTGCTCAGTACTCAATTCATTTGGAAATCGAATCACTTGGTATTCAGACCATTCGGTATTCAATACCCTTTCTTGATCGTCATTGACTATTATAATCATTTATACACTTCATCATCAATATTAGGATCGCATCATTAGTATGAATCCTCTAAGTTTTGATAAGCATTTAAACATCAATTTCTAAAATAGTCATCAAGTTACCGAATTTATGCAAATAATAATATCATCCTTCAATATCTGTTCCAGAATCGACATCGAGGATAACAGAATCACAAAATCGATAGTCACTTATCAAATCCATTTATGATTTGATCTATTGATACATGTTTATCATTTTTGATTTGAGGTTCAATTTCATTTACTATCACAAAATCGTATCTAAATCCTCAAATCCATTTTCATGTGGCCTTTATGATTTTATCCGAACTTATGCAATTGTCGATCTTATTATTCAAGATCTATTCTAAGGTTATAAGCACAATCATCTTTTCACATATTTATCACTCATTTCTTTGAATCCATAATTGATCGGATTGTGTTGTAATTAAATCTCCATTTCAATCTCTCGAATTTGTCCATATTATCACTTTCGAAATTATTTCAAAATCATGAAACCGGACTCGGTAATTCTGGAAATCATTACTCCGTTAATAACTTCACAATCCAATCATTCGACCATCGAAATTTCAACTGTGATCTTCTCTTCCAAGCTACATCATATAATTATCATCACTTTTATCCGTGATCCGTCTAATTAATAATTCCACCTCAATCTCAACTTGATACCATTTGTGATATTAAAATTACTTGATTTATCGATTCTATAAGGTTTTAAACCATGTAATTCACCACATTATCGTTTTCGACGATCTATCTTCTCATCGATTTCAATATCAAACTCTTTCGGTAATACTATAAAGTCCTTTCAATATTTATTTTCAATAATTATCTCCAAGATTCCATTTATGTGAGAAACTTAATCTTTTTCCTCAATTATTTTCCTAAAAATTTCGGCAGCATAACGGCTTAATTTTCCCTAACCTCCTGCAAGGGAAACACAATTTATACTTGCAGCCGTTGATTCTCACCAATTTTACCTCTTACTAAGACCTCCACCATCAGTTGTGGGTCCTCTTAGCATTTTTTAGCAAATCTATTTAAATTGATGCATCATATAAAAATTATAATTCCATTTAAAGTCAATTAAATAAATGCATCATAAAAAAATCATAATTCCCACATACAATATAAAGCTACTAATGCTTTATAAAAGTATCTTACTTGTTCGTCAAAGCTTAGCGCACTTTCCGATTTCCGAGCCTTGCCGAACTCCACCATTCGTCTCATTTTCGTTTTGCTACAATTTCACAAATTGACGTATATTTTCATTTAGAAAATAATCCAAGAATTTCTACTAAATTCCAAACATATAGCGAAAAAGGCTTTTAATTTTCCTTACCTATTTCTTCCTCTTCTTTTTCTTCTTTCTTTTCCTTTTTCCTTTTTCTTTTCTTTTCTTTTCTTCTTTTTCCTTTCTTTCTTTTTCTTTTCTTTTTCTTTTCTTTTCTGAACCGGGTCGGGTTGGTTCGGGTCGGGTCGGGTCGGGTCGGGTCGGTTCGGGTCGGGCCGGTTCAACTTTGGCTGACCGGTTCGGTCACCGGCGGCCACCCATTCCGGCGGTTCGGCCACCCAACAGCTTGCCGAGGTTGCGAGGATGCCGGATCTGGCCTCGGTTTCGCCCCATCACCGGCGACGGCGCCGGATCTGGTCCGTGGCTCTCGGCTCCTTTCCTTCCTCTTTTCTCCTTCCTCCGTCGGTTTCCCCTTCGCCGGTGGCTCCTCTCACCTTCCCCTGGTCCCCGCCGGTCTCGTGGGGGGAGTGGCGGTGCCCGGATCGGCCGGCACCATCGTGTCCCTTCTTCTCTTCCTCTTTTCGGTTTTTTTTCTTTTGGTTTCCTTCTCATTTTCTGTCTCTCTTTTTCTTTTCCGTCGCCGGCAACTTCCTTCTCTCCCCCTTCGACCGGCGACGGCGCCTCCTCCCACCTCTCTCTTCTTCTCACTGACCGAGGGTGGGCTGCGGCATGATCCTCTCCTCTGTTTTGTAACAGAGGAGGGGAAAGGAAATTTGGGAGGGAATCGGGATACCCGATTCCCGCTCCTTTCCCTCTTTTTTTTTTAATATATATAAAATCATATTTATATATATATTGTATACTATTAAAATTTAATATATATACATATATACATACTTTATCTTGAAATATATGTATATATATACACTTTGATCTAAATAATATATATTTCGTATATATATATATATATATATATATATATATATATACTTATTTAAAAACGTGTCAAAATATATTATATAATCTATTTATATAATTATATTTTTATTCACATCTTTATTTCTTTAACATTAAAAATATATTTATATAATATAATTTTATAATTATATAAATATATACCTTTCTTTTTTTTTTCTTTAAATTTTGGATTTCCTAGTATCCAAATTAATTTCTCTATTTTCTTATTTAATTTGGATTTCAATTTGTCCAATTTAAATTTTCCAGATACCTTATATTTATTTAGAAAATTCTCGATCTTCACATTTGGCAACTCGAAAATTACGAAAATTTGGTAAGAATTTTGTAAAATGATTTCGAGTAAAAATTTAATAAATTATTTATGGAAATATTCTAAAATTCAGAATTTTAATTTCCAGAAATTATTCTCGGCGATCGAGATAAGGATCGGGAGAGATGGAGTACAGGAGCTACCGATAAGAGGAAGTCGCCAACCCAAAAAGGTAAGGGATGCATGTGCAGCACTGTAAGGATATTCAGTCTGCATGATTTAAATTATGAAATATTTTATGAAAATATCTTATGAAAATACTGCGATGAATGATGGTGGAAAATTTGTGATGATGTACCAGTTGAGAATTTAAACTGTATTTTTCGTGCAGGAGGCTAGCCAATCGGCAGCCGTTATACTGCCGAAAGATTATTGAAAATTGCCGAAAATTTCTAGAAAATTTCATAAAATCATAATAAATGATTTTATTTCACGAGAAATGATTTTCAACCACGAAAATTGAGAAAATGAATATTTTCATAAAAACATGAATAAAAAGGAAGTGATTTTAAAATATTCAATGTTTTTGAGAATGGTGATAATGAAATCACCGAAAATTCTCTTCGAGGATGGTGATAATGAAATCACCAAAACTTTTCTTGATATGTAAATTTCACGAAATACGAGATGGAAAATGAAAAGAAATAAAGTGAATATTATATATATATTTTTATAAATATTCACTAAATGGTTTTCTAACCTTTATGGCTTCAAAATTAAGAAATTATATATTTTTATAAATTCCATAAAGGTTTACTGATGATGAAAATTACAGTTTTGAGACTAGTTGACATCCTATCATGCTGATATGTGATATGTGACATGTGATATGTAATATGTGATATGTAATATGTACTCCCGACCGACACCTGATCAGTGATTCGCCGAGGACAATTGTAGACTATGGCCATAGATCTGACATGATTATTTTATACCTGTTGGGGTCTATAGCATGATACGAGTAACGACCCAGTGGACGAGCTGGGCGTGCCTCAGTCTCCATATATGAAAATGTTTTATATGATATGTGATATGTGATATGTGAAATGCAAATGTTTTACATGATATGTGAAATGTAAATGTTTTACATGGTATGTGACAAGTTAAATGAAAGAGATTACAGCATTTTACAAAACACTTATTTCAATACTGATTTTAGTACTACGAGATGATTTTCATATGACATGTGATATAAACATGTAATATGTTTTCAAAAGGAAAAAGAGTTTATAAGTCTAATATTCTTACTATGATTTTAAATTGAATATTAGACTATATGTGATATGAATATGTGATATGTTTTCCAAAAAGGAAAAAGGAGGAAAATAAATATAATATTCTTTTTTTAAAATTTAAATTGAATATTAGATTTAAATGATATATATGTTATACGAAAATGATTTAATAGCTGATTTTGCTATTTAAAGTACTGTACTAATTATGGTTGTACAATAAAACATGAAATGAGTTTTAAATGAGAATGATGAGAATTTAACTAATATTCTTTTCAAAGAATATATGAATACTAGTTACTTTATTTAAATGCTTTATTTTATATAAGCATTATTTTGAAAAGAATATGAGAAGGTTATGGAATAAAAAGGTAAAAAGGATTTAAATTCCAAACGAAAAAAAAAATTTACTCTATACAGTTGCTTCTAGGTTCCGGGAAAAGATAGGTATTTCAAAATACCTACCTTACTCCATCTGGATCCCTAGCCGACTGTAGTATCCTTCCTACATGTGAGCCTAGAGCCCATAGGAAAAATGAAAAAGTTTTTCAGCATATAGATAGCTGAGTATCAAGTGAGGCATATAATTCCCTTACTGAGCCGTGGTTTGCTCACCCCTTAATTTTAACATTTCAGGTTTTTGAAGACTGGGAGTCTAACACCTAAAGGATTTCGGCTGTGCATTTGGGGATGATGCGACAGCTCGATTTATTTAATAAGGTATGATCATTTATTTTATGTATTTAGACTTATCTACAGTACTACTTTCTTATGAATTAAGATAGGGGATGTAATTCATATTATAATTTAATATGAAATTGTGTATATGTAAAAGAAAAGTAAAGTATCGCAGACAGCCTAACCATATAAGATGTACAGAATAAGATGAAAAATAGGGTCACGGGCTGTGACATTAAATAAAAATTGAAATTATTGGTGACATGATAAGTAAAGAAAGAATGGGAATTTAATCGAAATTATATTTTAGGTATTTAGTAGAAAATAAAAAAAACTAATTATTGAGAATGACAAATAGAAGATAGCAAATTATGGAATATATATTAGAATCGTAATATAGAATCCTGAATATAATTTAGAATTATTGTACAGTGTAAAGTACAGGAAATAAAAAGGCACAAATGAAGCTATCAGAATTTTACACGGCATGGAATAGAAGTAAGAAACATATATAGGAGTCGTATAGGATATATTTTACTTGCAATTGAGAATTCTCGAAAATCTTGTTTTAATCGTTCCTCACTCAATTTCCCAAATACAAGAAATAGAATTTATTTTAATTCCTACAAGTCTAAATATTACATTACATTAAATGTTTTACATGAACTTAATTACATGAAATGATAATGCATTGATTTACATGACATAATTTACATATATTAATTTACATGCATTGATCTACATAAAATGAATTACATGAAATGAGTTATATGAACTCAATTACATGAAATGATTTATATGATTTGATTTATACGAAATGGTTTACATGAATTGAATTTTGTGAAATGATTTGCACGAAACTGAGTTATATGACATGATTTATATGAGTTGATTTAAATGAAATGATTTATATAAAAGGATTTAATGAAATTGATGTCTTCCTGATGATTATGCATATGAGACAGTGATGATTAGGCTGGGAGATATCTTAGACTTTTCCCTTTACATGATATGACTGTGGGAATTATGATCAAACCCACCTGTTTACGAAGTGAGCACCTGACCAGTGTGAATTATGAGTGATTGACGATGGCCATTCGTTACAGTGTTTCATAGGATTGGCTAAGGAGTTCCAAATCCCTAGTCTTCCTATACAGGTCGCTTATGGGATATAATGTGTGCATGAATCTCTGGGAGATTATTTCTACCGATATGTGAAATTTAATAGATGATGAATTGTTTAATGATTGGATTTACGAGAATAGTATATGATTTGATTGAAAAGTGACGAAAGTATTGATACGAGTTTTATAGTACATATTTTCCCGATACAAGTGCATTAATCCTATTTTAATGATTTCAAATGAATCGCTTTACTGCACTGAACGAAATTACTGATATTTTATCAGAATTGTTTTACAGCATTGTTGTGATAACCGCAAATTTTTCATTTATTGAAAATTATTAATATTGGAAATTAATATTTAAGAAAATAGATAAGAGGAAATAAATAAATTAAAGTAAATAAATAAAATTTATTTACGAGATGAGAATATCGTTGAAATTCTCGAAATTAAGGAAGTGAGGAAATTGAGGAATTTAAATTTGGATAAATTGGAAATAAGGATAAGGTTGAAATTATGGGAAATGATAAGATAGAGGAAATTTAATTTGGATAAATGGAAATCCAAATTAAAAAAATGAAAAAAAATGAAAATGAGAAATTATTTGGATATGAAGAAATCCAAATTAAAGGAATAAAAATGTTGGTATTTACATATTTATATATGTATATAATTAGATTATATAAATATGTTTTTATATGTCTTTATATAATTACATATGTATATATGTATATATATATATATATATATATATAATATGGTATATATTATAAAAGGATATATACTATTTTATATTAAATAAATACATATGTGGATTTTTATACATATATATATATATACACATATATATGAAATATATATATGTAGTATTTAAATTAAGGTGATATATATATATATATTTAATGTGGTAAATATATAATTATACCAATATAATTATATATTATATTTATATTATAAAAAAAAGAAACAAAACAGAAACAGGGTCGGGATATAACCCGATCTCCATTATTTTCTGTCTCAGGAAACAGAAATAAAACAGAAGGGAAAGGTGAGGGAGAGGCCGGCCACTGTCGGCCGACCGACCAAAGGAAGAAGGAGAGGAGTGAAGCTGCCAGTGACGTGAGGAAGGTGATCCGGCGACGGAAGAGGGAAGCGATGAAGCAAAATGGAAACAGAATTGAAACCGGTGAAGCAAGGAAAAAAATGGAAAGTGGCGGTGCCGGCCAATCCAGGCACCGCCATTGCCATCGAAGCACCGTCGGAGGGAGAGGAAGAGGATGGAGGCCACCCGAGGAGCGATGAACGGCAGAAGAGGGCCGATGAAGAGGCGAAAGAAATCGAAGGTAAATCGACTCGATCTGCCGCCGTGCCGTCGATCCAAGCCGAACGGAGACCACCAGCGGACTCACCGTGCCGTCGGCCAGCTGAAGAGCGCCTTATGAAGACTGAGAATTTTCCAAATAAATATAAAATATTCGAAAAATTTAATTTGGACAAATTGAAATCCAAATTAAATAAGAATGAAATTGGAGAAAATAAATTTGGATATAAAGAAATCCAAAACTTAATAAGAAATAAAAAATATGTATTTTGATAGATTTATATAATCATATTATATAAATACACTTTTGATAAATATAAATTTATACATGGAATAAATACATATGTATTTTTTATATACATTTATGTATATATGTAATATATATGAATATATATAGTACTTTAAATCAAAGTATATATATAAATGGTTTATATGAAAAATATATAATTATAAAAATATAATTATACATATATATTAAAAAAAAGAAAAGAACGAAATAGGCGGGAATCAGGATAACTCGATTCCCACCTTATTCTCCTCTGTTTTCAAAACAGAGGAGAAAATAAAAGAAACAAAAGGAAGCCGACCCCATGTTGGCTTACCGGAGGAGGAGTGACGTCACCGGTGAGCCGTGATGGAGGAGGAGACGCTGATGGCGAGGAAAGGAAAAGGAAACAGAAACGAAGCGAAACGAGAGAATGCAGGGCGAAACCGAAGAGAAAAAGAAAAGAGGGAAGTGGAGGTGCCGGCCGGTCTAGGCACCGCCACCCCAACCCCGAGCTCGGTGGAGCTGAGGGGAAGAAAAAGAAGGTCACTGCCGAGGCAAAGGACGGCGTAGGGAGGAAGAAACAGAGGAGAAAAGGAGCCAAAATCCACGCCGCCAGATCCGGCGCCATCGCCGTCGCCGGTGATGAGGCGAAACCGAGGCCAGATCCGGCTTCGTGGCAACCTCGGCAAGCTGTTGGGTGGCCGAACCGCCGGAATGGGTGACCGCCGGTGATCGAACCGGCTAGTGAAAGTTGAACCGGCCAAGCCAAGCTCTGAACCGGCCCGAACCGACCCGACCCGGCTCAAAGAAAAAAAAAGAAAAGAAAAAGAAAGAAAGGAGAAAGAAGAAAAGAAAAGAAAAAGAGAAAGAAGAAGGAAGAAGGAAGACAAAGAAAAGAAAAAAAAGAAAAGAAAAGAAAAAAAAGAAAAAAGAAAAGAAAAAGGAAGAAGAAGAAGAAGAAGAATAAATGGGTAAGAAAAATTAAAAGTTTTGCTATATTTCTATGGAATTTATTAGAAATTGTTGGATTATTTTTTGATTGAAAATATGTGTTAATTATTGAAGTTGTAGCAAAACGGAAATGAGACGAAAGGTAGAGTTCGGCAAGACTTGAAAATTAGAAAGTGCGCTAAGCTTTGGCGAATAGGTAAGATACTTTTATAAAGCATTAGTAGTATTATATTGTATGTGGGAATTATGATTTTTATATGAAGCATTGATAGAAATGATTTTTTATGGAATTATGATTTTTATATGATAAATTGATGAATGATTTTAAATACTAAGAGGACCCACAACTGATGGTGGGGGTCTTAGTAGAGACGTAGGAATTGTGAGAATCAACGGCTGTTCTATAAACTATGTTTTCATTGTAGGAGGCTTAGTAAGAATTAAGCCGTTATGCTGCCGAAATTTTAGGAAAATATTTGAGGAAAAAGATTAAGTTTCTCACATAAATGAAATCTTAGAAATAATTATGGAAAATAAATATTGAAAGGAATAAAAATTAAAGGAATAAAAATGTTGGTATTTACATATTTATATATTTATATAATTAGATTATATAGATATATTTTTATATGACTTTATATAATTACATATGTCTATATATATATATATATATATAATATGGTATATATTATAAAAGGATATATACTATTTTATATTAAATAAATACATATGTGGATTTTTATACATTTATGTATATATATATACACATATATATATATATATGAAATATATATATGTAGTATTTAAATTAAGGTGATATATCTATATATATATTTAATGTGGTAAATATATAATTATACCAATATAATTATATATTATATTTATATTATAAAAAAAAGAAAAGATAGAAATGGGGTCGGGATATAACTCGATCCCTGTTATTTTCTGTCTCAGGAAACAGAAATAAAATAGAAGGGAAAGGTGAGGGAGAGGCCGGCCACCGTCGGCCGACCGACCAAAGGATGAAGGAGAGGAGCGAACCCGCCGATGACGTGAGGAAGGTGATTCGGCGACGGAAGAAGGAAGCGATGAAGCAAAATGGAAACAGAATTGAAACCGGCGAAGCCAGGAAAAAAAATGGAAAGTGGCAGTGCCGGTCGATCCAGGCATCGCCACTACCATCGAAGCACCGTCGGAGGGAGAGGAAGAGGATGGAGGCCACCCGAGGCGCGGTGAACGGCGGAAGAGGGCCGGAGAAAAGGTAGAAGAAATCGAAGGTAAATCGACTCGATCCGTCGCCGTGCCATCGATCCAGGCCGAACGGAGACCACCAGCGGACTCGTCGTGCCGTCGGCCAGTTGAAGGGTGCCTGAACCGCCGGAGAACTGGCCTCCAGTGAGGAACCAGCGAGGAAGGAGGAAGACCGGTTTGAACCGGTCTGACCAAAAAAAAAGAGGAAAAAGAAAAAGAAAAAGAAAAAGAAAAGAAAGAGAAAGAAAAGAAAAGAAAAGAGAAAAAGGAAGAAAAGAGGAAAAAAGGAGAATTTCGAAAATTACGGGAAGTATTAAGAATTCGGAAACCCGAGAATTACGGGAATCGGTAAGAAATCCCGAAAGTGATAAATTATTTAAATAATTTATTTATTTAAATAATTATGGAAAAATTCTAAAATTTAGAATTTAAATTCCAGAAAATTTTCTCGATAACTGAGACGATGGAATCTGACGAGGTGAACACAGGCGCAACAAACAAGGCGGTCACCGACCTAGAAAAAGGTAAGGGATGCATATGCAGCACTGTAAGGATATTCAGTCTGCATGATTTTAATTATGAAATATTTTATGAAAATATTTTATGAAATTGTTGTGATGATTCATCGGCTGAGAAATTGTGATGATGTACTGGCTGGATTTTAAACTGTATTTTTCGTGCAGGAGGCTAACCAATCGGCAGCCGTTATACTGCCGAAAAATTTTCAAAATTATCGAAAAATTTTAGAAAATTTCATAAAATCATAATAAATGATTTTATTTCACGAGAAACGATTTTCAACCACGAAAATTGAGAAAATGAATATTTTCCACAAAAACATGAATAAAATGAAAGTGATTTTAAAATATTCATGTTTTCGAGAATGGTGATAATGAAATCACCGAAAATTCTCTTGATATGTGAATTACACGTAATACGAGTTGGAAAATGAAAGAGATAAAGTGAATATTTATATATATTTTTATAAATATTCACTAAATGGTTTTCTAACCTTTATGGTTTCAAATTAAGAAATTATATATTTTTATAAATTCCATAAAGGTTTACTGATGATGAAAAATACGATTTTGAGACTAGTTGGCATCCTATCATGCTGATATGTGATATGTGATATGTGACATGTAATATGTGATATGTGATATGTAGTCCCGGCCGACACCTGATCAGTGATTTGCCAAGGACAATTATAGACTATGACCATAGATCTGACATGATGATTTTATACCATTCGGGGTCTATAGCATGATACGAGAAACGACTTAGTGGACGGGCTGGGCGTGCCTCAGTCTCCATATATGAAAATGTTTTACATGATATGTGATACGTGAAATGAAAATATTTTATATGATATGTAATACGTGAAATGAAAATGATTTACAGCATTTTACAAAATGCTTATTTCAGTACTAATTTTAGTACTACGAGATAATTTTCATATGACATGTAATATGAATATGTAATATGTTTTCAAAAAGGAAAAGGAGGAAAGTAAATCTAATATTCTTATTTTAAATTTTAAATTTTAAATTGAATATTAGATTTAAATGATATATATGTTATATGAAAAGGATTTAATAGCTGATTTTGCTATTTAAAGTATTGTACTAATTATGGTGGTACAGTAAAATATGAAATGAGTTTTGAATGAAATTGATGATGATTTAACTATATTCTTTTCAAAGAATATATGAATATTAGTTATTTTATTTAAATGCTTTATTTCGTAAAAGCATTATTTTGAAAAGAATATGAAAATGATATGGAATAAAAGGGAAAAAGGATTTAAATATCAAACGAAAAGAAAAATTACTCTCTATAGTTGCTTCTAGGTTCCGGGACAAGATAGGTACTTCAAAATACCTACCTTACTCCATCCAAATCCCTAGCCGACTGTAGTATCCTTCCTACATGCGAGCCTAAAGCCCATAGGAAAAATGAAAAAAAAGTTTTTCAGCATATAGATAGCTAAGTATCAAGTGAGGCATATAATTCCCTTACTGAGCCGTGGTTTGCTCACCCCTTAATTTTAACATTTTAGGTTTTCGAGGACTAAGAGTCTGACATCTAAAGGACTTCGGCTATGCATTTGGGGACGATGTGACAACTTGATTTATTTAATAAGGTATGATCATTTATTTTTTGTATTTAGACTTATCTACAGTACTACTTCCTTATGAATTAAAATAAGGGATGTAATTCATATTATAATTTAATATGAAATTGTTTATATGTAAAGGAAAAGTAAAGTATCGCAGACAGTCCAACCAAATAAGACGTATAGAATAAGGTGAAAAATAGGGTCACGGGATGTGACAATTGTTTACATGCATTATTATACATTAAAAATGATTTGTAAATGCATCGCATAGCTTACTTAAACGAAATTTTTTATTAATTAATGATTTTATCATCAATTGTATTCCTCCTTATAGTCGCTTCTAAGGACCAGAACACGACAGGTACTTCAAAGTACCTCTCATACTCTACTTGGTTACCTAACTGACTTAGTATCCTTCCTATACTATCCCTTAGTAACCGTTAGGAAATAAATGTTTTTATTGCATTTTAATATTTACATTTAATATACCTCTTTCATAAATAGTTTTAAATAAGTTATTTTTATTTATTTAATTGCATATAGTATACGCTTTTATATATGTTTCTTGTTCGGCTTTCACCAAAGCTCACCCTCTTTACTTACCATCCTAGATAGCTCACTAGTGTATATACCATCCGCTGCAATAGGATAGTTGAAAGAATTACTAGAAGGGAAAAGTGCTCAGTGGCTAGGTACATGTAAAAATTTACATTTATATTCAAACTAGTATATGCACAGTGTCAGTAAATAAATATTGGGATGTAAAACTGTAGTAACTGATTAAAGATTTTATATAAATTTTGTGAGATGTAATTATATTGAATTGTTATAAATAGAATTTTCAATATTATGTCATAGTTTTTATTCAGATTTTTATTTACTAACTATGGATTAATTTATTAATGGAATAAAGATAAAATTGAAATGAAAATTGTATATTGAGCTTACATTGACACTGAACGCAAACAGACTAATATCGAATAATTGAATGAAAAAGATAAAAGTGAAAAGGAAAAATTTAGTTCAAAATTTTCTACAATTCCAATAATTAATTTATTTATTCTCCTACCAATTGTTACAATATAATCACTCTTAAATTGCAAATCTTTCTAAGTCTAATTTCATTAATAATCTTATAAACCTTAAAATTTCATATGGTAACTTATATATTTTATTTTGGCCAATTTATCATATTACTTAAACTCATTCTTTTTTTTTTCAATTTTTATTTTACCCATGATATTTATTCTTCTTTATATTAATTCACTAATTATCATATTTCAAAATTGCATCCTCTTTCATTCTTTCTTCTTTAGGGCTGAACCCATCTCCATGACCATTATTTCCATGGTTTTTCATTTCCTTTCTTCTTGATATATCTTCTCAATTTAACTTATGATTATTTTCCCATTTCATTTAGAACTTTTATCAAGTACCCTACTTACATGAAAGCTCTTCACCATCGTCCAAATGCAGCCATGATCGAACAACACCCATTTTTATGCCAACATTCACGTTTTGCATAATAATCACCATGCCCAAGTTTAATCCATCATTTTCTATTACTTCCTACCTAATAAGCATCAAAACTACTACAATTTCCCCATTTTTCAAATCATGGCCGAATACCCATGGCTGCCTACAATTAATTTTTGTTCAATCTAAAGTTATAAATATGTTTTACTAGCTTCCTACAATCATAAGCACTAAGTAACGTTGAAGGAAATTGTTTCTTCTCTTACCTACCACACCAAACCGAATAGGGCAGCAAGGAACTAGCATGGAATTCACTCGTTCAACCCCCCAAAATTCCATATTTAAGATGCCTTTAAGGTGTGGGAGAGGTTTTGTAAAGAAAGCTTGGTATTTTAGTGATGAAACATGATGAATTTCTTGAGCAAAATGAAGGAAAAGAGAGGAAATGGAGAGGAAATATGCAGCAGAGGTTAAGTCGGCAGGGGAAGCTTGAAGATGATGCTTTTCTGTCCCATTTTAACATAAAAATAAAAATTATTTTATTCCTAAAAATCTGATGCAGGAAAAAGACAAAACGGCCCCTTAAAATTCTAGTATTTACACCTCTACCATTAGTATTATTTTATTATTTTATAAATTTCAGAATTTAATTTAATTTTAATTAAATTTAATTTATCTAAGTCCATTTTTGGTCAACACTGACTTATTTGACCAGCCCTTTGTCAAATGACCATAATGCATTTGTATAATATCATTATTTCTAATGTGTCCTAGCTTTATTTTAATATTTTAATTTCAGAATTTATATTTATATTTTTATTATTTTCCATATATTTAAGTCAAACATGGTCAAATATTAACTCTTAAGGTGGTTTGACCAAGTAGGGGTAGTGAAATTACCAAATTACCACTACATGATGCTATTTGTTTTGTTCGCATTGTTTTTAGCATTCCCGCATAATTGAATTCACGGGCTGGATCCACTTGAAACCTATTTATGTGAGGACTTTCCTATGACAGTATGTGGGTTAAAAATCAATTTGGTTTGATTGTTATTCAGAAAAATTCTTTCAGGGTATAGACAAGATTGTCATTTTTGAATTTGTTGCATGTAAACCTAGGTTTGTCCATCTTAAAGAATTTCAAAAATGGTCTTTTTGACCTTTAGATATTTTTGGCCCAATTTTCACATTTTACCATTTCAAAGGCCATTCGAGTTATGGATTGCCTTGCAAGGCCCACTTGACAAATTTCTCGGTAACTACAGCACATGTGAAAATAATTTTCCATAATTTCACTTAATTTTCTAATTCAACACCTTTAATAAATATGGAAAGAATAGAGAATTTTGGGATCTCACATATTTTTCATCATCTTTCAATCCATTCTTCTTAATTTAATTATTTTGTGATTCGAACGATAATGGTAACTTAAATTTCTTCCTAATTAATGTATTTCCACTAGAAGTGATTGTTATTTACATTAATCTATGGTGGATTTTTTATAGAACATGTGGAACAAATTTTAATTAACTATTAAGAAGTGTGAGAACGTGCATGTGGATGATTAGTCTGCTTGTGCATTTCATGAAGATTGCAAGCATTGGTTGGTGGCTACATTGTTTACCGGGTGATTGTTTAGTAGAAATGCTTTACTAGGAACTATGTGAGTAGTTTGGAAACTCTCTTTGGAAGCCTCAAATTTGACTTTAGGAGACAATTTATTCCTGTTTTAGTTTGCCACACTCAATGACAAAAATCACATTTTAGAGGGCTCCCCTTGGTTTTTTGATTGACAAATCTTAGTTTTTCAAGATTATAATGCCTAAGATTATAATGCCTTTCTTAAACCTGAGAGTCTAGTATTTCATTATGCATATTCTAGGTTTGGGTATATGAATTGCCCCTCGGCATGCTAACTACACAAATTGCTATAAAGATTGGGAACAAAATTAGTATGTTTGTCAAAGTCAATGATGAATATTCTCAGGTGGGTTATGGATGATTCTGAGGGATCAGGGTGCAAATTAATGTCTTGAAGTTGTTGTGTCGATTTGTTCTAATTGGTGGACCAACTGTAGAGGAACTAATTATAGGGAGGTTAGCTTATGAACAACTCCAAAACCTTTACTTGATCATGTTGAACAAGATTGTGAAATAAACCTCTCCAATGTTATTGATTCCTTTGTTCCTTTTCAATACGATGAATGGTTGTGAGCCTTTCCATACATTAAGAGAGGTTATATATCATATAGAGTGATTGCAAGACTCTATACTAATCACTAGAAATCTCAAGCCACTGCTGATGACCATACTGCTGTTAGCACAAAGTCATTGGCCCAAGCTCGACGATAGTTATTTTTTGGACCAGATATGGTGTAATCTGATATGGCAACATGTAATTATCGTTCCAACATTCCAAGAATGGTAACTATCCAAGTGACAGGTGTCAAAGATGTTGAGCATTTGTCTATAACTAACAATATTACTAATTTCTTTGTCTCATATCTATCAACAAAGCCGGATCTTAAGTAGTATGCTATGCACCAAACAATTGTTGGTGTTTTTGTGAAATCCCCAATTTCATGTAATTTCATTATGTTTGTAAAGTATTATAAGCTGAAATGATTATGTGAATATTAAAGTTTGATGTATGAATGATGTGTGAAGCATGAGAAGAATAAAGAGAATTGAAAGTCAATTAGTCAAAGAAATTAAAGTTGATATCAAAAAAATATTTAAGGTATGATAAGAAATCAATATCAGAATTTTATTGGTAATTAAAGCTATGAGTCATATGGAAGAGAGGAGATAAATTTATTGATGGGTCAAATGGTCTTGAGTCAAAGGCTAAGATGGATGATGAGATAAAGCATGCAATTAATGAAGCCATGACTCATCATCTCTTCCATCACCCCACGGCAGCAACTCTCCCAGTTCTCCCTCACATTTTCTCCAAATTTCCATAAGTTTCCATTTTGCTACCTTAACAAACATCCTTACCTAGCCATCGATTCCTCTAGTTCGTTAAACGAAAATCGATCCTTGTCACTAGACTAGGCTATATCCGAAGTTTGGTAGATTGAATCTAAGTATTGGAGGAGATCTCAAAATCTGAAATTTTGGTCACTACCAAAGGTAAGAGAAGAAAAGGATTTAGTCAATTTCGTTCATAGTTTGGAGTTGTACTGAATTGGTGTGATATGTGTATGATGATTATTTAAAGGTTTGGTTTGTGATGATGTTACAACTTTGAAGAAGTGAAAGACTAGGGTTGGTGCAACTAAGCGATTTCGTGTTCTCGAAGTAATCGAGGTAAGGAATTTATGTAACAGACATAAGGTGGCTATGTTCACATGTTTTATTATGTTTTTATATGGTTTGGAGAGAAGCATCGGTTGGTTTTATGCAGGAAAAGTTGCATTTCGGACTTTTCTCCTAGTGCTAATTAGGCTAGGAGCAGTCAACTGCCTTGAGTAGCAGCCGACTGCTTAGAGACAACCAAAGCGTTGTTTTTTGAAAACCGAGACAAACCAGTTGACTGTTATTTACCCAGTAAGTATTCTGTTTCAAACCAGTTGACTGCTAGAAGGGACAATTAATTGCTTTTACAAGAAAAGCATTCTGTTTCAAAACCAGCCGATTGCCTATAAGACCAGTTGACTGCTAATTTTCTAAAAGCATTCTGTTTCCAAAACAGTCGACTGCTATATGACAAGTCGACTACTATTTCTTAAGACGCATTCTGTTTGAAAACCAATCGACTGCTATTGGACCAGTCGACTTCCCCATGTGTTTTCAGAAATGAAAAATATCAAAATTTAAAAAAAAAGAAATAATTTCAATAAATGAAGTTATAAAGCAGTAGCTAACTGCCTTATGAGGCCGATCGACTGCCCTCTATGAAAATAGATTTCAAAGCCTATTTGGGTTAAACATAAAAGTGTTTTTTGAAGAAATATATGATAAATGTTTTGAGACTATGGACTATGTTATGATCATGCATCCCTGTACATGGCTTAGAGACTTTGTTCAAGTCCTCAGTATTACTTATGTTTGAGCGAGGAACCCTAGTCCGGTCCTCAATACCACAGATGACACCTGACTAGTGTTCATTGTGGATTACTAAAGGCAGGAGAGAATCCCTGACCATTACATGGTGCACTTTGTTCTAATGCATGATTGGAATCATATAAATGGGTATAAATGATTTATATGATGATGCAATCCCTTGAATAATTGTACATAGTCTCCATCTGATTTAAAGTATAAGATGTATGTTTTGAAGAAGTATAAGATGTATGTTTTAAAGAAGTATATGATGTATGTTTTAAAGAAGTATATGATGTATGTTTTGGAAAAGCATGTAAAGTATGCTTGCTTATACCAATTGAAAGATGTATGCATGTTTACAAATGATGTTTGAAAGAAGTACATAAAGTATGCTTTATAACGAGTTGCATGACATTATAGAGCCAATTAGGAAAAATGCATATAGAAGCATAGTACGCTCTTTTGCATTTTTTCTTACTGAGCATAAACTCACCCTTTTACGAACATTTTTCCTACAGATTATCTGAAGTGAACCTCGCTCCGATTAGAGGAGCTTGCTTTTGAGAGATCGAAGTGTACCTTCGTGATACGCTTCCCAGTTAGCATAGAAGGTATACTTATGTACTTATGTAAAGTTAAATTGTAATTCAGCTATGGTACAGTACATGTAGCATTCATGTATATAAGATGTCAGGGGATTTAGGTTAAGATGATGTGTAAGATCCTGTGGAATGGAATGGTATTTATATATATCATTACTCTGTTAAATGGAAGTAAATTAATTTTATTGAGCTATTAGATATCGAGTTTAAGAAGAAGAATGAATGACATTGATGAACCAAATCGAATCAAGTCGTATAAGATAATAAGAAATAAGGAAAAAGTTAGATGGTAAGATGTAGTGATGGGGACGTCACAGTGTTTAACTTGCACAATTAATGATTAATTAATGTGAAGCTAGGTTGTAGAATTGTATGGGAGCGATGTGTATGAACTATAAGGTCCTCTTCAACCACCAAAGATCGCAGGTGTAAGGTTGTTAATAATTTGCATGAGGATATTGTAAATGAGTTTGTCTCTAATGCATTAGAGGATAAGGCTATTCCACCTTTTCTTGACCATGCACCTGATTATATGACGGAGCCTAAATTCTAGTCCTGTCATCAGCCATGAGAATCATGGCCTGGAACTGTTGTTGGCTTATGAACCCATAAACAATACATGCTCTGGTCAAGCATATCAAAAAGCAAGATCCCTATATCGTTTTCTTGTCCAATACAAAACTACATATACCAAAGTTGGAGTTCATAAAATCAAATCTCAATTGGTTGGTGTGTTGGTGTGAGTTCAGAAAGAAGAATAAGAGGATTAGTAATGCTATAGGCCAGAAACCTTACATTACAGTTGCAAAGTTACTCTCTTTCCCATATTGATATGATAGTATCTGCTGATGATAGTAAACCATGTTAGAGGTTAACAAGTTTTTATGGTAATCTTGTCCAATCGAGAAAAGCAAAATCTTGGCACTTACTACGCACTTTATCAACTCAATCTAATCTCTTATGGCTGTGTTTGGGTGATTTTAACAAAATTATGTGGACATATGAAAAATATGATGGACCTTTACATAATGAAGCTTCCATACAAGCCTTTTGTTCCACGTTTAATCATTTTGGCATGAAGATTTAGGATATAAAGGTCTAAGTTTACTTGGCAGGGGGAACTACTCTCAATACTTTGATGCAGGAGTGCTTGGATAGGTATGTTGCTTCCAAATCTTTGGTTAGAGATATTTCAAAACTATGAGGTTATCATTTATTAACTCATCCTTCAAATCATTGTTCACTCCTCTTATATACTAATTCTAGTTGTCCAAGGTTATATACTTGACAATTGAGAAGGTGATTCCATGTTAAGGCAAGCTGGGTTATAGAATCAATCTGTTCAAATGTTGTGGTAAATGCATGGAATGGTATGGCTCATAAAGTTATCTCACGACTATAACAGGTAGGACGAAAATTGTAGTGGCAGAACTTACAATACTTGAAATCAAGACGCAACTATATCAATGTTCTTATGGAAGAGCTTTTGTGTTTCCAAAATTTTGTTCCAATAAATTAGAGCTAAGGCCTTATCCAGGAGAAGTAGCAGGCGTCGGCAAACTTACTACATCAAGAAGAAATATTTTGGCATCAACTATCGCAGATTGGTTGGCTTAAGACGAAAGACAAAAACACTTCTTTTTTTCATAAGCAGGCATCTTAAAGAAGGAAGAACAACACCATCAATGGCTTACAAGATGATGCATGACATTAGAGTGAGTGACAAGGAGCAGTAGCCTCCATAGCTTTGACTTATTTCACTCAATTGTTTAGAACAACAAATCCATGTACTATGAGGATGTCTTGTCAGCTGTACATTCTAAAGCTACTAAAAAAATGAATTTGTTCCTAATGGTTGAGTTTAAACCAAATGAAATTTGAGAAGCTCTATCTCATATCAAGCCTACAAAGTGCCTTGAACCTAATGGACTATCTTTGTTGTTTTATCAACACTTTTAGGAGGTTGTTAGCCCTAACATTGTAAGTTACTGCTTAGCATGTCTCATTAGTGAGAGGGATCTTGGAGAAAATAATCATACATGCATTTGCTTGATACCGAAAACTAGAAGTCCAACTAATATAACACAATATAGGCCAATCATCTTATGTAATGTGTTGTATAAGTTGGTTTCCTAGGTTTTGGTAAACAGGTTGAAAAAAGTGGCGCCATTATGCATAAGTAAGATGCAAAGCATTTTTATCTCAAGACGCCTTATTATGACAACATTATTCTTACTTATGAGCTACTGCACTCTATAAAGAGTAAGACCAAGGGTAAGCAAGGCTATTTTGCTCTTAAACTGGACATAAGCAAGGCCTATGATGAAGTGGAATGGCCTTTCTTGCGGAATACAATGTAGCAACTTTAGTTCGAGTTGATGTTCATTAATTTGATAATGCAATGTGTCTCGACAGTGTCCTACTCAATTTAGTGAATGGAGTTCCAACAAAATCATTTCATCCAGCTTAAGGCTTACGCCAAGGTTACCTGCTGTCCTATTATTTATTTTATTATGTATTAAGGGTTTATCTTTCATTATTTACAGGGGACAATATCATTGAGAACTGCATGGTATACAAGCTTGTCAGAGAGAACCATGGATCACTTATTTGTTTCTTTTGTGGATGATAGTCTTTTATTTGCAAAAGCAAATAGTGGAGGGGGGCTACCCCACTAAAGTATTTGGATGAAACAGTATGAGGTAGCATTGGACAACAAATCAATTACCACGAATCCTCTCATTTTTCAATTCAAATGTTGATACATATTCATAGAGTGAGATTGAACAACTTTTAGGCATCTAAGTTTCCATTTCTCCAAAAAAATACCTTGGTTTGCCATGTATTGTCGAGAGAAACCAAACCAGAGTTGTTAGGAGTTTAAAGGAACCAACTAATACCAAGCTTAATGGTTGGACATTGCTTAATCTTTTATTTGCAAGGAAGAAGGTTTTCCTTAAATCGATCATATAAGGTATTCCCACTTTTTCTATAAGTGTCTTCATGTTGCCAAAATGTTTTTGCTATAAAATTAATCAGATGATAGTCAGGTAGTAGTGGCAAAGAGATAAAAAACATAGAGATATCTCTCGGTTATAAGGAATCAAATGTGTCAGACAAAATTTGTATGGGGTAGGATTTTAAAGATATGTGGTTGTCTAACTAAACTGTTTTGGCTAAGCAAGATTGGAGACTCATAAAAAAATACTAACTCACTAGTATTTGATGTGTTAAACTTGAAATATTTCCCTTCTGGTAATTTTATACAGGATTCAAGAAGCCTACTACATCGAGGTCTAAGGTGGCGAGTCAAAGAGGGAATTTGCATTTGGATTTGGAAAGACAAGTGGATTCGCTGTAATCCTTCATTAATGATTCAGTCTATGGCATTTGATGGAGAGGAAGAGGACAAAGTGAGTAGCTTGATTAAATAGGGTGATGCATGAGTAATTTGGTGCTTGAAAAATTTTTGCATGCAGAAGAAAAGCACATTTGTTCCATTCCTATATGTAGACACAACAGGCTTGATGTCTTAGTATAGAGTTTTAGTGAAGATGGGTATTACAGTGTGAAAAGCAGATATAGACTCCTAAGTGGGGGAATTTATTGAGCTGCATCACAAACTTGGGTCAGTTAAACAAAATTGCGAAAAAAGATTTGGTTAAATATGGAAATATACTTAAAATAAACAATAAACCAAGCTTTAGTTATTTCTGAGATATTGTGATGAAAGGATTGAAATGCACTAAGATATTGCACACTAAAAGGTTGGTCGAACCATCTAGACCTATTTAACATTTAGATGATCATACTAATTGCTAGATGCCACTAATGATCTATAAATTTAAATGAAAATTTAATTTCATTGCCAATATGTTAGAAACCTAATGGGTCACACACAAAGAGAAATATATGAATTAAATGGAATCATGGATTGAAAATTTTGGAATTTTCTATTTGGACTTATGATGAAAAAATTATAATTATGTGGACTTAATTAAATGTGTTTAATTAAGTGGATTTAATTAAACAGCTTAATCAAATCATAAAGGCCTACATTTAATTATGATGGATTTAATTTAGGGGTTTAATTAAATCTATTAGTTTAATTATTAATTAAAAGAATTAATAGTCTTGATTAAAATAGATTTGCTTAAGGAATTTAATTAAAAGGTTCAATTAAATTATTAGGCCCATCTTTTATTTAATAAAGCATACACTAGTGACAAGGCTAATTCAATTAGAAGTTTAATTAGATCACGAACCACAAGCCAATTAAATAGCTTAATGGTGACTTGGGCTTTAAGAAAATAATTATAATTTAATCCAAAGCCTAAAAGAACTAGAATTAGAAAACCCTGGACATATATAATCCATGTTATGGCTAGCCATGAAAAGCTTTTACCTCTCTGGTAGTTGGTAGCATATTAAGCAAATTTCCTAATGAATTTGCAACATCCTTCCCTTTGGATTCTTATAAGTTGCAACAAAAACACCTACTAAATGCCTATAATTTGCAACAATTTTTAGGAGAGGTAGGTCCACTAGTATTTGTGATAACTTGCAGGTTTTGATTATTCATCTAATACAATTGATATTAGAGTAATCATGTTTTAATAATGCCTTAAAAATGTGTTTGACACAATCTTGCAAAACCCTATGCTTGCCACCCCCTCTCTATCCCTTTTGCAAATCAAGAATCATTCTTGATATTCCTTGATGGTGAGTTTCAAGAAACTCAAGCTACTAGCATCTTTATAACTATAACCTGATTCAACCTTACTGAAGGTTCGCGCATTGCTCGTGTGGATCATTGTTAGAAGTCGAGCACTTTGAACGAATTTGGTTTGATAATAACCAAGAAAGTATGTGGAATCATCTTGGAGAAAAATTCTAAGATTATTAGATTTAATAATTAAGGTATGACAATTTTTAAACTCCATGATTGCTATATTAATGACAAAGTCGATTTTTATTTGGCTTTTAAGTATGATCCAATGAATGGTTTCCACATTGTATGTCTAATTGTTTATTTCGTTGCTTTTACATGTGATGTATGTTTGCTATTAATTGAGCATGAAACCTAAACCACCCCACCCTGCATCTTATGCATAGAAGTTCTAAGTAAAGTAATCTAGGTTACTCTTAATTAAGAAACTACTTATGTGAGAGTGAAGAGGGGCTGCTTCTAAGGGATATTGAATAGGACTTAATATTCTAAAAACTCTTGCAAAACCAAGAAAATGTTAATGGCTAAAATGAACATTATAGTGAGAATTATTTTTTGTCTAGAAAGATCCCTGTGTGATGCGTGTCATCATTTACATGAATGATAGAACAATTTAAAGTCATTAAGACTACTGACCAATAAAGTAAACATACATTCACAAATGGAAGGTTCAAAGGGTAATACCTATCTATCCTATGCAGGTTTCGATAGTTGAACTCTATCTCTAGGTCAAAAACTTTTGATGTAAGAAAACTTTTGTTTTTTTATTCTAATAGTGTCCTCCTTCAATTTTTCATTTATGTGGGCATTGCTGGAAAATGGTCATTTAATGAGCCATTTAATATCCATTTAGAAGTTATAATTTCAGTGAGAATTTACTTTGTGTTATTGAAAAGTTTATACAGTTGAAAAGATACATGGGCGAATAAAAACTTGAAACTAATAGTAATTGCTATTGGATTTGTAATAGCCATTAGATCTCTAGCTGCCATTATATTAAATTGTCTGAATTAAATTTTAAATATGTATGTATCAATAGAATAAATGGATGAATTAATTTTTGAATTTAATTCAAAAATTTTGAAGGACCAAAATGCCCTTAACTGAAGGTTATAAAAGGAGACTTGCTCTCATTTGTTTTATAAACCAAAAACTAAAAGCATACTCTCTAGTTTTTCTCTAATTTTTTCTAAAGTTTATTCTTTTGTCAAGGTCCTAGTGTTGAGGCTCTTAGTGTGATAGAGTTTGGGCACTTGAAAGTTCAATTAAAGTAAGTTGGTTATGTCTAGAGATGGCAAATGGGTGAGTCGGATTGGATTTGGGTTAGGTCATTTTGGATTGGGTCATTTTGGGTTAAGGAAAAATCGGATCATTTCGGGTTCAGATAAGATCAAGTTTGGATCAATTTGAATTTAGATCAATTCGGGTTTGGATTATATCAAGTTTGGGTCGTTGACTTTTTTAGTGAATTCGAGTTGATCGGATTTGGATTCAGGTCAATTGTATAGATTTATTGGGTTAAGCCTTAGTCATTTCGATGTGATTTATCTGGTATGAAAATTAACTGAAACCATATTTCTAAGAATTACAAAACTCATGAAAATAAAATTTTATTCTTACATGACCTATAATACAATTGGAATTGAAATAATCAAAATATTTAATAATCTGTATAATAGTTTTCTTTATAATATATTTACCAATAATCATAAATTAATTACACTTTTTCATTTTATTTTTATTATCTATAATAATTGATAACTTTATGAACAAAGTGATTTAAATAATTCCTATTAAATATCATAAAACAGTACTATATATCTCTTTAAATTATCTTGATTTTTTATAGAATAATTGGAGACATTAAGTGTAGGTGATATAACTTCTGCACTCTATTATAGATTAGCTATTAAATAATTATACATTAGGTTTAAATGAATATAATATAAAAGTGAATATTTAAGTTTAACTAGATTAAAAAAATATATAACACTCATATTATTGAAAAAAATTATATTTTTACTATATTAAAATACTTTGATAATTAATGTTAACATTTAAATCTTTATTGATAATATTAAATTTAAGTTTGAATCTTTTCAGGTTTGGGTTAATTGGATTCAGATTAATTTGGATTCGGGTCAATTTGGGTTTGGATCAATTCGGGTTCGGATCATGTAGGGTTTGGATCAATGTGAAATCGAATAAATTTGGTTTCAAATCAATTCGGATTCGGATCGGGTTGGATTTGAGTTGTTGACTTTTTTAGTCAAATCAAATCAATCAAGTTTGGATTCGGGTTAATTGGGAGGATTTTTCGAGTCGGGTCAACTTTTGCCACCTCTAGTTGTGTGCCTTTACTACTTGGTTACTGTTGTATCTTGGGAAACAGATGCATAAGTTACTCAAGCACCCATGATGAGAGGGAGAATTTGTTTCAAGAAAACTATTTGATACACTAGTCTAAATTCACTTAATTTGTATTTCTACATTATTTGTTTCAATTATAATTAATTGCATATATTATTGTTCTCGAATATTTATACATACATACATACATACATGTTGTTATTATTTTCTTACAACTTGTACTTAACATAATAATCATTTTGTTTTTATAAAAAAATTATTTTTTCTAATAAAATTATTTGAATGCAGTCAAATTTAAACTTTTTATCTTTTGTATTTTAGTAATGATGATAAATTTATTGCTCACGAAATTACTCATTCAATTAATGAGAGTCACATTGAGTAAATATTTAAAATATTATTTAATATTTTTATTTGATGTATTTTTTACTAAATTTTATAAAAAATAATACATTAACAATTTTTTTAAAATATTATCTTAACTAATACAGTATAATCCCTCTAAATTAATCACTTTTAAATTAATTATATCCTAAATTAATAAAAAATTATAATCTCGAGTCAGATCAATATAAAAATTAATAAACACCAATGTTGTAATTGTGATATACATATTGAACCCATATACGACTATTTGAGCAATGTAGGATGGCTTATCAATGATTTTTCGATTTTCAGTGTAGTGAGGAGCACTTTCGTACGAGCATGTATGTAGGCCCTACAGGAGCGTATACTTATCCAGATGTATTCGAATCATCATATAATGATAATATCTAGTCTCTGGCAAGCCATCTTAACCTTTTAAATTACAATTTCGGCATTTTTTGGTAAAAGTGTAATAAACCAAGAAATGATGATTTTGTCTATAGGTCGAATATTCACACTGGACAAATGGACAACGTGGATCAATTTAAGGGTATTAAAGTAATTATGCCAAGCCCTAAAATTTATATGTTAGCCTACGTATCGAAAAATAATACGATAAAACCGAAAAAGTGGCCAAAACAGGTGAAATTAAGGGAATTTCATTATGCATATGCATTAAACTTTAATTAAATATTGCATAAGGCTTATCATACATCATTTTTGATAAAATAAGCCTAATTAAGTGGGCATCTGTTAGCTTTAAATTGCCATACATATTTTGAAATGACAAAAACTTAAGTAAGCTTTAATGTTTTAATTCATATTGTAAATTTGCCTTATCACACATGATTTTCTCAATCCATTTTCAAATGATCATATCAAACTTAAGACCATGATTTATCGATACACTCTTATTGGTCTTAACACTTTATAAATGGTTTGAATATTTTAGAAAATCACTTGATGATTTCTTGGACAATATTTTCATTTGTGGAAGTCAAGAAAAACTCCCTTAAAGCTTATAAATGGGTTGAATTAGAATCAAAGGTCATATCATTTCTAACCCAAAAGTGCAGGAAAAATGCCCTCTGGAAGGAAAGGATCGATCCCCACTGTAGGAGGATCGATCCTTTTTTGGCAGAAAGTCTTCCCAAGGTCCCTGAAGCCCAGAATCAAGTTTCTGGACAAAAGGGATCGATCTCCTATGGAAAGGGATCGATCCCTTTGCCCGAAAATAGCCTATAACGACTAGTTTTTGTGAGACAACGGTAATATCCGAGATTTGGCTCCACCCAACGGCTAGAATACATCCAAGCGACTATAAATAGAGGCTTAGAAGCTAAAGGAAGCAAGAGGTGAAGGAAACCGAAACAACACGCAGCGGAATTTAAATCATTCGGCCTCCACCAAGATCGATTCGGAGAGTTGCCTGATTAGGGTTTCGAGATTTTACCTAACGTTTTTCTCTGAATTTTTTGTCGTTGGTCGAGTCACAAGCAGCAACTTTTCGTTCCTGCCTCTATGGTATCCACACGAATGGATCTCACGACTCTTGAACGTCTCACGATCAGAAGCCTTGAAGAGCGTTTTTTTTTCTGTTTTAAAAGGTGCGGCTCTGTTTTAGAAAAACTTCCTTTTTATAGGCAGTAAATTTTACCCTAAAATTTACTGCCAAACAGAACTCTAATCTTACTTAGAATAGGATTAGATATATCCTTAATCCAATTTAGAATAGGATTAGATATATCCTTAATCCAATTCAGAATAGGATTAATTAAGCTCCTCATTGATCCGTTCTAAGTGTGCGACCCAATAGGTTCTCAAAACAATGGCAATGACAAAATTGTCACAGGCAATGAGCGGTATCTAGCAACGCATCATTGCTACCCATGTAACGAGAATGTCAATGACTCGACATAACCTTACTCGTGATAGATGTTACCGTCTAGTCTAATCCCTTTATCCTTTGATGTCTCGATTAGACACAAGTCATGGAATGTGTCACACTTGTATAGTCTAATCAGCGTTTCTTGATTCCTGAGTAGACTAATTAAACAAATAAAATCAATATCTCATATTGACTTATTCGAGCACGGCCATGCATTTCTTAGTCTCACTCTATCAAAGGGCCCAAGACATCACTCTTGTTATATAAGAGGGATAAATCCTATCTTGATCACTCAACATCCCTCTACATAGATCAAGGCATACCCAATTACTACCTTTATAGTCCATCCTGTTACGAATGACATCTAGCAGCATTAAAGTATGCAATTCTCTATGTTGGGATCTCTGATGATCTCAAGTCAAAGGATCACATACACCATCATCACTATGAGAATCGCTTATGACACTCATATAACAATCCATGTAGCGTTCTCATGGAGGGTCGATCCAGTACATAGTTCTCTAACATGTACCTATGTGATGACTTGATATCTTATATCCATGACAATGGTCATCAATCAACCACATACTAGTCTTATCGTATCATTGTTATCCTTATTCACAATAATACTTGACTAGGGATATTTTAAGAATAGTGTGTTATTACTATTCTAAGGACATTATCATATAAGATTATATTACGCAGTTATAAGACAAATATAATAATGAACTATGATAAATAAAATGTCATGATACATAAAAAATGCCAAAGTCTATCATCTAATGAATGGTTCTAAGGGCATAATCCAACAAGAGGAACTACTCAATCAACTCCAATACTCATTTTCCTCAGATCCTCAAGCCTCAACAACAATTCAAGAGCTAGAATTCAATATCTTCTAGCACTCTCATATTCCTTGTATAGAAAAGCACAAATATTGTATAGGCTTTTCATTGTGCTTAATTTCTGTTATCACTTGCCTATCTAGAGGCTTTCTTTGATTACTCATTTGTAAGCTCATTTCATTCCTTGTAAAGGGGAGGTTTCTCTTGAGCCTTGAAAAAGAGAGAGGTTACTCTTTAGCCTAAAAAAAGAGGGAGGTTACTCTTGAGCCTTGAAAAGAGAGAGGTTACTCTTTAGCCTAAAAAAAGAGGGAGGTTACTCTTGAGCCTTGAAAAGAGAGAGGTTACTCTTGAGCCTAGAAAAGAGAGAGGTTTCTCTTGAGCCTTGAAAAGAGGAATGTAACAAATTCAAGGATAGTGAATTTGGGAAAATCCTTGGGAGCATCTCAAGGTAGAGGACGTAGGCAAGGTTGCCGAACCTCTATAAATCACTTGTGTAAATATCTCTATCCTTTCTCTCTTTACTTTCTTGCAATTATATTTGTGTTTATTGCATTGAATTTATATTGTATAATTGCCTAGCTAAGAGAACATAGAAAATATCAATATAGGCTAGAGAATTTAGAGAAACCGAAAAACGAACCTAAGGTTAGTGAAAAACCGATTCACCCCCCTCTCGGTATAGCCTATAGAGCCAACAGCATCCTTATTAAATAGCCATTAAATAGCTATTAAAAGGCATACAAATTGTCATGGCCTGAAAACCATGATATTCAATTAACACTTATACTTATTTCAATTAACAAAATTACGAACCAAATTTTTCCTTTTCGGTTTACGGTTTGTATTTGGTACTAGTGTAGTCACTAAACAAATTTCATTCATTCTTTAATTCCAAAGTGAATTAAATTATTCTTAAAACAGGAAGTGATCATTTTTACCCCATTAATTATTCTTTCTTAGAAACAAAATGAAAATATCCCCTTATATTTTAAGCTTCTCCCCAATTAACCACTTGCAATTCAATTTCATTTATCACAATACAGCACATCAATCTGTCCCACAATCCACATTATATTGATCAAATAAGTATCATTTCAACAGTCCTAATATTCATAACTACTTATCGCATACATATCATGTAGCATCAAGATATTATATCTACCATTCATTATCCTAGTTTACGTCCCATCCTATAGTATAGTACAAAAATAATATGAAATATTAAATACATATAAAAGAATATATATATATATATATATATATATATATATACTATAACAATCATCTAGACTTGCCTTGAGAGTTGGGGTGATATTTCAGGCATGTGACCATTTCGGATAGCTCTGAAATATGCTCCTAACTCTATGCTCAATCTGAAAAAGGGTTAAACAATGTTTAATGGGTGATGGCTCAGTAAGTCATTTATATAAGTGCAGAATTAGACTTATACCATTCTAATGCAAATACATAAAACCTTTAAGTAAAGATTTCTCATATCATATTTGTGAGATCCTAAATTCCTCTATTCTCCCTATACTTATTGAAGATGTTGAATTAGAATATTAATGTGATAACCGTAATTTTTCTAATTTTTGGAAATTAGTATTATTGGAAATAAACATTGGAGAAAATAGATAAGTGGAAATAAATAAAATTATGAGATCGAAAGATTAGTGAAAATCTCGAGAATTAAGGAAGAGACGGATCAGGAAATTTGAGTGAAGAAAATTAAATTGGAAATAAGTATAAGATGAGAAATTAGGGAAAATAATGAAAAGAGGAAATTTAATTTGGATAAATGGAAATTCAAATTAAATAAGAAAATGAGAAATGAAAGAGAAATATATTTATATAATTATAAATTATATAAATGTATTTTTATATAAATACATATGTATTGAAATACTATATAGTATATACTAATATACTGAGGTATATATAAATATATATATACTATGGTATAAATTTAAATAGTACATATGTATTAAATATAACATTGTATGTATATATAAGTATATACATATTTGCGAAATGTAAATATTAAATTACATTAAAGTTTGAAAATATATATATTGTACATACAATATATATTGTATTATAACATATATATGTGTAAAGGTTATTTAATTTAAAGTATATAAATATACATATATATTAGATATATATTTTTATACACAATATATATCTTTATATATAATATATATATATAGTACTAAACTATATATAAAATAATATATAGTATAATATATGGTATAAGTATAATATATATAATTAAAAAAATTGAAAGAGAAGGAGTCGGGAACCCCGACCCCTTCCCGAAACAGAGGGGGTCGACGGCAGCACCCACTGTCGCCGTCGGTGAGATAAAAGAGAGAAGAGGAGAGGGGGCGTCATCGGTTGACGAGGAAGGGTGAAGGCCACTGGCGATGGCCCGAAAAAGGAAAGGAAACCGAAGCAGAATCGGCAAAGCCGGAAAGAAAAAAAAAGAAAATAGGATCTGGCGGTGCAGGCCGAATCGACCACTACCACTGTAGCCGAAGCACCGGCGGGGAAGAGGAAAGGGTAGGAGGCCACCGTTGAGGCGGAGAATGGCGGAGGAGGAAGAACGGAGGAGGAGAAGAAATCGGACCTAAACCGAGTAGATCTACCGTCGTGCCGCTGAACCAGACTGAATGGAGGCCACCGATAGATTCGCCTTGACTCCGACCAACTGAGGGGCCACTGAAACCGTCGGAGAACCTGCTGCCGGGGAAGAACCGGCGATGAGGGGGTCCGACCGGTCTGGCCAGAAAAGAAAAGGAAAAAAGAAAAGGAAAAAAGAAAAGAAAAAGAAAAGAAAAGAAAAGAAAGAAAGAAAAAGAAAAGAAAAAAAAGAAAAAGAAAGAAGAAAGAAAAACAAAAAGAAGAAAGAGGAAGAGAAAAGGAATTTCGGGAATTCGAAAATTCTCGAGAATTCGAAAACTCAAAAATTATGGGAATCGGTAAGAAATCCCGAAAAGTGTTGATAAAAAATTTTTTTAAATAAAATATTTATTTAAATAAATTGAGAAAAATTCTAAAATTAAGAATTTGGTTTCCAGAATCGTTCTCGGTGAATGAGATGATGGAACCGGGAGAGGTGAACATGGGCGCGACCTTTGAGAGGTAGTCACCAACCCAAGACAGGTAAGGGAGACATGTGCCGCTATAAGGATATTCAGCCACATGTTTTAAATTGCATTTAATTTTATAAATGCTATTGAATTTGTGGTGATTTATCGGTTTGAAATTGTGATAAATTATCGGTTTGATATTATGGTGAATTACCAGTTGAAAATATAAACTGTATTTTTCATGCAGGAGGCGAGCCAATCGACAACCGTTATACTACCAAAAAATTATTGAAAATTTTTTGAAAATTACCGAAAATCATAATAAATGATTTGATTTCACGCGAAACGATTTTCAGCATGAAAATTGAGAAATCATGTATTTTTCATAAAACATGAATATATGGGAATTTAAATTTAAAATATTCATGTTTTCGAGAATGGTGAAAATGAAATCACCGAAAATTCACCTAGTGGTGATATTTCACGTAAAACGAGATGAAAAATGAAAAAGATCGAAGTGAATATTTTTATAAATATTCTTAAATATTCAATTGATTCCGTATAAAACCTTTATGGTTTTAATTATGAAAATAATTATTTATATAAATTCCATAAAAGTTAAGAAATGATGGAAAACTATGATTTCGAGACTAAAGGTCTCTACACGTGTTTTTAGAAGAGAACATGGTGACAGAATTATTTAAATTGGAAAATAAATATTTTATTTTTCCATAAATTATGAAAATATATGAATTGAATTTCGATGATTTTAAAAATCATGTTTTCGATAGAAAGCACGAAAAAGCGTGCGTACATGATTTACGGTAGAAAAAGGACAGTTTTGCCACTTTATATTTTACTGTAATGATTTTATAAACTGTTTTCACCGTATGCAAAATGTGAATTATGCCTTTATGAATTAATTTTAAACATGTGATTTATTTTATAAATTTCATAAAGGCTATGGTACGATTTGCACTGTTTTGAGAGTTAGGCCCCGAGCTTTATGCATCATACCATACTGTTACTGTCACATGGATGTTTGACCAGCTAGTCATTCAGCATCCCGGATTGTCACCTAGCAAGTGTACACCGAGGACATATTATAGATCATGGCCATAGATCTCATTACTGTTACTGTGTCCCTAGTGGACAAAAATAGCATGATTTGATTGTAGAGTGATGCTTAGTCTCACTTACTGTTTACTGAAAGGATTTACTGAATCCTGTTTACTGCACTGCACTGTTTACTATTTACTGGTGAAAAATCGTACCAAAACACTATTTACAAAACTGTACTGTTTATTGAAATGGTAGCCACTGATTACTATTTTACTAGACTGAAAGCTACCATTTACTGTTTATTGAACTGAAAGCTACCGTATACGGTTTACTAAATTGGTAGCTACTGTTTACTGTTTTCTGACTAAACTGTATTAAGATACTGTTTTACTGAATATACTGTTTTACTGAACTGAAAGATACGATAACTGAACTAAAGAGAAATTAATGGTTATTCAAAAAGAATAACATTGAAAATTATTTCTAAGATAGAAATAATTACATAATGTTTTATCTAATGATTTGGATATTTATAAACCACTGTACTGTCACGTGTTTTTAACTATACTGAAGAGAACAAAAGTAAACCATTGTTTTACTACTGAACTGTCACGTGTTTTAAACCATACTGAAGTGAAGAGAAATAAATGGTTTACGCTATGAAAAATGAATATTAAATCGTTTTGAGAACAAATTATATAGTACTCTCTACAGTTGCTTCTAGGTTCCGGACAAGACAGGTATTTCAAAATACCTGCCTTACTCCATCCGGATCCCTAGCTGATTGTAGTATCCTTCTTACATGTGAGCCTAGAGCCCATCTAGGAAAATATAAAGAAAGTGAAAAAAAGTTTTTCAGCATATAGATAGCTGAATATCAAGTGTGACATATAACTCTCTTACTGAGCCGTGGTTTGCTCACCCCTTAATTTTAACATTTCAGATTTTCGAGGATTAAGAGTCTGATGTCTAAGGATTTCGACTGTGCATTTGGGGGCGATACGACAGCTTGATTTACTACATGTGGTACGATCATTTATTTTTCGTATTTAGACTTATCTACAGTACTACTTTATTGTGAATTAAGATAGGGGATGTATTTAATAGTAATAATGTTATCTAAAATTGTTTAACAGTAAATGTAAAGTAAAGTAAAGTATCGCAGACAGCCCAACCGTCAAAATTGTGTAATAATATGTGTAGTATTGGGTTACTAGACTGTTACAATTAAGAAGAGTTACGGAAATTAATTCTCATATGTTATGAAGTTATCGAAAAAACTACCAAGTGGGCCTTCTAGGACAATTCGTAATTCGAATGGCCTCCAAAGTGGTAAAATGTAAAATTTTGGGCTCGAAATACCTAAGGGGCAAGAAGACTACTTTTTGGAATTCTTTAAGCACACCTAGGTTTACGTGCAACAAATTCAACAATGATAATTTTGCCCATAGCTCGAAAGAAATTTTCTAAAAAGGGTCAAACCAAATTGACTTTGGACCTACAAACTGTCATAGGAAAATCACGTGTAAAGAAGTTTCACGTGGATCCAGCCCGTGAACTAAATTACTCGAAAGTTCTAAAAATAACGCAAACAAAGCAAAAAAGAGTTCATTTGGGGTAGTTTGGTAATTTCACTACCCATGACCGATCAAACCACCTTAAGGTCAACCTTTGATCACGTTTGACTTGAATATATGAAAAATAATAAAAATAAAATACAAAATCTAAAATTAAGTGCATGTTTGGCACATGGGATTATTTAAAGGATAGGATGATTAGATAATCATGTTTGTTATTCATTTAAGCAAAATGATAGGATTAGTGAGAGGATAAGTCATTTTATACCAAGAGGATAACTTAATCCTTTAGAAAAGTGGAGGATTATTTTTAATCCATAGGATATGATATGTTTCAAAAATTTTTTATTAATGAATTTCCTATTTTATCCTTAAATTTTGTCCAATAAAAAAATCATCCTATCCTAATTTTAATCTTGTAGATAACAAACATGGTAAAGGATAAAAAATCATCATATCTTATGCTTAATCCTTATACACACCAAACATAAGATAGGATGTTATCATCTAATCTTATCCTATCCATAATATTATTTTATCCTATCCTATCCTTATCCCATGCATCAAACATGCATTAAGAATATTAAAATAATGTTAGGACATAAATGAAAATAATGAGATTGTATAAGGGTATTATCATCTTTTTATAAGAGGGCTAGTCAAATTAGTCAATGATTGACCAGAATTGACATAAATAACTTAAATTTAATTAAAATAAAATTAAAAATCTAAAACTTAAAAATAATAAAATAATTCAATGGCATCATTATAAATATTGAATTTAAGAGGGGAAAAACTGTCTTTTCTCACCTAGCAGATTTTTACAACGTAAAATAATATAAAAATAAAGATAAAACTTAGCCATCTTCAACCCCCTCAACTGACCTTCCCTATTGCATCAACTTCCTCTATTTTTCTCTAAGTTTCTCTACTTTTGCCTAGTAAAACATCATCTAACCTTCAGCAAATCAACTAGTGTTCTAAATAAAAATTATTCCTCACTTCAAGAGCTCTCTAAACCTAGAGTTTGGTGGATTAATTCCAGCATTTGAAGGTTGAAATTCTTGATGGTAGTTTTCGGTTCAAGGTGAGGGTTAATAGTGTTAATGTTTTCATTAATTTTAACTATGATTTTTGATTGTTTTAAGTATGAATAACATGTTTAAAACCTTGGTTTGAAATAAAATGAAGTGTAAAGCTAGAAGAGGGTTTCGGCCATGAGAGGGAAGTGGGGAAATTATGGTAATTTTAATGCATGTTAGGTAGGAATTAATAGCAAATAGTGAGTTGAACTTGGTTATGGTGATAGTTTGCAAAGCATGGAAGTTGGCATGATGAAGAGGACCTTTCAACCATGGGGTAGATTGAATGGTGATGATGAATTTTTGATGAATGGAAGGTGTTTGATGAAAGTCTTAAGTGAAATGGAAAATGTTCATAAGTTAGGTTGAGAAGAAGATGAATGAAACACAATGAGAATGAGACTATAGGAGGTATTCGGCTAAGGCTAAAATGAGATGATGTTGGTGCAATTTCTAATGAATGGATGGTGTATAATAGAGATATAACATTAATGAAGAATATTATAAAGTTAAAATTGAGAAAAGAATGAGTTGGGAACAAATTAGAGTCGACCAACTATGTTTTTATAATATTAAATGTTGAATTTTGATGGTTAATGGGTAAAAAACAATATAACAATATTAACAAGATTATTAGTGAAATTAGAATTGGAAAATAATAAGTAAAATGGAAGAATGGTAATTCAGCCATAACAAGAATTATATGATATTGGTGGAATAGAATTAGGAGAAAAGAATATGTGTAACAGTCTACATTACAGTAAATAACACAATTTATACATAATTTACGATTGGGCTATCTATGATGCCTCTAACATTTGATCATTAACAGTAATAAATGATAAACATTTATTTATTTAATAATTCAGAATATTAAATTTTTACAATATTCCTTACATTTTACATCCTCTGTTTTCATTTTTCCATAAAGTAGTATTGTATACATGTATTTGCATGAAATCCCCAATTTTCATGTAATTTTCTCATAATTGTAAAGAATTCTAGCTGAAAAGAATGAAATAGATATGAGAATTATGAAGTATGGATGATGTATAGAACGTAGAAGAAGCAATGAAATGGAAGGTCAAATAGTCAAGGATTAATTTTGATATCATGAAAATAATTAAAGTATGAAGAAATTAATATTAGAAAAATTAGTGTAAGTAAAGACAAGTGTTATATGGAAGAAAGGAGACCAATTAAGTAAATAGTCAAATAATGATGGTCAATGGCTGAGATGAAGTAATTTAATTGGAGAATGATAAAACAATATCAGATTTTTATAATTTAATGATGTAGGTGGCATATGAATGGAAGAAAAAGGAATTAAATGGTCAAAGAAGGGTCAAAAAGCATAGTCAATAAGGTAAGGGCTGAGATGAGATGATTATGGGATAAAGAGGATTTGCATGCATTAAATGAAGGTCGCATGAGTCATCCTCCAGCCATCACCCCTATGGCAGCAACCCTTTCCAGCCCTCTTCCTCTCGTTCTCTCCATTTCTCCAAGCTTCCATTTCATATTTGCCTTGACAAGCTACCGTATTCCTCTATCGATCCCTTTAGCTAGTTGAACGAAAATCGATCTTTGTCACTAGACTAAGCGATATCCGAAGTTTGGTAGATTGAATCCAAGTAATTGGAGAGATCAGAATTCCTAAAAATTGGTCACTAGCAAAGGTAAAAGAAGAAATGGATTTAGTCAATTTTGTTCATAGTTTGGAGTTGTACTAAGTTGGGATAGCATGTGTATGGTGATTGTTTAAAGGTTTGATTTGATATGATGTTACAGCTTTGAAGAAGTGAAGTGAAACGCTAAGGTTGATGAGACCAAGCTCGAGGATTTTGGCAATCAAGGTAAGGAATTTATGTAACGGACGTAAGGCGACTATGTCTGCATGTTTTAATATGTTTTGAAGTATATTGGAGAGAAGTACAAGTTGGCTTTTGTGCAGGAAATGTCATTTTAGGGTTTTACTCCTAGTTACCAAAATGCTATGAGCAGCCGACTGCCTTAAGTAGCAGCCGACTGCCTAAAGACAACCAAAGCGTAGTTTTTCGAAAACCGAGACAAACCAGTCGACTGCTATTTTCCCAGTATGCATTCTGTTTCAAACCAGTCGACTGCTATATGGGACAGTCGACTACTATACACTTGAAGAGCTTTTTGTTTCAAAACCAGTCGACTGCTATAAAGACCAGTAGACTGCTATTTGTGTGAAAAGCATTCTGTTTGAAAACCACCCAACTGCTATATGGACCAGTCGACTACCCCATGTGTTTTCAGAAAATAAAGATATCGAAATTTTAAAAGAAAATGATTTCGATAAAAAGATTTATGTAATAGCAACTGACTGCCATTAAAACCAGTCAACTGCCCTCTTTTAAAAATGAGGACTTCGAAGCTTATTTGACAAAACTAGTCGACTGCTATATGGGCCAGTTGACTGCCCTGTTTGAAAAGAGGTTTCTAAACCTATTTCAAGAAGTATGAAATGTCATGGCCAAAGAGCTATATGACATATGTTTTGAGGTTATGCACTTTTATGCTTTTAGTAAGGGCTCTGATCAAGTCCCGGTGTGATGTATGCTTGGCTGAGGAACCATAAGTTAGGCCTCAGTCACTACAGAATGACACCTGACTAGTGTTAACTGTAGCCATCGACAGTTGGCCAAATTTGTCTAGATTACATGTTCAGTTATGGGAGGATTCCTAGCCCTACGAGGTACGCCACCTGATGATGCAGTGCATAACTCCATTTAAATGCAAACAGTTTTTATGTTATTTGAAAGCTATGTCTATATGTGATTTCAAAGAATAAAGAAATCGAAAGTATTTGGTTTACTTGTATAAGTTTTGATTTGAAAGAAGTACGATGTATGTTTTGAAGAAAGTATTTGATGCCTTTGAAAGATAAAAGTATATGATGCATGTTTTCAGAGAAGTATGTATGTTCGCATATGCTATTTTAAAGAAGCACATGATTTACTTGATTTATAAACATATGCTATTATGAAGAACTTTCTATATTTGATGAAAGTATATGAATATGCTTTATAATGATTTTACATGACATTATAGAGCTAACCAGGAAAACTGCATATAGAGGCATAGTACACTATTTTACATATTTTTCTTACTGAGCGTAAACTCACCCTTTTACGAATATTTTTATACAGACCATTTGAAGTGATCCCTTACTCTCGATAGAAGAACCTACTACTGGATCTTGAAAGTTACCATCGAGATACGCTTCCCAGTTAATATTGAAGGTATACTTTTGTAATTATGTAAATGGTATTGTAATTTAGCTATAGTACAGTACATGCTAACAATAATGTATGTAAGATTTCAGGGATTTAAGTTAAGTAATACGTGTAAGATCCTGTAGGAAGGAATGTGTCACAGCCCGTGACCCTATTTTTCACCTTATTCTATACATCTTATATGGTTGGGCTGTCTGCGATACTTTACTTTTTTTTACATATAAACAATTTCATATTAAATTATAATACGAATTACATCCCCTATCTTACTTCATAAGAAAGTAGTACTGTGAATATGTCTAAATACAGAAAATAAATGATCATACCTTATTAATTAAATCGACCTGTCGCATCGTCCCCAAATGCACAGTCGAAAATCCTTTTACAGTTAGACTCTCGGTCTTCGAAAACCTGAAATGTTAAAATTAAGGGGTGAGCAAACCATGGCTCAGTAAAGGAATTATATGCATACTTGATATTCAGCTTCCTATATGCTGAAAATATTTTTCATTTTTCCTATGGGCTCTAGGCTCGCATGTAGGAAGGATACTACAGTCGGCTAGGGATCCGGATGGAGTAAGGTAGGTATTTTAGAATACCATACTTGTCCCGAAACCTAGAAGCAACTGTACAGAGTAATTTCCATTTCGTTTTGAATTAATAAATCATTTTCTTTTTTATTCCATAACCTTTTCATATTCTTTTCAAAATAATGCTTTTATGAAATAAAGCATTTAATTAAAATAACTAATATTCATATTTTCTTTGAAAAGAATATTAGTTAAATCATCGTCATTTTCCTTTAAAACTCATTTTATGTTTTACTGTACAATCATAATTAGTACATTACTTTAAAATAGCAAAATAAGCTATTAAACCTTTTTCGTATAACATATAACTCATTTAAATCTAATATTCAATTTAAAATTAAAATAAGAATATTAGATTTATTTTCCTCCTTTTTCCTTTTGAAAACATATTACATATTCATATTACATATCATGTGAAAATCATCTCGTAGTACTAAAAACAGTACTGAAATAAGCATTTTATAAAAATGTTGTAAATCATTTCATTTCACGTATCACATATCATATAAAACCTTTACATTTCACATATCACATATCACATATCATGTAAAACATTTTCATTTTAAAACATATCATATGTGGTGTCACGACCCGAATGTCAATGACATCCACTTAACACTTACTAGATTTGCTTACGAAAATTTCGAACCAAATTTTTCTTTTTCTACTTACGGTTTGTATTCGGTGTTAGTGTAGTATCTAAATTCCGATCCTATCTTACTCATATTATTTCTCGAGCTATGACACGTTTCTCAAAGAGGTTTTTCTTATTATTTTCGTCTTATTTTACTATTCCCAAAAGAAACAGATCGAAAACCTCCCCTTTGTATTTTATCAATTTCCCCAGGTATAATTCCCTGCACAAAACGCATTTCTAAATCACATAATACAACAGCTGGTGTTTCTCCACAATTTCATGCAATCACGTATTTCAAGATCTCGAGAGTTTAACCGTTACTAAGTTCGTATCTACCACATTTATACATAATTCAAAACATAATTTAAGACCTGGATCGGACTCGATAACCACCTAGACTCTCATAGTCATCTAATGCGATCCATAGTTACATCCCACATATTATCTTAGTACTGTGAAAGTTAACGTACACATAATTATCAAAATGATATACTATCAGTATACCTCAAAATACAAAATGCTAGCTCTGGAGAACGCAATGGGTACCACTACTAGGTACGATTTCCCAGGAGCCTACGCGAAGCCTGAGCCGGCTATCAACTCGTATGATCTGCAGTTGTTAAATTAAGGGGTGAGCAATCCACGGCTCAGTAAGTAGTTTAAATAAAACATACTAGGCTCATATCGTAAAACACGATCATACATGCTTGAGTTATTGTAAATTAGCATGTATGGGTTATACTAAGGTTTATTACCCTTTTCGTAAGTGTACACACGTCATAACTTACTCATACTTACTTTTCATCCTTAGTTACACCAGTCATCGTTCTTATTAAAAATATAATTATGTGTGGAAGCACGAATATTCAAGTAGCACATGTTCAATGACATATATAGACATAACTCAAATAATCGAAAGAAACGAACATTCAAGTAGCACATGTTCAAATGGCATATATAGATATCATTCAATAATCACATACATCATGTGTCATATGCCTAAGATCTATGTCATCCTTCAACATTCATCGCCTTCATGAATCACAATCACTTACTTACTTATAATCGCAATACCCTACGATTTCTCATATTTCGTCGAAACTTGTGTAGCACTTAGTTCCCGAAGGATTTTAGGGGTGTGACGAACCAGCACAATCGGCCATGGCAACCTCTCTGGGCCCATCAGACAACGATTGCCTAGCTTCATCACTCATCCGTACTGTCCTCTATGGCCCAAAGTCCACTCGAGGTTTTAGAGATTATGACGAACCAGCACAATCGGCCATGGCAACCTCTCTGGGCCCATCAGACAACGATTGCCTAGCTTCATCACTCATCCGTACTGTCCTCTATGGCCCAAAGTCCACTCGAGGTTTTACTCGGTTAATGCCTTTAGCACATCGAAGCTCGTGTAGCACGTAGTTCCCGAAGGATCCTAGAGGTGACTCCCACGGTTCGGAATTCGAGTCTTTACTCTTGGTACATAAAACTAGGTGCTAATTGAGGTCTATGGACTCAACATCGAGACGATATGTGTATTTGGTACTCAACTCACGTATTCATACCCAAGCATAACAATATGTTAACATGTTCAATGATCATGAGAGTGCCATAACACATAACACATTACACAATACACGACAAAGATCACCTTTTAAATAAGGGCATTTCACAGGCACATTATGTTCGGTTTAAAACTCTTGCATAATTATTCTAATTATCTTACCCGTAATGCTCAACCAATATCCTATATAATTTAATTAATTATTTAATAAGGATTCCTTCATCTCTTACGAGACGATGCTAGTAAGATTTATTTAACCCACTTACCTCGGTGCTTGGTAGGTTACCTTTCCTCGATCCTCAACTCAAGCTAAACTCCTACACCGCTCCAAATTCACTACAATTAAATCAAATGATGTTTCAATAACATGTCTTAATTATATTTTGATCATATATCAATTATATGTCTTAGGATCTAAACTATTCTAACTCATTTCTTGGTTCCACCTCTTAACAGCCCACTTATTTCAGCTTTCTTTCTTTCTCGCCAATCATGTCAACAATCCCCTGATTCCCTATATCGAAACCCTCATGTCTGACTGTATAACACCTTATTAGCTTAAGTCAGTACTTCATTAATTTCATGATGGTTCAAGGTTACGTGTATTCCCTTGGTATGTCAACCTTTTCTGTCTTTGTTTGGTCAGCAACTATCATCATCATCGTTTTAATTTTTCACAGGAATTACCCTTGCATGATATCCCTTAAAGTTTTTTATTCAAATCAAGCTCCCTCTCGACATTAACTTAATCAACACATACATCCATAACAAACTGAATTTACAAGAACGGAAGTATCACCATACCTGGGCAGAATTGGTTTTGCCAGCAGTAGAAGGAATCACGTATGGCAACTTTAGTTGAACTTTTTAGAAGCATTTGGGAAGCTCTTGCAGCCTAAAATAATTTTTTTATGATAGAACTCAGCAATTTACTACAAGAAAGAGGGGGTTTCCATAAGGAAAATCGGGTGAGCATTTGAGAATTCAACAGAAACGAGAGGAAGATGCAGCAAGACAGAGGCGGTGGAAAAGACTGAAGAAATTTGTAGAAGTCCGCTGTGTTGTCCCGATTTTCATTTGTGGATTTAAACATTTTCTTAATTATAATTAAGTTCTTGTCTTAAAGTCAAAATACTACTAAAATTTCCATTTATTTCCTAAATGTGCCACTGCACCGAATTTTCTGTCCAGCCTTCTTTTTTTTTTTTTTTTTTAAGCCAAATTATGGCTTATTTGGTCCACTTTAACCACTCCATGAGAAAACAAATTTTACTCTTGTATAAATTCGAAATTTCAAATTTATCTCACCTAAATTTCGATATTTAGAATTTATCAACTATTTATTTATTTATTTTAAAATTTATTATTCCGTACATGTACAGTACGAAATAACGAGTTCTCACATTCTCCCCACCTTAAGAAATTTGGTCCCCCAAATTTTCTGTGTCTATCTGAAATAGGTGAGGGTATTTCTCTCTCATTAAGCTTTCTAACTCCCATGTGGCTTCCTCTGAAGAGTGGTGCTGCCAAAGCACTTTGACTAAAGGGATTGTCTTAGACCTCAATATCTTATCTTTCCTGTCTAAGATCCGAATTGGTCTCTCGACATAGCTTAAGTCCTCTCTAATCTCCAGTGGCTCATACTCGATCACATGAGATGGGTCCGGATGATATTTCCGTAGCATCGACACATGAAAGACGTTATGCACACCCGATAGCTCCGGGGGTAATGCTAGTCGATATGCTACGTCACCCACTCTCTCCAATATCTCAAACGGACCAATGTATCGAGGACTCAACTTCCCTTTCTTGCCAAATCTCATTATGCCTTTAGACGGAGAGATTCTCAAGAACACTTTATCACCCACTTGGAACTCTAAAGGCCTCCTTCGACAGTCGGCATAACTTTTCTGTCTACTTTGGGCTGTCCTCAGTCTATCACATATCAATCTCACATCTTCGGAAGCTTTCTCTACAATCTCCGGAGTGAATAACTTTCTTTCACCTACCTCTTCCCAGCCAATGGGAGACCTACACCTACGCCCATACAATGCCTCGTAAGGTGCCATCCCAATACTAGAGTGAAAGCTGTTGTTATATGCAAACTCCGCTAGTGCCAGATGATCATCCCATGAGCCTCGAAAATCCATAACACATGCCCTCAACATGTCCTCAAGTGTCTGAATAGTCCTCTCTGATTGCCCATCGGTTTGAGGATGGAAGGCTGTGCTAAAGCTTAGTTTAGTTCCCAAGGCATCTTGGAAGTGTTCCCAGAAACGGGAAGTAAACCGAGAATCCCTGTCCGAAACTATGCTCACTGGGACTCCATGTAACCTCACAATCTCCTTAACATACATATTTGCTAAGGCACTAAGCGAGTCAGTAGCCTTCATAGCTAGGAAATGAGCGGATTTTGTCAATCTGTCAACTATCACCCAGATCGCATCATGATTCCTACGAGTCCTCGGGAGCCCCATAATGAAGTCCATAGTCACATGCTCCCACTTCCATGTAGGTATGGGCAAAGGCTTTAGTAAGCCCGCTGGCCGCTGGTGTTCAATCTTAACCTTTTGGCACACTAGACACCTCGACACAAAGGTCGCTATATCTTTCTTCATACCAGCCCACCAAAACACCTTTCGTAAATTCTGATACATCTTCGTATTCCCTGGATGCATAGTGTATTTGGAGCTGTGTGCCTCTTCTAAAATTTGCCTCTTCAACATCTCATCATTCGGGACATAAATTCTACCCCTATATCTCAACAACCCATCATCTGAAACCCTAAACTCTGAGTCTTGTCCCGGTTGTATTCCACCAATGATCTCCACAAGTCTAGGATCCTCTTTCTGAGCTTGTCTAATTTGATCCATAATGTTAGGCTCTATCCTCAAGCTAGCCATCAAATACTCACCATCGGGCTCTAGGTTGATATTCAACTCTGAAAATTTCTCCAGCAAATCCCATTCCCGGACCATCATGTAACTAACAAAACCCACACTCTTCCTACTTAATGCATCCGCTACCCGGTTTGCTTTACCCGGATGATAGAGAATCTCGCAGTCATAGTCCTTCAATAGCTCCATCCATCTTCTCTGTCTCATATTCAACTCTTTCTGCGAGAATAGGTACTTTAAGCTCTTGTGGTCTGTATAAACCTGGAACCGCTCACCATACAAATAATGGCGCCATATCTTTAGCGCAAACACTACCGCTGCCAACTCCAGATCATGAGTAGGGTAGTTCCTCTCGTGGTCCTTCAACTGTCTTGAACCATATGCCACTACTCTACCATTCTGCATCAACACACACCCTAGACCCTGTAGAGAAGCATCACTATACACTGCAAATCCTCCGGATCCACTTGGAACCGTCAACACAGGAGCCGTAGTCAACCTTTGCTTGAGTTCTAGAAAGCTACGCTCACACGCATCATTCCATTCAAACTTGACATCCTTGCATGTAAGTCGGGTTAGTGGAGCAGCAAGCTTGGAAAACCCCTCTACAAATCTCCTATAGTAACCTGCAAGCCCTAAAAAGCTGCGAATCTCGGTCACTGTTTTAGGCCTCTCCCAATTCATCACGGCCTCTATCTTAACTGGATCAACTGCTACACCATCCTTGGATACCACATGCCCCAGAAAACTGATTTGTTCCAACCAAAACTCACACTTGCTGAACTTCGCGTATAGCCCTTCCTTCCTAAGAGTTTGGAGTACTATGTGGAGGTGGTGCTCATGTTCTCCCCGGGATCGGGAATACACCAGTATGTCATCTATGAACACAATGACGAACTTATCCAAGTGAGGCTTGAATACTTCATTCATCAATGCCATGAATGCTGCAGGGGCATTCGTTAGGCCGAATGGCATAACTAGGAATTCGTAGTGGCCATATCGAGTTCTAAAGGCTGTCTTTGGCACATCTTCCCCTTTAATCCTCAATTGGTGGTACCCCGACCTCAAATCAATCTTCGAAAATATTTGGGCACCTTTCAATTGATCCAACAGATCATCAATCCTAGGCAGGGGATACTTATTCTTCACCGTTGCTTGATTCAACTGCCTATAATCGATACATAGCCTCAAACTGCCATCCTTCTTTTTCACAAACAACACTGGAGCTCCCCATGGCGACACACTCGGTCTTATGAACCCTTTGTCCAACAACTCTTGTAATTGCTTTTTCAACTCCTCTAACTCAACTAAGGCCATTCGATACGGGGGCTTGGATATGGGTTGAGTGCCTGGGAGTAGCTCTATAGCAAACTCCATCTCTCTTTCCGGAGGTAGCCCTGGTAGCTCATCCGGAAATACATCGGAGAAGTCCTTGACAACTGGGATGTCAGACAGTTCCGATTGGCTCTTTTCGGCATCCTCGACAAACGCGAGATAGCCTTCACAAACAAATCAATCTCATATTAGTGAGACACCAATAAAATCATAATTATTCTATTCATTATCTCCAAGACGTAGTACAAGCTTTTCAGGTAAGGAGAAAGTAACAACTTTGCTATAGCAGTCCACACTGGCATGGTGGTTGGTTAGCCAATCCATGCCTAGTATTACATCAAAGTCATACATGTCTAATAACACCAAATCTACCACTAGGTATTTATCTCCCACCTTTACTTTACACTTACGATACACATGTTCGGTCATTTGAAATTCTTTGAGCGGAGTAATCACATGTAATAGATGTCCTAAGGGCTCACACTCTATATGCAATTTACTAGCAAACATAGGTGAAATAAAGGAGTGTGTTGAGCCTGGATCAACAAGTACAAATGCTTCTAAATTACAAATAGTAAGCTTACCCTTAATGACCGAATCAGAAGCGTCGGCTGTTTCTTGGTCGAGAGCAAACACCCTTCCATGCTCCATGGGTTTCTTACCCTTATCTTGGGCCTTCTTCTGCTGGGCTATCGATGGTCTATCATCTCGTTTTTCTGTGGCCTTAGGATGGGGGCAATCTCTAATCAAGTGGCCTCTTTCACCACAATTAAAACAAGCTCCGGAAGATTTAAGACAAGGTCGATTCCTATGAATTCTGCCGCAAGCAGTACACGGCTGAGAAGTATCAATGGGTGTTGTAGTTACGGCTCGAGTAGTGGGTGTAGCTGTAGTAATAGGCCTAATAGCCTGTGGTCGAGGCGCAACAAACTTCTGCCTCTTACTAGGGCCCTGATATCTTCTTTGTTCTGGCCTCCTTCTATCAAATCTTTTATTAGGGGGCTGGTTCGGCTTGGGCTGTCTTCTAGCATCATATTCGGCCTGAGAAGCCTCAATTTCTTGTTCGACTGTCAATGCCTTCCTCACAATAGCCGCATACTCCGTAAGCTCAAAGGGCCTAACTCTACCCCTAATATTGGACCTCAAACCCGAAGTGAATTTCTCTGCCTTCTTCTCATCATTGTTGGCATAATCCGCATCATATTTGACTAAGGCAGTGAATCGGGTCTCATACTCCTCTACTTTCATAGACCCTTGCTTTAGTTCAAGAAACTGTGTCTTCTTCTTTCGTCTTGCCACTGCCGACACATAATAATCCATAAAGGTCTCAACAAACTTCTCCCATGTAATAATGGGATCTTTGGCCAATACCAAGGGCTCATTAGTCTTCCACCACTTCTGAGCCTCACCTCTCATCATATACACGGCTAAGGATACCTTCTCGGTGGAATTGCAGCCCATGTATTTAAAGAGGAACTCCATCTCCTCTATCCACTCTTCCGCCTTAGTGGGATCTTTTTCCCCCTTGAACTGTGGAGGATTCATCTTTTGAAATTGCTTCAAGAGAGACATATTCCGATCCACTGGACTCCCAACCTGAATAGTAGCTGGCTGCGGCACGGCTACTTGGGGTGTAACTGGAGGAGGAGCAATCTGTGGCTCTACGGGAGTTGGTGGAGGCGGTACCTGTGGTGGTGCAGGTGGAGGCACTACGGGAGCAGATGGAGGCACCAAAGGTGCTGAAGTTGCATGTGGAGGTGGCGGAGCCTGAGGTACACTAGTTTGGTTTGCCACAAGTTGTTGTAGCAAGGCTGTCATAACCTCATAATTCTGCTCCATTCTAGCCATCCTCGCCTCCATGCTATCCGGTGGTGGTGGAGTCGGATGTGGAGGAGTCGGATGTGGAGGTGATGGAGGTGCAGAGGGTGAAGGAGTCGAGGGTGGTATTGCTGACCCCCGAGATGGCCTCCCGGGTCCACCTCTACGTCTCGTTCTCCTCATTCTACTCAAATTTCAAGTGCCTATACCAAGAGCAGATCAATCTCAGTATAAGTCAAATTTGGAAACTTTCACATAAATTTCACAGTACATGGGATGTAACGCTACAGACAATCTAACTACACTACCACGTACTAGACAAACCATGCTCTGATACCATTTAATCTGTCACGACCCGAATGTCAATGACATCCACTTAACACTTACTAGATTTGCTTACGAAAATTTCGAACCAAATTTTTCTTTTTCTACTTACGGTTTGTATTCGGTGTTAGTGTAGTATCTAAATTCCGATCCTATCTTACTCATATTATTTCTCGAGCTATGACACGTTTCTCAAAGAGGTTTTTCTTATTATTTTCGTCTTATTTTACTATTCCCAAAAGAAACAGATCGAAAACCTCCCCTTTGTATTTTATCAATTTCCCCAGGTATAATTCCCTGCACAAAACGCATTTCTAAATCACATAATACAACAGCTGGTGTTTCTCCACAATTTCATGCAATCACGTATTTCAAGATCTCGAGAGTTTAACCGTTACTAAGTTCGTATCTACCACATTTATACATAATTCAAAACATAATTTAAGACCTGGATCGGACTCGATAACCACCTAGACTCTCATAGTCATCTAATGCGATCCATAGTTACATCCCACATATTATCTTAGTACTGTGAAAGTTAACGTACACATAATTATCAAAATGATATACTATCAGTATACCTCAAAATACAAAATGCTAGCTCTGGAGAACGCAATGGGTACCACTACTAGGTACGATTTCCCAGGAGCCTACGCGAAGCCTGAGCCGGCTATCAACTCGTATGATCTGCAGTTGTTAAATTAAGGGGTGAGCAATCCACGGCTCAGTAAGTAGTTTAAATAAAACATACTAGGCTCATATCGTAAAACACGATCATACATGCTTGAGTTATTGTAAATTAGCATGTATGGGTTATACTAAGGTTTATTACCCTTTTCGTAAGTGTACACACGTCATAACTTACTCATACTTACTTTTCATCCTTAGTTACACCAGTCATCGTTCTTATTAAAAATATAATTATGTGTGGAAGCACGAATATTCAAGTAGCACATGTTCAATGACATATATAGACATAACTCAAATAATCGAAAGAAACGAACATTCAAGTAGCACATGTTCAAATGGCATATATAGATATCATTCAATAATCACATACATCATGTGTCATATGCCTAAGATCTATGTCATCCTTCAACATTCATCGCCTTCATGAATCACAATCACTTACTTACTTATAATCGCAATACCCTACGATTTCTCATATTTCGTCGAAACTTGTGTAGCACTTAGTTCCCGAAGGATTTTAGGGGTGTGACGAACCAGCACAATCGGCCATGGCAACCTCTCTGGGCCCATCAGACAACGATTGCCTAGCTTCATCACTCATCCGTACTGTCCTCTATGGCCCAAAGTCCACTCGAGGTTTTAGAGATTATGACGAACCAGCACAATCGGCCATGGCAACCTCTCTGGGCCCATCAGACAACGATTGCCTAGCTTCATCACTCATCCGTACTGTCCTCTATGGCCCAAAGTCCACTCGAGGTTTTACTCGGTTAATGCCTTTAGCACATCGAAGCTCGTGTAGCACGTAGTTCCCGAAGGATCCTAGAGGTGACTCCCACGGTTCGGAATTCGAGTCTTTACTCTTGGTACATAAAACTAGGTGCTAATTGAGGTCTATGGACTCAACATCGAGACGATATGTGTATTTGGTACTCAACTCACGTATTCATACCCAAGCATAACAATATGTTAACATGTTCAATGATCATGAGAGTGCCATAACACATAACACATTACACAATACACGACAAAGATCACCTTTTAAATAAGGGCATTTCACAGGCACATTATGTTCGGTTTAAAACTCTTGCATAATTATTCTAATTATCTTACCCGTAATGCTCAACCAATATCCTATATAATTTAATTAATTATTTAATAAGGATTCCTTCATCTCTTACGAGACGATGCTAGTAAGATTTATTTAACCCACTTACCTCGGTGCTTGGTAGGTTACCTTTCCTCGATCCTCAACTCAAGCTAAACTCCTACACCGCTCCAAATTCACTACAATTAAATCAAATGATGTTTCAATAACATGTCTTAATTATATTTTGATCATATATCAATTATATGTCTTAGGATCTAAACTATTCTAACTCATTTCTTGGTTCCACCTCTTAACAGCCCACTTATTTCAGCTTTCTTTCTTTCTCGCCAATCATGTCAACAATCCCCTGATTCCCTATATCGAAACCCTCATGTCTGACTGTATAACACCTTATTAGCTTAAGTCAGTACTTCATTAATTTCATGATGGTTCAAGGTTACGTGTATTCCCTTGGTATGTCAACCTTTTCTGTCTTTGTTTGGTCAGCAACTATCATCATCATCGTTTTAATTTTTCACAGGAATTACCCTTGCATGATATCCCTTAAAGTTTTTTATTCAAATCAAGCTCCCTCTCGACATTAACTTAATCAACACATACATCCATAACAAACTGAATTTACAAGAACGGAAGTATCACCATACCTGGGCAGAATTGGTTTTGCCAGCAGTAGAAGGAATCACGTATGGCAACTTTAGTTGAACTTTTTAGAAGCATTTGGGAAGCTCTTGCAGCCTAAAATAATTTTTTTATGATAGAACTCAGCAATTTACTACAAGAAAGAGGGGGTTTCCATAAGGAAAATCGGGTGAGCATTTGAGAATTCAACAGAAACGAGAGGAAGATGCAGCAAGACAGAGGCGGTGGAAAAGACTGAAGAAATTTGTAGAAGTCCGCTGTGTTGTCCCGATTTTCATTTGTGGATTTAAACATTTTCTTAATTATAATTAAGTTCTTGTCTTAAAGTCAAAATACTACTAAAATTTCCATTTATTTCCTAAATGTGCCACTGCACCGAATTTTCTGTCCAGCCTTCTTTTTTTTTTTTTTTTTAAGCCAAATTATGGCTTATTTGGTCCACTTTAACCACTCCATGAGAAAACAAATTTTACTCTTGTATAAATTCGAAATTTCAAATTTATCTCACCTAAATTTCGATATTTAGAATTTATCAACTATTTATTTATTTATTTTAAAATTTATTATTCCGTACATGTACAGTACGAAATAACGAGTTCTCACATGTGGAGACAGTGGCAACCACCAAGTCCTATCATGCAATAATACCCGAAGGTATAAAATAATCATGTCAGACCTATGGCCATAGTCTATAATTGTCCTCGACGAATCACTGATCAGGTGTCGGTCGGGACTACATATCACATGTTACATATCACATATCACGTATTACATATCACATGTCGGCATGATAGAGGAGCCAACTAGTCTCAAAACCACGTTTTCATCATAAAATAACCTTTATAAAATTTATAAAATATATAATTCCATAATTTAAAATCATAAAGGTTATAAAACAAATTAGTGAATATTTAAGAAATATTTATGAAAATATTCATAAAAATATTCACTTTACTCCTTTTCATTTTTCGTCTCGTATTACGTGTAATTTATATTTTAAGAGAATTTTCGGTGATTTCATTATCACCATTCTAGAAGAGGATTTTCGGTGATTTCATTATCACCGTTCTTAAAAACATGAATATTTTAAAATTAAATCTTATTATATTCATATTTTATTAAAATAATAATTTTCTCGTTTTTCGTGCTTAAATATCGATTTTCGAAAATAAAATCATTTAATATGATTTTATGAAATTTTTCTAAAATTTTCGACAGCATAACGACTGCCGATTGACTAACCTCCTGCACGGAAAATACAATTTATAAATTCCAACCAGTACTTCATCCCAGATTTCCAACCAATCATTCATCAAAATATTTCATAAAATATTTTTCATAAAATAATTTAAAATTAAAATATGTAACTGAATATCCCTACAGCGCTGCACATGCATCCCTTACCTTTTTCGGGTCGGCGACTACCTCTCGAAGGTCGCGCCCGTGTTCACCTCGCCCGATTCCTCATCTCGATCGTCGAGAATAATTTCTGGAAATTATAATTCTAAAATTTAGAATTTTCTCAAATTATTTAAATAAATAAATTATTTAAATAATTATCATTAATAATTTCTCGGATTTCTTACCGATTCCCGAGTTCTCGAGAATTTTTCGAAATCTTGAAAATTCCTTTTTCTCTCTTTCTTCTTCCTTTTCCTCTTTTTGTTTTTCTTTCTCTTCTTCTTTTTTTTTCTCTTTTCTTTTTCTTTTCTTTCTTTTCTTTTTCCTTTTCTTTTTCCCTTTTTCTTTTTTCCTTTTTCCCTTTCCTTGGCCGGACCGGTCCAGACCGGTCAGTGCCTCATCCCGCCGGTTCGACCGCCGGTTCGCACCTCCCATAGCTGGCCGACGTTGTGGGGATGCCGGATCTGGCCTCCGTTTCACCAGATCACCGGCAACGGCACCGGATCTGGGTCCGTGGGTTTCGGTCCCTTTCTTTCCTCTCTTCTCCTTCCTCCGCCGGATTCTCCTTCACAAGTAGCTCCTCTCACCTTCCCCTGGTCTCCGCTGATCTCGTGGGGGGAGTGGCGGTGCCCGGATCGACTGGCACCGCCGATCTCCTTTTCCTTTCTTCTCCACTTCGGTTTCCCGTTTCAATTCTCTTCGCTTCTATTTTCTTTTCAGTTTTTTTTGCTTCGCCACTTGCTTCTTCCATCACCAGCGGCTTCGCTTCACTCCTTCTTCCTTTGGTCGGCCGACTGACGGTGGCCGGCCTCTCCCTCACCTTTCCCTTCTGTTTTTCCTTTAACATAAAGGCAACAGGGGACGGGTAGATCCCGACCCCGTTTTCTATTTTTTTATTTTTTTTCATTTTATTATATTATATATATTTTATATCAATATACATTAATAATAATTAATATATATTTATTTATATAGTATATATATTGTGTATAGTTTTAAAATAAAATTCTATACACTTAATTTAAAAATAACATATATATATTTCTCATATATTTATATACCTTTATCATAGGCTATAATATATATATATATATATTTCATATATATATAAATATATATATATATGTAATTATATAAAACATATATATAATTTATTTAAAAATATATTTATATAATAAAATTATATAAATATATAAATACTCACATTTATATTTCTTATAATTTGGATTTCTTAATATCCAAATTATATTTCTCTATTTCATTTCTTATTTAATTTGGATTTTCAATTAATCCAAATTAAATTTCCTCCTTCATTTCTTATTTCCCATTAAATTTTCTCCACTTCTTCACTTCATCAATTTCGGGAATTTCAACGATATTCCCATCTCGTAAATAAATTTTATTTATTTACTTTAATTTATTTATTTCCTCTTATCTATTTTATTTAATATTAATTTCCAAAAATGGAAAATTTGCGGTTATCACATTCTCCCCACCTTAAGAAATTCGGTCCTCCGAATTTAACTTAATTCATAAGGTGGTAGCATCCTGTATACTTATCGTCTTGTAATTTATCATTCTTGACCTTTAGATCATCCTTTAAATTATACTACCAGTATACCTTTAACATCATAATCACCTCACATATCATTACATATCATTTTTCATCATATATTTATACTCCCTTAAATTTCCTATCAATTGGGAGTTTTTCATTTCCCACTCATTTTCATATCACATATGATTCATATGGTTCATCATCCATCTTCCTTATTTGGTGCCAAGTCGATACATTTCGATAATTATCATTTAATCAATTTTAATCAATAGTATGTAATTGTCCAGTAGCTTTCACATCTCATGCATCCGTTCTCTCAACATATTATCGAGCGTTTCCATTCTACGCTCATATATTTACATCATGTACGGAGCGATGCTGTCAATAGATTTGGAATCTCAGAGCCTTTTGCTATTTCCCATAACATATAGCTACTCAGATATTCCCATCACATATAGGGCTCACTGGAACTTCACATACATTCTCATCATCTTTTTAATCATATTTTGACTATGGCACTATAGAATCTCAGAGTTTGATAATGGAGAAGTGATTTCATTAGACTATCAGTCTATAATCATTTTCACATTATCATATCTCTTTTAGATTCTTCATTATTATCTCCGATACTTATTTCATATTTGTTTCATCAAATGCTGCAGCTCATTTATAGACTTTACCATTCACCATCTTTTACCATAATTTCATCAGGAGACAATCATTGTCTCTCCATATCATCCTTTCATGTAATCTCATCATTACCTCTCTTATTCTTATGGTATACTCTATATCACTTAGGTTTTAGAATATACTTAAGAATATACTCTTTTGATAATTTAGATTCCCATAATGACATAATCAAATTATCATTTAATCTTCTCATTATTTAACTTCATCATTGAATCTATAATTATCAATTTAATCACCTCATTATGCATACAATTCCACTATTTCCATCATTTTCGAGGTGGTATATATATATATATCTTTTTCCATTTATATTACTGGCAATAAAAATATAAGTCATTTCTTTACTCCTTTGAGTATCATTACTTTTCCTCTATCGAGTTTGGCTCGATCTTACATTTAGCCATAATCATGTGATAACCACAAAATCACTTTTAACTTTAAATTCGGGAACTACCTCATATTCGTGTTCCCTCTTCATCATGTGCTTATCCTTTTATTACCTTTTCATCGTTTCCTTCATCATCATTTCGATCACTTTTCTTCAGTGGTAAAACATTCCACTGTTACCTCTTTTAACCTTTTATATACCATATTTACATTTCTTCATTCACTGACTTAAACTTATTTAAATTTAAGTCATATCAGTAGAGCAGCTAACCCATAAACTCTTTTATAGACTAGTAATAGTTTTTAGCTAGACCCAGTTCATTCTGTATCTCAATCATTATCTTTTCATCATAGACAGATCCACATCATTCTGTCATTCGAGATCATATCTTAAAAAGAGATACTGTCTAGCTAAATCTACTATTTGCCCTTCTTACATATAGTTTATTGTCTTTGAGAGTCTGTGGGGTTATACCACTTTGCTACTCATTTTCCATTTGTGCCTTAGGCTGTATGGTATACCATCACTTTATCCTTATATAATTGTCTTATTCATTAGTCCTATGTACCTCACAAGGTATTTCATTAACCTTGTAAACCTCAATAGGAACTCGTAAAATTATATCGAGTTCTAATCATTATCATTTTATGATCACCAATTTTCAACTTTCCTTCTAGTGATGCCCTGTACAGAGATTGGTCTTATAAGCTCCTTATACATCTCCGATTAATTCAAATAAGGCATCACTTCATATAACCGATTATTTGTTCTTCATAAGAACTTTATTCGTAATAGGTATTTAATACTCCATTTAATTCATCCTCAATTTATATTATCTGTATTCTCATCCTTTTCATAAATACCTGTGAATTTCATTATCCACATTATTTTCCAAAATTATTTTCTTAAGCTTGTCGGATTTCTTCTATATTCTCCGATATAAGCTTAGGAATAAATTTCATATTAATAATCGAGTCAACATTAGTTCGATTTCTCCAATCTATATAACTCTGAAAATTCATCAAGAATCTCATCCGATACTTTCTTTAATCATTCATCTCTTACTGTGTTAGACATTTCATCTCTATGTCTCATCATTTCACTGTATAACCTCAAGGCAAAGGCATTTAACATTTAAATCATTTTAACATCTGCTCCGCCTTGATTCATTTATTTCCTCATATTTCACAGCATATCGATCATCTTAATTGTATGCTGTATCATGTGTAATTATTTGATTAACACTTTTCACAGCTAACCAATTTATTATTACTGTAATTCATTTTAAAATCATTTTCATCTTATAATTCAGGATAGCTGTTATCATCCTCATCTCTTATCTGCACTTATTGTCCTTATGTACATTTTCCAATTTCATATACTCCATACAATATATTATTCCATAAAACATATTTAAAACTATTCTGGTTCTATGATTATCCATTGGATACTTCAGAAACTATATGAATGTATAGAACCAAAATTAATCGTAATGATATAGATTTCATCATCTATACTGATTTCTTTCTCATTCATCATCAGAAATCATTTTACTTTTACACATATTCAATGATCCCGTAATTAATATCCCATTAATACACTTTTAACTCCGACCTTTAAGAATCAATAACTGAGTCGCTCATCCTGCGACTTCCCTATAACCATTTGGGTCGTATCCGCACACTAAGTGTAATGAAATTTATAATCGGGATCATTATACTCATATTGTATCCTTTATACCATTAATAAATCCTTTACTATCAATAGATTCAAAATCGACTTGATTTTATCACTATTCAAACCATAATCCCACATAGGGGCATTTTTGTCATTTCCACATTTATTTCTCTCCTCATTATACATTTAAATCAATGATCTTATTATCTTTCTGCTTATAATACCCCTTTCTCATACCACTATCAGCAGTTTAAAATCTTTTTCGATTTTGACAAAGAAATCCAATATAATCCATAATTGGATTAATTTGCATGAAATGTAGCTTTACATCATCAATTACTCTGTCAAATCAATCAATTTCAACTTCTAGTGATCTATTTTGACTCCCGGCAAAATTTTGGAGGTAGGGGTATTTTGGTCATTTTTGGATAAAAATTTTCTCTCTCCTCAAAATACCTTTGATCAGTGATCTTAATGTCTAATTAGTGATGATACTTCATTCCCCTCCTTTATATTATCACTTTCAGGTCTCAGTTCGATCCGGACAGAAAAATACTGGTGGGGCCCTCACCGAGTCCATTTCTATTCCTTACCGAACCGACCTTTAGATCATAAGATCACCATTTCAGGTAACATTCCTGAGCCATTTTCCCTTTTTAGCATTCCTTATTCCATAATTGCTCACTCCCTTCTAAACACTTAATTAAATTTGTAATCATTTATTTTCTCTATGTATTCAGACTACACAGTACTACAGGGGATGTTAATCTTTTTCGACACATTTCCTTTTCGAAGTATCGATAGACATCAAGCCAACCCTACTCTGATACCATTAAATCTGTCACAACCCGTGACCCTATTTTTCACCTTATTCTATACATCTTATATGGTTGGGCTGTCTGCGATACTTTACTTTTCCTTTACATATAAACAATTTCATATTAAATTATAATACGAATTACATCCCCTATCTTACTTCATAAGAAAGTAGTACTGTGAATATGTCTAAATACAGAAAATAAATGATCATACCTTATTAATTAAATCGACCTGTCGCATCGTCCCCGAATGCGCAGTCGAAAATCCTTTTACTGCTAGACTCTCGGTCTTCGAAAACCTGAAATGTTAAAATTAAGGGGTGAGCAAACCACGGCTCAGTAAAGGAATTATATGCATACTTGATATTCAGCTTCCTATATGCTGAAAATCTTTTTCATTTTTCCTATGGGCTCTAGGCTCGCATGTAGGAAGGATACTACAGTCGGCTAGGGATTCGGATGGAGTAAGGTAGGTATTTTAGAATACCATACTTGTCCTGGAACCTAGAAGCAACTGTAGAGAGTAATTTCCATTTTGTTTTGAATTAATAAATCCTTTTCTTTTTTATTCCATAATCTTTTCATATTCTTTTCAAAATAATGCTTTTATGAAATAAAGCATTTAATTAAAATAACTAATATTCATATTTTCTTTGAAAAGAATATTAGTTAAATCATCGTCATTTTCCTTTAAAACTCATTTCATGTTTTACTGTACAATCATAATTAGTACAGTACTTTAAAATATCAAAATAAGCTATTAAACCTTTTTCGTATAACATATAACTCATTTAAATCTAATATTCAATTTAAAATTAAAATAAGAATATTAGATTTATTTTCCTCTTTTTTCCTTTTGAAAATATATTGCATATTCATATTACATATCATGTGAAAATCATCTCGTAGTACTAAAAACAGTACTGAAATAAGCATTTTATAAAAATGCTATAAATCATTTCATTTCACATATCACATATCATATAAAACCTTTACATTTCACATATCATATATCATGTAAAACATTTTCATTTTAAAACATATCATATGTGGATACAGTGGCAACCACCGAGTCCTATCATGCAATAATACCCGAAGGTATAAAATAATCATGTCAGACCTATGGCCATAGTCTATAATTGTCCTCGACGGATCACTGATCAGGTGTCGGCCGGGACTACATATCACATGTTACATATCACATATCACGTATTACATATCACATGTCGGCATGATAGAGGAGCCAACTAGTCTCAAAACCACGTTTTCATCATAAAATAACCTTTATAAAATTTATAAAATATATAATTCCATAATTTAAAATCATAAAGGTTATAAAACAAATTAGTGAATATTTAAGAAGTATTTATGAAAATATTCATAAAAATATTCACTTTACTTCTTTTCATTTTTCGTCTCGTATTACGTGTAATTTACATTTTAAGAGAATTTTCGGTGATTTCATTATCACCATTCTCGAAGAGGATTTTCGGTGATTTCATTATCACCGTTCTCAGAAACATGAATATTTTAAAATTAAATCTTATTATATTCATGTTTTATTAAAATAATAATTTTCTCGTTTTCCATGCTTAAATATCGATTTTCGAAAATAAAATCATTTAATATGATTTTATGAAATTTTTCTAAAATTTTCGGCAGCATAACGACTGCCAATTGACTAACCTCCTGCACAGAAAATATAGTTTATAAATTCCAACTGGTACTTCATCCTAGATTTCCAACCAGCCATTCATCAAAATATTTCATAAAATATTTTTCATAAAATAATTCAAAATTAAAATATGCAGACTGAATATCCCTACAGTGCTGCACTTGCATCCCTTACCTTTTTCGGGTCGACGACTGCCTCTCGAAGGTCGCGCCCTGTTCACCTCGCCCGATTCCTCATCTCGATCGTCGAGAAGAATTTCTGGAAATTATAATTCTAAAATTTAGAATTTTCTCAAATTATTTAAATAAACAAATTATTTAAATAATTATCATTAATAATTTCTCGGATTTCTTACCGATTCCCGAGATTTCCGGATTCCCGAGTTCCCGAGAATTTTTCGAATTCTCGAAAATTCCTTTTTCTCTCTTTCTTCTTCCTTTTCCTCTTTTTCTTTTTCTTTCTCTTCTTCTCTTTTTTTCTCTTTTCTTTTTCTTTTCTTTCTTTTCTTTTTCCTTTTCTTTTTCCCTTTTTCTTTTTTCCTTTTTCCCTTTCCCTGGCCAGACCGATCCAGACCGGTCAGTGCCTCATCCCGCCGGTTAGGCCGGTTCGGCCGCCGACGGTCTTTCTTTCCGTCGGTTCGCACCTCCCATAGCTGGCCGACGTTGTGGGGATGCCGGATCTAGCCTCCGTTTCACCCCATCACCGGCAACGGCGTCGGATCTGGGTCCGTGGGTTTCGGTCCCTTTCCTTCCTCTCTTCTCCTTCCTCTGCCGGATTCTCCTTCACCGATGGCTCCTCTCACCTTCCCCTGGTCTCCGCCGATCTCGTGGGGGGAGTGACGGTGCCCGGATCGACCGGCACCGCCGATCTCCTTTTCCTTTTTCTCCCCTTCGGTTTCCCATTTCAATTCTCTTTGCTTCTGTTTTCTTTTCCGTTTTTTTTTTGCTTGCCGCTTCCTTCTTCCGTCACCGACGGCTTCGCTTCTCTCCTTCTTCTTTTGGTCGGCCGGCCAACGGTGGCCGGCCTCTCCCTCCCCTTTCCCTTCTGTTTTTCCTTTAACAGAAAGGCAACAGGGGTCGGGTAGATCCCGACCCCTTTTCTTTTTTTTTTATTTTTTTTCATTTTATTATATTATATATATTTTTTATATCAATATATATATATTAATAATAATTAATATATATTTATTTATATAGTATATATATATTGTGTATAGTTTTAAAATAAAATTCTATACACTTAATTTAAAAATAACATATATATATTTCTCATATATTTATATACCTTTATCATAGGCTATAATATATATATATTTCATATATATTTATATATGTAATTATATAAAACATATATATAATTTATTTAAAAATATATTTATATAATAAAATTATATAAATATATAAATACTCACATTTATATTTCTTATAATTTGGATTTCTTAATATCCAAATTATATTTCTCTATTTCATTCCTTATTTAATTTGGATTTTCAATTAATCCAAATTAAATTTCCTGCTTCATTTCTTATTTCCCATTAAATTTTCTCCACTTCTTCACTTCATCAATTTCGGGAATTTCAACGATATTCCCATCTCGTAAATAAATTTTATTTATTTACTTTAATTTATTTATTTCCTCTTATCTATTTTCTTTAATATTATTTTTCAAAAATAGAAAATTTGCGGTTATCACAGAATGATATGTACATATATCATTTTTATGTTTTGATTGACATCAAAATTATTGATGATGAACTATTAAATACTAAGTTCAAGAAGAAGGAATGACATTGACGAGCAAGTCTAATCAAGTTTATGTGAAAAAGGAAAAAGTTATAGGTAAATGTATGGTGATTGGGATGTCACAGATTGATATCAGAGCTGATTAGACTGAGGTTTGTTAGTGTCAATTAGTTAGAGTTAGTGTATATCCCTAAAGTATTGTACATGTATGAATACATATATGATGTATAACTGTTTGAAGTTATACTAAATAGCTCAATTTTGTGATTTTATCGACAGAATGAGCTCAGGTAGATGGGGTATTGGTGAAGGAAGAGGAAAGGGTCATGTAGAACTACCCCCAGTATAATCTCCTTTTTTATCTCCACCGCATAGACCAAATACTAGGTTAGCGAAGATGGAGAAGCACATGGAGAATATGACCACTATGTTTATGCAGTTTATGGCGAACTTTCCAAATGTGGTCATAAGTGTACCATCAGTTATTCCTATAGTAAAGCCCCCACCAGTACAGATAGAATTACCCCCACTAGTCCCAATTATTGAAAGGCGTGATCTCACAACTTATTGCAGTGTGACCTTAATTAAGGAATTTAAGAAGCTGGATCCGCCTAAGTTTAAGGGGGATAAGGACACATTAGTCGTAGTGAACTGGGTGAAGGCGGTCACTAGATCCTTTGAGTATATGCCATGCTCCGGAAAGGAAAAGGTGGGTTTGGTTGCTTATTTGTTAGTGGACAATGCAGAGTATTGGTGGTAGTCCATTCAGGCCATTTTGGAGGCTCAACATGTTGAGGTTACGTGGGATAGATTTTTAGAAGCCTTTAATGAACAGTACATCCCACACGCCGATCATACTAGGTTGAATATAGAGTTTCTGAACTTGACTCAGGGGACAATGTCAGTTAATCAATATTTGTCGAAGTTCATTTCTTTAAGTGGATTCGATCTAGAGACCCTCATGAGTGAAAGATACAAGATATACAGATTTGTAGAAGGACTGAAGTCTCCTATTAGATCCAAATTGTATACTATGGATATCAGTACTTATAATGAGATGGTCCGTAAGGCTCAGTTGTGTGAGTAGGACTACGAGCTTCATCAAACTGATTTTCGAGCCCAAGGTAAAGGCAAGAAATCGATAAAGCGGAAGTCAGAAAGGAAAACCTCTAGAGATGGATACCCATCCGGGAGAAGTAGGCCATATGAAAGAGCCTCGATAGGGACTCCTAGAGCTACCGGGGTCAAGATAAATGATGAGAGATCCCGACAATTGATTGGTAGTATCGCTAGCTCACCTAAGAGTATAAGACAAAAGTGTGAACATTGCGAAAAATTTCATAAATCACAAACATGACATAGGATTTTTGGGGCTTGTTATTGGTGTGGTAAACAGGGACATATGATTAAGAATTGTCCTAAGATGAATCGACGGATGCCGAAGAATTGGAAGAGACCAACCAGCCTTAGTGTAAGGCCACAGCTGTAGAAAAAGGGAAAGACATTGTTAACTAAGATGTAAAGTAAATGTTGTACGTTTTGCTGATATAAATGATGCAAAAGTATGTTGTATATGAAGTTAGTATTATCTGACTTAATTGTAAATAAAGTTAATATAAAGTATGTATGGTTATGTGAAGGATTTTTTTTTGCTTACGTTGTGGAAGTAGTAAAGAAAAGCCCTGAACTTAATGAAATTACGGTAATCATGGAAAATTTTGATATAATTCCGAATAATTTTCCAGGACTCTCTCTGGATAGGGAAATAGAGGTTACTATCGATTTGGTGCCAAAGACTGAGCCCATTTCAAGATTACCATATCAAATGGCATTAGTAAAGAACTTGAGAAGCAATTTCAGGAGTTGTCATGAGATAATGGTTATAACTAAAGTTACTATGGTGTGATTTTATATAAGTTGGAGTTTTAATGAATATTTAATAAATTCGATTTCTTAGTTATTGTACTTTTGTTGAGAAGTAAAGTGTGAAATACAATAATTGACAAGAAACGATATTTAGAATTCTGAAGTACTTATTGGTATGAGGTTTCATGATGTAAATAGTGATATATGAAATGAGTTTAAATGAGAATGATGATTGACTTAAACTAATTTTTATATATGAATATTAGTTTATTTTACTTAAATGCTTTATTCTATGAAAGCATCACTCTGAGAAGAATAAGAATTAATATGAAAGATGAGTTATCTCAACAACGGTAATTATTCCCTATAGTCGCTTTTAGGATTTGGAACAAGACAAGTATTTCAAAGTACCTTCCTTACTCCTAGCCGACTATAGTATCCTTCCTATTTGATCCCTAAAGTACCAAAGGGAAATGAGGACGTTCGTTTATTTTGGCGTATTTGATGCTATGGGAAGAAAAAAATTTTTTTTAAGGATTTAGAGGAATTATTTGTATGGTGAGAAATTTCAGATTTTTACAGACCCTAAATGTCTGAAGTACTTATTCTCTCAAGGAGAATTGAATATGAGACAGAAGAGATGGTTCGAGTTTCTAAAGGATTGTAAAAGTGAGATTATGTCAGCTAAGGAAAGCCATTGTGGTGGCAAATGCTCTGAGCCGGAAGCATGAAGGAATAATAGTTTATATGATGATAAGAAAGTATGGATTGCTTGAGCAATTTACAAGCCTTAATCTAAATGTTATGCCTTCAAAGTAAATTTGGAATGATGGCTAGTATAATGATTGAGCCTAAATTGATGGACAAACTAATTAAGTCAACTCACTTCCTACCTATGAAGTCTACGGATACACTTAGTGCTTAGGCAGAAATGTATGTGAAGAAGTGTTAGACTACATGGAGTTCCAATGAGCAATTCATTTGATAGAGATTCTAGGTTCACTTCTCATTTTGGGAAGATTTTCAAGAAGCCATGGGATCTCAGTTAAATTTTGCACAGCTTTTCATCCGCAAACTGATGGTCAGTCCAAGCGCACTATTCAGACGCTCGAGGATATGTTGAGAGCTAGTGCTATGGATTTTAAAAGCTCTTGGGATGACCATCTGCCATTGGCTGAGTTGCTTATAATAATGGTTATCATGCAAGTATCGGGATGACATCATATGAAACTTTATATGGTAGAAGGTATCGATCTTCGATTGGGTGGAAAGAAGTGGGCGAGCGTAAGTTATTAGCTCCAGATTTAGTCGAATAAGCCTATGAAGATGTTAAGTTGATTTGTCTAAAGTTTAAAACAACGCGAAGTAGACAAAAGAGTTATGCAAATGCTCGATGGAGACCACTTGAGTTTTGGTTAGAGACTATGTGTTTTTGAAAGTTTCTCGATCCAAAAGGATCATAAGATTTGGCCGACGAGGTAAGTTTAGTCCTAGCTACATCGATCCATTTGAAGTCTTAGATCGAGTAGGAGATGTCACCTGTAAATTGGCATTACTTCCGAAAGTATTGGGAGTGCATCATGTAATTCATGTGTCGATGCTTCGGAAGTATAAACCAGAATCCATCTTATGTCATAAAGGATGAAACCTTAGAGATTCGGGAAAACATAAGCTATGTGGAGAAGCCAATTCGGATTATGGATAGAAAAGAAAAAGTTTTGAGGTGTAAGAAGATCCCACTAGTTAAAGTTCTCTGACAATACCACACTATGGGAGAAGCTATAGGGAGCTAGAGAGCTTAATGAAAGAGAAGTATCCGGAATTGTTTGAGACATGATCTAATTTGAATTAGGAGGACCAAATTCTCTAAGGTGGGGAGAATAATCATGTAATTTTCTCATAATTGTAAATAATTCCAGCTGAAAAGAATGAAATAGATATGAGAATTATGAAGTATGGATGATGTATGGAACATAGAAGAAGCAATGAAATGGAAGGTCAAATAGTCAAGGATTAATTTTGATATCAGGAAAATAATTAAAGTATGAAGAAATTAATATTAGAAAAATTAGTGTAAGTAAAGACAAGTGTTATATGGAAGAAAGGAGACCAATTAAGTGAATAGTCAAATAATGATGGTCAATGGCTGAGATAAAGTAATTTAATTGGAGAATGATAAAACAATATCAGATTTTTATAATTTAATGATATAGGTGGCATATGAATGGAAGAAAAAGGAATTAAATGGTCAAAGAAGGGTAAAAAAGCATAGTAAAAAAGGTAAGGGTTGAGATGAGATGATTATGGGATAAAGAGGATTTGCATGCATTAAATGAAGGTTGCATGAGTCATCCTCCAGCCATCACCCTTACGTCAACAACCCTTTCCAGCCCTCTTCCTCTCGTTCTCTCCATTTCTCCAAGCTTCCATTTCATATTCACCTTGACAAGCTACCGTATTCCTCTATCGATCCCTTTAGCTAGTTGAACGAAAATTGATCCTTGTCACTAGACTAAGCGATATCCGAAGTTTAGTAGATTGAATCCAAGTAAGTGGAGAGATCAGAAATCCTGAAAATTGGTCACTAGCAAAGGTAAGAGAAGAAATGGATTTAGTCAATTTCGTTCATAGTTTGGAGTTGTACTGAGTTGGGATAGCATGTGTATGGTGATTGTTTAAAGGTTTGATTTGATATGATGTTACAGCTTTGAAGAAGTGAAGTGAAAGGCTAAGATTGATACGACCAAGCTCAAGGATTTTGGCAATCGAGGTAAGGAATTTATGTAACATATGTAAGGCGACTATGTCTGCATGTTTTAATATGTTTTGAAGTGTTTTGGAGAGAAGTACAAGTTGGCTTTTGTCCAGGAAATGTCATTTTAGGGTTTTACTCCTAGTTACCAAAATGCTAGGAGCAGCCGACTGCCTAGAGACCACAAAAGCATAGTTTTTCGAAAACCGAGACAAACTAGTCGACTGCTATTTACTAAATTACATTCTGTTTCAAAAACAGTCGACTACTATTTACTAAATTACATTCTGTTTCAAAAACAGTCGACTGCTATAAGGGACAGTCAACTGCTATTCACTTGAAGAGCTTTCTATTTCAAAACCAGTCGACTGCTATTTGTGTGAAAAGCATTCTGTTTGAAAACTAGCTGACTGCTATATGGACCAGTCGACTGCCCCATGTGTTTTTAGAAAATAAAGATATCGAAATTTTAAAAGAAAATGATTTTGATAAAAAGATTTATGTAATAGCAGCTGACTGCCATTAAGACCAGTCGACCGCCCTCTTTTGAAAATGAGGACTTTGAAGCTTATTTGACAAAACCAGTCGACTGCTATATGGACCAGTCAACTGCCTGTTTGAAAAGAGGTTTTTAAACCTATTTCAAGAAGTATGAAATGTCATGTCCAAAGAGCTATATGACATATGTTTTGAGGTTATGCACTTTTATGCTTTTAGTAAGGGCTCTGATCAAGTCTCGGTGTGATGTATGCTTGACTAAGGATCCATAAGTCAGGCCTCAGTCGCTACAGAATGACACCTGACTAGTGTTAACTGTAGCTACCAATAGTTGGCCAAATTTGTCTAGATTACATCTTCGGCTGTGGGAGGATTCCTGGCCATACGGGGTACGCCACCTGATGATGCAGTGCATAACTCCATTAAAATGCACATAGTTTTTATGTTATTTGAAAACTATATGTATATACAATTTCAAAGAATAAAAAAATCGAAAGTATTTGGTTTACTTGTATAAGAAGTTTTGTTTTGAAAGAAGTACGATGTATGTCTTGAAGAAAGTATTTGATGTCTTTGAAAGATAGAAGTATATGATGTATGTTTTCAGAGAAGGATGTATGTTTGCATATGCTATTTTAAAGAAGCACATGATTTACTTGATTTATAAGCATGTGCTATTATGAAGAACTTTTTATATTTGATGAAAGTATATTAATATGCTTTATAATGATTTTACATGACATTATAGAGCCAAGCAGGAAAACTGCATAGTACGCTATTTTACATATTTTTCTTACTAAGCGTAAACTCACCCTTTTACGAATATTTTTATACAGACCATTTGAAGTGATCCCTCTCTCTCGATAGAAGAGCCTACTAGTTGATCTTGAAAGTTACCTTCGAGATACGCTTCCCAGTTAATATTGAAGGTATACTTCTGTAATTATGTAAAGTGTATTGTAATTCAGCTATAATACAGTACAAGCTAACAATAATGTATGTAATATTTTAAGGATTTAAGTTAAGTAATATGTGTAAGATCTTGTAGGAAGGAATGATATGTACATATATCATTTTTATGTTTTAATTGACATCAAAATTATTGATGATGAACTATTAAATACGAAGTTTAAGAAGAAGAAGGGATGACATTGATGAGCAAGTCTAATTAAGTTTATTTGAAAAATGAAAAAGTTATAGGTAAATGTATGGTGACAGGGATGTCACAATCTGAATATATAAGAGAAGTGACTGTACCTTTAAAATTCAATGCACTTTGTCGCAGCCTGTTACTTGCAGCTATATGTATCTAAGGAAGACCTCAAATGATCCTTGCATTTTATCTAGAGAGTTGAACGATAAAGGGGTGAGCGAACCATATGCTCAGTAAAGGAGTCATATGCTGCTTGATATAATGAAATCTATATGCCGTAAAACGTTTATTCTCCTAACAATGTACTAAGTACTTGTAAGGAATGATACTATAGTTGGCTGGAAAATCCAGATGGAGCATGGAAGGTATTTTGAATACTTGTCTTGTCCCGAAAACTCAGAGCGACTATAGGGAGTGATTTATAAATTGTTTTGATAAAACAATTTAATACTCACCTTTCCGTAATTATAAATGGAATAAACCATTTATTTCTCTTCACTTCAGTAACAGTTCAAAACATGTGATAGTACAGTGGTAAAACAATACAGTGAACAGTACAGTGAATAATATCTATAAAATTGTAAAAACAATAAATAGTCTTTTCAGTACAATAGCTTATAAATATCCAATCGCTGGATAACCAGTTCAATCATTATTTCTATTTTAGGAATAATTTTCAAAGTATTCTTTCTCGATAAACAGTAATTTCCTTTCATTTCAATAAATAGTATTCAGTACGATTCAGTTCAGTAAACAGTAATTTACAGTACAGTAAACAGTATTCAGTAAACCCATTCAGTAAACAATAAACAGTAATCAGTAGGTTGAGATTAGGCATCACCCTAAATCATATCATGCTTTAATCGTTTTCGAAGGAACACAGTAATCATTCCCGAAGAGACACAGTAACAGTATACAGTTAGATCTATGGCTATAGTCTATAAGGGGTCCTCAATGTACACTTGCTAGGTGATTCCGGGACCGCTGATGACTTGGCGAGTCAATCAGCCACGTGACACTAACAGTAACCAGTAAGCATGAAATTGGGGCCTAAGTCTCCAAAACAATATAAAATTGTATCATAGCCTTTATGGATTTTATTCAAAAATAATTTGAAATATTTCATGTTTATCCATAAGGCTCACAATTTCATATACTTCCTCTTTTCATGAATTTCTATCATTTTACATTTTTCCCAAAATCATCTCAAAACATTTTATTCTTCATCTCATTACCTTTAGGGAATTTATAAAATAAATAAAATTATTAATTAATTCCATAAAGGTATAAAATCATATCGTAATAGATACAATGAAATTAGCTTATAAAATATTCACATAGTGATAATAATTTCTTTATAAATATGCTATTTCACTGTAAAACATCCTTTTACATATCTCCATGTTTCCATAGAAAATACATTTAAGGAATTTAACAAATTTAGTCATTTATTCAGATAATATTCCAAAAAGGTATTTATTTCATGTCTCCAAATACAGTGAAAACCCTCGATAAATATTCATGCATCTAGTGAGAATTCTCATAATATTCTTTGTGAATACTTAATAGTATAAAGAATATATTTTATTCTCACTTTAAATCAATTTTAAAACATGAATATTTAATTTAATGTTTTTCTCATACTTTCCCCTTTGTGGAAAGTTTATGGAAATGATTTCCAAATTCACCATTTTACTCAAATTTATGCATCTAAAATATTCATGATATTTTAGGATATTTTCGGTAAATTTTTTGGCAGCTTAATGGCTACGGATTTCTAACCTCCTGCACAAAATCCACAATATATAAACCAGCTTTTCAACCATAATTGTGCATGTTTTCAAACCAAACCATGCTTCCAATTCTAACCTCTTGCACAAAATCCACAATATGTAAACCAGCTTTTCAACCACAATTGTGTATGTTTTCAAACCAAACCATGCTTCCAATATTTCCATAAATTTAAGCTTGATAAAACATGCAATTCATTATATCTCTACAACTCACACACTTCCCCTTACCTGTTTAGCGATATCAAGCTTCCCGATTGCATTTATCAAAATCCTTAATTACTGGCTACAAAATAAATTTATCAAAAATTATCAATAATTTTCCTCTTAATTTTAAGCCACTAACTTTCATAAAATGAAGCCACTAATGACACAACACATGCACAACCAGTATTTTTACACTAGTGCTAAACTGCACTTCCTTGTTTTAGTCCATTTTCGGTTATCTTCCTCTTCAAATTTCTATATTCATTTCCTATTATTAAACCATAAAAACTCAATATGGTATCATGGCCAAAGCAACATGGCCGAAACCCCCAAATGTATACTTTCATGATTTTATTTCTTCTCTTGTTTCCATCATTCATATTCCATTTTTAGCTATTATTCCTCATCATTTGCATGCAAGAAAGTGCATGTATTCCTAAGGTTCTATAATCGACCGAAACCCATATTAATGGCACATTTTTATTGAATCAAAATAACTCAAAACCAATGCCATAGTTAGGTTCTACATCTTGCAAATACTAGAAATCATGTTTTAAATCAAAGGAAAACATCAATTCCAACATGTTCTTACCCTTTGCCAAATGGTTGTGGTTTCCTTTTCTCCTTGTTTCTTTCATGTCAACCCTCCCTCTTTCTTGTTTCTTAGATGCTTTTAAGATGAAGGGAAGGTTTATGGAGAAGGTTTAAATGGCTAGTTACTAAGGGATGAGATTTTTGATGAATAACATGGAAGAAACGTGAGCAAACAGAGCAAGAATGAGCAGCAAAACAGAAAATCATGGAGCAGTAGAGTAAGTCGGTGGGAAGGAGAAAGTTGCTGAGTTTTTATCTAATTTAGTCTTCTTTCTATTCATGTTAGCCAATAAGCTTTTGCCACGCATTTACAAAACCCATTTCCTTATCTTGTTAAGCATTAAAACCTGAAGAAAAACTACAGTAAAAAGGAACGGCTAAGAGGAAATTTTTACTGCACGTTTGTTGACTTGTTTCCTCTTCTTTTTATATACTTCGGCCAATAAAATTTAATCACATGTTAAACTTTAAATTCCTCTTCCTGTAAGTATCATTTATTTGTACATTTTATACCATAAAATTGCATCTCAATTTTTCTTTAGATGGATGAACTGTGCGGCACAACAGCAGCAAAAGAAATGGCGTGTAGTCCAAATTACCATATATCCAAAGTGAAATCCACACCTACTTAGGCGAGCATTTTAATTCAGCGATCACCTTTATTGCCCTACTCGCCTACTTGGCGATTATTTACTCATCTATATGGGAGATCATTATTTACTCATCCTTTGGGTGATCATATTACTCATCTTGGGCGATCATCGCCATAGTCCATTTAGGAGATCATAAGCTCTCGTCCCATTCCGGCGATCTTCTTAATTGGCCAATTTGGCGAACATATCTATCGCTGATTGGGCGTTTCATCAAACTCGCCGTCATCCTTTGGCGAGCATCTTAATTGCCTTGCTCGCCTATTTGGCGAGCAATTTGGATCATAACACTCGCCCATTTTTGGCTTCGTTTCCATCCTAAATTAAGGGGCTTTTCACCAAAGTGAAAATCCACATTCATTATTTATTTAATTTCACTAAATAATTTATTTCTAGTATCAAAGATTTACAAAAATATGGTGTACAATATTGTAAAATCAAGTCTCACAATATGATTTAATTGTAGTTATGTTTTGGTATTTAATAGGAAATAAAAATAAATTAATTGTTGAAATTAATAAAATGGAAGATAGGAATTAAAAAGAAAATTTAATAAAGCTATAGTATGGAATTTTGAATATAATTTGGAATTATTGTGCAGTGCTAAGTTCGAAAGATAAAGAAGCATAACTAGTGCTACTGGATTTTTATACTGCACGAAAGTAGAGGTAAGGAATCTTATACAGAAGTCGTATAGGAAAGTTATGCTTGCATTCGAGATTTGAATTTTTAGAAAATTAATTTTAGCTATCCAATCTTACAAACTCCCTCCCAAAGAAAAATAGAAATTTATTTTAAATCCATATGAATTTCAATAGATTAAATTTGCATAAAATTATTTTAATTATTTTACATGAAATAAAATATTGTTTTATGTGCCAAATATATTATTGGATATTTAAAGTTTGGTATTGAGAATTTAAATGATTTTTATTACTACTAAATATAGTGTTTATTACTGTTATATAATTTATGGATTGACTGAAGATAATTTTATAAAATGATTGTAACGACCCTTTTACCAAAAATATGAACCAATTTTTTTCTTTTTCCACTTACTTGATTGGGCTGTACATAGTGTGATAACCGCAAATTTTCTATTTTTGGAAATTAATATTAAAGAAAATAGATAAGAGGAAATAAATAAATTAAAGTAAATAAATAAAATTTATTTACGAGATAGGAATATCGTTGAAATTTTGAAAATTAAAGAAGTGAGGAAATTGAGGAATTTAAATTTGGATAAATTGGAAATAACAAGAATGATGAAGTTACGGAAAATAATGAAGAGAGAATTTAATTTGGAGAATGGAAGTTCAAATTAAATAAGAAAAGGAGAAAAGAATATGAAGATATTTATATAATTATATATTATATAAATGTATTTTTATACAAATACATATGTATATAAATATGATATTTTATGTATATATATAAGTATATACATATATAAGAAAAGTCAATATTATTTATTATCAAAACTTGTATATATATATGGTAATACAATATATATCTAAAAATACACATATATATAAATGAAATATATATTAATTCAAATTAAAATTTTATATATATATATATATGTATTTTGTGTATAATAAATATATGTTAAAATATTATGTTTATATATGGTATATATAAATATAATATAGGAAAAAAATGAAACAGAAACGGGAAATGGGATCCCGTTTCTGTCGAAGAATCCCATGAAGCCCAGCCACCACTGTCGGCGACCACCGAAAAGGAAGAAGAAAAAGAGGGCGTCGCCGGCGAGAGGAGAGGGAAGAGGGAAGTGACCGGCGGCAGCCCAAACGAAAAAGAGAAGAAAATCGGGAGGCAGAAACCGAAGGGGAGAAAGGAGAAAAAGGAAAAGAGGAACGGCAGTGTCGGTCAATCCGGGCACCGCCACTGCTACTCTCACCACCGGTGAAGACCGACGAAGGAGAAGGAGGCCACTGGCGGTGAAGGAAACGGCGGAGGAAGGAGAAAAGAGGAAGGGAAGAGGCCGAAACCCAAGCCTCTAGATCCGGCGCCGTCGCCGGTGATAGGGCGAAACGGAGACCAGATCCAGGATCCTCGCAACTCCAGCAAGCTGTAGGAGGCACGAACCAGCGATGATGCCAACGGGATCAAACTGAACCGGAGGTGAGGAGGCGAACCGGTCTGAACCAGTCCGAACCGGTTCAGACAGAAAATGGGAAAAGGAAAAAGAAAAAAGAAAAGAAAAGAAAAGAAAAGAAAGAAAAGAAAAGAGAAAAAAAAATAAAAAGAGAAATTTTCGGCATTCGAGAAATTCGAAAATTACGGGAGATCCCGAGAATTCGGAAACCCGAGAATTACAGGAATCGGTAAGAAATCTCGAGAAGTGTTAAATTATTTAAATAATTTATTTATTTAAATAATTATGAAAAAATTCTAAATTTTAGAATTTAATTTCCAAAAAATTCTCTCGATAACCGAGCCGATGGAATCGGGCGAGGTGAACATGGGCGCGACCTTTGAGAGGCAGTCGCCAACCCGAAACAGGTAAGAGATGCATGATCAGCACTGTAAGGATATTCAGTATGCATGTTTTAATTTCGAAATATTTTATGGAAATAATTTATGAAAATTATTATGAAAATTGATTGGTTGGAAAATTGTGGTGAAGTGCTTGTTGAAATTATAAACTGTATTTTTCGTGCATGAGGCTAGCCAATCGGCAGCCGTTATACTGCCGAAAAATTATTGAAAGTTATCGAAAATTTCTAGAAAATTTATAAAATCAAAATGAATGATTTTATTTCACAAGAAACGATTTCCAACCACGAAAATAGAGAAAATGATTATTTTTCATAAAACATGAATATAACAAAATTCATTTTAAAATATTCATGTTTTCGAAATTGGTGATAATGAGATCACCGAAAATTCTCTCGATATATGAATTATATGTGATATGAAATGGAAAATGACAAAGGGATAAAGAGAATATTTTATGAAAGTTTTCCAAATATTCTCTCGATATATGAATTATATGTAATATGAAATGAAAGATGAAAATGGGATAAAGTGAATATTTTATAAATATTTTCTTAAATATTCACTTGATTTATTATGTAACCTTTTTGATTTTAATTATGAAATTATTATTTTTATAAATTCCATAAAGGTTTTCAGATGATGAAAAATACGGTTTTGAGACTAGTTGGCATCCTATCATGCTGATATGTGATATGTGACATGTAATATGTGATATGTGATATGTGATATGTAGTCCCGGTCAACACCTGATCAGTGATCCGCCGAGGACAATTATAGACTATGACCATAGATCTGACATGATTATTTATACCTTTCGAGGTCTATAGCATGATATAAGTAACGACCCAGTGGACGGGCTGGGCGTGTGTGCCTAAGTCTCCATATATGGAAATGTTTTATATGATATGTGATACGTGAAACGAAAATGTTTTACATGATATGTGATAAATCAAATGAAAGTGATTTACAGCATTTTACAAAATTCTTATTTCAGTACTGATTTTAGTACTACGAGACGATTTTCATATGACGTGATATGAACATGTAATATGTTTTCAAAAGGAAAAAGAGTTTATAAGTCTAATATTCTTACTATGACTTTAAATTGAATATTAGACTATATGTGACATGAATATGTTATATGTTTCCAAAAAGGAAAGAGGAGGAAAATAAATCTAATATTCTTATTTTAGTTTTAAATTGAATATTAGATTTAAATGATATATATTACGAAAAGGATTTAATAGCTGATTTTGCTATTTAAAGTATTGTACTAATTATGGTTGTACAGGCAAATATGAAATGAGTTTTGAATGAAAATGATGATGATTTAACTATATTCTTTTCAAAGAATATATAAATATTAGTTATTTTATTTAAATGTTTTATTTCATAAAAGCATTATTTTAAAAAGAATATGAAAACGATATGGAATAAAAAGGAAAAAGGATTTAAATTCCAAACGAAAAGAAAATTACTCTCTACAGTTGCTTCTAGGTTCAGGGACAAGATAGGTATTTTAAAATACCTACCTTACTCCATTCAGATCCCTAGCCGACTGTAGTATCCTTCCTAATTGTGAGCCTAGAGCCCATAGGAAAAATGAAAAAGATTTTCAGTATATAGGAAGCTGAATATCAAGTATGCATATAATTCCCTTACTGAGTCGTGGTTTGCTCACCCCTTAATATTAACATTCAGGTTTTCGAGGACTAAGAGTTTGACATCTAAAGGACTTCGGCTGTGCATTTGGGGACGATGCTACAGCTCGACTTATGACATGAGGTACAATCATTTATTTTTCGTATTTAGACATTTTCACAGTACTATTTTATTATGAATTAAGATAGGGGATGTAATTCATATTATAATTTAATATGAAGTTGTATATATGTAAAAGAAAAGTAAAGTATCGCAGACAGCTCAACCATATAAGATGTATAGAATAAGATGAAAAATAGGGTCACGGGCTGTGACAGATTTAATGATATCAGAGCAGGGTTGGCCTGATGTCTATTGATACTTTTGGAAAGAAAATGTGTTGAAAAGGTTAACATCCCCTGTAGTACTGTGTAGTCTAAATACATAAAGAAGATAAATGATTACGAATTGAATTAAGTGTTTAGAAGGGGGTGAGAATTATGAACTAAAGATGTCAAAAAGGAAAAACGGCTCAGGAATGTTACCTGAAATGGTGAAAAGGAAAAACGGCTCAGGAATGTTACCTGAAATGGTGATCTTATAATCTAAATGAAGGTCGGTTCGATAAGAAACAGAAATGGACTCGGTGAGGGCCCTACCAGTACTTTCTGTCCAAATCAAACTAAGACCTGAAAGTGATGATATAAAGGAGGGGAATGAAATATCATCATTAAACAGAATTTAAGATCACCGATTGAAGGTAATTTGAAGAGAGAAAATTTTTGATCAAAAAATGACCAAAATACCCTTGCCTCCAAAATTTTATCGGGAGTCAAAATAAACCAATAGAGGTTGGAATTGATCGATCTGACAGAGAAATTGATGATGTAAAGTGGAATTACAAGCAAAATAATCCAATTGTGGATTTTAATGAACTTCTCTGTCGAAATCGAATGAGATTTAAATTGCTGATATAAGTATCAGAAAGGATAATATCAGCACATAAATAATGAGACCCTTGGTTTAAAAGAATATTGAGGAGAAAGAAATAACTGTCAAAATGACGAAAATACCCCTATGTTGGGTGATGTTCGGAACAGTGATAAAAGATTGAGCTGAATTGGAATCCATTGGTAGTAATGGAATTATTAATGGCTTAGTGGATGTCATATGGATATATCGATCCCTATTACTGATTCCACTTACACTTCGATTATGGACGCGAATTGCGAGTGACCCAGTGAAAGGGCTGGGCATTCTCAAAGAGGTTAGTACACATGTGTATAGGTGGACGGCGAATGGGCCGGGGCCTTATATGATGCGATCTAATACGAGTGTATAGTGGAAGGTTATAAGATGATTGGTCCGATTATTGACGGTAAGGGCCTGAATTATGAAGTACTGAATTGGATATTATTACGAGATCATTGGATATAATAAAAAGTGAAATGATTATTGAAGATGAATGAGAAAGTGAACAGAAAACAAAATTGATGAAATCCATAGCAGTACGGTTGATTGAGGTTCTATACATTAATACTATTTTTGAGGTATTAAATGAATATTTATTTATAGAACCGGAGCATTTGGAGACATGCATTGCAAATTGATGTATTGTATGGAGTATTGTAAATTGGTGAATATTTATAAGAACAACAAAGTGATAAAAAGAAGATAACAGCTAACTTGAGTTCTTCAGGACCTTTGAGACAAAATTGGGATGGGCGACCCAATGATGGGAGACCTGCAGTGGACAATATGATGTGAGATGTGGGCGAACTATGTGGTCGTCGACTTACTTGTAAGGGTAAACTTGGGGCGAAAAGATTGCCTAGGGGATGCTTGCCGACGGCCAATTCGAACGGGCGGGACTCTTACAAGAAGCTTAATGATAACACGTGTAAGGAACTAGGTACGTAAGGGTGCCAGGGTTCGATCCTCATGGATAATATGCTCAAGGGAGTTAAACCTGAATTTATTAAATGAACTTGATTCCAAAGTAAATTACAGTGGTAATAAATTGGTTAGCTGTAACATGTATTGATAACTGTTGTACTTACTACAGCTTACTGGAATGAGATTTATAAGGCTGTAAAGTATGAGTAAACAATGAAATCAAGGTAGAGTATGAGTCGAAATGAATCGAATAGTAAATGTCTCTACCTTGAGAATACACAGTGTAAGTGATAGGACATAAGGATGAAATGTTCAAATTAATAAGAAATGTGTAATTAAAGAAAGTATCAGATTTGATTTCCGATAGAACTTTCAGAGTTATATAAATTGGAGGAATTGAGATAACATTTCGATTTTGAATATGAAATCTGATTTTAAGCTTATATCGGAGAACTTAAGAAAATCCGAAAGTTTAAGAAATCCACTCTGGAAAATGTGAGAATAATGAAATGCACGTGTATAAGGTGTGATTGAAGGAAATACAGATAACGTAAATTGAGGATAAGAAGGTTATCTGTATAAGTGTAAGTGAGAGAAGCACTGATGATATTGAGATGTAGATGAAATAAAGTGATATAGTAAATGTTTACTATCTAATAAAGTTCTCATGAAGAACAAGTATTCATCTACATGGAAATGGACGCCTTATCAATCTAATCAGAAATACATGAGGAGTTAATAAGACTAGCCTCAGCATAAAGCGTCTGTGACGACTTAGGTGCACCCACAGGCCACCGCCCGAGCTCACTCAACCGTATTGTCCGCTCTGGGGTGCACCACACGGGACACCGCCCCTCACGGATTTATCGGGAATAAATTCCCAATTCGCATCCCCCAGGAGGTTCGAACTTAGGACCCTTAAGTACCTAGTTCTTACACTCCTGGTACCATTGAGACAAGTTGTCTCAATGGTACCAGGAGTGTAAGAACTAGGTACTTAAGGGTCCTAAGTTCGAACCTCCTGGGGGACGCGAATTGGGAATTTATTCCCGATAAATCCGTGAGGGGCGGTGGCCCGTGTGGTGCACCCCAGAGCGGACAATACGGTTGAGTGAGCTCGGGCGGTGGCCTGTGGGTGCACCCGAGTCGTCACAGCGTCCTTAGATAAAAGATTGGAGATTGGTATCCCTAAGATAATTAGAACTCGATAAAATTATCACGAGTTCATATTGAGGTATATAAACCTAATGAATGAGGCAACCATATATGAATAAAAGGATGAGATACTGATATAGTCTAAGGCATAAATGGAAAATGAGCAGCATAGTGGTATAACCCCTTGGATTCTTAAAGACTGTGATTTATATGATAAGCATGGCAAATAAAAATTTGACTAGACAGTATCTCTTTCTAAGATATATGATCTCGAATGACAGAGCGATGTAGATCTGTCAATGAAGAAGAGATAATGATTGAGATACAAAATGTACTTAGTCTAGCTAGATACTATTGTCAGTCTATAGGAGAGTTTATGGGTTAGCTACTCTACTGACGTGACTAATAAGTAAAGATGTTAAAGTCGGTGGACGAATAAATATAAAGATGATATACAAAATATCACGACCTGTGACCACATTTTTTATCTTCTTATACACATCTTAACCGGTTGGGCTGTCTCTGATACTTCACTTGTACTGACTGTTAAACAATTTTACAATGTATTGTTTATATTATACACATCCCCTATCGTAATTTATCAGATAAGTAGTACTGTTGACATGTCTAAATACAGAGAATAAATGATCATACCTCAGATAATCAGTCGGTCTGACACATTGTCCTTCGTGTACAGCCAGGATCCACAATCCACTGAACTCACATTCATCAAAACCTGAAATGTTGAAAATTAAGGGGTGAGCAAAACCACGGCTCAGTAAGAGAATTATATGCCTCACTTGATACTTAGCTTCCTATATGTTGAAAATCTTTTTCTTTTTTAAAATTAAGGGGCTCTAAGCTCGCATGTAGGAAAGATACTACAGTCGGCTAGGGATCCGATTAGAGTAAGATAGGTATTTTAGAATACCATACTTGTTCCGGAACCTAGAAGCAACTGTAGAGAGAGATTTTTCATTTCATTTTTGAATTAATAAATCCCTTTTTTTTCCTTTTATCCCAAAATCTTTTTGTATTCTTTTCAAAATGATGCTTTCACGAAATAAAGGATTTAAATAAAATAACTAATATTTATATATTCTTTGAAAAGAATATTAGCTAAATCATCATCATTTTCTTTTCTTTAAAACTCATTTCGTATGTACCCAGACGTCTTAAACTTATTCTTGCTTTCATTCCTTCCTTAAGTTCACCAAGAATCATTCTTTTTATTAGTATGATTAAGTGTGAAAGAAACGAACTTATTGTAAGGACCGGGAGTGCCTGATCTCTGTTAACTAGGGATTTACCACCCCAGTGCCTTACTCATCCGATATATCACACACATCATATGTCATATGCACCAGATCTATTTCATCATTTGACATTTGTCGAATTCACGAATCACAATCACTTACTTATCATCACAATATCCTACAGAATTTCTTACTAACTCATCAGAACTCGTGTAGCACTTAGTTCCCGAAGGACTCTAGAGGTGGCTGCCACGGTACAGTCGTCGAGTCTCTGCTCGGTTTGGCCTTTACTAAAACATCGGAACACGTGTAGCACTTAGTTCCCGAAGGACTCTAGAGGTGGCTCCCACGGTTCAATCATCGAGTCTCTGCTCGGTATGGCCTGTACTGAAACATTAGAACACGTGTAGCACTTAGTTCCCGAAGGACTCTAGAGGTGGCTCCCACGGTTCAATCATCGAGTCTCTGCTCGGTATGGCCTGTACTGAAACATCAGAACACGTGTAGCACTTAGTTCCCGAAGGACTCTAGAGGTGGCTCCCACGGTTCAATCATCGAGTCTCTGCTCGGTATGGCCTGTACTGAAACATCAGAACATGTGTAGCACTTAGTTTCCGAAGGACTCTAGAGGTGGCTCCCACGGTTCAGTCATCGAGTCTCTGCTCGGTTTGGCCTTTACTAAAACGTCGGAACACGTGTAGCACTTAGTTCCCAAAGGACTCTAGAGGTGGCTCCCACGGTTCAATCATCGAGTCTCTGCTCGGTATGGCCTGTACTGAAACATCAGAACACATGTAGCACTTAGTTCCCGAAGGACTCTAGAGGTGGCTCCCACGGTTCAATCATCGAGTCTCTACTCGGTCTGGCCTTTTCCGTTTGACATATTCCATGTCATGTAAAATATTTCCCTTTTTAACATGTCACCTATCATTTATGGATTCTAAGATAGACGTTAATCTTGTCGTACTATAAACCCCGGAGGGTCAAGGACTAAACCGGTCAAATCTATGACCATAATCTATATTGTCCTCGGTGGATCACGGATCAGGTGTCGACCGGGACTAAACATGTCACATATCATGCATCAGCATGATAAGAATACCAACCAGTCTCAAAACCGTATTTTTCATCATAAAATACACCTTTATGGAATTTATATAATTATATAATTCCATGATTTAAAACCATAAGGGTTATAATCCTTTAGTGAATACTGATAAAAATATTCATAAAAATATTCACTATATTTCACTTCATCTTTCGTCTCGTAATTCGTGTAATTTATCTATTCCGAGAATTTTCGGTGATTTCATTATCACCATTCTCGAATACATGAATATTCTAAAGTTCCATCTCATTATATTCATATTTTATGAAATTTAGAAATTTCCTCATGTCTCGTGATTTACTATCGAAATTCGGAAATAAATCATTTAATATGATTTTATAAAGTTTTTCTAAAATTTTCGGCAGCATAACGGCTGCCGATTCACTAACCTCCTGCACGGAAAATATAGTTTAAAATCTTTCAGCCAGTACTTCTTCCCAAATTATTTTCAGCAAATCATGCATCATAATAATCTTCATAAAATAATTGCATAAAATATTTCAATTAAATTATGCAGACTGAGTATCCTTACAGTGCTGCACATGCATCCCTTACCTTTTTCGGGTCGGCGACTTCCTCTTATCGATCGCGCCCGCAGTCCTTTTCTCCCGATTTCTTATCCCGAACGCTGAAAATAATTTCTGGAAATAAAAATCCTAATTTTTAGAATTTTTCATAATTTATTTAATTTTTTTGAAATTAAATTTTCGGGAAATTTCTTACCGAATTTTCGTAAATGTCCAGGTTGTCGAATTTCCGGGAATTTTCCAAATTCCGGAAATTCTCCTTTTTTCCTCTTTTTCTTCCTTTTTCCTCGTTTCTTTTTCTTTCCTTTCTTCTTTTTTTTCTTTTCTTTCTCTTTCTTTTCTTTTTCTTTTTCATTTTTCTTTTCTTTTTCTTTTCTTCTTTTTTTTCCTTCCTTTCCCAGTCAGACCGGTTCAGTGCCTTTCCTCGCCGATTCCTCGCCGACGGCCGGTTCTTCAGCGGTTTGATGGCTCAGCAGTTGGCCGGCGCCACGGCGAGCTTGGATCTGGCCTCCGTTCATCCCGAATCGACGGCACAGCGACGGATCGAGGCGGAATAGGTTCGGTTTCTCCTTCCTCTTCGTCGGCCCTCCTCCGCCGTTCATTGTGCCTCCGATGGCTTCCATCGTGTTCCTCTCCCTCCGGCGGTGCTTCGGTGGCTGTGGCGGTGCCTGGATCGGCCGGCACCGCCGTCCGCCATTTTCTTTTCTCTCCCGGCTTTCCTTCGTTTCCGTCGATTCTGTTTCTGTTTCTTCACGCCGCCGGCAGCTTCCCCCTTTTCTCTGGCCGGTGGCGTCTCGCCCTGCTCCTTCCTCCCTTGCTGGTGGTGACAGCTCCGCCGCCATCGACCCTCTGGCTGGGGAGGATCGGGTCCTTCCCGATTTTCCCTCTTTTCCTTTTTGTGTTTTATTTCCCTTTTTGTTTTTATTCCCTTTCTATATTTAGTATATAATACACTATATATTATACACTATGTTTTATATTTTTTACATATAATATATTTTATATATCATATATATATCATTACATATATAATGTAATACAATACATATTATATATAAATTATATATATTGTATATTACCAAATATATATCTAGTATATATATATATATGTATATTTATATACTTTAAAGTAAATAACCTTTATATATATAGAATTACATAAATGTTATAATACAATATATATACCTATAAACTTTAATATAAAATAACATTTACATTTTCTTTATATATGTATGTATGTATATATTTATATATACATAAAATATTATGTTTATATATATATGTATTATTTAAATTCATGAAATAGTATATATTTCTATATATATACCAACGCATATTAAAATATACTATATAGTATTTTTAAATACATATGTATTTATATAAAATACATTTATATAATTTGTAATTATATAAATATATTTCATTTTATTCTCTTATTTTCTTAATTAGATTTGGATTTTAATTTATCCAATTTAATTCTTTTCCTCTCTCTATTATTTTTATCTTCACTTCCAATTTAATTTCCTTTATACGAATTTCCCAATTCTTTCACTTCCTCACTTCTCGGGATTTTCACCCATATCCCATTCTCGCAAAATTTTATTTATTTCCTCTGATTTAATTTCTCCAATATTTATTTTCAATATTTATAATTTCCAATAAATGGAAAATTTATGGTTATCACATCCTCCCCACCTTAAGAAATTCGGTCCTCCGAATTTAACTTAAGTCCAAAAAAGGGGTACATGCCGTATACTTACGGCTTCTGACCTCTAATTCATCCTCCAAATAATACTGCCAGTACACTTTCATCATCAATAGTACTTTAGACCACTACATGCTATCTTTCATCATATATGTCTATGCTCATGAAATTTCATTCTCTCAAATCGAGAGTTATTCACTTTTACTCTTTTCATATAAGAGCTATACATAATATTTTTAATATTACAGCTGATCTATGCTGTTCATCATCCATTCTTCTCACTTAGTGCCGAGTCAACATAATTTGGTACTATCATGTACTCATGTTAATCAATTATATGTAAGTGTCCCAGTAGCTTTCACATCTCGTGCACACGCTCTCTCAATACCATGGAGCGGTTACATCTCACGCTCATATATATAAATATATATATATCAGTATGGAGCAGTGCTATCAATACACTTGGGATCTCAAAGCCTTTTGCTATCACTCATTAGCATATGGCAACTCAGAGACTCCCATCACATGTAAGGCTCACTGGAACTGTACATACACATTTACGTCGTTTAACACTTATACTTCGACTAAGGCACTAGAGAATCTAGATGTCTGATAATGGAAAGTGATTCTATTTAGATCATCAGTCTTTAATCACTTTCATATCATCATTTCTCTTTTGGACTTTTTATTGTCCAAAATATTCATTTTCATACTTATTCCACCAAGGCTGCATCTCATTTGCCGACTTTACTATAGATCATCTTTTACAATCATTATTCATGAGACTATCATATTCTCTTCATGTAGTATGGTCTTTAGATCTCTTTTCATAATTTAGATTCTGTGATTGAATCCTCAAATCATCCATTTAAGCACCACATTATCTATACAATTCCACCATCTCTATCATTTCGAGGTGGCTATATATACAAACATTTCTCTTTATATACTGGCAGTAAACATATCAATTATCTTACTCCTTGGAGTATCATTACTTTCACTTATCAATTCTGGCTTTGATTTTACATTTTGCCACAGCTATGTGATAACTAACACAATTCACTTTCAGTCTTAACTTCGAGAACTGTTTCATATTGATGTTCCCTTCTCATCATGCAATTTATTTCCTTATTCCACTTTCAGTTTCGTTTTTCATATTTTTACTCTTATCCTTTCTGTCGGTTTTCTCGATTGGTATGGTACTATACAACTAAGATCTTTTAAAATCTCGCATACCTTCTATTCTTTACACTATCCATCTACCGACTTTAATTTCTTTAATTAGATCTCCTCTAAAGAGCAACTAGTCTCATCACTCTTTTATAGGCTGACAATAGTATTTAGCTAGACTCATTACTTTCGTATCTCAATCATTATCTTTATATCATAGACAGGTTCACTGTCATCCTGTCGTCTCGAGATCATATATCTCAAGAAGAGATACTGTCTAGCCAAATTTCTTAGTTGCTAATCTTAGCATAATTCCACAGCCTTTAAGAGTTTAAGGATCATATCACAATGCTGCTCATGTTCCATTTATACTTTAGACTCTATCAGTATTTCATCAATTTAGTCATGTAAGGATGCCTCGTTCTTTAGGCTTATATATTTTACAAGGCCACTCATTATCCTTGTAACTTCAATCGGAACTCGTAAAATTCACTCCGAGTTCAAATCATCATTTTATGGACACCAATCTTCAATCTTTTATCTAAGGACTCTTTATACTGAGGCTAGTCTTATTAACTCCTCACACATCCCTAATCAGCTCCATAAAGCGTCTGTTTTCATGTAGATGAATACTTGTTCTTCACCAGAACTTTATCAATGATAGGAAATTAATACATCCTTTTTAATTCATCTACAACTCAATATCATTTGTATTTCTCTCATTTACGCTTATACAGATAATTTCATTATTCCCAGTTTTTCATTATCTGTATTTTCGTCATCCAGACCTTTACACGTGAATTTCATTATTTAAACAATTTCCAGAGTTATTTTCTTAAACTTTTCGGATTCTTTCTACATCCTCCGATATAAGCTTAGAATTTAACTTCATATTCAAAATCGAGTCAATGTTATCTCGATTCCTCTAATTTATATAACTCTGGAAGTTTTATCGGAAATCAAATCTGATATTTTCTTTAATCATACATTTCTTATCATCTTGTGACCATCATTCTTCAACTTTTCATCTAATGATGCCTTTTACAAAGATTGCTCTTATAAGCTCCTTATACATCTCCGATTAAATCATATTTAAGGCATCACTTCCATATGATATTTATTTGTTCTTCATAAGAACTTTATTGTATAACAAAAATTTTAATACATCATTTAATTCATCCTCAAATCATATCATTTGTATTTCCATCCTTTACATCGATACTTGTGGATTTCATCATCCATAACATTTTCCAAAAATTATTTTCTTGAGCTTGTCAGATTTCTTCTATATTCTTCGATACAAGCTTAAGAATAAATTTCATATCCACGATCGAGTTAACATTAACCTGATTTCTCAATCTATGTTACTCTAAAATTTATCGAGATTCTCATCCGGTAGTTTCTTTAACCACACTTCTCTTATCATTTTGGACCTTCATCTTTGTGTCCCATCATTTCACAGTGTATTCTCAAGGCAGCGACATTCAATATTCAAATCATTTTGATACATACTTTACCTTGATTTTATTACCTAGTCATACTTTACAGCGTTACGAATCTCACTCTGGTAAGCTGTATCAAGTACAATGGTTCTCATCACACTTTGTAGCTACCCGTTTCAATTCAGTTATTCACTTTAAAACCATTTCCATATACTGAATTCAGGCTTAGTTCCCTTGAGTATATTCTACACAAGGCTTGAACCTTGGCACCCTTACGTACCTAGTTCCTTACTCTCGTGTTACCAATGAGATAATTGTAAGAACCCCGCCCGTTCGTATCGGCCGTTGGCGAGCATTCCCTAGGCGATTCCTTTCACCCCAGGTTTACCCTTACTAGTGAGTCGGTGATGACATAGTTCGCCTGTATCTCATAACACATGATCCACTACAGGTCGCCCATCAATGGGTCGCCCATCACAGTTCTGTCTCAAGGGTCCTGAATAATTTAGGTTCGTTGTCATCTTCTTTTTATCACTTCACAGTTCTTATAATTATTCTCTAATTTATAGTACTCAAAACAGTACCTCATTTTGTAGCAAATATTTCAAGATATGTCGATTCTATATAAGATTATCTGTTTGACACCTTAAAGTAGTGAAAACGTATAGAACCATAAGTAACCACACCAGTATGTATTTCATTTTTGGTACTATTCACCTTATCAATCAATTCTTGTAATCATTTCACTTTTCATAGTATTCAACGATCCCGTTCAGTACACTCTTAATTTTTCGACCCTTTCAGTTAATAATCGGGCCAAACATCTGATGACATTCCACTACACTCTTTGGATCGCATCATACCGTTTTATTGTGAAGCCCCAGATTTACCGTTTCTTTCAGGGATTTACCGAGCCACTTCACTCATCTATACTCGTTTTATTGTAAGGACCGGGAGTGCCTGGATCTTCGTTAACCAGGGATTTACCACCCCAGTGCCTTACTCATCCGTACTGTCTGCTCTGGGTTCTAGAGGTGGCCCCCGTCACACAGACGTGGCACTTAGCCCCTCATGGATTTATTTCGCGTCCATAATCTAAGTGTTAGTGGAATCAGTAATAGGGATCGTTAGATTCATATGACATCTTCTATGCCATTAATAATTCCATTACTATCAATGGATTCCAATTCAACTCGGTTTTAACACTATTCCGAACATCGCCCAATATAGGGGCATTTTCATCATTTCGACATTTATTTCTATCTCCTCAATATACATTTAAATCAATGAACTGATCATCTATATGTTGATAGTATCCTTTCTGATACTTATAACAGCAATTTAGATCTCATTCGATTTTCAACAGAGAAGTTCACAAAAATCCTCAATTGGATTATTTTGCTTGTAATTCAGCTTTATATCATTAATTTCTCTGTCGAATCGGTCAATTCCAACTTCTGGTGATCTATTTTGACTCCCGATAAAATTTTATGGGTAGGGGTATTTTGGTCATTTTTGGCTAAAAATTTTCTCTCTTTTCAAATTACCCTCAATCGGTGATCTTAAAGTCTATTTAATGATGATATTTTATTCCCCTATTTTATACCATCACTTTCAGGTCTCAGTTCGGTTCGGACAGAAAAGTACTGGTAGGGCCCTCACCGAGTCCATTTCTGTTCTTTACCGAACAGGCCTTCATATAGATTAGAAGAATCACCAATTTTTTGGAAATTTCTGAGCTTATTTTCTTCTTTAACATTCTCAGTTTATACTTTCTCACTCCCTTTAATTCATTTTACCCCATTTACAATCATTTATTTTCTCTATGTATTCAGACAACACAGTACTACCGGGGATGTTTAACTCTTTTCCTTCCAAAAGTATCCACAGACATCAGGCCAACCATTGCTCTGATACCATTAAATCTGTCACGACCCGTGACCACATTTTTCATCTTCTTATACACATCTTAACCGGTTGGGCTGTCTGTGATACTTCACTTGTACTGATTGTTAAACAATTTTACAATGTATTGTTTATATTATACACATCCCCTATCGTAATTTATCAAATAAGTAGTACTGTTGACATGTCTAAATACAGAGAATAAATGATCATACCTCAAATAAACAGTCGGTTTGACACATTGTCCTTCGTGTACAGCCAGGATCCACAATCCACTGAACTCACATTCATCAAAACCTGAAATGTTGAAAATTAAGGGGTGAGCAAAACCACGGCTCAGTAAGAGAATTATATGCCTCACTTGATACTCAGCTTCCTATATGCTGAAAATCTTTTTCTTTTTTAAAATTAAGGGGCTCTAAGCTCGCATGTAGGAAAGATACTGCAGTCAGCTAGGGATCCGATTAGAGTAAGATAGGTATTTTAGAATACCATACTTGTTCCGGAACCTAGAAGCAACTGTAGAGAGAGATTTTTCATTTCATTTTTGAATTAATAAATCCTTTTTTTTTTCCTTTTATCCCAAAATCTTTTCGTATTCTTTTCAAAATGATGCTTTCACGAAATAAAGGATTTAAATAAAATAACTAATATTTATATATTCTTTGAAAAGAATATTAGCTAAATCATCATCATTTTCTTTTCTTTAAAACTCATTTCGTATGTACCCAGACGTTTTAAACTTATTCTTGCTTTCATTCCTTCCTTAAGTTCACCAAGCATCATTCTTTTTATTAGTATGATTAAGTGTGAAAGAAACGAACTTATTGTAAGGACCGGGAGTGCCTGATCTCTGTTAACCAAGGATTTACCACCCCAGTGCCTTACTCATCCGATATATCACACACATCATATGTCATATGCACCAGATCTATTTCATCATTTGACATTTGTCGAATTCACGAATCACAATCACTCACATATCATCACAATATCCTACAGAATTTCTTACTAACTCATCAAAACTCGTGTAGCACTTAGTTCCCGAAGGACTCTAGAGGTGGCTCCCACGGTACAGTCGTCGAGTCTCTGCTCGATTTGGCCTTTACTAAAACATCGGAACACGAGTAGCACTTAGTTCCCGAAGGACTCTAGAGGTGGCTCCCACGGTTCAATCATCGAGTCTCTGCTCGGTATGGCCTGTACTGAAACATCAGAACACGTGTAGCACTTAGTTCCCGAAGGACTCTAGAGGTGGCTCCCACGGTTCAATCATCGAGTCTCTGCTCGGTTTGGCCTGTACTGAAACATCAGAACACGTGTAGCACTTAGTTCCCGAAGGACTCTAGAGGTGGCTCCCACGGTTCAGTCATCGAGTCTCTGCTCGGTTTGGCCTTTACTAAAATGTCGGAACACTTGTAGCACTTAGTTCCCGAAGGACTCTAGAGGTGGCTCCCACGGTTCAATCATCGAGTCTCTGCTCGGTATGGCCTGTACTGAAACATCAGAACACGTGTAGCACTTAGTTCCCGAAGGACTCTAGAGGTGGCTCCCACGGTTCAATCATCGAGTCTCTACTCGGTCTGGCCTTTTCCGTTTGACATATTCCATGTCATGTAAAATATTTCCCTTTTTAACATGTCACCTATCATTTATGGATTCTAAGATAGACGCTAATCTTGTCGTACTATAAACCCCGGAGGGTAAAGGACTAAACCGGTCAAATCTATGACCATAATGTATATTGTCCTCGGTGGATCACGGATCAGGTGTCGACCGGGACTAAACATGTCACATATCATGCATCAGCATGATAAGAATACCAACCAGTCTCAAAACCGTATTTTTCATCATAAAATACACCTTTATGGAATTTATATAATTATATAATTCCATGATTTAAAACCATAAGGGTTATAATCCTTTAGTGAATACTGATAAAAATATTCATAAAAATATTCACTATATTTCACTTCATTTTTGTCTCGTAATTCGTGTAATTTATCTATTCCGAGAATTTTCGGTGATTTCATTATCACCATTTTCGAATACATGAATATTCTAAAGTTCCATCTCATTATATTCATATTTTATGAAATTTAGAAATTTCCTCATGTCTCGTGATTTACTATCGAAATTCGGAAATAAATCATTTAATATGATTTTATAAAGTTTTTCTAAAATTTTCGGCAGCATAACGACTGCCGATTCACTAACCTCCTGCACGGAAAATACAGTTTAAAATCTTTCAGCCAGTACTTCTTCCCAAATTATTTTCAGCAAATCATGCATCATAATAATCTTCATAAAATAATTGCATAAAATATTTCAATTAAATTATGCAGACTGAGTATCCTTACAGTGCTGCACATGCATCCCTTACCTTTTTCGGGTCGGCGACTTCCTCTTATCGATCGTGCCCGCAGTCCTTTTCTCCCGATTTCTTATCCCGAACGCTGAAAATAATTTCTGGAAATAAAAATCCTAATTTTTAGAATTTTTCATAATTTATTTAATTTTTCTGAAATTAAATTTTCGGGAAATTTCTTACCGAATTTTTGTAAATGTCTAGGTTGTCGAATTTTCGGGAATTTTCCAAATTCCGGAAATTCTCCTTTTTTCCTCTTTTTCTTCCTTTTTCCTCTTTTCTTTTTCTTTCCTTTCTTCTTTTTTTTCTTTTCTTTCTCTTTCTTTTCTTTTTCTTTTTCATTTTTCTTTTCTTTTTCTTTTCTTCTTTTTTTTTCCTTCCTTTCCCGGTCAGACCGGTTCAGTGCCTTTCCTCGCCGGTTCCTCGTCGGCGGCCGGTTCTCCAGCGGCTTGATGGCTCAGCAGTTGGCCGGCGCCACGGCGAGCTTGGATCTGGCCTCCGTTCATCCCGAATCGACGGCACAGCGACAGATCGAGGCGGAATAGGTTCGGTTTCTCCTTCCTCTTCGTCGGCCCTCCTCCGCCGTTCATTGTGCCTCCGGTGGCTTCCATCGTGTTCCTCTCCCTCCGACGGTGCTTCGGTGGCAATGGCGGTGCCTGGATCGGCCGGCATCGCCGTCCGCCATTTTCTTTTCTCTCCCGACTTTCCTTCGTTTCCGTCGATTCTGTTTCTGTTTCTTCACGCCGCCGGCAGCTTCTCCCCTTTCTCTGGCCGGTGGCGTCTCGCCCTGCTCCTTCCTCCCTCGTCGATGGTGACAGCTCCACCGCCATCGGCCCTTTGGCTGGGGAGGATCGGGTCCTTCCCGATTTTCCCTCTTTTCCTTTTTGTGTTTTATTTCCCTTTTTGTTTTTATTCCCTTTCTATATTTAGTATATAATACACTATATATTATACACTATGTTTTATATTTTATACATATAATATATTTTATATATCATATATATATCATTACATATATAATGTAATACAATACATATTATATATAAATTATATATATTGTATATTACCAAATATATATCTAGTATATATATGTGTATATTTATATACTTTAAAGTAAATAACCTTTATATATATAGAATTACATAAATGTTATAATACAATATATATACCTATAAACTTTAATATAAAATAACATTTACATTTTCTTTATATATGTATGTATGTATATATTTATATATACATAAAATATTATGTTTATATATATATATATGTATTATTTAAATTCATGAAATAGTATATATTTCTATATATATACCAACGTATATTAAAATATACTATATAGTATTTTTAAATACATATTTATTTATATAAAATACATTTGTATAATTTGTAATTATATAAATATATTTCATTTTATTCTCTTATTTTCTTAATTAGATTTGGATTTTAATTTATCCAATTTAATTCTTTTCCTCTCTCTATTATTTTATCTTCACTTCCAATTTAATTTCCTTTATACGAATTTCCCAATTCTTTCACTTCCTCACTTCTCGGGATTTTCACCCATATCCCATTCTCGCAAAACTTTATTTATTTCCTCTGATTTAATTTCTCCAATATTTATTTTCAATATTTATAATTTCCAATAAATGAAAAATTTACGGTTATCACACAAAAGGTTAAAAGAGTTTAATAGTGGTTATTTTACCACTGAAGAAAAGTGACTGAAATGATAAGAATGAAATGATGTAAATGTAAGAAGAGGATAAGTACAGGATGATGAGGGACCACGAATATGGAGCGGTTCCCAATTTTAAGATTGAAAATGATTTCCTTGTGGTTATCACATGATTATGGCTAGATGGAAGATCGAGTCAATTTTGATAAATGAAATTTAATGATAATCAAAGAAGTAAATGAATTATATGATTTACTGCCAGTCATGTAAATGGAAAAAATGATAAATATATATACAACCACCTTGGAAATGGTGGAATTACATGGATAATGTGGTGACAAAAATGATAATTGATTTGTCACCTATGAAATTTAAATTATGAAGAGTATAAGCTCAAGTATATTCTAAAACTTAAGTGATATAGAGTATACCATAAGAATAAGAGATGTAATGATGAGATTACATGGAAAGATGATATGGAAAAAAATGATGAGTAAATAGCAAAGTTTGCAAATGAGCTGCAGCATTTGATGAAATAAATATGAAAAGGAGTGGAAATGGATAATTCCAAACTGATAAGAAATTTAAGGGAGTATAAATATATGATGAGAAATGATATATAGTGTTATAAAGGCGATTATGATGTTAAAAGTATACTGGTACTATAATTTGAAATATGATTTAAAGGACAAGAATGATAAGTATATAGGATGCTACCACCTTATGAATTAAGTTAAATTCGGAGGACCGAATTTCTTAAGGTGGGGAGAATGTGATAACCGCAAATTTTCTATTTTTAGAAATTAATATTAAAGAAAATAGATAAGAGGAAATAAATAAATTAAAGTAAATAAATAAAATTTATTTATGATATAAGAATATCTTTGAAATTTTGGAAATTAAAGAAGTGAGGAAATTGAGGAATTTAAATTTGGATAAATTGGAAATAAGAAGGATGAAATTATGGAAAATAATGAAGAGAGATTTAATTTGGAGAATGGAAGTCCAAATTAAATAAGAAAAGGAGAAAAGAATACGAAGATATTTATATAATTATATATTATATAAATGTATTTTTATACAAATACATATGTATATAAATATGATATTTTATGTATATATATATATAAGTATATACATATATAAGAAAAGTAAATATTATTTATTATCAAAACTTGTATATATATATATATGGTAATACAATATATATCTATAAATACATATATATATAAATGAAATAAATATATATTAATTCAAATTAAAAATTTTTATATATATGTATTTTGTGTATAATATGTATATGTTAAAATATTATGTTTATATATGGTATATATAAATATAATATAGGAAAAAAATGAAACAGAAACGCGAAATGGGATCCCGTTTCTATCGAAGAATCCCGTGAAGCCCAACCACCACTGTCGGCGGCCACCGGAAAGGAAGAAGAAAAAGAGGGCGTCACCGGCGAGAGGAGAGGGAAGAAGGAAGTGACCGGCGGTGGCCCAAACAAAAAAGAGAAGAAAATCAGGAGGCGAAAACTGAAGGAGAGAAAGGAGAAAAAGGAAAAGAGGAACGACGGTACCGGTCGATCCGGGCACCTCCACTGCTACTCTCGCCATCGGTGAAGACCGACGAAGGAGAATGAGGCCACCGACGGTGAAGAAAATGGCGGAGGAAGGAGAAAAGAGGAAGGGAAGAGGCCAAAACCCAAGCCTTTAGATCCGGCACCGTCACCGGTGATGGGGCGAAACGGAGACCAAATCCGGGATCCTCTCAACTCTGGCAAGCTGTGGGAGGCACGAACCGGCGGTGATGCCGACGGGATCAAACTAAACCAGCGGTGAGGAGGCGAACCGGTTTGAACCGATTCAGACAGAAATGGGAAAAGGAAAAAGAAAAAAGAAAAGAAAAGAAAAGAAAGAAAAGAAAAGAAAAGAGAAAAAAAGAGAAATTTTCGGTATTCGAGAATTTCAAAAATTACGGGAGATCCCAAGAATTCGGAAATCTGGGAATTACGAGAATCGGTAAGAAATTTCGAGAAGTGTTAAATTATTTAAATAATTATGAAAAAATTCTAAATTTTAGAATTTAATTTTCAGAAAATTCTCTCGATAACCGAGCCGATGGAATCGAGCGAGGTGAACACGGGCGTGACCTTCGAGAGGCAGTCGCCAACCCGAAACAGGTAAGGGATGCATATGCAGCACTGTAAGGATATTCAGTCTGCATGTTTTAATTTCGAAATATTTTATGGAAATGATTTATGAAAATTATTATGAAAATTGATTGGTTGGAAAATTGTGGTGAAGTGCCAGTTGAAATTATAAACTGTATTTTTCATTCAGGAAGCTAGCCAATTGGCAGTAGTTATACTGCCGAAAAATTATCGAAAGTTATCGAAAATTTCTAGAAAATTTATAAAATCAAAATAAATGATTTTATTTCACAAAAAACGATTTCCAACCACGAAAATAGAGAAAATGATGATTTTTCATAAAACATGAATATAACGAAATTCATTTTAAAATATTCATGTTTTCGAAATTGGTGATAATGAGATCACCGAAAATTCTCTCGATATATGAATTATATGTGATATGAAATGGAAAATGAAAAAGAGATAAAGAGAATATTTTATGAAAGTTTTGTAAATATTCTCTCGATATATGTGTAGACACCCTATTTTGTCCGGAGTCTTAATTTGTATAAATAATTAATTGGGTTGGGTGACATTTGTATTTTAATTTAACAATTTAGAATTAGGCTAGAAGTAAATTAGAATTTTTAGATTTAGAATTAACATTAATTAGGAAATTAGAATTAAAATAGGATTTAGGAATAATTAAAAAAATTATCAGAAAATAAAATAAAAATTAATTTTAGGATTAGATAATTAGGATAATTAGATTTTTAGGATAATTATTAGAATTTATTAATAGGAGAGTTGTTATTAGATTAAAATTAGATTACTAGTGTTAGATTAGTATAGGAATTAATAGATAAAAATAGATAAAAGAAAGGGAAGATAAAGACTTATTGTTATCTAATTAAATTAAAACTCTAACTCTTTATGGCTATAAAAAGAGGACACTGCTATGCCTTAAAAAAAGAGAAAAAAATTCCTGCCCTGCTTTGATTGATCCACCTTGCCTACTGCGGTTCTGATCTCCACCTTTCTGGCATCGTTTCATCTTGCTCGACTGTCATGACCACCGTTTCTTGCTTCTCCATTTGCTGCCTCCATCTCTTACAACTTTGCAAGTATCCACGTGAAATCAAGAAACAATACAGAAAGGGCCTTAATCAATATCCAGGTTTCTTTTCTTACTTATTTGTTTTATTAATTAATTAATTAACAAGTTAATTTAACCTCATAATTAATTGATATATGTTAACAATGTTGTACTTTAATATATGATACTAAATAGTTTGATAAATTTATAATTTTATAATAATTTAGATACTAACATTTATTGGATAATAAAAATACAATTTATTTGATAATTTATATAGGGGTCTAAAGATTGGTATGTGCTTTAATGATAATTTGCATGTTAAATTTTAATTGGTATAAATTTGCACGATAATTAAAATGAGTAATTGATCTTGTACTGATTTTTATATGCATAATGTGATTTATCTGCTTGACAATGTTATGATAGGAAAATTTGATTTGCATGTCTAACTAGTATTTAATTAAATAGTATAATTTTGCATGACTAAGTGATGTGATTTAATATAGGATTATGATATAGATGATTTATGATCTGGCCTGATATTCGTTTTATTAGATAAGAATTAGATAGAAAATAAAAATGATAAAAAAAATTTTGGAAAGAAAGATATAAAGGTAAGGTAAAAAAGGATAGTTAAATAACGACAATTAAAAAAATATAAAAAAGATGAATATAGATTATGCCGATGATGAAACTCCAAGAAAGTCAATTGGTACTCCTTGGGTTTTCTAGGTGAGAGGATTCTTCTTGAGTTGAGCCAAATTGATGGAATACTTAAGGAGAATTCTCAAGAAAACATAATTCATGTTCATTTGAAAAATATAAAATAATAAATCGAGAATAAAGAATATAAAATAACACTTTAATAAGGTAATGGGATAATAATAAAGGAAATTAGTATGACATATGCCGATGATGAAATTTTAAGAAAGTCAATTGGTACTCCTTAGAATTTTTAGGTGAGAGGATTCTTCTTGAGTTGAGCCAGATTGATGGGATACTTAAGAAGAATTGTCAATAACCCATATGTCATGTTTATTTTCAAAATATAAAATAATAGAATTAAAATAATACAATAAGAAGAATAAGCTTAGAAAATATTTAAAGATAAGAATTCCATAATATACTCAATCAATCCGACGATGGAGTTCAAGAAAGTCGATTGGTACTCCTTGAACATCTTGAGGTGAGGGGAGTTTCTAAGATTTGAGCCAGATTGATGGAATAGTCTTAAAAACTTTCTCAACATTTAATTATCAAAACTAATACAAACATAAAGGCAAATTTAGACTAAACTTAAAACTAAGTGGTACCATTTTAGAATGGGCGTCGTAGGGGTGCTAATCCTTCCCCACACGTAACCGTACTCTCGAACCCTAGATTCTTTGAACGTAGACCATGCCTTATCCTTAGACAAGAGTAGGTGACCAATCACACCTTAGGTTTGAATGGTTGGTGGCAACTCCTAGAATTTTAAAGTCTAGCAGTTAGGTTCGCGGACCTAGACGTTACGACAGCTTGGCGACTCCACTGGGGACATTAGAGAGTCAAGCCGACATATATTTTAGGTCATTAGAAATTTGCTTAGAAATAATGTTAATTTCATAATGCTTAATAATCATTTCATACGCACACACTTCACATGCATACATGCATAAGCCCTCAACCCGGGCTCTATCCTTGTTAGGAGGGAGAAAAGTACCTACGCCTTCGTGAGGTGGTAACCTCCACATGGGCTGGCGAAAAACTCCCACTCAAATTGAACCTTTCCGTTTGTAACCTATAATGGGTGAGGATTGGGTGCCTTACTAGTCCTGTGTGGATGATAGTGAGGAACAATTTGGGAACCTTTAGACCTTGAATTATCCAAACCCAGCATGTAATGAAACATAAGGCTTAGCCTTAGGGTGAAACCATATTAGATTGGAGTGTAGACTCAAACCTAAGATAGGACACATGAAGGAATAAGTTTTACTTCCTCTTTTGTACATTGTTTTTACAAAAAAAAAATAAAAAAATATAGTTTTTCTTTCTTCCATTATTCAAAATAAAAAAGTAAAAAACAAAAAAAAAAGAATTTTTCTGTATCATTAAGTCATGCATAGTTGTGTTTGATTTTGCATCACATAACATATCATTCATGTAAGTTTGCACCTGTCTTATCATGAGAATGAACACACTTTTAATTGTTAGGAAATATTACTAGACCTAAGGGCATTCCATGTGCATTCATTTTTGTGCATAAACATATCACCACATGAAATAATTTCAACTTAATTGTGGCACTCAAGGTATCAAAATTGCATCCACTAGATGGTCCACCCTCCACAAATACCATACAAGATATCAAGCATGCATAATGGAAGAGGATCAAAATAGCAGGATAGAAAAGTTGGAAAGGGATAATGTAGAGATGAAGGGGCAATTGAGCGGAATTACTCAGTTGCTAAAAGCCATGATTAAAGGAAAGGAGAAGATGGGTAATCAAGATGAGTCTATCCAAGAGACTCAACAAAGCATGCAAGACAACCCCGTTTTTGTTCCCGAAGGAAGTACTGTCAAAGCTCCAACGTCTTTACATATACAAGTTCAAAACCCAGTGGAGGTGCCAAATTTAGATGATCCCACAGAGTTAGAAAAGTTGAAGCATAAAGAAGAATATAGTGTTACTAAAGCTCAGCTGAACTTGATAGAGGAAAGACTAAGTGCCATGGAAGGATTTGACTATTTTGGACCCAATGATGCCGAAAGGCTGTGTTTGGTATCGGGTGTCACGCTTCCACCAAAATTCAAGGTGCCTGAATTTGAAAAGTTCAACGGAACATCGTGCCCAAAAGATCATCTCACCATGTACTGTAGGAAGATGGCGGCATATGCATGGGATGACAAGCTATTAATTCATGTTTTTCAAGACAGTTTGACTGGGTCAGCCGCTAAGTGGTACAACCAATTGGAAAGGAGCAAAGTTTCTTCTTGGTCTGAGTTGGCGAGAGCTTTTATAGCTCAATACAAACATGTGTCCGATGTAGCTCCTGACCGCTTATCTCTCCAAGGTATGGAAAAGAAAAAAGATGAAAGCTTCAAAGAATACTCCCAACGATGGAGAGACGTGGCATCACTAGTTCAACCTCCCTTGACTGAGAAGGAAATCACCATGTTCTTTTTGAATACTCTTAAGGCTCCTTACTATGAGCGTATGCTTAGCAGTGTGACCAAGAATTTTGCAGACATGGTGCTGACAGGTGAAGCTATTGAAAATGCCTTCAAGAGTGGTAAGATTGAAGCATCTATGAATGATAGCAAGAGGAATGGGTTTTCAAAGAAGAAGGAAGAAGATGCACAAGCTGTCTCCAATAACTCACGTCGCTCCTATACCTCTTATTCACCTTCAGTGAATTACACTTATTCTCAACCCCACCCACAAACTTATCATCAGAATGCTTACCAACCCATTTCCCATTCACAAGACCTCACTTTTTCACCTAATGACCAAAAGAATACTCGAGCTAGCCGAAATGTCACCATAGACCCTATACCAATGACATACACAGAGTTGTTCCCACAGTTGGTAAGGGGTCACCTTATTGCCCCTGTTTATGTAGAGCCCTTGAAGCCTCCCTACCCAAAGTGGTATGATCCTAACGCAAAGTGTGCTTATCATAATGACAATGTTGGTCACTCTATTGAGAATTGTATGGGCTTGAAGAGGAAAGTCCAAGCACTTGTCAATGCTGGAATTTTGAGTTTTGGGGCAAAGAATGTCCCAAATGTGAATGATAAACCTCTGCCAGATCACACAAAGGGTAGCGGTTAATGCTATGGAAGAAAGTGGATGATATTGATTGATTCACTTAATTTGAAGATAATGGTAGTTTCTTTGTTTCTAATTTCATTAATCTTAGGACGTTTCAATTTCTTAGGTAATATAGGAATGCCTAAGCCCACAAGGCACTGAGAATTCTTTTATGTATTGGGCCAACTTTCATTTGTTTTCATTTTCAATAAAAGATTAGTATGATGCATATTTCTCAATTCCTCATTCCTACCTTGTTCTTTTAAGCAAAACACCAATACCTACATGATTTACATTGTTACCAAGCTTGAAAGTATCCAAATAATGAACATGATACTGATAATGGCAATAAGTATAAAATTCAATATTGAAAGAGCTGCTTTGGTTGGTTGAATGGATTTTTAATTTGCCGAGATTGTTCAAGCAAGAAGAGAATAGAAGATATTTGTCCAAAATCTTCAACTATAGAAAGTTATGAGTAAAGGTGAATTTCTACATGAAATTCTAATGAGTTGGTTTTTGTTCAATAGATGACCTTTAATGAGAGTACTTGTATTGAGATGAGAAATGACCTTCTTTCACTACCTTTCAAGTGTGAGTAAAACTATCCATTGATTACCCCTTTTGAGCCTATTATATTCTTTTTTGATATAACCCACCGAGAATCACCCTCCACACTGGGGGGCAAAGAGAATAGAAGATGAAAGATCAATAGGGCAAAGAAAAAAAACCTTTTGTGAAAAAAAAGGGAACGAAAAAGAAAAAGAGAATGAAGAAGGAAAAAGGAAAAAGGGCACATTTGAATAAAAAAAGAGAGAGAAAGCAAATTAGAATGGGGGCAAAAGTCAAAATGCCTAAATGATTCATGAAAAATGATTCTTGGTTTGATAAACCCTGAAACACTTATTTTGGGCCTATATTGTCCTTTCTTTCATGAACCCTCACCTGAGCCTACATTACGTGCCTTAAAAGTCCATTTTGATCAAATATGAGTACTCCTATTGAAGAATCATGTGTTGAATAAAGGCATACTTACACTATGAGATGATGATCCTTTGGATGGAATTAGGACAAGCAGATCAAGATAAGCAAAAAGATTTCGTCTAGATGGAAGAAGTGGGATTCCAAAGACTCTCTTGGATCCATGTGAGCATTAAATTGGGTGAAGAAATATCTGATGTTGGGGCATGAATAAGAATGGAGAACAAATAAGAGAAGTTTCATCAAGGACAATGAAGTTGAAAATGAAAAGAAATAAATTAAAAAAAAGAGAAAAGAAAATGAAAAAGAAGAAAAAAAAGAGAAGAAAAGAAAAAAAAGGAAAAAAAAGAGAAAAAATGAAAGGAGGATTCAAATCGAAAACTCAAAAAGGGCGGTTTGGATCAATAGAGTACGTTTAAGTTGAAAACCTGAAAAGGCAACTTAGATACCAGAAAAATTGGATGTCAATGATACAGGGGCAAGAGGATATTTTAATGAACTCAACATGATCAGATAAGGTAAACCTTTGAAGGGAATTTTGTATTCATTGATCAGAATTGTTTGAATTGTTATTATTTGGATACTATTACCTAATCCTAAAAATTCTCACATTTCATTCAAGCCTACTTTCCTTTTAGCCTGGCAATTTCTTGTTAAATCTGTCCAAATGTTGAATAATACCACTCTCTTCATTTCACTTATCATTTCTTTGCTATATCCTTACCTTGAGGGATTGAGAAATTGTGTTGCATTGATCTTGAAATTAGAATGGTAATGAATGTTTCCTTGGCAAAACATGTGAAAGACTCCTATATTATTTAGGAAAATAAAAGAAAAGGAAACTTATGGATGAATGGAAATTGGAAATCAAGAAAAACCAATAAATAAGAAAGAATGAATGATGAGGTCTTGGTAAAGATTTTAATGAGCAAATGAATGACCAGATAGAGAGGAAAGTAAAAAGAAGAAATAAGGGATAAGATAAGATATAGAGGGCGCAAAGATAAGAGCTTCATTGGGAGAGAAAAAATGGAAGAAGGAAAGTGAGGAAAGAAATAGGAAATATAAGGACAAGATCACAAATGAAAAGAGAAGAATGCATGAGATGGACTGATACAGAAAAACCTTGTTATTGCCACAGTTAAAGTTGAAATGCTTTTCAAAGAAAACATTGCATGAATAGAATAGAGTGTGTGAGTAATATTGCATGAATGGCATTACACAAATGACATTGCATAGATAGGATAGAATGCATACGTAGTTGCATACATGATGCATTGCATGAGAAAAAACTACAGACAAGGTTCCTTGAGTATAATCTATAAGACCTTCGGGCATGATTCCTCCAAATTTTGGACAAGATTTTTAAAGTTTGATTGCCTGCCTGTTTAGGAGGAGCATTTTGGACAAGATTTTAAAGATTGACTGCCTTCCTGTTTAGGAGGAGCATTTTGGACAAGATTTTTAAAGTTTGACTGCCTGCCTGTTTAGGAGGAGCATTTTGGACAAGATTTTAAAGTTTGACTGCCTGCCTGTTTAGGAGGAGCATTTGGGACAAGATTTTAAAGTTTGACTGCCTGCCTGTTTAGGAGGAGCATTTTGGACAAGATTTTTAAAGTTTAACTGCTTGCTTGTTTAGGAGGAGCTTTTTAGACAAGATTTTATAGTTTGACTGCCTGCATGTTTAGGGGGAGCTTTCTGGACAAGATTTTAAAGTTTGACTGCCTATCTATTTAGGGGGAGCTTTTTAGACAAGATTTTTAAAGTTTGATTGCCTGCCTGTTTAGGAGGAGCTTTTTAGACAAGATTTTAAAGTTTGACTACCTTTCTGTTTAGAGGGAGCTTTTTGAAAAAATAAAAAAATTAAAAAAAAAGAGAAGTGAGACAAAATAGGTGTCTATGTCTTTGTGCAATTACTGTTTCACAGCAAATGCATAAAGAGGGGCAGCTGTAGACACCCTATTTTGTCCGGAGTCTTAATTTGTATAAACAATTAATTGGGTTGGGTGACATTTGTATTTTAATTTAACAATTTAGAATTAGGCTAGAAGTAAATTAGAATTTTTATATTTAGAATTAACATTAATTATGAAATTAGAATTAAAATAGGATTTAGGAATAATTAAAAAAAATGATCAGAAAATAAAATAAAAATTAATTTTAGGATTAGATAATTAGGATGATTAGATAATTAGGATAATTAGATTTTTAGGATAATTATTAGAATTTATTAATAGGAGAGTTGTTATTAGATTAAAATTAGATTACTAGTGTTAGATTAGTATAGGAATTAATAGATAAAAATTGATAAAAAAAGGGAAGATAAAGACTAATTGTTATCTAATTAATTTAAAACTCTAACTCTTTACGGCTATAAAAAGAGGACACTGCTATGCCTTAAAAAAAGAGAAAAAAATTCCCGCCCTGCTTCGATCGATCCACCTTGCCTGCTGCGGTTCTGATCTCCACCTTTCTGGCATCGTTTCATCTTGCTCGGCTATCATTACCACCGTTTCTTGCTTCTCCATTTGCTGCCTCCATCTCTTACAACTTTGCAAGTATCCATGTGAAATCAAGAAACAATACAAAAAGGGCCTTAATCAATATCCAGGTTTCTTTTCTTACTTTATTTGTTTTATTAATTAATTAATTAATTAATTAACAAGTTAATTTAACCTCATAATTAATTGATATATGTTAACAATGTTGTACTTTAATATATGATACTAAATAGTTATATAAATTTATAATTTTATAATAATTTAGATACTAACATTTAATTGGATAATAAAAATACAATTTATTTGATAATGTATATAGGAGTCTAAAGATTGGTATGCGCTTTAATGATCATTTGCATGTTAAATTTTAATTGGTATAAATTTGCAAGATAATTAAAATGAGTAATTGATCTTGTACTGATTTTTATATGCATAATGTGATTTATCTGCTTGACAATGTTATGATAGGAAAATTTGATTTGCATGTCTAACTAGTATTTAATTAAATAGTATAATTTTGCATGATTAAGTGATGTGATTTAATATAGGATTATGATATAGATGATTTATGATCTGGCCTAATATTCGTTTTATTAGATAAGAATTAGATAGAAAATAAAAATGATAAAAAAAAATTTTGGAAAGAAAGATATAAAGGTAAGGTCAAAAAGGATAGTTAAATAACGACAATTAAAAAAAAATAAAAAAGATGAATATAGATTATGCCGATGACGAAACTCCAAGAAAGTCAATTGGTACTCCTTGGGTTTTCTAGGTGAGAGGATTCTTCTTGAGTTGAGCCAAATTGATGGAATACTTAAGGAGAATTCTCAAGAAAACATAATTCATGTCATTTGAAAAATATAAAATAATAAATGGAGAATAAAGAATATAAAATAACACTTTAATAAGGTAATGAGATAATAATAAAGGAAATGAGTATGACATATGCCGATGATGAAATTCTAAGAAAGTCAATTGGTACTCCTTGGAATTTCTAGGTGAGAGGATTCTTCTTGAGTTGAGCCAGATTGATGGGATACTTAAGAAGAATTGTCAATAACCCATATTTCATGTTTATTTTCAAAATATAAAATAATAGAATTAAAATAATACAATAAGAAGAATAAGCTTAGAAAATATTTAAAGATAAGAATTCCATAATATACTCAATCAATCCGACGATGGAGTTCAAGAAAGTCGATTGGTACTCCTTGAACATCTTGAGGTGAGGGAAGTTTCTAAGATTTGAGCCAGATTGATGGAATAGTCTTAAAAACTTTCTCAACATTTAATTATCGAAACTAATACAAACCTAAAGGCAAATTTAGACTAAACTTAAAACTAAGTGGTACCATTTTAGTATGGGCGTCGTAGGGGTGCTAATCCTTCCCCACACGTAATCGTACTCCCGAACCCTAGATTCTTTGAACGTAGACCATGCCTTATCCTTAGACAAGAGTAGGTGACCAATCACACCTTAGGTTTGAATGGTTGGTGGCGACTCCTAGAATTTTAAAGTCTAGCGGTTAGGTTCACGGACCTAGACGTTATGACAATATGAATTATATGTAATATGAAATGAAAGATGAAAATGGGATAAAGTGAATATTTTATAAATATTTTCTTAAATATTCACTTGATTTATTATGTAACCTATATGATTTTAATTATGAAATTATTATTTTTATAAATTCTATAAAGGTTTTCAGATGATTAAAAATACGGTTTTGAGACTAGTTGGCATCCTATCATGCTGATATGTGATATGTGACATGTAATATGTGATATGTGATGTGTGATATGTAGTCCCGACCGACACTTGATCAGTGATCCGTCGAAGACAATTATAGAGTATGGCCATAGATCTGACATGATTATTTATACCCTTTGGGGTCTATAGCATGATATGAGTAACAACCCAGTAGACGGGCTGGGCGTGTGTGCCTAAGTCTTCATATATGGAAATGTTTTATATGATATGTGATACGTGAAACGAAAATATTTTACATGATATGTGATAAATCAAATGAAAGTGATTTACAGCATTTTACAAAATGCTTATATCAGTACTGATTTTAGTACTACGAGACGATTTTCATATGACATGTGATATGAACATGTAATATGTTTTCAAAAGGAAAAAGAGTTTATAAGTCTAATATTGTTACTATGACTTTAAATTGAATATTAGACTATATGTGACATGAATATGTTATATGTTTCCAAAAAGGAAAGAGGAGGAAAACAAATCTAATATTCTTATTTTAGTTTTAAATTGAATATTAGATTTAAATGATATATATGTTATACAAAAAGGATTTAATTGCTGATTTTGCTATTTAAAGTATTGTACTAATTATGGTTGTACAGTCAAATATGAAATGAGTTTTGAATGAAAATGATGATGATTTAACTATATTCTTTTCAAAGAATATATGAATATTAGTTATTTTATTTAAATGCTTTATTTCATAAAAGCATTATTTTGAAAAGAATATGAAAACGATATGGAATAAAAAGGAAAAAGGATTTAAATTCCAAACGAAAAGAAATTACTCTCTACAGTTGCTTCTAGGTTCCGGGACAAGATAGGTATTTCAAAATACCTATCTTACTCCATCTGGATCCCTAGCCGACTTTAGTATCCTTCCTACATGCGAGCCTAGAGCCCATAGGAAAAATGAAAAAGATTTTCAGCATATAGGAAGCTGAATATCAAGTATGCATATAATTCCCTTACTGAGCCGTCGTTTGCTCACCCCTTAATATTAACATTTCAGGTTTTCGAGGACTAAGAGTTTGACATCTAAAGGACTTCGGCTGTGCATTTGGGGGCGATGCGATAGCTCGACTTATGACATGAGGTACGATCATTTATTTTTTGTATTTAGACATTTTCACAGTACTATTTTCTTATGAATTAAGATAGAGGATGTAATTCATATTATAATTTAATATGAAATTGTGTATATGTAAAAGAAAAGTAAAGTATTGCAGATAGCCCAACCATATAAGATGTATAGGATAAGATGAAAAATAGGGTCACGGGCTGTGACACATAGTGTTTCAGAATCTACTCTTAAGTTAAATTTATATTAGTTAAATCAATATCCTATAATCACTTTGGTCCCAGTTCAAAATTTTTGACTAAGCATGTAACCACATTTTAAAATTATATTACTTAACAAAATTTATATCCATCAAAGTTGCATGCATTAGTACACACCATAAATGTACTATATATTTCCTTTAATTACATCCCCATACTATGAAAGTACTAAAATACAAGTCTGAATATAAAATAGATAAATGTACATTATATACCTTCAAGGATGGTTCAAAAACCTCAAAGGACGTGATAGCACCCCCCGTACAAGCTTCTACTGCAAGTAATCTGGAAGGTGGAAGGGGGGTGAGCTTATAAAGCCCAATAAGAAATATATATAAGAGACAGATACCGAAATTCTATATGCAAGTTTTCTAAATCATTATTAAATCTCATAGTTCATATGATTCAGAAACCAAATCATGCTTATGCAATGCATCCGGAACCATTTCATTTAAACTGTAATAAAGCAAATGAATTTCAAATATAAATCCAAACATATACGTATTTACCATACTTAGTTTTAGTGCAGATAGTCGAAATAAGACCATATAGGTTTTGATATCCAAATATCAAACATTTAGAATTCATATACGAAAATAAGTACGAAAAAGCATACACATACTTAGCCAGAGACATTTTAACAACTAAGTATTAATCATGCAGTTCAAATATTCTCGTGAGGGAAAGTGCAAGTCAATTAGACATTTGGCCATAGTCCAGAAGGGGTCCACAATAAGCACTGATCAAGTGTCAACTAGGCTATAGTCCAGAAGGGGTCCACAATGAGCACTGATCAAGTGTCAACTAGGCCTGTTGTGGACCGGATCAAAGTCACATAGCTCGAAAGTAAAATACCTACTACGGACTGGATTAGGGTCACACAGTAGTCCGAAACTAATACCTACTCTGGACTGGATCAGGGTCACACAGTGGTCCAGAACAATACTATAGTGACTTTAGTTAGTCATGTCTCAAAACATTTTTATATATTTTTCGAAATTCAAAATCATGTTCTCAAAACTTCACAAATGAATACATATATATTTTCTAAAAATACAATACTTTGGTAATTTCCATGAAAGTTGGTGTTTCGGATAAAATTTTCATAAATATTCAAAATCATGCTATTTCACATTTTTTTTCAAAACAAAGCTTGCTGGAAAATTCTTATTTTCAAATTGTTTCTTAGGTCTAGCTTAATTCGCAAACCAATATTTTTACAAAATCCGACAGCATAACGACTTAATTTTCTTAAAACCTCCTATAAGAAAAATACAATTTATAAACCCAAAACAGTTGATTTTAAAATTTTTCAGTATCTCCTATGTTTCGATACATACATATATATATATATCTTACCTAAATGTGTAGCACAAGTGTTGATAATGCACCCTTGCACTTCTTGAACTTTCTATCACGCCTTGATTCCTTTTCCTTTAGTCTTTAATTTAGGTTATTAATTGTCCCCTACTTGTATCATTCCCTCCTACATTAAGGCATAAAATAAATAAAATTTATATTATTGAATTACATTAAGGAAGTTCATATTTTAAGTTCTCCCTTAAGAACTTTACCTTGCAAATTTCTCCTTTGGCAGCCAAATATTCCTCTACCTTCTTAAATTTCCTTTCTTTACAAAATCCTACATCAAAGACCATATTTTACTTCCTTGTGTCACTCTACATTCATCCTTTAAAATCTACAATAAAAATCAAATCCTTACCTCTTGTTACTAGCCAAAATTGAGAGCTTTTTTTATGTAACCTCGATTTTTTTTTTTTGCTATTTTGGGAGCTGCCATAAACTTCAAAGTGTAGCAACTCTCTCGACTCCAAAGTGCAGCCACTAGACACATATATAATCTACCTTACATCATCATTCATTCCCTAAGTATATTTGCTAATTGAAACTTGATTTAAATCATGCATTTGGCCAACCTTACCTCTCAATTCAACTTAGAAGAGCAGTAAACTGCCTACAAAACAACACCATTGTCGTCTTCCTTCCAACTTCCTTTCAGCCCATTCACAACCTCTCAAATGCCACTGTTCAGCCTTTCACCAGCCTGTTTCATGCCCACAAACAGTCCACTACCACCATGTTTTTAGTCCCTGGTTCTGACCCTTGTACCTCTTCCTTCTTCAATCACCAACCAACTTCAATCAGTCCAGTTTTTCGGTTGTGTACTGCTTCATTTCAACCTCCTAAAAATGACTGTGAACAGCCCTATTATTGTTTAAAACTCCAAGCATTTCATCCCCTAAAGCCCAGTGATACTCAGTGCAGAATATGCCACCCAAGAACTCCCTGATCAACCTTGCCGAGACCTCTATTATGCACTTAGGAAAACAACCTTCAACAGCCCTTAAATCTTCAACCCATGACTTAGTCAAAGTTAGACCCATATCCTCTATTTTGGGCTAATCATTCCACCTCCAAAAACAACTATTTTCAGTATTACAACAACACCTAATAGCAGCCTCCTATACTCCTGTACCCAACTCTCGACAGCTGATCCTTCTAACCCCAAATGACAACCTGAGCTTAACCTTTTCTCCCTTGTTTTTGTTTACTAAAATGGTCTGTCACCAGCCTTTGAATCTTCTCTTATCTTTGACTTTTTTCCTTCCTTGAGCATTGTTAGTTGACACACAAGAGAGAGCTAAATGGCGACAAGAGCTTGGGGGAGTGACGCTCTCGATTCCAGCATAATGCTAAAGAAAGGATTGAAATGGTTTATGTTAGAACAATGATGGTGATGGACGATGATAGTGAATGATCTAAATGGCCAGTAAGGAGAAGGGATAGTGAGGGTAGGTGGCATGAAGTGGCTTCTCAGAGAAGCCACATTGTTTTAATATTATTTTATTTTATTCATGTACCTATATTCAATATATACTATATAAATTTATATTGGTGATGAATTTGATATATTTTTATTTGATTATTATTATTAGGTTATTAGTTTTATAATTATGTGATAATATAATATATAGAAAGAGAGAGAAAAACATTTATATGTTTAATGTTTTTGTGTAATAAAGGCCTAATAAAACTTATAACCTTGGGCTTAAATTTTTGTATTATTAGTATCAGGCATTATATTTTAAAATTCTAGCCTTCTCATTCACTTAACAATTTATATAATGCCTTTATGTACCTATATGTATTTATTTAGCTAATCGAATCTACTTGATATTATATCATAATTAAATTTAATTAGTTAAGTTAATTTATTTTACTTAGCTATTATGGTCTAGTCAGGTTACTAGAAATTCTCTCACTGATAAGAAATGTAACTAGTCTTCCTTAAGCAATCATAGGGTTTAACTATACCTTAGGATTTGACCATATTTCAGGGTTTTTGACTTTGTGAGTCTTTCCTTGGGATTTATGTCACTCACCTTGTGCACGTGGGTATTCAAATCCCTCCACAATATCCAAATTATAATTAATTTGTTTTGAATTATTGAGCAGGCATCTAGAATTGAATAATAATAATTTAAATCAAAGTCAGGAAATCTCAATTATCACAATGATTCCTTATAGTGACTAAATAATTTTATGGAAATGATTTTGGGACTGTTCCTCCCTAGTAATCATGCATAATGTTATATATGATATGGTTGTGGGACTATGTGTAATAACCGAGAATTTTTCCATGTTTAGTATTAAATTACTCGAGAATTTAATTTTATGCAAATAAATAAGCAAAAATAAATAAATAAATTTATTTGCGACATGGAAAAATTATTGAAATTCCCGAATCTGATGAAGTTGAAGAAATTATTTTGAATGATTTTCGGGTATTAAGAAATTCAAAATTTATGAAATAAAAATGTATATATATTATAAATACAATATATATACATTGTATTAGTATAATTATAAAATTAAATATAATTCTATTAAAAAAATAAAACTGAAATGGGAATCAGGAAAACCCGTTTCCCATGTCTCTCTTCTGTTTTGGTAAAACAGAAGAGAAAACAAACGAGGCCGTCGACCCCCTGTCGGCCGGCTGGCCGACAAAAAAGAGAGACGAGGGAGGAGAGGACATCGCCGGCAAGCAGAGAATGCGTGAAGGGAGAAGCCAACCGACGACGGGAAAAAAGGAAAAGCGGAAAGCGAAGCGAAAAACCTGAGAGGAAAAAGAAAAGGGGAAATGGCGATGCCGACCGATCCAACCACCGCCACCGTAACCCCAACGTCGGTGAAGGTAAAGGGAGAGGGAAGCTGATCGCTGGCGAAGAGGAAAACGGTTGAGGAAGGAGAAAAGGAGAAGAAGAAGGTCGAACCTTCTGCCGCCAGATCCGGCGCCGTCGTCGCCATCGATATGGAGAAATGAAGGGTAGATCTAGTCTCATGGCCATCTCCGCCAGCTGAGGAAGGGCTAAACCGGTGACGGACAAGCTGCCGGAGACTAAACCGGCCGGTGAGTGCTGAACCGGTCCGAACCAGTTCGGACCAGGAAAAAAAAGAGAAAAGAAAAAGAAAAGGAAAAGGAAAAAAAGAAAAGAAAAGAAAGGAAAAAGAAAGGAAAGAGAAGAAGAAGAAGAAAGAAGAAAGAGAAGAAAGAAAGAAAGAAAAGAAAAAAAAGAAGAAGAAGAAGAAAGAGAAGAAAAGGAAGGAAAGAAAAGAAAAAAATGGTAAGGAATTTAAAGATTTTTGCAATATTTCATAGAAATTTATGAAATTTATTTAAATTTCTTTCTAAGCGAATATATGTGTATTAAATTGTGGTAGCATGGAAATAAGGCTAGTGGTGGAGTTCAGCTAGGCTCTGAAACACGCTAAGCTTTGGCGAAAGGTAAGATACTTTTATAAAGCATTAGTAGCGTTATATTGTATAAATTGGAATTGTGATCTCTGATATGATGCATTGATGAAATAATTTTAAAAACGCTAAGAGGACCCACAACTGATGGTGGGGGTCTTCGTATGAGATAAAGGAATTGTGGGAATCAACGGCTGCAATATAAATTGTGTTTTCTTGCAGGAGGTCTTGATAAATTTAAGCCATTATGCTATCGAAATTTATATAAAAATGTTAATGAAAAATGTTAAGTTTTCTCGTATAAGTGGAATCTTGGATAGAATTATCGAAGATAAATTTGAAAGGACTTTATCGTGTCATAGAAAAATTGACTTTTTTTAAATAGTTGAGAAGACAAATGGATAAGTGCGATAACATGAGGAGTCATATTATGTGAGTTTTATAGAATCGATAAATCGAGTTATCTTAACATTATGAATTGACTATCAAGTCGAAAATGAGGTAGAATATCGATTTGTTGGAGTAGTGATGAAAGTAATAATAATTATATGATATAGCTTGGAAGATATAATCGTAGTTAAAACTTGGATGGTCGAGTGATTGAATCGTGAAATTATTAATGGAGTGATGATTCCAGAATTTAGCGAATTGGATCTCTTGATTTTTAAATAGTTCTGAACATGATAAAATAGACAATTCAAGAGGTCAACGTTGAGATGGTTCTATCGTATTACATCGTATTATCGGATATACGAGAGGTAATAAGTGGACCTACACTAGTGATATGGGTCTTAGTATCAATGGTGTGGTATACAATGGATAGTTATGATATTGAGTCATAACGAACACATGAATTGTGCATACATAATCTTATTGAAATTAAAGTTGAATTACGACACAATCTGATCAATTATAGATTCAAACACATGAGCGATAGACATGTGAACATATGGTTTAGTTATAACCTTGGAATAGGCCTTGAATAATAAGATCAACAATTGCATAAGTTCGGTATTAAATTATACAGGCCATATGAAAAATTGATTTGAGGATTAAGATCTGATTTTATGATAGAGAATGAAATTGAACCTCAAGTCGGAAATTATGAACGTGTGCCAATGGGTCAAACCATAGATGAATTTGATAAGAGACTATTGATCTTGTGGTTCTATTATCCTCAATGTCGACTTTGGAATAGATATCGAATGATGATATTGTTATTACACAATTGTAGTATCTTGATGGCTACATAGAAACATGGTATTTAAATGCTCATAGAAACTAAGAGGATTCATACTAATGATGCGATCCTAATATTGATGATGAGATGTAAAAATTATTATTATGGTTGATGACGATTGAGAAAGGATATTGAATACCGAATGGTCTGAATACCAAGTGATTTGATTTCCAAATGAATTGAATACTGAACAATTTGAATACCAAATGAATCGAATATTGAATGAGTTGAATACAGATCTACTAATTTGATAAAAAGAAAATTTTGAAATCGAAAGATTGGTGGTGATAATTTAGATGAACTACTTCACTGTATTAGATGAAAATATTACTAAAGTTGCATACTGAAATAGTTTTATAGCATCGCTTTTAAGCATAACTTGCTACAACTTCAGATGTTATAATAACATTTATATGAATGCTAAAAAGTATAGAATAGTTTTAAAAAGAAAGTATATGGTATATATATATATATATATATTTTATATATGAATCATCTTAAAGAATTTTACCATATGCTTTACATGATTTTGACATGAAAAGATAAAGATTTAAATATTTTATGAGACTGTAGGCACCCTAGAAGAATTAAATTCAATAAAGCATAGTGGAAACTGCCTAATTGAAGCTTTGCTCATTAGGTAGGGATACTTGTCTGATAATAGTCGTGGACAGGTCTTAGTCACGCCTGATCAATGGGGCTAAGAGAGATGAGGTCTATGTGTTGGATTATGCCCTTAGAACCATTCATTAGATGATTGACTTTGGCATTTTTTATGTATCATGACATTTTATTTATCATAGTTCATTATTATATTTGTCTTATAACTGCGTAATATAATCTTATATGATAATGTCCTTAGAATAGTAATAACACACTATTCTTAAAATATCCCTAGTCAAGTATTATTGTGAATAAGGATAACAATGATACGATAAGACTAGTATGTGGTTGACTGATGACCATTGTCATGGATATAAGATATCAAGTCATCACATAGGTACATGTTAGAGAACTATGTACTGGATCGACCTTCCATGAGAACGCTACATGGATTGTTATATGAGTGTCATAAGCGATTCTCATAGTGATGATGGTGTATGTGATCCTTTGACTTGAGATCATCAGAGATCCCAACATAGAGAATTGCATACTTTAATGCTGCTAGATGTCATTCGTAACAGGATGGACTATAAAGGTAGTAATTGGGTATGCCTTGATCTATGTAGAGGGATGTTGAGTGATCAAGATAGGATTTATCCCTCTTATATAACAAGAGTGATGTCTTGGGCCCTTTGATAGAGTGAGACTAAGAAATGCATGGCCGTGCTCGAATAAGTCAATATGAGATATTGATTTTATTTGTTTAATTAGTCTACTCAGGAATCAAGAAACGTTGATTAGACTATACAAGTGTGACACATTCCATGACTTGTGTCTAATCGAGACATCAAAGGATAAAGGGATTAGACTACACGGTAACATCTATCACGAGTAAGGTTATGTCGAGTCATTGACATTCTCGTTACATGGGTAGCAATGATGTGTTGCTAGATACCGCTCATTGCCTGTGACAATTTTGTCATTGCCATTGTTTTGAGAACCTATTGGGTCGCACACTTAGAACGGATCAATGAGGAGCTTAATTAATCCTATTCTGAATTGGATTAAGGATATATCTAATCCTATTCTGAATTGGATTAAGGATATATCTAATCCTATTCTAAGTAGGATTAGAGTTCTGTTTGGCAGTAAATTTTAGGGTAAAATTTACTGCCTATAAAAAGGAAGTTTTTCTAAAACAGAGCCGCACTTTTTAAAACAGAAAACAAAAAAAAAACATTCCTTTTAATCGAAGCTAGCAGTTCGGTTATAAGGAACCAAAACGCTCTTCAATGCTTCTGATCGTGAGACGTTCAAGAGTCGTGAGATCCGTTCGTGTGGATACCATAGAGGCAGGAACGAAAAGTTGCTGCTTGTGACTCGACCAACGACAGAAAATTCAGAGAAAACGTTAGGTAAAATCTCGAAACCCTAATCAGGCAACTCTCCGAATCGATCTTGGTGGAGGCCGAATGATTTAAATTTCGCTGCGTGTTGTTTCGGTTTCCTTCACTGATATCCGAGCCAGATTCGGAGTCCCTGATTTGTTTTGATAAAAGCATGATCTCTGGTTACTTTCTGTTTATGATTACATGCAATCGGTTTAATGAGATTAATACGGATTAGAATGTATATGATATATTCAGAGGCTAGAAATCGAATTGTTGAAATTATATATATGATATATTTATCAATTTCGATTCAACTTATATGTGAGACATAATCTGTGATGCGAATTATTAATGGCGGTTTCTGTTCTGCATAAACGTTATGGAAGAAACAGAATAATGTCGAAAGTGTATAAAGATTGAAACACTTTCAGATAAGAGTTCTGATGCGACTAAAATTATAATCAGTATGAGATACTGGCTGGAACATCCTGATGAGATTAGGACACTTCCGGATAAGGGGCGTTAGCAATGTCAAAATATAAGTTCCTACAGCTAATGCAGCAACCCTTGCTCCATTTCCCACTCGCAGGTATGGCTATGTGTATCTTATGAGACACAAGTCAGAATCTTTTGAAAAGTTCAAAGAATTCAAGAATGAAGTACAAAACCAACTTGGCAAGAGCATTAAGGCACTTCGATCAAATCGAGGTGGTGAATACTTAAGCCAAGAATTGCTTGACTATCTTAAAGAGTGTGGGATTGTCTCACAACTCACTCCTCCAGGTACACCACAATGGAATGGTGTATCTGAAAGGAGAAACCGAACTTTATTAGATATGGTTCGATCAATGATGAGTCATACAGATCTTCCAGAATCCTTTTGGGGACATGCATTAGAAACAGCTGCTTTTACACTGAACCGTGTTCCATCTAAATCGGTTCCAAAGACACCATATGAGATATGGACTGGTAAACGTCACAGTATGTCTTTTATGAAGATTTGGGGTTGTGAGGCTTATGTAAGACGTCAAGTCTCTAACAAACTTGCACCTAAATCTGATAAGTGCTATTTTGTGGGATATCCTAAACTAACTAAAGGATATTATTTTTACAATCCCACTGAGCGCAAAGTGTTTGTAGCTCGAACAGGTGTCTTTCTAGAAAGAGAATTCATTTCTAGAAGAACTAGTGGGAGAAAAGTAGAACTTGAAGAAATTCAAGAGCTACAAGATAGCGCACCCGATGTTGAGATGGAGCCTGAGCAAGCACCACAAGTTGTTGTGGAACCAGCACCACAAGTTGTTGTGGAACCAGAACCACAAGCTGTTGTGGAGCAACCGCCTGCTCAAGAGACACAAGCCTTGCGTAGATCAGTTAGAACACATCGTGAGCCACAGAAATATGGATTTCTAATGACTCAGAACGGTGATGTATTGCTCATGGACCAAGATGAGCCTACTACCTATCAAGAGGCTATTACAGGGGCAGACTCTGAGAAATGGCTTGAAGCCATGAGATCTGAGATGGAATCCATGTTTGCCAACCAAGTTTGGACCTTGGTTGACTTACCCGAAAGGGTAAAACCTATAGGGTGTAAATGAGTTTTTAAGAAGAAAACCGACATGGAAGGAAATGTTCATACCTATAAAGGGCGATTGGTTGCTAAAGGTTTTAAACAAATTCATGGTATTGACTATGATGAAACTTTTTCACCAGTCGCGATGATCAAATCCATTAGGATCTTGCTTGCGATAGCTGCATACCATGATTATGAAATCTGGCAAATGGACGTCAAGACTGCTTTTCTTAATGGAAAGCTACTCGAGGATGTGTACATGACACAACCTGAGGGTTTTGTTGATCCAAAAAATGCTGGAAAGGTTTGTAAGCTGCAACGTTCTATTTATGGACTAAAGCAAGCTTCTCGAAGTTGGAATCTTCGTTTTGATGATGCAATCAAAGAGTTTGGTTTCATCAAGAACGAAGATGAACCTTGTGTCTACAAGAAGGTCAGTGGGAGCACTATTGTCTTCCTGGTGTTGTATGTAGATGACAAACTACTCATTGGGAATGACATCCCTACCCTTCAGTCTGTAAAGACTTGGTTAGGGAATTGCTTTTCAATGAAGGACTTGGGCGAAGCTTCCTATATACTGGGTATAAAGATCTATAGAGATAGATCAAGGAAATTAATTGGCCTAAGTCAAAGTGCATACATAGATAAAGTGCTAAAGAGGTTTAGCATGCAGGATTCCAAGAAAGGATTCTTGCCTATGACACATGGCATTACTCTCTCAAAAGAACAGTGTCCTACAACACAAGAAGAGAGAGAACGTATGAGTAAAGTTCCATATGCATCTGCTATTGGATCCATTATGTATGCCATGTTATGCACACGTCCCGATGTCTCGTATGCCTTGAGCATGACGAGTAGATATCAAGTTGATCCTGGTGAACGTCACTGGATCACTGTCAAGAATATTCTTAAGTACTTGAGAAAGACTAAGGATACATTCTTGATATATGGAGGTGAGGAAGAGCTCATTGTAACAGGTTACACTGATGCTAGCTTCCAAACTGATAAAGATGACTATAGATCGCAGTCTGGTTATGTGTTTTGCCTTAATGGTGGTGCTGTGAGCTGGAAGAGTTCAAAGCAAGTGACAGTGGCCGATTCTACAACAGAGGCTGAGTATATAGCTGCCTCTGAAGCTGCTAAGGAGGCTATTTGGATCAGGAAGTTCATTACTGAGCTTGAAGTTGTTCTTAGCATTGTAGATCCGATTGAGCTCTATTGTGACAACAATGGAGCCATCGCACAAGCTAAGGAACCTAGATCTCACCAACGATCCAAACATATACTACGGCGCTTCCATCTCATTCGAGATATCATCGAGAGAGGAGATGTGAGGATATGCAAAGTACCAACTGACGATAACATCGCCGACCCACTGACGAAGCCTTTGACGCAGCAGAGACATGATCGTCACACTAGGTCACTAGGTATTAGATACATGAGTGAATGGTCTTAGTGCAAGTGGGAGATTGTTGGATTATGCCCTTAGAACCATTCATTAGATGATTGACTTTGGCATTTTTTATGTATCATGACATTTTATTTATCATAGTTCATTATTATATTTGTCTTATAACTGCGTAATATAATCTTATATGATAATGTCCTTAGAATAGTAATAACACACTATTCTTAAAATATCCCTAGTCAAGTATTATTGTGAATAAGGATAACAATGATACGATAAGACTAGTATGTGGTTGACTGATGACCATTGTCATGGATATAAGATATCAAGTCATCACATAGGTACATGTTAGAGAACTATGTACTGGATCGACCCTCCATGAGAACGCTACATGGATTGTTATATGAGTGTCATAAGCGATTCTCATAGTGATGATGGTGTATGTGATCCTTTGACTTGAGATCATCAGAGATCCCAACATAGAGAATTGCATACTTTAATGCTGCTAGATGTCATTCGTAACAGGATGGACTATAAAGGTAGTAATTGGGTATGCCTTGATCTATGTAGAGGGATGTTGAGTGATCAAGATAGGATTTATCCCTCTTATATAACAAGAGTGATGTCTTGGGCCCTTTGATAGAGTGAGACTAAGAAATGCATGGCCGTGCTCGAATAAGTCAATATGAGATATTGATTTTATTTGTTTAATTAGTCTACTCAGGAATCAAGAAACGTTGATTAGACTATACAAGTGTGACACATTCCATGACTTGTGTCTAATCGAGACATCAAAGGATAAAGGGATTAGACTACACGGTAACATCTATCACGAGTAAGGTTATGTCGAGTCATTGACATTCTCGTTACATGGGTAGCAATGATGTGTTGCTAGATACCGCTCATTGCCTGTGACAATTTTGTCATTGCCATTGTTTTGAGAACCTATTGGGTCGCACACTTAGAACGGATCAATGAGGAGCTTAATTAATCCTATTCTGAATTGGATTAAGGATATATCTAATCCTATTCTAAGTAGGATTAGAGTTCTGTTTGGCAGTAAATTTTAGGGTAAAATTTACTGCGTATAAAAAGGAAGTTTTTCTAAAACAGAGCCGCACCTTTTAAAACAGAAAACAAAAAAAAACATTCCTTTTAATCGAAGCTAGCAGTTCGGTTATAAGGAATCAAAACGCTCTTCAAGGCTTCTGATCGTGAGACGTTCAAGAGTCGTGAGATCCGTTCGTGTGGATACCATAGAGGCAGGAACGAAAAGTTGCTGCTTGTGACTCGACCAACGACAGAAAATTCAGAGAAAACGTTAGGTAAAATCTCGAAACCCTAATCAGGCAACTCTCCGAATCGATCTTGGTGGAGGCCGAATGATTTAAATTCCGTTGCGTGTTGTTTCGGTTTCCTTCACTATGGCCATAGATAGCGCCCTAGTTGGTTTCCAGGGGACGATGACATGATTTTCACTGCTAGCTACAATGATTTAAGTCTTTATTGATAGAGTGATAAGGATCTAGCCTAGTTTCTAACTGATATGATATGAAGTCTAGAGTATGATTTTATTGATATAAACTCTAGACTTGACATGATTTATACAGTACATGAGACATGTTTGAAATGAAATATATTTTGAAACAGTAGATGTTGTAAACATGTTTTAAAGTACATGTGATATGATTTCGACACTTATATGATTTATATATGATTTTGTGTCGAACTTGAAATGATATGCAGTCTAGAGTATAGATTGATTTGATATGACTTATAGTATATGGAAAATGTTTTAAAACCGCACATGTTTTAGACATGCTCTAAAAACGAATACATGAATGGAAATTGAACATGTTTCTATCATGCCTTAAAGGTAAATTTGAAATGAATTGAAAATTCATCTGTTGAGCATGTTCTAAAGTATATATGATATGATTTGAAATGATAGCGGTTTATACAGTAAAGTTACGTAAATTGCATATTAAACCCTGACATAATAATATGCTTAGTATATGAGAATTCCATGAGGAATGTCATGACTCGACGTTAATGATATTTCATCTATACGATGATATGGTATGATATGATACATGAACATAAGATTGATATGAAGAGAATTATGATCTTACACTATTGTGATCATAAGTTCCCACATGATAAGTGATATGAATTGATGTAAAATGGGAATATGATTGTTAAATGTAAAGTGACTCGATAGGATATCTCAATAAATCTCAATAAAATATGAAGAATATATGAGGAGTATCATGACTCGGTGGTAACGATATTTCATCTACATGATGTCATGATATGATATGAAACATGAATACAAAAATACATGAGAATTATGACTTCGTACCACCGTGATCATGATCCAAAATATGAGAAGTGATATGAGATGATAGAATACAGAAGTATGATTATGAAATGAAAAGTGACTTAATACGATATCTCAATTGGACAAGACGTACTATGAGATTGATAAGAATATGGACTAATAGTACATGATATTCAAATTGGACACGACATATTGTTGTGCGATGTACTATAGTATAATGATGAGAAAACCAAAAAGTGATTATGATGATTTATTTAGAAGTCTAAGTGATAGACAGATGACAAGAATTGAGATAATGAAATGTTATCGATGAAAAAGGATTAACTGTAATTACAAACTTGCAAGTTTTAAGCATTGCAGTTTAAGACAGTATAATTATACTCTTGTATTTATATTAGTATCTTATTGAGCCGTGGTTTTGCTCACCCCACTAAATTTCATCTCTTTTCAGATAATTGAGTTAAACTCTACCATGAGAGCTTCTGAATGGGCCTTCGGATACGGTGTATGGACTTGGTACTAGTCTTCTGAGGTATATGTTCCTTATAAAGTACTTGTTTACATGTAAGACTTTAATTGATGCACAGTACATATTCTGTTAAACAAGTCGGGATGTAACTTAGAACCGTTTCCTCGCTAGTTTAATATTTAAATGAAATGACTATAGGTCACCTAGATAGTATAGTAACTACACTGACATTAAATACAAACCTTAAAATGAAAATGAAAATTTTAGTCCATAAATTTGCAGACTAAGAAAAGTATGAGTAATAAGAGAAAGTCGCAGCCTTTGAGTCGTGACACTATGGTCAAGTCCACGGCATCTACAGTGAGCACCTAACTAATGCAAACTGTTACTGTTCGACGATGGCCATTCATTACTATTCGTCCCTTCGGGGATATTGTTCATCCCTTTGAGGATATTGCTCTTGCATGATTATACTAGAAGTGGATTGTCTCTAATGATTTGTTTATGAATTATTCAAATATCGATTTGACTGAACTGAAAAGAAAGAAATGTTTAAATCGAATGACAGTTATCAATAATTTTAAATGAAATGATTTTACTGTACAGTCACACCTTACTGCTCATATTTAATATGTTTTGAATGACAATTATTGATGATTTTTAAAAGAATTGTTTTTATTGTACACTTGCATTTTAATGTTTTATTTGATAGATTTTTAATAACTAGCAAAAACGATTTTTATTAATGATTTTATCTACATATAGTAGCATAGTTTAGCTCTTTTGTATAGATTTTCTTACTGAGTGTAAACTCACTCCCCTATTTTTCCTCCCAAACTATTTGCAGTAAATTCCGCTCATCGTGGAGGAGCTTATCTTTCGGGACATACATTATTCCTTCGGTATACGAGTATCGTCCACTAAAGGTATATTATATTTTATTATATATTTAAGACATATTGTACAAAACTTTTTATTTTGTAAATACCTCCAAGGATGTTAATTAGTAGAACTAGTACTGTGATAGAAATTAGAAACTGAGGAACTTAGATATGTACAGAGGTATGTGTGAAATCCCCAGTTTTCTGTAATTTTCCCATGTTTGTACATTTTTCCAGCTTGAATTAATGAAATAAATATGAAATTCTGATATACAAATGGTGTATGGGACATAGGAGGAATTAAAGGAATTGAAGGTCAAATAATCAAAGGTCAAAGGGGCCAAAGGAGGTGGTCAATGGCTGAGATTGATGAGGATGCATTGATGAGCATTAAATGAAATAGTATGACTCACCCTCACCACCATCATCAGCTCTTGCATCCCACGTACCAGCCCATCTTCTTCTCCCTCTCGTTGCTTCCATTTCTTCTAAGTGTCCAAGCTTCTCACCTTGACAAACCACCCTCTCATGCCATCGATTCGTTAAGTTCCATTAACGAAAAACGATCCTTGTCGATAGCTTAGCCTATACCTTTAATATGAGAGAGTGAATCCAAGTGAATAAGGAGATCTAGAAATCCAAAGATTTGGTGAATTGCAAAGGTAAGCAAGTTAGAAGGTTTTGGTTAATTTTATGGATGGTTTGAAGTTGTATGTAGTTGATCGAGTGTATTTATTGAGCTTTAAATTATCATGATGTTTACAGCTTGAAGAAGTGAAAAAGGACTAAGGGTTGATTCTAACAAGCTTGTGGATTAATCTCAATCGAGGTAAGGAATTTATGTAACGGACGTAAGGTGGCTATGTCCGCATGTTTTAAATTATCTTTAACTGTTTTGGAGAGAAACAACGGTTGCTTGAAGTGCAGGAAAAAGGGACATTTTGGGTCCTACTTGTAGTACCAATTAGGATAGGAGCAGCCGACTGCCTAGAGACAACCAAAACGGTGATTTTCGAAAACCGAGATAAACCAGTCGACTGCCATTTTTCCAGAAATCATTCTGTTTCAAACCAGTCGACTGCTATGGTGGACAGTCGACTGCTTTTATTTGGAAAACATTCTGTTTCAAAACCAGCCGACTGCCCAAGGGGCCAGTCGACTGCTATTTGTCCAGAAGCATTCTGTTTCAAAACCAGTCGACTGCTATTTGGGACCAGTCGACTGCCCTATTTGTATTTTGAAAAATATAATAATTGAATTTCAAAAAGAGAAAGAAATTCAATAAGGCAAAACATGGGGTAGCAGTCGACTGCCATATATGACCAGTCGACTGCCTATTTGAAAGAAAGGTTTTGAGAACCTATTTTAAGAAAGAATATTCATACTTGTTTAAAACCTATATGAATAAGGTTTTGGAGACTATGAATCTCTCAAAAGAGCATGCACATTATTTGTTACTTGTATTTGACTGAGGAGCTCTAGTCCAGCCCTCAGACCCGCAGTACGGCACCTGACTAGTGAAACTGTGGGATATAGACAATGGCCATGAGTCTCTTATTTGTTTCGGCTTTGGGGAGGATCCCTGGCCCATACGTGGGTACGCCATTTATTTGATATATTGGATTATCTCTTACGGGATATATTTGCTGTATCCAGTATGGATTATCCCTCATGGGATATATTTGCTGTATCCATCATCTCTAATGGATTATCCCTCACGGGATATAATTGCTGTATCCATTATCTCTCTGGATTATCCTTAAAGGATATATTTGCGGTATCCATGATGAGAATTACTTGGTGCATGAATCTATTGGATATAAATTGTCTCCCATCTATTTGAGAATAATTATATTTGCCTACTTGATTTCACGTGATTGGAGATCCGTGGAAATACTTGAAAGTGTGATTTACTTGCTTTTGATATATTTGAAAGAAATATAAGCGCTATGCTTTATAATGATTTTACATGACATTATAGAGCCAAGCAGGAAAACTGCATATAGTGATATAGTACGCTCTTTTACATAAGTTTCTTACTGAGCGTAAACTCACTCCTTTACAAACTATTTTTCATACAGATTACTTGAAGTAATTCCGCTCCGGATAGAGGAGCTCATTTTGGGATTTTGAGATACCTTCGAGGCACGCTTCCTACTTATCCTTTGAAGGTATATTTAGTCGGCTGTTACTTCGGCTAATGTACAGTACAATACTACAGTTTTGTATATGTTGGGGATTAGGGTGTATGAATATTTGAGATCCTGGTGTATATGGCACATGTTTATAAATGAAAAAAAAAATTTATGCATGTGAAAATAAATATTATACTCTGATAGAAATGCCTAAAGCATAAGAGTAAGGGAGATTGACATCGGATAAACTAATCGATTTATTTGTTATTTGAAGTAAATTAGTTGCTATTTGGTTAGTGACAAGGACGTCACAGTATGAAAAGAGTATTATATGAACAATGCATTGGTAATTTAATTTTATTGGTCTTATTTTATATGTTGATGAAATGAAATTAATGTAATGATTGTTATAGCATATGAAAGAAAGAGAAATGACATCGGCAAACAGTCTAACCATTATAAGAAAATGAAAAAATTAATTGGTATTTTAATAGCAACTAGATGTTACACTATTCCATTTGTAATTGTTTATCAAAAGATCTTAAATCATGCCCTAAAGACTGTAAGTGGCAAATGCTTTAAGGTATCAATGTAAGGATACTTGAAAATACCTTATCATCCCGATCTTTGCACTTGTCTATCACATAAACCTCTGATCGTATAAATTCAATTATTTTTCAACCCTCTTATCCTCATACCACGGTATATGTAATTCTAACACCATATGGTATAATCATACTTATATCAATCTCATGTCATATATAATCTCATATGAAAACCATGATCAAACACAATATCAAATTAGGTCATTTATTATCCAAAAATTTAAAATCGTACTGTATTAAATCTTCTCACTTTTCATGTGGAAAGAGATGATCACATGTAGTATATAGTCATGGCACACTTCATATAAATCTCTGGTTCATGTACAGTATAAGATCTTGAAATCTTTCATGTAAAAAACACATTGTTGTGTCATGATTCAGTATGCAATCTTATGTAAGCTTTTCTATATAAAATGGCTATCATTTCAAATCATATCATGTTTGGCATATAATCATATATGGAGCATATATAGTCTCGAAATCATATTACATATACACTTAAAGCTTGTTCAAAACACGTAAAATCTCATATCATTTTAGATTTACTTTTAAGGTAAGACTAAAGCGTGTATAATTCGCAAATCATATCATGTGTACTTGTAAAGCATCTTTAAAATCCTGTAATATCTTAAAACATCTCATATTCACTTTTATAGCATGTCTAAAACATGTACAGTCTCAAAATATTTCTTATATACTGTAAAATCATTCTTATATACTCTAAAATCATGTCAAGTCTAGAGTTCATATCAAATAAAATCATATTCTAGACAGTATATCATATCAGGTTTGAGACTAGGTTGAATCCCTAATACTCTATCAATAAAGACTTAGTTCACTATAGCTAGTAGTGAAAAATCATGTCATCATCCCTTTAGAAATTAACTAGGGTGCTATCTATGGCCATAGTGAAAAATCATGTCATCATCCCTTTAGAAATTAATTAGGATGCTATCTGTAGCCATAAACCTATGTCTCTTAGCCCCACTAATCAGGTGTGACTGAGCCCTGTCCATAACATTGTCAGAGAAGCATCTATGCCTAATAAGTAATCTCCAATTAGGCAACTTTCACTATGCTTTATTGAGTTTAATTCTCTTAGGGTGTCCATAGTCTTACAAAACGTTTAAACTTTTAGCTTTTCTTGTCAAAAATTGTGTAAAGTATATAGTACATTTCTTTAAGATCATTTATATAGAGAGAAATATATACATGTATACCATATACTTTCTTTTGAAAACTAATCAATGATTTAAGGTATTCATATAAGCATTAAATGAATGCATTCTTTCAAAATCTCAAGTTGTAAACAAGGTGTGCTTAAAAGAGATGCAATTTAAAACGTAAGTTTATAATAGTATAACGTAGTGCCCATGTGATGTGTCAATGCTATATCATTTGGTATAGGACTAACCATAATTCCAAGTCCTACTAGTATCCTTTCTCTCAAAACACATTAATGTAACACCTATATCCAACTCAAGATTGTTATACATTTCACTCTAAATTCCTCAATTTCATACTTTTAATTTCAACAAGATTGTACCTAAGAAAATCAATTTAATTATAGATGAACTCGCCACAACCTATTCTATATATCATCCGTCACAATATCAATAATGTTCAATTATTTCATCAATTATCCTTATATCAAAAACATATCATTCCTTATTTATCACTAAATCTCAACCTTTACTCATCACCATCATCACTCAATCCTAGCTATATTTATACAATAATTTTAACTCTAAATTATATAAACGTCTTACCTACTTCTATGCTTAGTGCTTGAGTGTTGAGCTTAGTCGGATTGGTGTTCGTCCCCTCAGAGTCGTGCTACACATTTAAACATCGTTAATCGATTTAATATCAACTCGATAAAATTTTAAATATATATAAATTATATATATTTTTTATAAAGGTAGTACGGTACTATACGACCTCTCTTACCAATTTCTTTTACCCGAAACACTAAGCGAGTGCCCCGAATTTAGCTAGGTCCATGTTGGTTGCTTACTCTTCTACAAGGTCTCCGCCTTATGATTTTTCTACAATTCCAACATTGTAACATATTCAAGAATTAATTAAACATATTCATAAAAGCTCCGTCAATATTTCTAAGCTCACTTATTGCCTTACCGAATTTTTCATACAAAGATTTAACCAAATCCCCATATGTTTCCTCCTATTTCATCCCTTTCCTCATTATTATATTTCTCCTTATTTTAATCGTTTAAAACCCCTAATTCCTCAGTGTTCCGGCAACCCTAAACACTCCTTAAATCGTTACTAAATAGCTTTCAAATGGTAGCCTTACATCCCTTTCTTAACAATCATCGAACACCATTCAAAGTGGCCTTGCAAGCCCCCTATTTCAGCGCCATGAATCCACTCAGTTCAGCCACCATAAAGGCCACTGAATGGCCCTTGATCAACCCTGCCCAAGCCTCTCAAGACACTCCAATTTAGCAACCTTACTTGAAGGACCCTTTGTTTGGTGCCTTGATCAGCACCGAAAACAGTATCTGATCACCCTTAGGTCAGCCCTTGAAGGACCCTTTGTTTGGTGCCCTGATCAGCGTCGAAAACAGTATCTGATCGCCCTTAAGCCAGCCCCTAGTTAGCGACCACAACAATGCCCTGTTTCCCCCTGTCACAGCAGCCCAAGACAGTCCCGAATTGCCACTATTTCTCCTGCCTCTATTTTAGCCTGAAATGTCACCTCAAATGCCACTATTTCTCCTGCCTCTCAGCACTGCGCGCACCGCCCTAAAATCCAAAACATCTTCCCTCTTTTTGATACTGTTTCCAGCTTCCAAATGAAGTTGGTTTGCCTCCCTTGTAGCACCTTTACTCCACCGTTTCTTACCCCTTTTCCAACGCCACTTCCAGCCCTGAACAAAACCCCAACAATTCCAGTTCCACACAGCCACTGTTAAGTAGCCCAAATGCCAGCCAAACTCAACTCCAGATCAGGTTTCAAATGCCACAGAGAACTGCCTGTCAGCCACCTACGTTCTGGCATTTCCAGCCCTTGATCCATGCTTTTCCGAGCAACACTTTGTAGGGCGGTGAGGCTGAAGCAAGATAGTAAGAAGTGGGTCGATGGCGAGATTTGAGGATGACCAAGGCGTAAAGAGTGACAGAGTGAATAGGAGAAAGTGAGGGACAGTGGAGAGATGAGTGAGTTGAGAGAAACAAATATGAAAATTAAAATATGAAGAATGATGGTGCTGGGAGAGGTAGAGCTGCGCCTCCCTGTTTGACTCGATGGGTTGGTGGGAATCCCACCAACCCATAATATACTCTATATATATATATATATATATATATATATATATATATATATATATATATATATATATATATATATATATATATATATATATATATATATATATATATATATATATATATATATATCTTTTAATAATTAAAACATCATGTATATATATATTTCTCTTCTTCACTCTTTTATCTCTTAAGATACTATGTATATATACATTTATATTTTTCTAGTATAAGTATAATATATATATGCATTTATCCTAGGTCCATTATATATATATATATATATATATTTTAAATTCCTATAATATATATTATTTTAATTTATGTATATACATATATATATATATATATACACACACCATATACTACGGTGTATATTTATTTACCTATGGTATGCGTATTTAAATAACTTGTTCTTTCAAGTATATTTATATTTATTTATGTATCTATTTCCAAACATATACATACATATATTTTCACATGTAATTATATACCCATACAAATATATATTTATTATATTATTTTACTTTATTTGATCATTTATATTTATATGTATTTTATAATTAATTATACATATGTATTTGTGTATGTATGTATGCACGCATGCATACATGCATGCACATAACATGCATGTATGTTGCATGCATTTAGTTTATGTATGTATGCATGCATGCATGTGACGTGCATTTGGTTTGGTTCTTGTGTGTACGTAACCCTATATATGCCTATAATTTCACTCCTTTCATAACCATTTAGCTTACATTGCCTATACCATATAACTGTACATTCTATGTTTCCATGGTATTATATTCACTTATATTTGTACCATCATCTTATATTTGGAATTCCGCAATTACATTATTGTATTATATTCACTTATATTACACAATGAATACATATTTGTTTTTAAGAAAATTTACGGTTCTCACGTCCTCCCTACCTTGGAAAATTTGATCCTCCAAATTGCTCTAAGTCATCTCAAATAGGTGAGGGGACTTCTCTATCATCAAACTCTCTAGTTCTCAAGTAGCTTCTTTCAAAAAGGGATGTTGCCAAAGGTACTTTTACCAAGGTAATCATCTTGGACCTCGATACCTTATCCTTTCAATCCAAACTCCAAATCGGCTTCTCAATATAACTCAAGTCCTCACTAATCTCCAAGTTTTCATATTCAATCATGTGGAAGGAATCTAAATGATGCTTTCTAATCATAGATACGTGAAAGACATTGTGTACACCCAATAGCTAAGGAAGAAGTGCTGGTCAGTATGCCACATCACTCACTTTCTATAGTATCTCAAATGGTCCAATGTACTGAGTACTCAACTTCCCTTCCTTTCCAAATATTATTATGGCTTTAGATGGAGAGATATTCAAGGATGCTTTATCTCCAACCTGGAACTCTAAGTGTCTCCCCCGATTATCGATAAAACTTATCTGTCTGCTCTAAGCTGTCCTTAGTTGATCACATATCAACTTTACATTCTAAAAGCTTTATCTATTTCTCTGACATACATCTCTGCTAAGGCACAGAGTGAATTAGTAGCCCTTATAGCTAGGAAGTGGGCGGACTTGCCAATCCATCAACAATAACCTACATTGTGTCATGCACTTGGAGCTGTGTGCCTCTTCCATTATTTGTCTCTTTGGGACCTCATTGTTTAAAATAGACATCCTATCATTATACCTCAACAACTTGTCAACACTAATTTCATACTCCAAATCTTGATTTAGTTGTATCTTACCCTAAATGTTGTCTTGAGGACATTTTCCCTCTCGATTCTCAATTAAAGATACCCTAAATCTCAAATTAATCTTAAAAATTACGTAGGAACCCTTTAGCTCACCCATAAGTCAACAATCTTAGGTAGCGGGTATTTATTCTTAATTGTCATTCGATTTAACTACCTATAATTCATATATAGCCTTAGATTGTCGTCTATCTTTTTCACCAACAATGCTAGAGCCCTTTGAGTGACATACTTGGGCATGTAAAACCCTTGTCTAGTAACTCTCGTAGTTGCTTTTTAAGTCTTCCACCATTGATCACTGTTATCCCCAACATGTAGAGGTGTTTTTCTTCATCATTTTCTCTATCTTCATTTCATCTCAAAATCCTATAAATTTCAAGATCAAATTTCCATATTGTCACTTATTCTAAAGATCGTATCATTCACATATAAATTTTAAAGTTCAATACTCTCCAAGTCCACCAAATTGGACGTACCTCATTAGTTCACACCTTGTGATCATTTATCCTCTTATAATTCAAAAACTGCCAAATTAGGTCAAGATTAATGCCAAGACTTAATGATCTCAAGTGTCTTATCTCACATAATTTTAACTTTCACATCAATTCATTGTCTTGCACATGCCCTAATAATCTCAAATTGTCACGTACCAAATACTATACATCAGTATTAATTTCTTACATCTTAATTGCATTTAGTGGGGCTGTCTGTAGTGTTCATACACTTTATAGTAGTTAACCATACTCACTTATATGTACTTTAACCAGGAACCACACTATTCGATTTAAAATGTATATAAATATATACAATCTCATACTTAAATTCAATGTCCAAAATTCAGTTTACACCCCAAGTACGAATATACATATGAAATAGTACTATACATATATAGTCTAAATATAAAAGAAATAAACTCGTATACCTCAATGGAAATTAAGAAACTGCCTGGGGGATACCAAAATAAAAATCCTCCTAAGTAGAAAACAGAGATCTACTACAGATAATCTGGAAGGAAAATAAAGGGGTGAGCTTACGCCCAGTAAGAAATATATATCAAAGAGCTAGTACTATGCATATCTATCTGCAAGTCTATTAAAAACATGCTCTTTCACACATAAACCAATAATCATAAGATCTTTGGGCACACTATCGGAAAAGATACTATAATTACAGAAGGATGCTTTAAAGCACCTCACTTGTCCCGGCATCTAATTCCAACTATAGGAGGTTCGTTTAAAACTTATTCTATTAATGAGTTTAGTAAACACTCGGAAATAGCATCTATTAAATAGTTTACAAATCATTCTAATAACTAGTTCAAAAACACTCCGTAAACAGTATAATAATCATTTGCAGTAAATAGTACAAAGCTTAGAAAACATATTTAACAAATACACAGCAAAAAGAAATTAATAAAGCCTGGGAGTTCCTGGATTAGCTAGTACCACCCAAAAAAATAGTTCAGTGGAGACTAAGTATCACTCGAAAGACTCATGCAATATAACTATCTAAACAAGGAGTAATAAGGACATATGACCATAGTCAAAAGATCTATAGTGTACACTAGCCAAGTGACATTTATAGGCGTTGAAGACGTGGCTAAGGTCAAGCAACAACAATTCACACACAAAGAAAAGAATGTACTTGTAGGCAGCTATGGGCCCAATAGTCTCAAAACAGTTCATAAACCAAATCAGAATTGTTTACGGAGATCAAGTCAATAAATTATATCTTCAAATAGTTCATAAAGCTTTAAAATCAAAAATTGTTATAGTTGAAATATAAAAATTCACCAAATATTCTTAGTTCAAATAACCAATGTTCATGATATTTTATTTACATATAACAGTAACATGAAAACATAACGTAAAAATTATTAAAAATTTCTTTGGAAACTGAGTTACAAATTTTGTATGCACTTATGACCTTTAGGAAACTTCAACCTAAATCACACTTTTATTTTTTTTCTACTTGCAAAAACAATGCCAACTGATAATTTTAAAGATTTTGGTTCTTTTTAAGAAATTTTGACAGCATAACGTACTACCTGCCTTACTCTTCCTACACAAAAACATAGTTTATAACCACAATTCTAATATCACATTTTCAATCAAACCATCAATTTCAATCTCATAAAAACCCATTTTCATCATTTTCAATGCAACACAATATCCCTACGCCTCTTACATATATCTTTTATCACTCAGATTTTTGCAGTGTCGCCTGATAGCACCCGTATTGCTTTCTGACTTTCGAGCTGCAAAATCACCACACAATCACTGTCAATTCTTCACACTTCAGTTATAAAGAGTAGTCAACTCCTTAAAACCTACCACATTACCTACAGCATCTACAATTTCAGTCTACTTAATACCGATGCTAACACTACTATTTTCGTCAAAACATCTCGTTTTCAATTCCAATTTTGTCTACAGTCTTGCATTAATTTATACATAATTCTAGGATCCAAAACACATTGAATTGAGTAAGGCTTTCCTATACCTTTCTCTTGGCAGAATCTACATCTTTCTCTTACACATCTCATTTCTTCACTTTAAGCATAAATTCATGTTCTACACTTGCTCTACATTGATTCTACATCATTTGCGCATTGAACAACATCATATTTATGCATGAGGAGTGTTGGCCAAAACCCTAAGGGAGTGCTCCTCATGGTTTTAATCCAATTCAAGTTTAAACACAAGCTTAAACACTTGAATCACATGTTAAAATCCATTAAATCATGAAAAACACAAGCTTTCTCTCACCTCTTACCTTGGTTGAAAATTATAGGGACCCCAATACCTTGCAAATGGCCACTTTAAGGCTTGATTTTGGTAGCATGTTGTAGTGGGAAGAGATATAGACAAGTTTGCTTAAGACAGTTTTCAGTTTTGAAGTGGTTTACTATGGTTTTTAAGGGTTTTCTCTCTCTTAAAGATGCTTGGTTATGGAGAAATGAAGAGAAGATGATGGCTGATGGAAATGAGGAAGAAGATGACTGAAAAATTTTTTTATTTAATATCTTATGTGGCAAATGACTAAAATAACCTTAAAACCTTCAAAAATTTTAAATTTGCCCTCCACAATATAACTTCGTTTTAAACATTCATTCTAACATTCAAAATATTTTATTTAATTATAAAAAATATATATTCTTATCGTATTCTAATCACTAGTTAGGCTTTTGATGGAGTTTAACTAGTCAAATAGATAAAATTACCAAAATACCCCTAACCATCAAATCTTGTAGTTTTGGCACTTTCGTGTGATTCAGTCACTAGTTTGAATGTTATGAGACTTCTTCACACTAAGACTTATCCATGACTGTCAATTGATCAAAAGTCAAATCAATTTGACCATTATCTACGAAAATTCCATCGACTTATAGACGAAATCGTCATTTTCAAAATTGTTATACGCTTCTTAGAACATGCATAAACAGATGAGTTTGAGATGCAAATTCTTACCATCTCTATATTTGGCTCTAAATATTGGATCCACCAAGTTTCACCTCCATCTAGACATTAAAAGTTTAGTGGGGCCTGCTATCTAGTTCCCCTTTATACCTACAAAGCAAATAGCATTTGAATATTTATGAGATATTTAATCTTCCTAACTTTGCTAATAGTATGTACTGATGTTAGAAAGTATGAATCTCACATTCCTCCCCACCATAGGAAATTTGTCCTCCAAATTTGATTAGACCTGTTCTACAAACAACTTTGGATACTTCTCTTTCATTAGGCTCTCTAATTCCCTGGTAGCTTCTTCCACTGAATGATACTATTAGAGAACCTTTACTATAGGAATCATTTTAGACCGTAGCACTTTCTCCTTTCGATCTAAGATTCGAATTAGTTTTTCAACATAGCTCATATCCTCTCTAATCTCCAAAGGCTCCATTGAATCACATGGGATGAATCTGGATGATACTTTCATAACATCGATACATGGAAGACGTTGTCTACACTAGATAGCTTTGATGGTAAAGCCAATCGATAAGCTATGTCTCCCACTCAATCTAAGATCTCAAAAGGTACAATAAATCGAGGACTTAACTTCCCTTTCTTTCCAAATCTCATAATACCCTTCGACGGTGAAACTTTTAAAAATACAAGGTCTCCTATTGAAAACTCCAAATGTTAGCGTCTAATATTTACATAACTTTCTTGCTGACTCTGATTAGTCTTAAGTCTATCACAAATGATCTAAATATCCTCAGAAGCCTGCTCAACTAGATCAGGAGCTAATATCAATCGCCCACTTTTTTCCAACCAATAGGGGAATGGCACCGCCTACATACAGAGCTTCATAAGGTGCCATGCCGATATTGGAGTGTTAACTATTATTATAGGCAAACTTTGCAAATTCTTTGATAAAATACTTCCCCTCAAATAAAGCATAATTTTGTAAAGCTCTCCCTTAATATAAGCCTGGTTTTCAAAACACATTTTCAAACCCCATTATTTCTTCTCCTTTTTGTCATAGCAAAAAGAAAGAAAAATAAAAATTATGCTCCCCCTAAAATTATGACTAAGTGAGAACAGATAAATAGGCTCCATCCACCAAGAAACATGTTAGTACACGGGACTAATTAGCACAAGTAAATAAGTCAATGTCCATAAAGAGTATGAAATATTTGTGCATGCAAAGAACATGACTTATGATCCTATACCAATTGTTTATAAATAATTTTGCAAGAAGTTCCCAATTGGTAAATAATGAAGCAAGTTGTTTATAAATTATCTACTAAGTCCTATAACTTGCTTATTTTAATTCTATCAAGCACCTAAATATATCAATTATTCTCTAAGGTCCAACTAAGGTGCATGGCAATACATCATGATTATGAGCTGAAATTAGATAATATATTATATGCATGAGCTCATAAATCATTTTCAAGAAAGAGTGTGCATAGAATTAAATCATATATCAATTAGCCACAAATTCTAGCACACATGTGTCTCATGCAAAGGTGTCCTAAATTAATTCTTCCCTATTTGTCATTTCAATCTAAAGAGCATGAGAAGAATTGTCAATTTAAAGCTCATACCAATTGTTACCAATGGTTGACTTAGCCATTTTGCATGATGTTAATTATCTTGTGTTGTGTGCTTAGTGAAGAATCAAGTCAAACATGTAAGAACACAATCACACACCATCAAATATGCATCTGGGTTAATTAAACATTAGGGTTCTATCATAAAATGTTAATCCATATTCATAAGCATAAATGGAAGATTCAAAGATTCATGTCATTCAATTGCACACATTTTCTTCCATAAGACTAAAGAATCCTATGCTCAATTTTCCAATTAAGATCTTAACCAATTATGAGCAAGGAAAGGTTCAAGATTTTCTTCTTAATCATTTAAAAGCCATTTCCCTAATTGTTTTCATCATTTAAGATTCTAGATGGTATATGTTATTTTAACTAAAATAGCTTTGCCTAAGTGAATCAATATTATCAAGCTAAAATATCTTTTATCATTAAGATTTTCAATCTATGAGTGAGGTTGAGTACAATTTCATGAAAACTAATATTCTCATCTCATAGACATGATCATCGATTCATCTTAAGTAAACATGCAAGTTCAACATCAAAACAATCAAGATTCAATGCATGTATATCAATCAAAATGCATTTGTTCAAGTTTGCATTTATCTTTGAATGTTGATGTTGTCATTAAAAACTAAGTTCTTTAAAAATTTGGCCATAATAAAAATCTAAGTTCATAGATGAGAAATTTTCATGCATTTGAACATTTAAGATCCATTTATCATTACACATTATAGGCCAAAGACAATAATGACTTTAGGTAAAGCTTTTTGTATCTCAAATATTTCATTTATCTAAGTCATATATGAATTCTATCATTAAGGTCAAGTTTTGATCATATTATCTTTCAAGCATATATCTTGACCTTTAAATATTCATATTCCACTAGCAATATATCATGATGCCTAATGGGAATATGTGAGTCAAGCTATGAGATAAAGTCCTCTAAGCATACTTGACTAAGATGAACAAAAGAAATGAACAATAGCTATCATGCACAAGTTCATCAAATTCTCAAATATATACACAAATCATTGAAATAATTCTCAAAACAATGTTTAAGCATTCAATGAGATTATAATGCTAGATTATTTCAAGATTTATGCATTTCATAAATGTCTTCAACAAGAAATATGAATTTGCACTTTTAAGTTCAAGGAAAATTATATTAATTGTTGAAAATAATACAAATTATTGAAATTGAGGCATGATATCAATGAAAAATGATTTTTCATATTGAAAAGATCATCAAAAAGGAGTTGAAAGCAATGAATTTTAAGTTGAGAAGAAAAAAGGTATCAAGAAAATTAAGAAAACTTCTCAATTTTTGCTTAAAAGCACAGAAATAGGCACATTTTGCCTAGAGGGATCGATCCCTAGAGTAAGGGGATCGATCCTTTAATTCCAGAATGCAAATTTTCTACATTTTGTCCAAGGGGATTGATCCTGCATGTGGAGGGATCGATCCCTCATCCAACTTCTACAGAATTTTGACGAAAAATTCAACTTTGATGTGCCAAAACTTCATTTTTGAGTATTTTAAATCCAAGTAAAAGTTTAAACATTTGTGTAACATGATTTTGGACTTGTATGAATGAAAAAATATGAATGAAAAACCATTTAACAATAGATTTTATAATTTTGGAAGAATTTGCACCATAAAATGCATTTTTGATCTCAAAAGAGGTCATTTTAAGAGTTATGCATATTTTGTCAAAAACAAGGCATTGGAAAACACAAATATGTCAAAACAAACATGTTCACATAGATTTTAAGTGCATATATCATTAAATCATCAAACTTGTGAACTTCATGCCATAATTTCTAGCATTCATATTTCTCATTGATGCTCATGACATGGAATTTTGCGTGAATGACATATTTGACATTTTTGGATCAAGAAAATATATTATCAACACATTGCAAATTTGCTCAACTTACATAAATCCAATAATCATTTCAAAATCATCAAACATGCTTTTCATTCAATCATTTAATGCATCAAGAAGTATCCATCAAACAATCAAAAATCATTTATCATGCCTTTTATTCAATCATTCAACTAACAATGCATCATGAATCATTAACAAAGTGCCTCATTAAATCAAACAAACAATTTTAACACATATGAGTTTTAAAAAGATAGAATTTAAGCTTGCAAAACTCCTAGCTTGAGAATGCTTTGCCTTGAATTATTGAATCCACCTTGAGCCATTCTTTGAAGAATTGTTGCGACCTTATCAAGGATGGATTTCCAACCTCTTCCTCTTTTTCACTGGCACAAGCAAACTCCATGAGGATGTGTTGAGCATTCAAACTCCATTGTTCCATTGTAATTCCATGCTCTAACACTCCTACACCAAGCAACTTCAAACATGCTTTGGTACCCAAATTTTCTTGGGTCTATGAGAGTTAGTGCAAACAATTTTTGATCCTTTTAGGATCCATTTTAAACACAATTCATCATTATTTACAGCATGCTTTGGCACCCACATTTTTCTAACTACTCTTCCTCTAAATATGGTTTTTCTATATGTGCATGCTTCAGAGGTGTGGCCTATCCTATTGCATAGTGAGCATATGAGAGATGTATCATGCATAGAATTTTTGCACACTAGGAAATTCTTAAGATGAGTTCCTTTTTGTTTTGCATTATAGCCTAACCCATCTTTGTCAAAGAAAGCTCTTTGGGTCTCTAACATATGATCTAGCTTTTGTTGACCCATGTAGAATAGAGAAAATGAATTATGCAAATTTAGGTTCTTTTTATTCAACTCATTTATCTCTAGGTTAGCCTCTTCTAATTTCTTCTCTAGTTCTAGATTAGCATTTGTCAAGGCTTCCTTTTCTATTTTCAAATTAGCAATGATTTTCTTATATTTAGAGTTCATGCATTGAAATTCATTTGCTAATTCATTAAAGGTATTTTGTAGTTCATCAAATGTATAAATATTATCTTCACTAGAACTACAACTAGCCTCATCATCACTAATAGCCATAAAACATGAGTAAGCTACCTCATCATCTACGTTTTCCTCATCGGAGCTATTACTATCGCTCCATGCAGCCACAAATGCTTTCTTCCTAGGCTTCTTATCCTTTTCCTTCCTAAGTAAGGGACAATCTAATCTAGTGTGCCCCAATTCATTACACTCATAGCACACTAACGGATCCTTTTCTCTTCTACTTGACTCTCCTCTTTGATGTCTCCTATTATTTTCTCTCTCTTTCATTCTCATGAACCTATTAAATCTTTTAGCAAACATTGCCATTTCCTTTTCTTCCTCATTTCCACTCTCATCACTATCATCTCTAATGTTCTCATGAGTGGAAGACTTAAGTGCTGCCTCTACTTTCTTTGAAGGCTCTTCATTTCTTTTTAATTTCATTTCATATGTAAGTAGGGAGCCCATAAGCTCATCTAGAGACAAGATATTAGGATCCTTAGACTCTTCTATTATGGTTACCTTTGCCTCCCAAGATTTTGGCAAGCTATTCAAAACTTTCTTAACCATTTCTACATTGGAATAGGTCTTGCCTAAAGCCTTAAGTCCATTGATTATGTCATTAAACCTAGTGAACATCTCACTTATGGACTCATTTTCTTTCATCCTAAAAAGCTCATAGTCATGTGTGAGCATTCCTACTTTGGTTTCTCTAACTTGATTTGTCCCTTCATGTGTAATGGCTAATTTGTCCCATATCTGCTTGGGATTCTCACATAGGGAGACTCTATTATATTCATTGGGACCTAATGCACAAAAGAGAGTGTGCATAGCCTTGGTATTCAATTGTGTCAATCTCATATGATTTGTGTCCCACTCATCTTCACTTTTAAGGACATCCTTTCCATCTACTTTCTTCATTGCAATTTTGAGACAATTAACTATTACTCTCCACACTTCATAGTCATTTGATTGCACAAATAACATCACCTTAATTTTCCAATACGAATAATTTTCTCCATTGAAAAGTGGAGGTCTAACTAACGAGTGTCCATCTTCTCCTATGGGTGTGCCTACATTCAAGTGAGCCATTTATGATCGTTTTACTCGATAGAAGTTAATCTAAATCAATCTCAAGCCTAAGCTCTACTACCAATTGTTGGCTCTATAGGCTAAACCGAGAGGGGGGTGAATCGATTTTTAGCTAACCTTATATTCGTTTTTTTATTCTTCTAAATTCTCAAGCCTATATTGAAGTTTTTTAAGTTCTCTAGGCTATGCAAGCATGCAATCCAAATTCAACACAATAAGCACAAATATAATTTCAAGTAAATAAAGAGAGAAGGGAAATAGAAATATACGCAAGTGATTTATATAGGTTCGGCAACTTTGCCTATGTCTTCTACCTTGAGACGCTCCCAAAGATTTTCCCCAAATCCACTAACTTGAATTTGTATTACAATCCCTCTTTTTCTAGGCTCAAGAGAAACCTTCCTCTTTTTCTAGGCTCAAAAGAAACCTCCCTCTTTTTCTAGGCTAAAGAGAAAGTGTGATAACCGCAAATTTCTGAATTTTTATATTACTTATTTGAGAATTTAATTTTAAATGCGAAAGATAAATTAAAGTAAATAAAGGAATTATTTACAAGATGGAATATTGTTGAAAATTCTGTAAATAATGAAGTTAAGGAATTGATAAATTATATAGAGGAAAATAATTTGGATAAATGTAAATCCAAATTAAATAAGAAAATGAGGAAGAAAATATATATATATTGTATATACAATATATATTGTATTATTTCATTATATAAATATATATATAAATGTTATTCTATTTTAAAGTATATATGTATACATAATATATATTAGATATATATATTTGTAATATAATATATATATATACATATTTTTGTATATAATACATATATATAGTACTATACTATATATAAAATTATATATTGTATAATATATATAGTATAATATGTATATAATAAAATTAAAACAAAAAAAAGAGATAGGAAGGAATCGGGACAGAGCCCGATCCCTTCCCAGCCAAAGGCCGCCGGCAGTAGAGCTGCCGTCGCCGGCAATCAGAAGAGAGAGGAAGGGAGGAGATGATGCCGGCAAAGTGAAGCGAGGAGGTCGATGACAGAAAGATGAAGCGAAACGAACGGAAAAGAGGCAGAAACCGGCGAAAGCCGAAAAAGAAAAGAGAAAGGGATCTGGCGATGCCGGTGGAATTGGCTACAACCACTGCCACCGAAGCTTCGTCGGAGGAAGAGGAAGACGTGGGAGGCCACGGTTGAGGCGAAGAACGGTGGAGGAAGGCCGACAGAGGAGGAGAAGAAACCGAGGCAAAATCAAGTAGATCCGCCGCCGTGCCGTTGATCCAGGCCGAACGGAGACCACCAGCAGACTCGCCGTGCCGCCGGCTAGCTATGGAGCCCTTGAACCGTCGGAGAACCGACCGCCAGTCAAGAACCGGCGAGGAAGAAGGCTGAACCGGCTGACGGGAAAAAGGAAAAGAAAAAGAAAAGAAAAAGGAAAAAGAAAAAGAAAAGAAAGAGAAACGAAAGAAAAGAGAAAAAAAAAGGAAGAAAAAGAGGAAAAGAAGAAAAGAGAGGAAAAAAGGAGAATTTCAAAAATTACGAAAAATCTCGAGAATTCGAAAACTCGAGAATTACGGGAATCAGTAAGAAATTCCGGAAAGTAATAAATTATTTAAATAATTTATTTATTTAAATAATTATAAAAAAATTCTAAATTTTAGAATTTAATTTTCAAAAAATTTCCTCGATGACCGAGCCGATAGAATCGGGCGAGGTGAACATGGGCGCGACCTTCGAGAGTCTGTCACCGACCCGAAACAGGTAAGGGATGCATGTGCAACACTGTAAGGATATTCAGTCTGCATGTTTTAATTTCGAAATATTTTATGGAAATATTATATGAAATTATTATGATGAATGATTGGGTGGAAATTTGGAATGAAGTACCAGTTGAAATTATAAACTGTATTTTTCGTGCAGGAGGCTAGCCAATCGACAGCCGTTATACTGCCGAAAAATTATCGAAAATTATCGAAAATTTCTAGAAAAATTTATAAAATCATAATAAATGATTTTATTTCACAAGAAATGATTTTCAACCACGAAAATCGAGAAAATGATTATTTTTCATAAAACATGAATATAACGAAATTCATTTTAAAATATTCATGTTTTCAAAATTGGTGATAATGAGATCACCGAAAATTCTCTTGATATATGAATTATATGTGATATGAAATGAAAGATGAAAAAAAAGGATAAAGTGAATATTTTACAAATATTTTCTTAAATATTCACTTGATTTATTATATAACCTTTATGGTTTTAATTATGAAATTATTATTTTTATAAATTCCATAAAGGTTTTCTAATGATGAAAAATACTGTTTTGAGACTAGATGGCAACCTTATCATGCTGATATGTGATATGTGACATGTGATATGTAATATGTGATATGTAGTCTCGGCCGACACCTGATCAGTGATCCGCCGAGGACAATTATAGACTATGGACATAGATCTGACATGATTATTTATACCCTGCAGGGTCTATAGCATGATCTGAGTAACGACCCAGTGGACGAGCTGGGCGTGTGTGCCTAAGTCTCCATATGTAAAAATGTTTTATATGATATGTGATATGTGAAATGTAAATGTTTTACATGATATGTGACAAGTTAAATGAAAGAGATTTACAGCATTTTTCAAATTGCTTATTTCAATACTGAATTTAGTACTACGAGATGATTTCATATGATATATGATACGAATATGTAATATGTTTTCAAAAGGAAAAAGATGTTATAAGTCTAATATTCTTACTATAATTTTCAATTGAATATTAAACTATATGTGACATGAATATGTGATATTTTTTCCAAAAAGGAAAAGAGGAGGAAAATAAATCTAATATTCTTATTTTAGCTTTTAAATTGAATATTAGATTTAAATGATATATATGTTATACGAAAAGAATTTAATAACGGATTTTGCTATTTAAAGTACTATACTAATTATGGTTGTACAGTAAAACATGAAATGAGTTTTAAATGAGAATGATGAGAATTTAATTAATATTCTTTTCAAAGGATATATGAATATTAGTTACTTTATTTAAATGCTTTATTTTATAAAAGCATTATTTTGAAAAGAATATGAAAATGTTATAAAATAAAAAGGTAAAAGGGATTAAAATTCCAAATAAAAAGGAAATTATTCTCTACAGTTGCTTCTAGGTTCCGAGACAAGATAGGTATTTCAAAATACCTACCTTACTCCATCCGGATCCCTAGCCGACTGTAGTATCCTTCCTACATGCGAGCCTAGAGCCCATAGGAAAAATGAAAAAAAAGATTTTCAGCATATAGGAAGCTGAATATCAAGTATGCATATAATTTCCTTACTGAGCCGTGGTTTGCTCACCCCTTAATTTTAACATTTCAGGTTTTCGAAGACTGAGATTTTAACACTTAAAGAATTTCAGCTGCGTATTTGGGGACGATGCGATAGCTTGACTTATGACATAAGATACGATTATTTATTTTTCGTATTTAGACATTTTCACAGTACTATTTTCTTATGAAGTAAAATAGGAGATATATTTCATATTATAATTTAATATGAAATTGTTAATATGTAAAAGAAAAGTAAAGTATCGCAGACAGCCCAACCAAATAAGATGTATAGAAAAAGGTGAAAAATTAGGGTCATGGGATGTGACAGATTTAATGGTATCAGAGCAGGGTTGGCCTGATGTCCGTCGATACTTTTGGAAAGAAAATGTGTTGAAAAGGTTAACATCTTCTGTAGTATTGTGTAATCTAAATACATAGAGAAAATAACTGATTGTAAATTGAGTTAAGTGTTTAGAAAGGGGTGGGAATTATGAGTTAAAGATGTTAAAAAGGAAAAATAGCTCAGGAATGTTAACTGAAATGGTGATCTTATAATCTAAATGAAGGTCGGTTCGGTAAGGAACGGAAATGGACTCGATGAGGGCCCCACCAGTACTTTTTGTCCGGATCGAACTGAGACCTGAAAGTGATGATATAAAGGAGGGAAATGAAATATCATCATTAAACAGACTTTAAGATCACCGATTGAATGTATTTTGAGGAGAGAGAATATTTTTGACCAAAAATGACCAAAATACCCCTATCTCTGAAATTTTATCAAGAGTCAAAATAAACCAATAGAGGTTGGAATTGATTGATCTGACAGAGAAATTGATGATGTAAAGCTGAATTACAAGCAAAATAATCCAATTATGGATTTTAATGAACTTCTCTGACGAAATCGAATGAGATCTAAATTGCTGATATAAGTATCAAAAATGATAATATCAGCAGATAGATAATGAGACCCTTGGTTTAAAAGAATACTGAGGAGAAATAAATAAATGTCGAAATGACGAAAATACCCCTATGTTGGGTGATGTTTGGAACAGTGATAAAAGATTGAGCTGAATTGGAATCCATTGATAGTAATTAAATTATTAATGGCTTAGAGGATGTCATATGGATATATCGATCCCTATTACTGATTCCACTTACACTTTGATTATGGACGTGAATTGCGAGTGACCTAGTGAAAGGGCTAGGCATTCTCAAAGAGGTTAGTACACATGTTTATAGGCGAACGACGATTAGGCCAGGGCCTTATATGATGCGATCCAATAAGAGTGTATAGTGGAAGGTTATAAGATGATTGGCCCGATTATTGACGGTAAGGGCCTGAATTATGATGTACTGAATTGGATATTATTACGGGATCGTTGGATATAATGAAAAGCAAAATGATTATTGAAGATGAATGAGAAAGTGATCAGAAAACAAAATTGATGAAATCCATAGCAGTACAGTTGATTGAGGTTCTATACATTAATACTATTTTTGAGGTATTAAATGAATATTTATTTATAGAACCGGACCATTTGGAGACATACATTGCAAATTGATGTACTGTATGGAGTATTGTAAATTGGAGAATATTTATAAGAACAATAAAGTGATAAAAGGAAGATAACAGCTAACCTGAGTTCTTCAGGACCCTTGAGACAAAATGAGAAGGACGACCCAAGGATGGGCAACCTGCAGTGGACAATATGATGTGAGGCGCGGGCGAACTATGTGGTCGCCGACTCACTTGTAAGGGTAAACTTGGGGCGAAAGGATCGCCTAGGGGATGCTCGACGACGGCCGATTCGAACAGGCGGGGCTCTTACAATTATTTCAATGATAACACGAGTGTAAAGAATTAGGTACGTACGGGTACCAAGGTTCAAACCTCGTGGATAATATGCTCAAGGGAGTTAAACCTGAATTTATTAAATGAACTTGATTCCAAAAGTAAATTATAGTGGTAATAAATTGGTTAGCTGTAACATGTGTTGATAACTATTGTACTTACTACAGCTTATTGGAATGAGATTTGTAAGGCTGTAAAGTATGAGTAAATAATGATATTAGCTTTAAATTGACATATATATTTTGAAATGACAAAAACTTAAGTAAGCTTTAATGTTTTAATTCATATTGTAAATTTGCCTTATCACACATGATTTTCTCAATCCATTTTCAAGTGATTATATCAAACATTAAGACCATGATTTAATTACATATTCTTATTGGTCTTAATACTTTATAAAATATCTTGAATATTTTAGAAAATTACTTGATGAATATTTGGACTATGTTTTCATTTGAGAAAGTCAAGAAAAACTCCCACAAAATATTGGGTTGAATTAGGATCAAAGACTATATCATTTCTAACCCAAAAGTGCAGGAAAAATGCCCTCTGGAAGCATGGGATCGATCCCATAGGGAAAGAGATCAATCCCTTTTTGGCAGAAGCACTCCAATGCTTGAAACGAAGGAAAGGATCGATCCCTTTGGTGAAAGGATCGATCCCTTTATGTCAGAAAGTACCCAACGGCTAGTTTCTATGAGATACAACGGCTAGCTTCTGTTTTGGCGCCAACCAACGTCCACAAACCATCCAAGGGACTATAAATAGAGGCTTAGAAGCTAAAGGAAGCAAGAGAGGAACTACTCAGAAACTCCATAACACATATTCCTCAAATACTCAAGCCTCAAACAACAAATCAAGAGCTCCAAAGTCTTCATCTTCTATCATTCACTTATCTCTTGTATTGTTTAGCACAAATATTGTATAGGCTTTTCTTTGTGCCTAATTTCTGTAATCACTTGCCTACCTAGAGGCCCTTCTTTGATTACATCTCTTGTAAACACAAACAATCCTTGTAAAAGGGGAGGTTTCTCTTTGGCCTAGAAAAAGAGGGAGAAGAGGTTTCTCTTGAGCCTAGAAAAAGAGAGAGGTTTTTCTCTTGAGCCTTGAAAAGAGGGAGTGTAACACAAATTCAAGTTAGTGAATTTAAGGGAAATCCTTGGGAGCGTCTCAAGGTAGAGGACATAAGCCGATCCTCTATAAATCGCTTACGTACATTTCTCTTTCCCTACTCTCTTTACTTATTTGCAATTATATTTGAGTTCATTGTATTGAATTTACATTGTATAATTGCCTAGCTTAGAGAACTTAGAAAATACTCAAATAGGCTAGAGAATTTAGAAGAATCGAAAAACGGGCATAAGGTTAGCTAAGAACCGATTCACCCCCCTCTCGGTATTGCCTATAAGAGCCAACAATTGGTATCAGAGCTTGGGCTCGAGATTGATTTAGACTAACCTCTATCGAGCAAAACAATCTTAAATTGCTCATTTGAATGTAGGCACAACCCTAGGAGAAGAGGGACACTCATTAGTTTGACCTCCACTCTTCAATGGTGAGAATTACTCCTATTGGAAAATTAGGATGATGTTATTTGTGCAATCTAATGACTATGAAGTGTGGAGAGTAATTGTTAATGGCCCTAGAATCCCAATAAAGAAAGTAGATGGAAAAGATGTCCCTAAGAGTGAAGATCAGTGGGACACCAATGACATGAGATTGGCACAATTGAATGCCAAGGCTATGCACACCCTCTTTTGTGCTTTAGGTCCAAATGAGTATAATAGAGTCTCCTAATGTGAGAATGCTAAACAAATATAGGATAAACTAGCCATCACACATGAAGGAACAAATCAAGTTAAAGAGACCAAAGTAGGAATGCTCACACATGATTATGAGCTATTTAGGATGAAAGAAAATGAGTCCATTAGCGAAATGTTCACTAGGTTTAATGATATAAAAATGGACTTAGGCTCTAGGCAAGGCTTATTCCAATGTTGCAATGGTAAAGAAAATTTTGAATAGCTTGCCTAAGTCATGGGAGGCAAAGGTAACCGCAATAAAAGAGTCTGAGGATCCAAATACCTTGTCTCTAGATGAGCTTATGGGCTCCCTACTTACATATGAAATGAAAATGAAAAGAAATGAAGTGCCTTCAAAGAAAGTAGGGGTAGCGCTTAAGTCTTTCACTCATGAGGTCCTTGAAGATGATAGTGATGAGAGTGAAAATGAGGAAGAGAAGGAAATGGTAATGTTTGCCAAAAGATTTAATAGGTTCATGAGAATTAAAGAAAAAGAAAATAATAGGAGACATCAAAGAGGGGAGTCAAGTAGAAGAGAAAAGGACCCTTTAGTGTGTTGTGAGTGTAATGAACCGGGTCATACTAAGTTAGATTGTCCCTTACTTAGGAAAGAAAAGGATAGGAAACCTAGAAAGAAAGCATTTGTGGCTACATGGAGCGATAGTGATAGCTCAGATGAGGAAAACATAGATAATAAGGTAGCTTACTCATGCTTTATGGCTATTAGTGACGATAAGGCTAGCTCTACTTCTAGTGAAGATAATGATTTTACATTTGATGAGTTACAAAATGCTTTTAATGAATTAGCAAATGAATTTCAATGCATGAATTATAAATATAAGAAAATCATTGCTAATTTGAAAATAGAAAAGGAAACCTTGACCAATGTTAAGCTAGAATAAGAGAAGAAACTAGAAGAGGCCAACTTAGAAATAAATGAGTTAAATAAAAAGAATACAAATTTGCTTAACTCATTTACTAGGTTTTATATGGATCAACAAAAGCTAGATCAAATGTTAGAGACCCAAAGAGCTTTCTTTGACAAAGATGGGTTAGGCTATAATGCTAAATAAAAAGAAACTCTTCTTAAGAATTTCCTTGTGAGCAAAAATGCTATGCATGATTTATCTCTTACATGCTCACTATGCAATAGAATAGGACACTCTTCACAAGCATGCACATATAGAAAAACCTCATTTAGAGGAAGAGTAGTTAGAAAAATGTGGGTGCCAAAGCATGCTATGAATAATGATGAATTGTACTTGAGATGGATCCCAAAAGGATCAAAAATTATTTGCACTAACTCTCATGGATCCAAGAAAATTTGGGTACCAAAGCATGTTTGAAATTATTTGATGTAGGAGTGTTAGAGCATGAGAATACAAAGAAACAATGGAGTTCAAATGCTCTACACACCCCCCATGGAGATTGCTTATGCCAATGAGAAAAAGGAAGAGCTTGGAAATCCATCCTTAGCAAGGTGACAACAATTTCTCAAAGAATGGCTAATGGTGGATCCAACATCTCAAGGCAAAGCACTCTCAAGCAAAGGAGTTTTGTAAGCTTAATTCCTTGCTCCTTAAACTTTTTATTTGATTAGTTGTGCTTTGATGAGAAAATGTGTTAATGATTCTTGGTGTATTGTGAGTTGAATGAATAAAAAAAAGGCATGTTGAATGATTGTTGATTGGTTGATGGATGGCTCTTGAGGCATTGGATTATTGAATGAAAAGCATGATTTATGATTTTGAAATGATTATTGGATTTCTGCATTTTGAGCAAGTCTTCTATGTGTTGATAATGTATTTACTTGCCTCAAATTGCCAAATATGTCATATATGCAAAATGCCATGTCATGTGCATTAATGAAGAACTTGTATGTTGGAAATCATGGTATAACGTTCACAAGTATGATGATTTGATGTTATATGTCCTTAAAATCTATGTGAACAAGTTTGTTTTGGCATATTTGTGGTTTCTAATGCTTTGGTTTTGTCAAAATGTGCTTAAATCTCAAAATGACATCCTTTGAGACCAAAAATGCATTTTATTGTGTAAATTCTTTCAAAATTGCAAAATCTTTTGTAAAATGATTTTTGATTCATATTTTTCATTCATACAAGTCCAAAATCATGTTTTACAAATGTTTAAACCTTTACTTGGACTTAAATACTCAAAAACGAAGTTTTGGCACCTCACAAGTTGGATTTTCTGTCAAAAATCTGCAGAACCAGGATGAGGGATCGATCCCTCTACATACAGGATCGATCCCTTTGGAAAAACATGCAGGAAACTTGATTCTGGAGTTTAGGGATCGATCCCTTTGCTCATGGGATCAATCCCTCTAGGCAATTTATGCCCTTTTCTGCATTTTTAAGCCTTAATTGAGAAGTTTTCTTAATTCTCTTGATATCTTCTTTCTTCTCAACTTAAAATTCAATATTTTAACTTCCTTTTGATGATATTTAGAATATGGAAAACCATTTTTCATTGATATCATGCCTCAACTCCATCAATTTGTATCATTTCCAACAAATGGTATCACATTCAACAATCAATATCATTTTTCTTAAACTCACAAGTGCAAAATCATTCTTCTTGTTGAAAACATTCATGAATTGCATAAATCTTGAAATAATCTTGAAATATACTTTCAATGAATGCTTAAACATAATTTTGAGAAATATTTCAAGAATTTATGGATATATTTGAAAATTTGATGAACTTATGCATAATGAATATTCTTCATTCTTTTTGTTCATCTTAGTCAAGCATGCTTATAGGATTATGTCTCTTAGCTTGACTTATCAATTCCACACTAGGTTTCATGATAATTATACATCTAGTGGATTGATTTCAAATATAAACTCAACAATTGGAAATGGTCATTGACCTATAATTTGTGATGGTAAATGGATCCTAAATGTTCAAATGCATGAAACTTTATCATCCTTGTACTTAAAGCTTTCTTATGGCCAAATTATTAAAGAACTTGGGCTTTAATGACAACACCAACATTCAAAGATAAATGCAAACTTGAACATATGTACCTTGATTAATGTCCATGCATTTATTATTTGAATCTTTCCTTGCTCATAATTGGTTAGGGACTTGAATTGGAAAATGAGCATAGGATTTTTGTGCTTGAAAACATGGAAGAAAATATGTTTGCTTGAATACTTTGTGTGATAACCGCAAATTTTTCAATTATTGGAAATTATTAATATTGGAAATTAATATTTAAGAAAATAGATAAGAGGAAATAAATAAATTAAAGTAAATAAATAAAATTTATTTACGAGATGGGAATATCGTTGAAATTCCCGAAATTGATGAAGTGAAGAAGTGGAGAAAATTAATTTGGATAAAATTGAGGAAATTTAATTTGGATAAATGAAAATCTAAATTAAATAAGAAATAAAAAGGAAAATTAAATTGGAAATAAGAAATGAAGGAGGAAATTTAATTTGGATAAATGAAAATTCAAATTAAATAAGAAAAGGAGAAATAAATATAAAATATGTTTATATAATTATATATTATATAAATGTAATTTTATACAAATACATATGTATTGAAATACTATATAGTATATATTAATATACATTAGTATATATATATGTGTATATATACTATTTAATACATTTAAATAATACATATGTATATAAATATGATATTTTATGTATATATATAAATATATACATATATAAGAAAAGTAAATATTATTTTTATCAAAATTTATATATATATATTGTAATACAATATATATCTATAAATACATATATATATATGAAATATATTAATTTAAATTAAAATTTATATATATATATGTATTTTGTGTATAAAATATATATATGTGTGTGTGTTTATATATATATATATATATATATATATATATATAAAATATAATATAATATAATATAATAAAAAAAGAGAGGAAACGGGATCGGGAGAACCCGACCCCGTTCCATTTCAACAGGGCCGACGGCAGCAACCGCTGCCCCAGTCGGCGAGAAAACAAGGAGGCGAGAGAGACAGAGGGAAGAGGTTGGCGAGATGAGGAAGAGAAAGAGAGGAATCGCCGGCGACAGAGAAGGAATCGGCGCGAAACAGAGAAGGAAAAATCGAGAACGAAAGAGAAGAGGGAATCGGCGGTGCCGGCCGTTCCAGGCACCGCCAACCCAACGTCGACGTTGGCGAAGGCGAGAGGAAGGTGGAGAAGCCACCGGCAGTGAAGGAAAATGGCAGAGGAAGGACGAACGGACGAGGAGAAGACGCCGACCTAAACCGAGTAGATTCGCCGCCATGCCGTCAAACCAGACTGAACGGAGGCCACCGGTAGCTTCGCCATTCCGTCGGCCAGCTGAGGAGCAGTCAAACCTCTAGAGAACCGGTCGCCGGAGGAGAACCGGTGGTGAAGGGGGGCTAACCGATCTGATGGGAAGGAAGAGGAAAAAGGAAAAGAAAAAGAAAAGGAAAAGGAAAAAGGAAAAGGAAAAAAAAGAAAGAGAAAGAAAAGAAAAGAGAAAAAAAAGAAAAAGAGGAAAAGAAGAAAAGAGAGAAGAAAAGGAATTTTCGGGAATTTGGAAAATTCTCAGGAACTCGAGAATCTCGGGAATTGGTAAGAAATCCGAGAAATTATTAATGATAATTATTTAAATAAATTATTTATTTCAATAATTTGAGAAAATTTTAAAATTTAGAATTTTAATTTCCAGACAATTCCCTCGATGACCGAGCCGATGGAATCGGGCGAGTTGAACACGGGCGCGACGGACGAGGCGGTCGCCGACCCGAAAAAGGTAAGGAATGCATGTGCAGCACTGTAAGGATATTCAGTCTGCATGTTTTAAATTACGAAATATTTTATGGAAATATTTTATGAAAATATTGCGATAAATTATTGGTTGAAAAATTGTGGTGAATTATCAGTTGAAAATTTGTGATGATGTACTGGCTGGAAATTATAAACTGTATTTTTTGTGCAGGAGGCTAGCCAATCGGCAGCCGTTATACTGCCGAAAAATTATCGAAAATTTCTAGAAAATTTATAAAATCATAATAAATGATTTTATTTCACGAAAAACGATTTTCAACCACGAAAATCGAGAAAATGAATATTTTCCATAAAAACATGAATAAAATGAAAGTGATTTTAAAATATTCATGTTTTCAAGAATGGTGATAAGGAAATCACCAAAAATCTTCTTGAGAATGGTGATAATGAAATCACTGAAAATTCTCTAGATATGTAAATTTCACGAAATACTAGATGAAAAATGAAAAGAGATAAAGTGAATATTATATATATATATATATATATATATATTTATAAATATTCACTAAATGGTTTTTCTAACCTTTATGGTTTCAAATTATGAAAGTATATATATATATATTTTTATAAATTCCATAAAGGTTTATTGATGATGAAAAATACGGTTTTGAGACTAGTTGGCATGCTATCATGCTGATATGTGATATGTGACATTTAATATGTGATATGTGATATGTAATATGTAGTCCCGGCCGACACCTGATCAGTGATCCACCGAGGACAATTATAGACTATGGCCATAGATCTAACATGATTATTTATACCCTTCGGGGTCTATAGCATGATATGAGTAGCGACCCAGTGGACGGGCTGGGCGTGCGTGCCTAAGTCTCCACATATGATATGTTTTAAAATGAAAATGTTTTACATGATATGTGATACGTGAATTGTAAAGGTTTTATATGATATGTGATACGTGAAATGAAATGATTTACAGCATTTTTATAAAATGCTTATTTCAGTACTGTTTTTAGTACTACGAGATGATTTTCACATGATATGTAATATGAATATGTAATATGTTTTCAAAAGGAAAAAGGAGGAAAATAAATCTAATATTCTTATTTTAATTTTAAATTGAATATTAGATTTAAATGAGTTATATGTTATACGAAAAAGGTTTAATAGCTGATTTTGCTATTTAAAGTACTGTACTAATTATGGTTGTACAGTAAAACATGAAATGAGTTTTAAATGAAAATGATAATGATTTAACTAACATTCTTTTCAAAGAAAATATGAATATTAGTTATTTTATTTAAATGCTTTATTCTATAAAAGCATTATTTTGAAAAGAATATGAAAATGATAAGGAATAAAAAGGAAAAGGATTTAACTTTCAAAACGAAAAGAAATTTATTACTCTCTACAGTTGCTTCTAGGTTCTGTGACAAGATAGGTATTTCAAAATACCTACCTTACTCCATCCGGATCCCTAGCCGACTGTAGTATCCTTCCTACATGTGTGCCTAGAGCCCATAGGAAAAATGAAAAAGTTTTTCAGCATATAGGATAGCTGAATATCAAGTATGCATATAATTCCCTTACTGAGCCGTGGTTTGCTCACCCTTTAATTTTAACATTTCAGGTTTTCAAAGACCGAAAGTCTAGCAGTAAAAGGATTTTCGACTGTGCATTCGGGGACGATGCGACAGGTCGATTTAATTAATAAGGTATGATCATTTATTTTCGGTATTTAGACATATTCACATTACTACTTTCTTATGAAGTAAGATAGGGGATGTAATTCATATTATAATTTAATATGAAATTGTGTATATGTAAAAGAAAAGTAAAGTATCGTAGACAGCCCAGCCAAATAAGATGTATAGAATAAGGTGAAAATAGGGTCACGGGCTGTGACAGATTTATTGGTATCAGAGCAGGACTGGCCTGATGTCTATTGATACTTTTGAAAAGAAAATGTATTGAAAAGGTTAACATCCCCTGTAGTACTGTATAGTCTAAATACATAAACGAAATAAATGATTGTAAATTGAGTGAAGTGTTTAGAAGGGGGTGAGAATTATGAACTAAGGAATGCTAAAAAGGGAAAACGGCTCAGGAATGTTACATGAAAGGGTGATCTTATGATCTAAATGAAGGTCGGTTCGGTAAGGAATAGAAATGGACTCGGTGAGGGCCCCACCAGTACTTTTCTGTCCGTATCGAACTGAGACCTGAAAGTGATGATATAAAGGAGGGGAATGAAGTATCATCACTAATTAGACATTAAGATCATCGATTAAAGGTATTTTGAGGAGAGAAAATTTTTGGCCAAAAATGACCAAAATACCCCTACCCTCAAAATTTTGCCGGGAGTCAAAATAGATCACCAGAAGTTGGAATTGATAGATTTGACAGAGAAATTGATGATGTAAAGCTGCATTTCAGGCAAAATAATACAATTATGGATTCTATTGGATTTCTCAGTCGAAATCGAAAAGATTTTAAACTGCTGATATTAGTAAGAGAAAGGGGTACTATCAGCAAATAGATAATAAGATCACTGATTTAAATGTATAATGAGGAGAAAGAAATAAATGTGAAAATGACGAAAATGCCCCTATGTGGGATTATGGTATGAATAGTAATAAACCAAGTCAATCTTGAATTCCATTAATAGAAATGGAGTAATTGATGGTTTAAGGACATAATATGAGTATAACGATCCCGATTATAAATTTTACTTACATTTAGATGATTGATGTGACCTGAATGGTTATAGGAAAGTCGCAGGATGAGCGACTCAGTTATTGATCCTTAAGGGTCGGAGTTAAAAATTTATTATTGAGATGTTGATTTTGGGATCGTTGGATATGATGAAAAGTAATATGATTGCTGGAGATGACTGAGAAAGAGATCAGTATAGATGATAAAAACTATATCAGTACGATTAATTTTGGTTCTATACATTCCTACTATTTTGAGGTATCAAATAGATAATCATAGAACCAGAATAGTTTGAAATATGTTTTATGGAATAATATACTGTATGGAGTATATGAAATTGGAAAATATACATAAGGATAATAAGTGCATATAAGAGATGAGGATGATAACAGCTAACCTGAATTATAAGATGAAAATGATTTTAAAATGAATTTCAATAATAAATCGGTTAGTTGTGAAAGGTGTTAATGAAATGATTACACTTAATACAGCATATAAATTAAGATGATTAATATGCTGTGAAATATGAGGAAATAAGTGAATCAAGGCTGAACAGATGTTAAAATGATTTAAATATTAAATGTCTTTGCCTTGAGGATATATGGTGAAATGATAGGACACAAAGATGAATGTCCAAAATGATAAGAGATGAATGATTAAAGAAAGCATCAGATGAGATTCTCGATAAGATTTCAGAGTATATAAAAGTGAGAAATCGAGCTAACATTGACTCGATCATTAATATGAAATTTATTTCTAAGCTTATATCGGAGAATATAGAAGAAATCCAAAAAAGCTTAAGAAATAATTTTGGAAAATATTGTGGATAATGAAATTCACATGTATTTATATAAAGGATGAAAATACAGATGATGTGATTGAGGATGGATTAAATGGCGAATTAAATACCTATTATGAATAAAGTTCTTATGAAGAACAAATAATTATTTTTATGAAAGTGATGTCTTATTTGGTTTAATCGGAGATGTATAAGGAGCTTATAAGACAAATCTCTGTACAAGGCATCACTAGATGAAAAGTTGAAGACTGATGGTCGTAAGATGATAATGATTAGAACTCGAGATAATGTTTACGAGTTCTATAGAGGTTTACAAAGTAAATGAAATACCTTGCTGAGGCACATAAGACTAATGAATAAGACAATTATATGAGGATAAAGTGACAATATACCATACAGTTTATGGCACAAGTGGAAAATGAGCAGCATAATGGTATAACCCCGCAAACTCTCAGAAATAGTGAACAATATGTTAAGTATGGCAAATAGAAGATTTAGCTAGACAGTATCTCTTTCTAAGATATGATCTCGAATGACAGAATGATGTGGATCTGTCAATGATGAAGAGATAATGATTGAGATATAGAATGAACTGGGTCTAGCTAAATACTATTGCCAGTCTATAGGAGAGTTTATGGGTTAGCTGCTCTACGGACGTGACTAATAAGTAAAAGGTTAAAGTCAGTGAATAAATAAATATAAAGATGATATGTAAAAGGTTAAACGAGGTAACAGTGAAATACATTACCCCAGATGAAAAATGAGCGAAATGATGATGAAAGAAAAGATGAATATGTAATAAGAGGATAAGTACGTGATAAAAAGGGAACACGAATATGAGGTAGTTCCCGAAGTTAAAAGCTAAAAGTGATTTTGTGGTTATCACATAATTATCTCTAGATGTAAGATCGAGCCAAAACTAAATAGAGGAAAAGTAATCATACTCAAAGGAGTAAAGAAATGATCTACATTTTACAGCCAGTAATGTAAATGGAAAATGATATATATATACCACCACTTCGAAATGATGGAAATAGTGGAATTATATGGATAATGAGGTGATTAAATTGATAATTATAGATTCGAGAATGAAGTTAAATAATAAGAAGATTAATTGATAATTTGATTTTGTCACTGTGGAATCTAATTATTAAAAGAGTATATTCTCAGGTATATTCTAAAACCTAAGTGATATAAAGTATACCATAAGAATAAGAGATGTAATGATGAGACTACATGAAAAGACGATATAGAGAGAAAATGATTATCTCTTGATGAAATTATGGTAAGAGATGGTGAATGGTAAAGTCTGCAAAGGAACTGCAGCAATTTGATTAAATAAATATGAAATAAATATTGTGGATAATGAAGAATCTAAAAGAGATATGATAATGTGAAAGTGATTATAGACTGATAGTCTAATGAAATCACTTCTCCATTATCAAACTCTTAGATTCTATAGTGCCATAGTCGAAATATGATTAAAAAGATGATGAGAATGTATGTGAAGTTCCAGTGAGCCCTATATGTGATGGGAATCTCTGAGTAGCTATATGTTATGGGAAATAGCAAAAGGCTCTGAGATTCCAAATCTATTGACAGCACCGCTTCATACATGATGTAAATATCTGAGCGTAGAATGCAAACGCTCGATGATATATTAAGAAAGCGGATGCATGAGATGTGAAAGCTACTGGGACAATTACATACTATTGATTAAAATCGGTAAATGAAAATTATCGAAATGTATCGACTTGGCACTAAATAAGAAAGATGGATGATGAACAATATGAATAATATGTGATATGAAAATGAGTGCAAAATGAAACACTCCCAATTAATAAGAAATTTAAGGGAGTATGAGTATATGATGAAAGATGATATGTAGTGATATATGAGATGATTATGATGTTAAAAGTATACTGGCAGTATAATTTAAAAGATGATCTAAAGGTCAAGAATGATAAATATACAAGACGATAAGTATACATGATGCTACCACTTTATGAATTAAGTTAAATTCGGAGGACCGAATTTCTTAAGGTGAGGAGAATGTAATAACCGCAAATTTTTCAATTGTTGAAAATTATTAATATTGGAAATTAATATTTAAGAAAATAGATAAGAGGAAATAAATAAATTAAAGTAAATAAATAAAATTTATTTACGAGATGGCAATATCGTTGAAATTTCCGAAATTGATGAAGTGAAGAAGTGGAGAAAATTAATTTGGATAAAATTGAGGAAATTTAATTTGGATAAATGAAAATCCAAATTAAATAAGAAATAAAAAGGAAAGTTAAATTGGAAATAAGAAATGAAGGAGGAAATTTAATTTGGATAAATGAAAATTCAAATTAAATAAGAAAAGGAGAAATAAATATAAAATATGTTTATATAATTATATATTATATAAATGTAATTTTATACAAATACATATGTATTGAAATACTATATAGTATATATTAATATACATTAGTATATATATGTGTATATATACTATTTAATACATTTAAATAATACATATGTGTTGGCTCTATAGGCTATATCGAGAGGGGGGGTGAATCGGTTTTTAACTACTCTTAAGCTCGTTTTTCGGTTTCTCTAAATTCTCTAGCCTATATTGATATTTTCTAAGTTCTCTAGGCTATTCAATCATGCAATCCAAATTCAATACAATAAGCACAAATATAATTGCAAGTAATTAAAGAGAGTAGGGAAAGAGAAATGTACGCAAGCAATTTATAGAGGTTCGGCAACCTTGACTACGTCCTCTACCTTGAGACACTCCCAAGGATTTTCTCCAAATCCACTACCTTGAATTTGTTACACTCCCTCTTTTTCTAGGCTAAAGAGAAACCTCTCTCTTTTTCTAGGCTCAAGAGAAACCTCCCTCTTTTTCTTAGGCTAAAGAGTAACCTCCCTCTTTTTCTTAGGCTAAAGAGAAACCTCCCCTTTACAAGGAATGATTTTGGTTTACAAGAGATGTAATCAAAGAAGGCCTCTAGATAGGCAAGTGATTACAAAGATTAAGCACAAGTAAAAGCCTATACAAAGTTTGTGCTAAGCAATACAAGAAATAGATGAATGATAGAAGATGTAGACTTTTGAGCTCTTGATTTGTTGTTTGAGGCTTGAGAAGATGAATAAGATGATGAAAGATGTTGCTTGGTTGTTCCCCTTGCTTTCTTTAGCTTCTAAGCCTCTATTTATAGTCCCTTGGATGGTTTGTGAACGTTGGGTGGAGCCAAAATCGAATATTACCGTTGTATCTCACAAAACTAGCCGTTATAGGCTATTTTCGGGCAACGGGATCGATCCCTTTCCATAGGGGATCGATCCCTTCATTCCAGATCTGAATCTTCTGGGCTGAGGGACCTTTTCTAGCCATTGGGAGCCATTCTGCCTTTAGGGGATCGATCCCTTCCCTTAGGGGATCGATCCCTTCTTTCCAGAACTGATTTTTGTGGGCTGAGGGACCTTTTCTTCCACCAAAAAGCTTACTGCCACTAGGGGATCGATCCATTCCCTTAGGGGATCGATCCCATGCCTCCAGAAAGCCATTTTCCTGCACTTTTGAGTTAGAAATGATGTGGTCTTTGATCCTAATCCAACCCAAAACATTTTGGCATTTTTGTGGGAGTTTTTCTTGACTTTCTTTGATGAAAACATGGTCAAAAATTCATCAAGTGATTTTCTAAAATATTCAAAATATTTACAAAGTATTAAGACCAATAAGAGTATGCATCATTTAATCATGGTCTTAATGTTTGATAAGGCAAATTTACAATATGGATTAAAGCATTAAGGCTTACTTAAGTTTTTTTCATTTCAAAATATATATGTCAATTTAAAGCTAACAATCTCCCCCTTTTTGATATGACAAAACTTAATGTAAATTTGCTTTGAAAATTCTTTGATAAAATACTCCCCCTCAAATAAAGCAGGATTTTATAAAGCTCCCCCTTAATATAAGCATGGGTTTTGAAAATGAATTTTCAAACTATTTCTCCCCCTTAATATCTCTCCCTTTATCTATCTCTCCCCCTTTTTGTCATAGCAAAAAGAAGGAAAAATACTAAAAAATATGCTCCCCCTAAAATCATGGCTATGTGAGAATAAATAAAAATGCTCCATCCAACAAGAAACATGTTAGTACATGGGACTTATAGCACAAATAAATAAGTCAATATTCTCAAAGAGTATGAAATATTCATGCAATGAATATGACTTATGATCCTATACCAATTGTTTATAAATAATTTGGATACCAATTTTTTATAAGTAATTTTGCAAGAAGGTTCCAATTGGTAAGAAGTTAGGCAAGCACCTAAGTATATCAATTGTTCTCTAAGGTCCGACTAAAGGTGCATGGTAAGGTATCATGATTATGAGCTAAAATTAGATGACATATCATATGCAAAAGCTCATAAATCACGTTCAAGCAAGAGTGTGCATAGAATCAAGACATATAGCAATTAACCACAAATTCTAGCACACAAGAGTTTCATGCAAAAGTATCCTAAGAGAATTCTTCTCTATTTGTCATTTCAATCTAAGGAGCATGAGAAGTGTTGTCAATTTAAAGCTCAAACCAATTGGCAAATTAGTTTTGGCTTACCAATTATTGAAAATATGGTTTCCAATGATACTAATTGTTATTTCAATCTAAATACCAATTGTTACTAATGGTTGACTTAGGCATTTTTGCATGAATCCAATATTTGTGTAGTGTGTTCATGTCAAGAAAATACTCATTCTAAATATGCAAGAACACAACACATATCATCAAATATGCATATGGATCAATTAAAGATTAGTACACAATCATAAAATATTAATCCATACTCATATTCACAAATTCATACCATATGGAAGATTCAAAACATCAAGGAATTCAAGCAAACACATTTTCTTCCATGGTTTCAAGCACACAAATCCTATGCTCATTTTCTAATTCAAGTCCTTAACTAATTATGAGCAAGGAAATATTCAAATAATAAATGCATGGATATCAAGTTTGTTCAAGTTTGCATTTATCTTTGAATGGTGGTGTTGTCATTAAGACCTTAGTTCTTTAAGTACAAGGATGATAAAGTTTCATGCATTTGAACATTGAGGATCCATTTACCATCACAAATTATAGGCCAATGACTATTACCAATTGTTGAATTTATATTTGGAATCAATCCACTAGATGTAAAATTATCATGAAACCTAGTGTGGAATTGATAAGTCAAGCCAAGAGACATAATCCTATAAGCATGCTTGACTAAGATGAACAAAAGATATGAAAAACACTCATTATGCACAAGTTCATCAAATTCTCAAATATATCCATAAATCATTGAAATAGATCTCAAAATTATGTTTAAGCATTCATTGAAAGTATGTTTCAAGATTATTTCAAGATTTATCCAATTCATGACCATTTTCAATGAGAAAACTGATTTTGCACTTGTGAGTTCAAGAAAAATGATATAGATTGTTGAAAGTGATACCATTTGTTGGAAATGATATTAATTGATGAAGTTGATGCATGATATCAATGAAAAATGATTTTTCATATTTTAATGATCATCAACAAGAAGTTAAAATACTGGATTTTAAGTTGAGAAGAAAGAAGATACCAAGAAAGTGAAAAATCCTTCTCAAATTCGATTGAAAAAGTGCAGAATAGCCATTTTGGCCTGGGGGGATCGATCCCTTTGGGAAGGGGATCGATCCCTTCAGTCCAGAATGCAGATTTCCTGCATTCTGCTCAAGGGGGATCGATCCTGCTTGCTAAGGGATCGATCCCTCATCCTGTTTCTGCAGTTTTTGACAGAAAATCCAACCTTTGAGGTGCCCAAACTTCGTTTTTGAGTAATTTAAGTCCAAGTAAAGGTTTAGACATTTGTAAAACATGATTTTGGACTTGTATGAATAAAAAATCTGAATGAAAAACCATTTTACAAAAGATTTTACAATTTTGGTAGAATTTTCACCAATAAAAGCATTTTTGGCCTCAAAGGGGGTCATTTTAAGCATTATGCATATTTTGTCAAAACCAAAGCTTTGGAAACCACAAATATGCCAAAACAAACTTGTTCACATAGATTTTAAGCATATATAACATCAAATCATCATACTTGTGAACAACATGTCATGATTGTCAACATGCATATTCTTCATTAAGGCTCATGACAAGGCATTTTGCATATATGACATATTTGACATCTTTTGAGCAACTAAATATATTATCTAGACATATCAAACTTGCTCAAGATGCAGAAAACCAAAAGTCATTTCAAAATCACAAATCATGCTTTTCATTCAATGTATCAAGTACTATTCATCAAACATTCAACAATGATTCATCATGCCTTTTGTTCTATCATTCAACTCACAATGCATCAAGAATCATTAACACATTTTCTCATTAAAGCACAAATAATCAAATAAAAGTTTTAAAGAGTAAAGAATTAATCTTACAAAACTCCTTTGCTTGAGTATGCTTTGCCTTGAATTGTTGAGTCCACCTTGAGCTATTCTTTGAAGAATTGTTGTGATGGATCCTCAAGCTTTTCCTTTTTCTCATTGGCACAAGCAAACTCCATAGAGGTGTGTAGAGCATTCAAACCCCATTGTTTCTTTGTAACTCCATGCTCTAACACTCCTACAACAAACAAATTCAAGCATGCTTTGGTACCCAAATTTTCTTGGGTCCATGAGAGTTAGTACAAATAATTTTTGATCCTTTTGGGATCCATTTCAAGTACAATTCATCATTATTTACAGCATGCTTAGGCACCCACATTTTTCTAACCACTCTTCCTCTAAATGTGGTTTTTCTATTTGTGCATGCTTGTGAGGTGTGGCCTATTCTATTGCAAAGTGAGCATGTGAGAGATAAATCATGCATGGTATTTTTGCTCACTAGGAAATTCTTAAGATGAGTTTCTTTTTGTTTAGCATTATAGCCTAACCCATCTTTGTCAAAGAAAGCTCTTTGGGTCTCTAACATGTGATCTAGCTTTTGTTGACCCATATAAAACCTAGAAAATGAGTTATGCAAATTTGTGTTCTTTTTATTTAACTCATTTATTTCTAAGTTGGCCTTTTCTAGTTTCTTTTCAAATTCTATCTTAGCACTAGTCAAGGCTTCATTTTCTATTTTTAATTTAGCAATGATTTTCTTATATTTAGAATTCATGCATTGAAATTCATTTGCTAAATCATCAAAGGCATTTTGTAGTTCACTAAAGGTATAATCATTATCTTCACTAGAACTACTACTAGCCTCATCATCACTAATGGCCATAAAGCATGAGTAGGCTACCTCTTCATCTACATTTTCCTCATCGGAGCTATCACTATCACTCCATACAGCCACAAATGCTTTCTTCTTAGGTTTCCTATCCTTTTCCTTCCTAAGTATGGGGCAATCTAGCTTAGTGTGACCCGGTTCATTGCATTCATAACACACTAAGTGGTCCTTTTCTCTTCTACTTGACTCTCCCCTATGATGTTTTCTATTTTGCTCTCTCTCTTTCATTCTCATAAATCTATTAAATCTTTTGGCAAACATTGCCATTTCCTTTTCTTCCTCATTTCCACTCTCATCACTATTATCTTCAATGACCTCATGAGTGGAAGACTTAAGTGCTACCCCTACTTTCTTTGAAGGCTCTTCATTTCTTTTTAATTTCATTTCATATGTAAGTAGGAAGCCCATAAGTTCATCTAGAGACAAGGTGTTAGGGTCCTTAGATTCTTCTATAGCAGTCACCTTTGCCTCCCAAGATTTTGGCAAGCTATTCAAGATTTTCTTGACCATTTCTACATTGGAATAGCTCTTGCCTAATGCCTTAAGTCCATTGATTATGTCATTAAATCTAGTATACATATCACTCATAGACTCATTTTCTTTCATTCTAAAAAGCTCATAATCATGTGTGAGCATTCCTACTTTGGTCTCTCTAACTTGATTTGTCCCTTCATGTGTGATGGCTAGTTTGTCCCATATTTGCTTAGCATTTTCACATAGGGACACTCTATTATATTCATTTGGACCTAATGCACAAAAGAGAGTGTGCATAGCTTTGGCATTCAATTGTGCCAATCTCATATCATTGGTGTCCCACTCATCCTTACTCTTAGGGACATCTTTTCCATCTATTTTCTTTATTGGGATTCTAGGACCATTAACTATTACTCTCCACACTTCATAGTCATTAGATTGCACAAATAACATCATCCTAGTTTTTCAATAAGAGTAATTCTCACCATTGAATAGTGGAGGTCTAACTAATGAGTGTCCCTCTTCTCCTAGGGGTGTGCCTACATTCAAGTGAGCCATTTAAGATCGTTTTACTCGATAGAGGTTAATCTAATTCAATCTCGAGCCCAAGCTCTGATACCAATTGTTGGCTCTATAGGCTATATCGAGAGGGGGGTGAATCGGTTTTTAACTACTCTTAAGCTCGTTTTTCGGTTTCTCTAAATTCTCTAGCCTATATTGATATTTTCTAAGTTCTCTAGGCTATTCAATCATGCAATCCAAATTCAATACAATAAGCACAAATATAATTGCAAGTAATTAAAGAGAGTAGGGAAAGAGAAATGTACGCAAGCGATTTATAGAGGTTCGGCAACCTTGCCTACGTCCTCTACCTTGAGACACTCCCAAGGATTTTCTCCAAATCCACAATCTTGAATTTGTTACACTCCCTCTTTTTCTAGGCTAAAGAGAAACCTCTCTCTTTTTCTAGGCTCAAGAGAAACCTCCCTCTTTTTCTTAGGCTAAAGAGTAACCTCCCTCTTTTTCTTAGGCTAAAGAGAAACCTCCCCTTTACAAGGAATGATTTTGGTTTACAAGAGATGTAATCAAAGAAGGCCTCTAGATAGGCAAGTGATTACAAAGATTAAGCACAAGTAAAAGCCTATACAAAGTTTGTGCTAAGCAATACAAGAAATAGATGAATGATAGAAGATGTAGACTTTTGAGCTCTTGATTTGTTGTTTGAGGCTTGAGAAGATGAATAAGATGATGAAAGATGTTGCTTGGTTGTTCCCCTTGCTTTCTTTAGCTTCTAAGCCTCTATTTATAGTCCCTTGGATTGTTTGTGAACGTTGGGTGGAGCCAAAATCGAATATTACCGTTGTATCTCACAAAACTAGCCGTTATAGGCTATTTTCGGGCAAAGGGATCGATCCCTTTCCATAGGGGATCGATCCCTTCATTCCAGATCTAAATCTTCTGGGCTAAGGGACCTTTTCTAGCCGTTGGGAGCCATTCTGCCTTTAGGGGATCGATCCCTTCCCTTAGGGGATCGATCCCTTCTTTCCAGAACTGATTTTTCTAGGCTGAGGGACCTTTTCTTCCACCAAAAAGCTTACTGCCACTAGGGGATCGATCCCTTCCCTTAGGGGATCAATCCCATGCCTCCAGAAAGCCATTTTCCTGCACTTTTGAGTTAGAAATGATGTGGTCTTTGATCCTAATCCAACCCAAAACATTTTGGCATTTTTGTGGGAGTTTTTCTTGACTTTCTTTGATGAAAACATAGTCTAAAAATTCATCAAGTGATTTTCTAAAATATTCAAAATATTTACAAAGTATTAAGACCAATAAGAGTATGCATCATTTAATCATGGTCTTAATGTTTGATAAGGTAAATTTACAATATGGATTAAAGCATTAAGGCTTACTTAAGTTTTTGTCATTTCAAAATATATATGTCAATTTAAAGCTAACAATATGTATATAAATATGATATTTTATGTATATATATAAATATATACATATATAAGAAAAGTAAATATTATTTTTATCAAAATTTATATATATTGTAATACAATATATATCTATAAATACATATATATATGAAATATATATTAATTTAAATTAAAATTTATATATATATGTATTTTGTGTATAAAATATATGTGTGTGTGTTATATATATATATATATATATATATATATATATATATAAATAAAAAAAAGAGAGGAAACGGGATCGGGAGAACCCAACCCCGTTCCATTTCAACAGGGCCGACGGCAGCAACCGCTGCCGCCGTCGGCGAGAAAATGAGGAGGCAAGAGAGACAGAGGGAAGAGGTTGGCGAGATGAGGAAGAGAAAGAGAAGAATCGCTGGCGACAGAGAAGGAATTGGCGCGAAACAAAGAAGGAAAAACCGAGAAAGAAAGAGAAGAGGGAATCGGCGGTGCCCGCCGTTCCAGGCACCGCCACCCCAACGTTGACCTTAGCGGAGGCGAGAGGAAGGTGGAGAAGCCACCGGCGGTGAAGGAAAACGGCAGAGGAAGGACGAACGGACGAGGAGAAGACGCCGACCTAAACCGAGTAGATCCGCCGCCATGCCGTCGAACCAGACTGAACGGAGGCCACCGGTAGCTCGCCATGCCGTCAGCCAGCTGAGGAGCCGCCGAACCGCCAGAGAACCGGTCGCCGGAGGAGAACCGGCGGTGAAGGGGGGCTAACCGGTCTGACGGGAAGGAAGAGGAAAAAGGAAAAGAAAAAGAAAAGAAAAAGGAAAAAAAAGAAAGAGAAAGAAATGAAAAGAGAAAAAAAAGAAAAAGAGGAAAAGAAGAAAAGAGAGAAGAAAAGGAATTTTCGGGAATTCGGAAAATTCTCAAAAACTCGAGAATCTCGGGAATTGGTAAGAAATCCGAGAAATTATTAATGATAATTATTTAAATAAATTATTTATTTAAATAATTTGAGAAAATTTTAAAATTTAGAATTTTAATTTCCAGAAAATTCCCTCGATGACCGAGCCGATGGAATCTGGCGAGGTGAACACGGGCGCGACGGACGAGGCAGTCGTCGACCCGAAAAAGGTAAGGGATGCATGTGCAGCACTGTAAGGATATTCAGTCTGCATGTTTTAAATTACGAAATATTTTATGGAAATATTTTATGAAAATATTGCGATAAATTATTGGTTGAAAAATTGTGGTGAATTATCAGTTGAAAATTTGTGATGATGTACTGGCTGGAAATTATAAACTGTATTTTTCGTGCAGGAGACTAGCCAATCGGCAGCCGTTATACTGCCGAAAAATTATCGAAAATTTCTAGAAAATTTATAAAATCGTAATAAATGATTTTATTTCACGAAAAACGATTTTCAACCACGAAAATTGAGAAAATGAATATTTTCCATAAAAACATGAATAAAATGAAAGTGATTTTAAAATATTCATGTTTTCAAGAATGGTGATAAGGAAATCACCGAAAATCTTCTTGAGAATGGTGATAATGAAATCACCGAAAATTCTCTTGATATGTAAATTTCATGAAATACTAGATGAAAAATGAAAAGAGATAAAGTGAATATTATATATATATATATATATATATTTATAAATATTCACTAAATGGTTTTTCTAACCTTTATGGTTTCAAATTATGAAAGTATATATATATATTTTTATAAATTCCATAAAGGTTTATTGATGATGAAAAATACGGTTTTGAGACTAGTTGGCATGCTATCATGCTGATATGTGATATGTGACATATAATATGTGATATGTGATATGTGATATGTGATATGTAGTCCCGGCCGACACCTGATCAGTGATCCGCCGAGGACAATTATAGACTATGGCCATAGATCTGACATGATTATTTATACCCTTCGGGGTCTATAGCATGATATGAGTAGCGACCCAGTGGACGGGCTGGGCGTGCGTGCCTAAGTCTCCACATATAATATGTTTTAAAATGAAAATGTTTTACATGATATGTGATATGTGAATTGTAAAGGTTTTATATGATATGTGATACGTGAAATGAAATGATTTACAGCATTTTTATAAAATGCTTATTTCAGTACTGTTTTTAGTACTACGAGATGATTTTCACATGATATGTAATATGAATATGTAATATGTTTTCAAAAGGAAAAAGGAGGAAAATAAATCTAATATTCTTATTTTAATTTTAAATTGAATATTAGATTTAAATGAGTTATATGTTATACAAAAAAGGTTTAATAGCTGATTTTGCTATTTAAAGTACTGTACTAATTATGGTTGTACAGTAAAACATGAAATGAGTTTTAAATGAAAATGATAATGATTTAACTAATATTCTTTTCAAAGAAAATATGAATATTAGTTATTTTATTTAAATGCTTTATTCTATAAAAGCATTATTTTGAAAAGAATATGAAAATGATATGGAATAAAAAGGAAAAGGATTCAACTTTCAAACGAAAAGAAATTTATTACTCTCTACAGTTGCTTCTAGGTTCCGGGACAAGATAGGTATTTCAAAAATACCTACCTTACTCCATCCGGATCCCTAGCCGACTGTAGTATCCTTCCTACATGTGTGCCTAGAGCCCATAGGAAAAATGAAAAAGTTTTTCAGCATATAGTATAGCTGAATATCAAGTATGCATATAATTCCCTTACTGAGCCGTGGTTTGCTCACCCCTTAATTTTAACATTTCAGGTTTTCAAAGACCGAGAGTCTAGCAGTAAAAGGATTTTCGACTGCGCATTCGGGGACGATGCGACAGGTCGATTTAATTAATAAGGTATGATCATTTATTTTCTGTATTTAGACATATTCACAGTACTACTTTCTTATGAAGTAAGATAGGGGATGTAATTCATATTATAATTTAATATGAAATTGTGTATATGTAAAAGAAAAGTAAAGTATCGTAGACAGCCCAGCCAAATAAGATGTATAGAATAAGGTGAAAAATAGGGTCACGGGCTGTGATACTTTGATTTTATGAATCTTCCATATGGTATAACTTTGTGAATATGAATATGGATTAATACTTTATGATAGTATGCTTAAGTTTAATTAATCCATATGCATATTTGATGATGTGTGATTGTGTTCTTGCATATTTAGAATGACTATTTTCTTGACAAGAACGCACTACACATAGATATTGGATTCATGCAAAATGCCTAAGTCAACCATTAGTAACAATTGGTATTTAAATTGAAATAACAATTAGTATCATTGGCAACCATATTTTCAAGAATTGGTAAGCCAAATCTATATTGCCAATTGGTATGAGCTTTAAATTGACAATTCCTCTCATACTCTTTAGTTTGAAATGACAAATAGAGAAGAATTCATTTAGGATATTTTTGCATGAAACTCTTGTGTGCTAGAATTTGTAGTTAATTGCTATATATCTTGATTCTATGCACACTTTTGCTTGAACGTGATTTATGAGCTCTTGCATATGATATGTCATCTAATTTTAGCTCATAATCATGATGTATTGTCATGCACCTTAGTTGGACTTAAGAGAACAATTGATATACTTAGGTGCTTAATAGGATTGAAATGAGCAAGTTATAGACCTTAATAGATATTTATACACAACTTGCTTCATTATTTACCAATTGAGAACTTATTGCAAAATTATTTATAAACAATTGGTATAGGATCATAAGTCATATTCTTTGCATGAATATTTCATACTCTTGGTGAATATTGACTTATTTGTGCTATGAGTCCCATGTACTAACACGTTTCTTATTGGATGGAGCATATTTATCTCTTCTCACATAGCCATAATTTTAGGGGGAGCATATTTTTTATTATCTTTCCTTCTTTTTGCTATGACAAAAAGGGGGAGAGATAGATATTAAAAGGGTGAGATATTAAAGGGGAGAGATAATGGGGGAGAAAAAGTTTGAAAATTGATTTTCAAAACCCATGCTTATATTAAGGGGGAGCTTTATAAAATCCTGCTTTATTTGAGGGGGAGTATTTTATCAAAGAATTTTCAAAGCAAATTTACATTAAGTTTTGTCATATCAAAAAGGGGGAGATTGTTAGCTTTAAATTGACATATAATTTTGAAATGACAAAGACTTAAGTAAGCTTTAATGTTTTAATTCATATTGTAAATTTGCCTTATCACACATGATTTTCTCAATCCATTTTCAAGTGATTATATCAAACATTAAGAACATGATTTAAATACATATTCTTATTGGTCTTAATACTTTATAAAATGTCTTGAATATTTTAGAAAATTACTTGATGAATATTTGGACTATGTTTTCATTTGAGAAAGTCAAGAAAAACTCCCACAAAATATTGGGTTGAATTAGGATCACAGACTATATCATTTCTAACCCAAAAGTGCAGGAAAAATGCCCTCTAGAAGCATGGGATCGATCCCATAGGGAAAGGGATCGATCCCTTTTTGGCAGAAGCACTCCAATGCGTGAAATGAAGGAAAGGATCGATCCCTTTATGTCAGAAAGTCCCCAACGGCTAGTTTCTGTATGATACAACGGGTAGCTTTTGTTTTGGCTCCAACCAACGTCCACAAACCATCCAAGGGACTATAAATAGAGGCTTAGAAGCTAAAGGAAGCAAGAGAGGAACTACTCAGCAACTCCATAACACATATTCCTCAAATCCCCAAGCCTCAAACAACAAATCAAGAGCTCCAAAGTCTTCATCTTCTATCATTCACTTATCTATTGTATTGTTTAGCACAAATATTGTATGGGCTTTTCTTTGTGCCTAATTTCTGTAATCACTTGCTTACTTAGAGGCCCTTCTTTGATTACATCTCTTGTAAACACAAACAATCCTTGTAAAAGGGGAGGTTTCTCTTGAGCCTAGAAAAAGAGGGAGAAGAGGTTTCTCTTGAGCCTAGAAAAAGAGAGAGGTTTCTCTTGAGCCTTGAAAAGAAGGAGTGTAACACAAATTCAAGTTAGTGAATTTGGGGGAAATCCTTGGGAGCGTCTCAAGGTAGAGGACATAGGCAAGGTTGCCGAACCTCTATAAATCGCTTGCGTACATTTCTCTTTCCCTACTCTCTTTACTTATTTGCAGTTATATTTGAGTTTATTGTATTGAATTTACATTGTATAATTGCCTAGCTTAAAGAACTTAGAAAACACTCAAATAGGCTAGAGAATTTAGAAGAATCGAAAAACGGGCATAAGGTTAGCTAAGAACCGATTCACCCCCCTCTCGGTATTGCCTATAAGAGCCAACAAATGAAATCAAGGTAGAGTATGAGTCAAAATGAATCGAATAGTAAATGTCTATGCCTTGAGAATATACAGTCTAAATGATAGGACATGAGGATGAATGTCCAAAATGATAAGAGATGTGTGGTTAAAGAAAGCATCAGATGAGATTCCCGAAAAATTTTTAGAGTAATATAGATGGGAAAGATCGGGTTAATATTGACTCGATTATTAAGATGAAATCTATTCTAAGCCTATATCGAAGAATATAGAAAGAATCCGAAAAGCTTAGAAAATAACTCTGGAAAAATTTGTGAATAACGAAATTCACCTGTGTAGATGTAAAGGATAGAAATACAGATGATATGATTTGAGGATGAATTAAATGGTGAATTAAATTTTTTTAGGCAATAAAGTTCTTATTAAGAACAAATAATCATCTATTGGGAATTGATGCCTTAAGTTGAATTAATCGGAGATGTATAAGGAGTCGATAAGATCAATCTCTGCATAAGGCATCACTAGATGAAAAGTTGGAAATTGATGGTCATAAGATGATAATATTAGAACCTCGATATAATTTTTACGAGTTCCTATTGAGGTTTACAAGGTTAATGAAATACCTTGTGAGGTATATAAGCCTAATGAATGAGGCATCCATATGAGGATAAGTGATGAGATATTGATATAGTCTAAGACATCAATGGAAAATGAGCAGCATAGTGGTAGAACCCCGTAGACTCTTAAAGACAGTGAATTATATGTTAAGTATGGCAAATAGAAGATTTAGCTAGACAATATCTCTTTCTAAGATATATGATCTCGAAAGACAGAGCGACGTGGATCTATCTATGATGAAGAGATAATGATTGTTATACAAAATGAACTGGGTCTAGCAAAATACTATTGCCAGTCTATGAAAGAGTTATTGGGTTAGCTGCTCTACTGATGTGACTGATAAGTAAGGAAGTTGATGTCGGTGAATAAATAAGAGTAAATATAGTACTTGAGATGTTAAAAGAGTTTAATAGTGGAATATGTTATCACTAAAGAAAAGTGATTGAAATGATGATAAAGGAAAGGATGAATATGTCATAAGAGGAAAGTACATGATGAAGAGGGAACACAAATATGAAGTAGTTCCCGAAGTTAAGAGCTAACAGTGATTTTGTGGTTATCACATGATTATGATTGGGTGTAAGATCGAGCCAAACTCGATAAAGGAAAGGTAATCATACTCCAAGGAGTAAAGAAATGATCTACATTTTACTACCAGTAATGTAAATGGAAAAATGATAAATATATATACAACCACCTTGGAAATGGTGGAATTACATGAACAATGTGGTGAGGAAAATGATGATTGATTTGTCACCTATTAAATTTAAATTATGAAGAGTATAAGCTCAGGTATATTCTAAAACTTAAGTGATATAGAGTATACCATAAGAATAAGAGATGTAATGATGAGATTACATGGAAAGACAATATGGAAAGAAAATGATGAGTAAATAGCAAAGTCTGCAAATGAGCTGCAGCATTTGATGAAATAAATATGAAATGAGTATTGGAGACAATAATGAAGAATCTAAAAGAAACATGATAATATGGAAGTGATTATAGACTGATAGTCTAATGAAATCACTCCTCCATTATCAAACTCTTAGATTCTTTAGTGCTATAGTTGAGATTTGATTATAAAATGACGAGAATGTATGTGAAGTTCCAGTGAGCTCTATATGTGATGGGAATCTCTGAGTAGCTATATGTTATGGGAAATAGCAAAAGGCTCTGAGATTCCAAATTTATAGACAGCACCGCTCCGTACATGATGTAAAAATGTTTGAGCGTAATACGGAAACGCTCGATGATATGTTGAGTGAGCGGATGCACGAGATGTGAAAGCTACTGGACCATTACGTACTATTGATTTAAATCGGTAAATGATAATTATCGAAATGTATCGACTTGGCACCAAATAAGGAAGATGGATGATGAATAATATGTGATATGAAAAAGAGTGGAAATGGATAACTCCCAATTGATAAGCATTTCACAAGGAGTATAAAATATGATGAGAAATGATATATAGTGAAAATGATTCCGAGGCTAATGGCATATTAGCAGTATTAATTAAAAGATAATTAAGAGGACAAGAATGATGAGTATATGAAACAGTGCCACCTTTAACCTAAGTTAAATTCGGAGGACCGAATTTCTTAAGGTGGGGAGAATGTGATAACCACAAATTTCTAAATTTTTATATTACTTATTTGAGAATTTAATTTTAAATGCGAAAGATAAATTAAAGTAAATAAAGGAATTATTTACAAGATGGAATATTGTTGGAAATTCCGTAAATAATGAAGTTAAGGAATTGATAAATTATATAGAGGAAATTAATTTGGATAAATGGAAATCCAAATTAAATAAGCAAATGAGGAAGAAAATATATATTGTACATACAATATATATTGTATTATTTCATTATATAAATATATATAAATGTTATTCTATTTTAAAGTATATATGTATACATAATATATATATATATTAGATATATATTTGTAATATATAATATATATATATACATATTTTTGTATATAATACATATATATAGTACTATACTCTATATAAAATTATATATAGTATAATATGTATATAATAAAATTAAAACAAAAAAAAGAGATAGGAAGGTATCGGGACAGAGCCTGATCCCTTCCCAACCAGAGGCCGCCGGCCGCAGAGCTGCCGGCGCCGACGATAAGAAGAGAGAGGAAGGGAGGAGATGATGCCGACGAAGTGAAGCGAGGAGGCCGGTGACAGAAAGATGAAGCAAAACGAACGGAAAAGAGGCAGAAATCGGCGGAAGCCGAAAAAGAAAAAGAGAAAGGGATCTAGCGGTGCCGACGGAATTAGCTGCCGCCACTGCCATCGAAGCTTCGCTGGAGGAAGAGGAAGACGTGGGAGGCCACGGTTGAGGCGGAGAATGGCGGAGGAAGGCCGACGGAGGAGGAGAAGAAACCGAGGCAAAACCGAGTAGATCCGCCGACATGTCGTCGATCCAGGTCGAACGGAGACCACCAGCAAACTCGTCGTGCCATCGGCCAACTGTGGAGCCCTTGAACCGCCGGAGAACTGGCCGCCGGCAAAGAACCGACGAGGAAGAAGGCTGAACCGGTTGACGGGAAAAAGGAAAAGAAAAAGAAAAGAAAAAGGAAAAAGAAAAAGAAAAGAAAGAGAAACGAAAGAAAAGAGAAAAAAAAGGAAAAAAAGAGGAAAAGAAGAAAAGAGAGGAAAAAAGGAGAATTTCAAAAATTACGAAAAATCCCGAGAATTCGAAAACCCGAGAATTACGGGAATCAGTAAGAAATCCCAGAAAGTACTAAATTATTTAAATAATTTATTTATTTAAATAATTATAGAAAAATTCTAAATTTTAGAATTTAATTTCCAGAAAATTCCCTCGATGACCGAGCCGATAGAATCGGGCGAGGTGAACATGGGCGCGACCTTCGAGAGTCTGTCGCCCACCCGAAACAGGTAAGGGATGCATGTGCAGCACTGTAAGGATATTCAGTCTACATATTTTAATTTCAAAATATTTTATGGAAATATTTTATGAAATTATTATGATGAATGATTGGGTGGAAATTTGGAATGAAGTACCGATTGAAATTATAAACTTTATTTTTCGTGCAGGAGGCTAGCCAATCGGTAGTCGTTATACTGCCGAAAAATTATCGAAAATTATCAAAAATTTTTAGAAAAATTTATAAAATCATAATAAATGATTTTATTTCACAAGAAACGATTTTCAACCACGAAAATCGAGAAAATGATTATTTTTCATAAAACATGAATATAACGAAATTCGTTTTAAAATATTCATGTTTTCGAAATTGGTGATAATGAGATCACCGAAATTCTCTCGATATATGAATTATATGTGATATGAAATGAAAGATGAAAAAAAAAAGGATAAAGTGAATATTTTACAAATATTTTCTTAAATATTCACTTGATTTATTATATAACCTTTGTGGTTTTAATTATGAAATTATTATTTTTATAAATTTCATAAAGGTTTTCTGATGATGAAAAATACTGTTTTGAGACTAGATGGCAACCTTATCATGCTGATATGTGATATGTGACATGTGATATGTAATATGTGATATGTGATATGTAATCCCGGCCGACACCTGATCAGTGATCCGCCGAGGACAATTATAGACTATGACCATAGATCTGACATGATTATTTATACCCTGCGGGGTCTATAGCATGATCTGAGTAACGACCCAGTGGACGGGCTGGGTGTGTGTGCCTGAGTCTCCATATGTAAAAATGTTTTATATGATATGTGATATGTGAAATGTAAATGTTTTACATGATATGTGACAAGTTAAATGAAAGAGATTTACAGCATTTTACAAAATGCTTATTTCAGTACTTAATTTAGTACTACGAGATGATTTCATATGATATGTGATACGAATATGTAATACGTTTTCAAAAGGAAAAAAAGGTTATAAGTCTAATATTCTTATTATGATTTTCAATTGAATATTAGACTATATGTGACATGAATATGTGATATGTTTTTCAAAAAGGAAAAGAGGAGGAAAATAAATCTAATATTCTTATTTTAGCTTTTAAATTGAACATTAGATTTAAATGATATATATGCTATACGAAAAAAATTTAATAGCGGATTTTGCTATTTAAAGTACTGTACTAATTATGGTTGTACAGTAAAACATGAAATGAGTTTTAAATGAGAATGATGAGAATTTAACTAATATTCTTTTCAAAGGATATATGAATATTAGTTACTTTATTTAAATGCTTTATTTTATAAAAGCATTATTTTGAAAAGAATATGAAAATGTTATAAAATAAAAAGGTAAAAAGGATTAAAATTCCAAACAAAAAGGAAATTATTCTCTACAATTGCTTCTAAGTTCCAGGACAAGATAAGTATTTCAAAATACTTACCTTACTCCATCCGGATCCTTAGCCGACTATAGTATCCTTCCTACGTACGAGCCTAGAGCCCATAGGAAAAATGAAAAAAAAGATTTTCAGCATATAGGAAGCTGAATATCAAGTATGCATATAATTTCCTTACTGAGCCGTGGTTTGCTCACCCCTTAATTTTAACATTTCAGGTTTTCGAAGATTGAGATTTTAACACTTAAAGAATTTCAGCTGCGCATTTGGGGACGATGCGACAGCTCGACTTATGACATAAGATACGATCATTTATTTTTCGTATTTAGACATTTTCACAGTACTATTTTCTTATGAATTAAAATAGGGATGTATTTCATATTATAATTTAATATGAAATTGTTAATATGTAAAAGAAAAGTAAAGTATCGCAGACAGCCCAACCAAATAAGATGTATAGAAAAAGGTGAAAAATTAGGGTCACGGGATATGACAGAAAGCTCCCTCTTTTTCTAAGACTTAAGAGAAACCTCCTCTTTACAAGGTGTGATTGTGTTTACAATGGGTGTAATCAAAGAAGACCTCTAAGTAGGCAAATGATTACAAATGTTAAGCACAAAGAAAAGCCTATACAATATTTGAAGGAAACCGAAACAAATATGCAGCGGAATTTAAATCATTCGGCCTCCACCAGGATCGATTCGGAGAGTTGCCTGATTAGGGTTTCGAGATTTTACCTAACGTTTTCTCAGATTTCTACCGTTGGTCGAGTCACAAGCAACAACTTTTCGTTCCTGCCTCTATGGTATCCACACAAACGGATCTCGTGTCTCTTGAACGTCTCACGATCAGAAGCCTTAAAGAGTGTTTTTGATTCTTATAATCGATTTGCTAGCTTCGATTAAAAGAATAATTTTTGTTCTGTTTTTTTTCTGTGCAGCTTTGTTTTTGGAAAACCTCCTTTTATAGGCAGTAAATTTTACCCTAAAATTTACTGCCAAACAGAACTCTAATCCTATTTAGAATAGGATTAGCTATATCCTTAATCCAATTCAGAATAGGATTAGATATATCCTTAATCCAATTCAGAATAAGATTAATTAAGCTTCTCATTGATCCGTTCTAAGTGTGCGACCCAATAGGTTCTCAAAACAATGGCAATGACAAAATTGTCATAGGCAATGAGCGGTATCTAGCAACACATCATTGCTACCCATGCAACGAGAATGTCAATGACTCGACATAACCTTACTCGTGATAGATGTTACCATGTAGTCTAATCCCTTTATCCTTTGATGTCTTGATTAGACACAAGTCATGGAATGTGTCACACTTGTATAGTCTAATCAGCGTTTCTTGATTCCTGAGTAGACTAATTAAACAAATAAAATCAATATCTCATATTGACTTATTCGAGCACGGCCATGCATTTCTTAGTCTCACTCTATCAAAGGGCCCAAGACATCACTCTTGTTATATAAGAGGGATAAATTCTATCTTGATCACTCAACATCCCTCTACATAGATCAAGGCATACCCAATTACTACCTTTATAGTCCATCCTGTTACGAATGACATCTAGCAGCATTAAAGTATGCAATTCTCTATGTTGGGATCTCTGATGATCTCAAGTCAAAGGATCACATACACCATCATCACTATGAGAATCGCTTATGACACTCATATAACAATCCATGTAGCGTTCTCATGGAGGGTCGATCCAGTACATAGTTCTCTAACATGTACCTATGTGATGACTTGATATCCTATATCCATGACAATGGTCATCAGTCAACAACATACTAGTCTTATCGTATCATTGTTATCCTTGTTCACAATAATACTTGACTAGGGATATTTTAAGAATAGTGTGTTATTACTATTCTAAGGACATTATCATATAAGATTACATTACGCAGTTATAAGACAAATATAATAATGAACTATAAATAAAATGTCATGATACATAAAATGCCAAAGTCAATCATCTAATGAATGGTTCTAAGGGCATAATCCAACAATATTTGTGCTAGATTACACAAAGAGGATGAGAATGATAGAAGATATTGAATTTTAGCTATTGTAATCTTGAGATGCTTGGAGAAGATGAAGAAATTGAATAATGATATGTCTTGGCTGCTCTTTCTTGTTTCTTGAGCCTCTAAGCCTCTATTTATAGTCCCTTGGATGTATTCTTGACATTGGTTGGAGCCAAAACTAAATGTAGCCATTGTATCTCACAGAAACTAGCCGTTGGAGGCTTTTCCCGTATTAAGGGATCGATCCCTTCCCTTAGGGGATCGATCCCATGCTTCCTTTTTGCTTCCTGGGAGCATTCTACCATTCCAGGATGGATCCCTCATCCTAGGGGATCGATCCCTCATGTTTTTTCCTACACTTTTCTAGGCCATTTTGGGTTAGAAATGATGTAGACTTTGATTTTAATTTATCTCAAAACATTCTAGAATTTTATGGGAGTTTTTCTTGACTTTCTCAATTGAAAACATGGTCCAAAAACTCATTAAGTAATTTTCTAAGGTTGTGTTCAAATATGTTCTTGAAAACATTACTTAATGAAAATATTCAAAACTATTTTATAAAGTATTAAGACCAATAAGAATATCTCATTAAATCATGATCTTAGACTTAAAATGGTTTGAGAAAGTCATGTATGATAAAGCAAATTTACAATATGAATGAAAACATAAAAGATCACTTAAGTTTTTGTCATTTCAAAATACATATGTCAATTTAAAGCTAACAGTTACCTACGGCCATATATCCTCATCCATCTCCAATCCTAATGATCAACTAGAATCGAAACCTGTCAACGACAATGTCGGACTAGCCTCATATTGCCCATATAAGAGTATCAACTACTTGGGCATGTTCCCTTAGTGCTCTATTAATTTCAAAGCACAGTAGGATGCCATAGAAACTATAAACCAAAGATCAACTTATGTTTTGAAGTCTTGTATCAGTAGGATGTACAAGCAATGTATGGTTAATCTAGAAAACTCATATATATATATATATATATATGCCATAAGCTTATATCATTCACATACTTCAAAACATTATGCAAATGGGATGTAAAAGCTTTTATATGTTTCATATAAATCTCGTGTAAGCCTAAATCTCATAAAACACAATGTGCATAAAGACACAATAGCATAATGCAAACATAGAGACCTATATTGACTTTTTACTAATTTTTGGGACTTTTACAATAAAGTGAGGTTAGGATATGTCTATATCCAGCCTCCAAGGAGAAACAATTTATATCCCCAATGGCAGCATATATCAATATTCACATCACAATCACAATTCATATAGTTTTCATCATTAATTCATATACTTGAACTCATGTCATAGCAAATATTCTTCTCATATCAAATCACATCAACAATCTTATACATGATCACATATCAATACAGTTACATTTAATTCACATAATCAATAGGTAAGCAAATAGGCCGAAGTTAGAATACTCACTTCTAACAAACTCATTCACATTAATAATATCTCATTTGCTTCATATGCCTTACATATACTTGATATATCATTACTTATAGCTTAGTTAGGACAATTATCCTGTAAGTCACTATTCGTAGCTTGCATAGTAACTTACCAAAAACAAGAATTAAGCTCACTCGTTCAAGCTTGGCAATTCGTGTACTGTACACCTTCAAACTGCATTGTTACCACTACAAACATATAGAAACAATGTCATTTACCGCCTTACACTTATCATATAGTCATTTGACATTAACAGCACGTTACTTTCACTTAGCTACACTTTAGCAGTGTTGTGACAAAAATTACTATTCGATCTTTTCCGATTGTTCCAATTGCACTACTCATATTAGTACTCATCTATTACTTATTTACCAATGTCATTTCACCTTAAAGGTGAAATTACTACATTACCTTTCTTTAGGCCGAAAGTATATCTTCCTAAATACAAGTCTAAATTTCACTTTAAGCTTTCGTTGCATTTAACTCATCCTCATTAACATGAATTACACTATCAATGACAAAATTACGATTGAATTAACACAATTACCCTATGAAACCCATTTGGTTGAATCTCCTTATGGTTCATACACTCTTATTTCATCAATTCGAACCTCATAGAACTTCATTACTCATCAAACACATGAACGTATATCAATTTGAGATAAAAATATCTCACTTAGCCTTTAGTTCTCCACTTGGACAAATTTACCTCCCCACCTTTGAGGGGGTTTCCTTCAACATAAACACATAAATAATCACATATTAACCCTTATTCAACATATCAAAAGTTGGTAGAAAACAAAATAAACAAATCTTGCTTGAAACCAAAGTTGACATACATTTAGTATGTCTAGGCAAAACTTGATCAAATAGTGGAGGGAAGGATTTAGAACAACTTTGGTGTAGGGGAGAAAGACTAAAAACAATTGGAAGTTGATGAAAATAGGCAGCAAATCAAATTACACAAGGTAACTCACGATTTTCTCACTTTCCAAACTTTCTAACATTTTTTTGTTTCATTTCTCTCTAACACTTAAGCTTTTTAAAATGGCAATATAGTGGTGGCTGGCCACTTAAGAAAGGATGGGTAATAAAAAATATATTAAATAAATTTCAAGCTTATCTAGTAAGCTTTTAGTGAAAATATCTTTTCCTTTATCAAATTTTTTCCATATTTTCTTTTTTCAGTTTTTACTTGTCATGTCCCGAAAAATGAGATATTTTCAATAACGAAATAGTGGAAGAACGGATTTTAGGGTTAACTTTTTTTCTTTTACTTTAACTATGGTTGGTGTAGCGAGTAGTCTTACTCTTTCAATTTCAGTTTACTATTCACCCAATCATAGTTCAAGGTTGATTTCCTTAGGTCCCAAATCATTTCATAACTTAAAATCACTTAAGACTAAATTTCAGCAGCATTTTCGCTTAACTACGAAAAACCCCCTGCAACATAATCCAAATAACAAAGCAAAATACTATTCATTTCCTGATATCTTTGGCCTCAAATGGCCTATCACACTCTCATACAATCTAATGGAATATTCGGAAAAGTTTCATAATTTTCAGATAACCCGAAGGTTGTTAAAAAACTTCTCAACCAAAAATTATTATAACTTGATACTATTCACGTCAACATTCAACAAACACCCGTTTACATCCCGTTTTAACCCGATTTTTGAAAGTAATCACATATTCATACTTATCACATATGAATAGTACACTTATATACCAAGCTATGAACTGAAGTCTGACGTTTAGCTTGAAACGTCAAAACGAGGTACAGCTCTTATCAAACATTGCTATCTTAACTTAACTTGTGGAGGAGAATGAAGGGGTGACCTTTGGGGAAAGCTCAATAAGCCACTACACGAGTACAGAGATAGTAACAAACAGAATATAGCACCACTAATGCATGCAACACGTGTTTCGTATAAAATCACATATCAATAACTCATTTAAACTTCATATCTCATATAACTCAATATCACAATGCCTTTATGGTAAAATCGATGTAATGCACGAAAAACGATGCAAAGTCATTTTTGTCAAACCATGTAGTTATCATAAAAACAATGCTTCGTAAAGTTCAATCACATATCATGTAATCTCATATGGCATATTCATAAAACATTTCTTGTTAGGCAAACCTAGTAATTCAACTAATAAAGTCTTAACCTACTGTAGCTATCAGCAAGCAGTACTCGTTACCCCGGAACTAGAGTGTTACCTATGGCCATAGATCCTGTCATCTCCAATCCTACTAATCAACCAGAATTGAAACCTGTCAACGACAATGTCGGACAAGCCACATATTGCCCATATAAGAATATCAACTACTCGGGCATGTTCCATAGTGCTCTATTGTTCTCATAGTACAATGGGATGCCGTAAAAGTCTGTAAACTAGAAATCATCTCATATCAATAGGATGTACAAGCAATGCATGCTCAATCCAAAAACTCATATGAATATGCTATAAAATTATATCATTCACATACTTCAAAACATGATGTAAATGAGATGTAAAAGCTTTCATACATTTCATATAAACTTCGTGTAAGCTTAACTCTCATAAAACCATTTATGCATAAAGATGCAGTAGCGTGATTCAAACATAGAGATCTACATCCAACTTTTAATAATTTTTCAAAACTTTTGCAGTAAGATGGGGTTAGGATATGTCATTACCCAGCTTGCAAAGAAAAACAATTTATATCCCAAATAACAACATTTCTCAAAATTCACATCCAAATCAATCATTTACTCCATAAACCTTTCATTTATTCTATAAATCATTACTTGTAGCTTATGTAGGACACTTACACTGTAAGCTACTACACGTAGCTTGTATAGTAAACTTATTGAAAGCAAAGATTAAGCTCGTTCGTTCAAGCTTGGCAATCTGCGTACTGTACACCACCAAACTACGTCGTTAACAATACAAGCATATATAGACAATGTCATTTACCACTTTACACTTACACATAGCCATTTAACACTAACTAATTATTACTCTTTCTTAGTTGCACTTTAGCTGTAATGTGACAAAAGGCACTATACGATCTTTTCGATCATTCCAACTGCATCGTTCACATTAGTACTCATCTACTTCTCATTTACCAATGTCATTTCACCTTAAAGGTGAATTTACTACATTGCCTTTCCTTAGGCCTAAAGTTTAACTTTCTATTTACAAGTCCAAATTTCACTTTAAAGCTTCCATTACATTTAACTGATGTTCATCAACATGAATTACACTATCAACAACAAAAGCCCCCTTGTCTTTTGACACTTTCCTTATGGAAACCCATTTGGCCAAGACTTAAAACACTACTTTAGGGTCTGTTTTACACCATTATAACACTAGAAATAGGCTTAGAAAAATTAAAAAAAATGCAACCTATATCCAATTTAGAAAGAACAGAAAATTCTAGCACTACTTACCCCGTGTAGCAGAAATTTCCAGAACATATTTCCCCTACCAAAAGTGGTCCGTTTGAGCTGATTTTCAGATATGTCATAGAGAACAGGTAGGGCTTCAATCAGTCCTTCTTGGCCCTTTTGAAAGGAGGTCATTTTTCTGACAGTTTCTGCCTCACAAGATGAATCTCTCAATCTCGCTGAAAACATGGCAGCTTGATAGATATAGCTTCCAGCAAACTTTTCACCAGCCAAATGAACTTCGTTTGAGATGAAATTTGGATATGTTTTAGAGGAGAGAATTTGGAACAACTTTCATGAAGGGAGGAAAGGCTAAAACTGACTAGAAGTAGGAAGAAAATTAGCAACAAAATCTGATTGTTGTTTGGGTAGCTCACAATTTCTGCCTTCTTTCCAAGCTCTCACGTTTCTTCTCTTAATTTTGGCTTTTGCTGGGTAAAAAAAGTGTGGCTGCCAGTCACTTAACGAGGAAAGGAAATAAAGAAATAAAAATATATATAATTTAGTACTTGTCTAAAGCTTATCTCATAAGCTTTTAGTAGTAAATATCCTACTTTCTTTATTTTTTTTTATTTCACTTAGACTTTTCTTGTTTTTTTTTCAAATAGTTGGCCAGCCACTTATGACTTATTCAAGAAGACTAACATGTGTCTAAATATTATATTAATATAATATTTAGTCTTGGTTGGCAAAAGATCAAAATGCCATTAATAACAAATGAATTTCTTAAGACTTGTTTGTTTACTCTTTACTTTCTCATCTTCCATGATTCATTTTTTTCTCCAAACAAAGCCTTAAATCATTTTCCATACTCCTCATAACTTAAAATATATTGAATTAATTTAATAATGATTTATAAAATAGTGATTCTTACATTGTTATTGGTTACTTTACCTATATTAGGTGAGAATTCATGGAATTCCATCCATGTCCTATCCATATAGGACAAAGTAAAGTTCTTAGCTGGCCATGAAGAGGGTTTATATGTAAAGACCGCAAATTTCGTATTGATTTTTGTAAATAAATAAAGGACATCAAGTAAATTAAGGAATTAGATTTTTGTTGTACTTTCGATTTCCTTTAGTAATGGAAACGAATATTTTACTTAGGAGCAATTGCCGATAAATGATGAGTGCTAGCATAATTTGGAATCATATAATTAAGTTCAAAACATACGTTAATTTAATGAAGGAAAATAAATTTAATTTAAGGACATTATTGCTATGTGTGTATATATATATATATATATATATTATTGAATATATACATCTCATATATAATTGAGATAAAAGAGGTATATATATACATATATACATGAATATAGATGAATAAACAAAATAAAAATATATATGTATATGCATATAAACTAGAATGGGAGATGTGAGTAAATAAGACAAGAAATAATACTAATAAAAAGAAATAAAATAAAACAAGATGTATAAAATATATATTCATATATATATATATATATATATATATATATGGAATGACAAAAAATATATTAATATTAATAGATGTATATATATATATAACAGTACAAGTATATAGATAAATAGTGAACATGAAATATATATATATATATATATATAAACAACATATTATATATTAAATGTGATTGGCTTCCTAAGGAAGCCAATCAAAATGTAACCTGCTCCCAGGTCTGTGAATAAAAGAAAGGCAGAAGCAAAGCTTCTACCAAACGGAAATGAGACAGTAACCCGATAAAAAAATAGACAGAGGCTAGGGCTAGGGCTAGGTCAGGTAAAAGAAAAGGAAACAAAATAAAAGAAAGACTTAAAGAGGGCCAAGCTACAACCAAACGAAACAGAGGAACCCCGACCAAAGAAAAGGAAGGAAAGAAAGAAAGAAAGGAAAAGAGGTATCTCGGCTGGAAAGGAAGGAGAAAAAGAAAGAAGAGAAAGGAGAAGGGGTTTCGGCCAAACACAAAGGAGAAATGCAGTGAAGGAGAGAAAGAAATAAGCTGGAGAAGGAAAAAGATTACTGTAGCAAACCAAAAAAGAGGAAGAAGGAAAGAAATTTGCAACAGCAAAGTGATCTTCGGTTGATCAACAAGGTCAGTAAGCAAAAAGGAAATTAATGTGGGCTTTAGATGCTAGTAAAGACTGTTGTTAGGTTAGGTTTTATGACTGGTTTGAAGGCTGAAAAAACTTGATTTTCAGGAATCCATAAAAGGGAACGTGTGATAGAGGTAAATGGTGGCTGAGTAGGCTGGATATTGGCTGAACAATGGCACTTGGAACACTGACCTACGGTTGAGGTTAGGGCTGAGACGTGATGACTGATGGATATAACAAGAAGGGCAGCAGCTCCACGTGAAGGAAAATCCTGAAGCTTGGTCAGAAAAATCTGGTTGAATAGGACAGCTTGGGGGGGTTATTTTAGCTGATCTATAAGTGTGTTCTAGTGGGCGTTTGAACAGTGTTGGTGGCATTAAAGTTGGGGATTGGATAGAAGGTGTTCGAAGTTGGATTCAAGGCTGGAAGTGGCGTAAAACTTGAGTTGTTTCAAACTAATTAGGTTCTAGCCTTGGTGTGCTTGAACTGCTACATTGAGACAGTAAGGGGGGCTGATCTCTTTAGCTAGTCACAGTGGTAAATTAATACTGTTGTAAGTTGAATTTTAGATGTTAGTTAAAGTTGGCGTTGGACTTGTTTTGGTGGCTACCTTGAGGCTGTTGACTGAAGCTTTAGCAAGGTTCATTGTGAACATATTAATGTGGCTAATGATAGAGGTTTAATCATCGAAGACAAAAAACTGAAGAGGGTAGACTAGTGGCTGGAATTGGAGGTGTCTCTCTCGAGTAAAGAAGACAGTAGCCGAACATTTCATTCTTTGTCCAACAACAGACAACGCAAAGGAGGTTAGCCAGCTTGGAATCAAGGGAGTAAGTAGGTAAGAATTTGATTTGCAAAAATGGAAATTTATAGGCGACATTAAGAGAATTAAGCATTGAAAATTTTAGTGAATTGAGGAATATTGATTGGAAGCTTGGAAATATAAATCTTTAAGTTGAGAATTTATGTGCTCGGTTTTGAAGGAATTATATACATACATATATATATATTATATATATGTATGAATATATATATTTATATATTCCATGGACATGATGATAAGGAATAAAAATGTGATCATGTATTACGCATGTATATATATATATATACTGAACTCTAAGAGGAGGAACAACATAGGTTCTAATTTAAATGATTTTACTTTAATGCAATCTGAATATATTGCATACTTTCTAATATCCATGTGTTATTAAATAAGAATTTGGGGAATGAAACTTGGTGTGAGAATTCAAATAAAAATATCTAGGTTATGAAGGATCGATATACATGTATACCAATACGGTAATATATACATGTATAAAATATATATGCACATATGCATACATGTATACATATAGAATGAATAATTACATGGAAAAAAAGAATAGGATGAGCATATAGAGACATATTGGAATATACATATATATAAGCAAATATATGTGTGTATAGGTATACATATATTTTAAATATATATGAATAAGGATTAGAACTTATCGGTACATCTCGAAAGACGATAAGGAGTCGATTTTGGACTTAGTAGTAAGTTGAAATGAATGGTGGTTCTAAGACACTTGTTTTGGTGCACGATTAAGTATAATGATGAAGAATTATTGAAAATGTCAATAATTTTGTGTAGTGAATCAAAGCAGTGCAGGGACTTGAGTACGGACTCAGAGGCACGAGAAGGAAAATTTTAAGCCTTGAGGTAAGTGGGTTAAGTAAAGCTTGATAGCACCATCTCCTAGAAATGGTTTAATTTTATAAATTCGTTTATGCTTGGGCTGGATCGGAACTTATTCTCTGCTTTAAGTATTGTGGCCAGCCAAGCGTACATGTTAATTGAAATGAACCGATGCATACATGCATTTACGTATAGCATGTTTTGAGTTCAATTTCGTAATGTTTATGTTTTAGATGACTTGCATCATATGTTATATTTGCAAAGTCTTTGTTTGAACCAACATTTGAAATAAATCGAAAGTCCTTTATATTTCAAACTCAAAACTGATTTAATACTGATTTGGAATCCGTGGAAGCCAAATGCTACGCAAGAAAATTGATTTCAAACTGTTTTTGAGTGCAGGCATGTCCTACGACCCTCGGGTCACTTATAGCCTATCGAGCTTAGCTCTAGGCCTTATTGCCCGTCTATTGAGCTTTGTGCTCTAGACTATCGTATTGTACCTATCGAGCCTAGTGCTCTAGGTAGATTGATACTTGTCTGGAAAACCATCAGGCAAGTTCCAGCTCTCGACTGATCAGCGAGACTGGATATCGTTCTATGGCCATAGATTTAGTGTTGCTTGCAACACCCTTCCATCGCTAGCTAGGATGGATATCGATTGATTGATTGATTGAGGATCATTGCCTAAACTCTACTTACTATTGTTCCATTTCTAATACTGCTTTTAGTGAACTGAGGCAATATGCCTAATTGTTATCGATTATCTTGATTTATGACTAATGGATTCTTGAAAATCTATATTGATCGAAATGATTGCAATACTTATTGATCGTTTATTGAATGCTTATTGATTGTTTTATCAAAGTAACTATTGATTGACTTATCGAACTACATTGATAGCTTATTTGAATGCACAACGTACTGAGTTCAACCGAATGCATAGCGAACTCATTTAAATGAATTACATAGTAAGTTTTTTTTAATTAAGTGCATATTGAAAGCGTTCTATAACCGAAATGCAGAAAGAAGTGTTTGGTTTATGACCATGCTTAAATACCGAGTTCGCTTATTTCTTCAGCATTGTTTTCTACACGTGCATATAAAACGACATGAGTCTAGCATGCATTTAGTTAAGCTACTTACTGAGCCGTGGTTTTGCTCACCCCTTATTAATAACATCGCAGATCATACCGGTTAGGCTCCTATTTGGAGTTGGGGTGCGAAGCCTCGGGGACTATCTTGAGTAGCTATATCGGACCGAATCCTCCGAGTGCTGTTTTTGTTGCACTTAAGGTATAACAATGATCATTTTGTTATCCTTGTATGACATTTTAAATTGGCACAGTACATGTTTATGAAATTACCTTTGGGATGTAACTTAGGATCGTCCTAAATTATTATAGGCTTTTATGATTATCGAGTACGATCCGAGAAGTGAATTATGGTGATTTTTGAGTTGTAAATTGTCTCTCATATATATTTGTTGACTTTGGAAGTATGTGTTGTAACTAGTGAAATGAATTGAGAATTTTTGGATTGAGATATGTGGCTGGTATAGTTGAGTTTGTTGCAGGTTATTAAGCTGGGGAAAGTCGATTTTATATAAGGGGGAGTTTTCGACGTTTTTCTTTTAATAGCTTAATATTGAACAAGAACATTAAGTCAGATAATCTCAGGAAATGACAATTCAATAATGAATACAAATCAAGTAAAGAGCGTGAATTCAATTTAGAGAGGACACTGACACCGAATGCAAACTTTAATGTGGGAAGCAAATTTTAAATTCGTAAAATTGGTAATTGGTAAATGGAGTGATAAGTGAATACGGCACGTCCTTCGAGTCGTGATAGATTAAATAGTATCAAAGCACAGTTTGTCTAGTACGTGTCAGTGTCATAGAGGTCGTTATTAGTGTTATATCTCATGTACTGTGTAATGTCTACATCTAACTGCTGTCACTAACTTATACTAAGATTGATCTGCTCTTGGTATAGGTATTCTTGCTAATCGAAATACAATGAGGAGGATTGGAGGAAGACCTAGGGGGTTGGCTCGAAGGTTTCCAATTACACGTCCGACCCCATCCACAGCACCTCCATCATCCTCACATCCCACACCTCCACCATCAGATAGTATTGAGGCAAGGATGGCTAGAATAGAACAAAGTCATAAGACTATGACGGCTTTATTGCAACAATTCGTGGCCAACCAAGCTAGTACACAGCAAACCACACCACCACCTCCTACACCTCCTATGCCACCACCTACTGCACCTTCGGCGCCACAACCTGCACCACCACCACAACAGGCACAACCTCCACCTCCTCCTATAGTGCCACCAGCTGCACCTTTACCGACTGCACCTCAGACAGTTATGCCTCCACCCGCCATACCTGAGGTTGGGAATCTAGTGGATAGAAATATGACACTCCTCCGACAATTCCAGAAAAAGAACCCATCACAGTTTAAGGGGGAGAAGGATCCAGCGAAGGCGGAGGAATGGATAGAGGAGATAGAGTTTCTCTTCAAATATATGGGGTGTAGTACCACTGAGAGAGTTTCACTAGCAGTGTATATGATGAGGAGTGATGCACAGAAATGGTGGAAGACCCATGAGACGTTCTTATTGGCTAAGGATCTGGTTATTACATGGGAGAGATTCTTAAAGGCCTTCATGAACCACTATATCTCTAAGGCTGCCAAACGACAGAAAAAGAAGGAATTTATGGAACTTACTCAAGGATCGATGAGGGTTGATGAGTATGAGACCCGATTTACTGCCTTAGTGAAGTATGACACGGATTATGCTGCTAATGATGAGAAGAAGGCAGAGAAGTTTGCTTCAGGATTGAGACCTAACATCCGAAGTAGGGTCACTCCATTTGAGCTTACTGAGTATGAGGCAATGGTGAGGAAAGCTCAGACTGTTGAGCAAGAATTGGAGATTACTCATGCTGAGTATGGGACAAGGAAGCCTCCTAGAGCTAAACCATTCATAGATAGGAGAAATGAGAAGAGGAGGTTTGAGCCAAGTAGATCACAAGGACAAAATAAGAGGCAGAGGTTTGTTGCGCCTCGACCACAGGCTACTAGGCCTACGGCTACTGCTACTCCTCCTAACAAAGCCTTGGCCATTACTCTTACTACTACTGCTACATTGCAGCCATGTGCCACCTGTGGCCACAAGCATGGCAATAGACCTTGTTATGTGGTTACTGGAGCTTGTTTCAAGTGTGGCAAGACTGGTCATAGAATCAAAGATTGTCCCCAGATGAGGGCCACAGAGACACAAGCCGGGGGACAGACCATGCCACAACAAAAGAGGACACAAGACAAAGGCAAGAGTCCAATGGTACAAGGTAGAGTGTTTGCACTTGATCAGGAGATAGCCAATGCTTCTGGTTCGGTTATCAAGGGTAAGCTTACTATTTGTGACTTAGAAGCATTCGTACTCATTGATCTAGGCTCAACTCATTCATTCATTTCACCTGCATTTGCTAGTAGATTGCATGTAGAGTCAGAGCCTTTAGGTTATCCCTTATATATTACTACTCCTTTCAAAGAATCTCAGACAACTGAATATGTTTATCGTCAATGTAAAGTGAAGGTGGGAGATAAGTGCTTAACAGTAGATTTGATATTATTAAATATGTATGACTTTGATGTAATACTAGGCATGGATTGGTTAACCAACCATCATGCTAGTGTAGATTGCTATAAGAAGATTGTAACTCTCTCCCTACCTGAAAAGTTTGTATTATGCCTTGGAAATGATAAATAGAATGATTTTGATTGTTGTTGATGTCTCACTAATATGAGATTAATTGTTTATAAAGGCTATCTCGCGTTTGTCGAGGATGCCGAGAGAAGCCATCCGGAACTGTCCGACATTCCAATTGTCAAGGAGTTCTCTGATGTGTTTCCGGATGAGCTATCGGGGCTACCTCCGGAAAGGGAGACGGAGTTCGCTATAGAGCTACTCCCAGGCACTCAACTGATATCAAAGCCTCCATACCGAATGGCCTTGGTTGAGTTAGAAGAACTAAAAAAGCAGTTGCAAGAGCTGCTAGATAAAGGTTTTATAAGACTAAGTGTGTCTCCCTGGGGGGCTCCAGTGTTGTTTGTGAAGAAGAAGGATGGTAGTTTGAGGCTGTGTATAGACTATAGGCAATTGAATCAAGTGACGGTGAAGAATAAGTATCCATTGCCTAGGATTGATGACTTGTTGGATCAGTTGAAGGGTGCTCAGATATTTTCCAAGATTGATTTGAGGTCTGGGTACCATCAGCTAAGAATTAGAAAGGAGGATGTATCGAAGACAGCCTTCAGAACTCGTTATAGCCACTATGAGTTCTTGGTCATGCCATTTGGTTTAACAAATGCCCCTACTGCATTTATGGGATTGATGAATGAAGTGTTTAAGCCCTATTTGGACAAGTTCGTCATTGTTTTCATCGATGACATACTAATATATTCTCGATCTCGAGAAGAGCACGAACACCACCTCCACATCGTGCTTCAGACTCTTCGAGAGAAAGAGCTATACGCAAAGTTCAGCAAGTGTGAGTTTTGGTTGGAACAAATCAGTTTTCTGGGGCATGTGGTATCAAAGGATGGTGTAGCAGTTGATCCGGTTAAGATAGAGGCCGTGATGAATTGGGAGAGGCCTAAAACAGTGACCGAGATTTGCAGCTTTTTGGGGCTTGCAGGTTACTATAGGAGATTCGTAGAGGGATTTTCCAAGCTTGCTGCTCCCCTAACCCGACTCACACGCAAGGATGTCAAGTTTGGGTGGAATGAAGCGTGTGAGCGCAGCTTTCTAGAGCTTAAGCAAAGGTTGACTACGACTCCTGTGTTGACGATTCCAAGTGGATCCGGAGGATTTGCAGTGTATAGTGATGCTTCCCTACAGGGTCTAAGGTGTGTGCTGATGCAGAATAGTAAAGTAGTGGCCTATGGTTCGAGACAATTGAAGGACCATGAGAGGAACTATCCCACACATGACCTAGAGTTGGCAGCGGTAGTGTTTGCGCTAAAGATATGGCGCCACTACTTGTATGGTGAACGATTTCAGATTTACACGGATCACAAGAGTCTAAAGTATTTATTCTCGCAGAAAGAGCTAAACATGAGACAGAGACGATGGATGGAGCTATTGAAGGACTATGACTGCGAGATTCTCTACCATCCAGGTAAAGTAAAACGAGTGGCTGATGCATTGAGTAGGAAGAGCATGGGTTTGATCAGCTTCATGATGGTCAAAGAGTGGGATTTGATGGAGAAATTTTCAGAATTGAATCTGAACCTAGAGCGAGAAGGTGAATGTTTGATGGTGAGTTTGAGGATAGAGCCTAGTATTATTGATCAGATTAGACAAGCACAGCAAGAAGACCCTCGACTTGTGGAGATTGCTAGTAAGATGCAACCGGATCAGGACTCAAATTTCGAGGTCAGAGATGATAAGCTGTTGAGATATAGGGGCAGGATTTGTATTCCGGATAGTGAGGTCTTGAAGAAACAGATTATGGAAGAGGCACACAGCGCTAAATACACGATGCATCCAGGTAATACAAAGATGTATCAAAACTTACGCAAGGTGTATTGGTGGGCTGGTATGAAGAAAGATATAGCGACCTTTGTGTCCAAATGTCTAGTGTGCCAAAAGGTTAAGATTGAACATCAGAGACCAACGGGCTTACTGAAGCCTTTACCTATTCCTACGTGGAAATGGGAGCACGTGACTATGGACTTTATCATGGGGCTTCCGAGGACTCGTAGAAATCATGATGCCATTTGGGTGATAGTGGATCGACTGACAAAGTCCGCTCACTTCCTAGCCATGAAAGCTACCGATTCACTTATTGTCGTAGCAAATATGTATGTCAAAGAAATAGTGAGGTTACATGGAGTCCCAGTGAGCATAGTTTCGGATAGAGATTCTCGGTTTACTTCTCGTATCTGGGAAAACTTCCAGGATGCCTTGGGAACTAAACTGAGCTTTAGCACAACCTTCCATCCTCAAACCGATGGGCAGTCAGAGAGGACAATTTAGACTCTTGAGGACATGTTGAGGGCATGTGTCATGGATTTTCAAGGCTCATGGGATGATCATTTGGCACTAGCTGAATTTGCGTATAACAATAGCTTTCACTCTAGCATTGGGATGGCACCGTACGAGGCATTGTATGGACGTAGGTGTAGATCCCCTATTGGCTGGGAAGAAGTAGGTGAAAGAAAGATATTCACTCCAGAATTGGTAGAGAAGGCTTCCGAAGACGTGAGATTGATATGTGATAGATTGAGGACAGCCCAAAGTAGACAGAAGAGCTATGCGGATAATCGAAGAAGTCCTTTAGAATTTCATGTTGGAGATAAAGTATTTTTGAAGATCTCTTCGACTAAAGGCATAATGAGATTTGGTAAGAAAGGAAAATTGAGCTCTCGGTATATTGGTCCATTTGAGATACTAGAGAGAATTGGTGACGTGGCATATCGACTAGCATTACCCCCAGAGCTATCAGGTGTGCATAACGTCTTTCATGTGTCGATGCTCAGGAAGTATCATCCGGACCCCTCCCATGTCATTGAGTATGAACCTTGAGAGATCAGGGAGGACTTGAGCTATGTTGAGAGGCCTATTCGGATCTTGGATAGAAAAGATAAGATATTGAGGTCGAAGACAATTCCTCTAGTGAAAGTACTTGGGCAGCATCACTCTTCAGAGGAAGCTACGTGGGAGTTTGAGAGTTTGATGAAGGATAAGTATCCTCACCTCTTTCAGATGGACATGGAAAATTTGGAGGACCAAATTTCCTAAGGTGGGGAGAGTGTGAAGACCGCAAATTTCGTATTGATTTTTGTAAATAAATAAAGGACATCAAGTAAATTAAGGAATTAGATTTTTGTTGTACTTTCGACTTCCTTTAGTAATGGAAACGAATATTTTACTTAAGAGCAATTGCCGATAAATGATGAGTGCTAGCATAATTTGGAATCATATAATTAAGTTCAAAACATACATTAATTTAATGAAGGAAAATAAATTTAATTTAAGGACATTATTGCTATGTGTATATATATATATATATTATTGAATATATACATCTCATATATAATTGAGATAAAAGAGGTATATATATACATATATACATGAATATAGATGAATAAACAAAATAAAAATATATATATGTATATGCATATAAACTAGAATGGGAGATGTGAGTAAATAAGACAAGAAATAATACTAATAAAAAGAAATAAAATAAAACAAGATGTATAAAATATATATTCATATATATATATATATATGGAATGACAAAAAATATATTAATATTAATAGATGTATATATATATATAACAGTACAAGTATATAGATAAATAGTGAACATGAAATATATATATATATATATATATATATATATATATATATATATATATATATATATATATATATATATATATATATATATATACACAACATATTATATATTAAATGTGATTGGCTTCCTAAGGAAGCCAATCAAAATGTAACCTGCTCCCAGGTCTGTGAATAAAAGAAAGGCAGAAGCAAAGCTTCTACCAAACGGAAATGAGACTGTAACCCGATAAAAAATAGACAGAGGCTAGGGCTAGGTCAAGTAAAAGAAAAGGAAACAAAATAAAAGAAAGACTTAAAGAGGGCCAAGCTACAACCAAACGAAACAGAGGAACCCCGACCAAAGAAAAGGAAGGAAAGAAAGAAAGAAAGGAAAAGAGGGATCTCGGCTGGAAAGGAAAGAGAAAAAGAAAGAAGAGAAAGGAGAAGGGGTCTCGGCCAAACACAAAGGAGAAATGCAATGAAGGAGAGAAAGAAATGAGCTGGAGAAGGAAAAAGATTACTGCAGCAAACCAAAAAAGAGGAAGAAGGAAAGAAATTTGCAACATCAAAGTGATCTTCGGTTGATCAACAAGGTCAGTAAGCAAAAAGGAAATTAATGTGGGCTTTAGATGCTAGTTAAGACTGTTGTTAGGTTAGGTTTTATGACTGGTTTGAAGGCTGAAAAAACTTGATTTTCAGGAAGCCATAAAAGGGAACGTGTCATAGAGGTAAATGGTGGCTGAGTAGGCTGGATATTGGCTGAACAATGGCACTTGGAACACTGACCTACGGTTGAGGTTGGGGCTGAGACGTGATCACTGGTGGATATAACAAGAAGGGCAGCAGCTCCACGTGAAGGAAAATCCTGAAGCTTGGTCAGAAAAATCTGGTTGAATAGGACAGCTTGGGGGGTTATTTTAGCTGATCTATAAGTGTGTTCTAGTGGGCGTTTGAACAGTGTTGGTGGCATTAAAGCTGGGGATTGGATAGAAGGTGTTCGAAGTTGGATTCAAGGCTGGAAGTGGCGAAAACTTGAGTTGTTTCAGAATAATTAGGTTCTAGCCTTGGTGTGCTTGAACTGCTACATTGAGACAGTAAGGGGGGCTGATCTCTTTAGCTAGTCACAGTGGTAAATTAATACTGTTGTAAGTTGAATTTTAGATGTTAATTAAAGTTGGCGTTGGACTTGTTTTGGTGACTACCTTGAGGCTGTTGACTAAAGCTTTAGCAAGGTTCATTGTGAACATGTTAATGTGGCTAATGATAGAGGTTTAATCATCGAAGACAAAAAACTGAAGAGGGTAGACTAGTGGCTGGAATTGGAGGTGTCTCTCTCGAGTAAAGAAGACAGTAGCCGAACATTTCATTCTTTGTCCAACAACCGGCAACGCAAAGGAGGTTGGCCAGCTTGGAATCAAGGGAGTAAGTAGGTAAGAATTTGATTTGTAAAAATGGAAATTTATAGGCCGCATTAAGAGAATTAAGCATTGAAAATTTTAGTGAATTAAGGAATATTGATTGGAAGCTTGGAAATATAAATCTTTAAGTTGAGAATTTATATGCTCAGTTTTGAAGGAATTATATACATACATATATATTTTTTATATATATGTATGAATATATATTTCTATATTCCATGGACATGATGATAAGGAATAAAAATGTGATCATGTATTACGCATGTATATATATATATATATATATATATATATATATATATATATATATACTGAACTCTAAGAGGAGGAACAAAATAGGTTCTAATTTAAATGATTTTACTTTAATGCAATCTGAATATATTGCATACTTACTAATATCCATGTGTTATTAAATAAGAATTTGGGGAATGAAACTTGGTGTGAGAATTCAAATAAAAATATCTAGGTTATGAAGGATCGATATACATGTATACCAATACGGTAATATATACATGTATAAAATATATATGCACATATACATACATGTATACATATAGAACGAATAATTACATGGAAAAAAAGAATAGGATGAGCATATAGAGACATATTGGAATATACATACGTATAAGCAAATATATGTGTATAGGTATACATATATTTTAAATATATATGAGTAAGGATTAGAACTTATCGGTATATCTCGAAAGACGATAAGGAGTCGATTTTGGCCTTAGTAGTAAGCTGAAATGAATGGTGGTTCTAAGACACTTGTTTTGGTGCACGATTAAGTATAATGACGAAGAATTATTGAAAATGTCAATAATTTTGTGTAGTGAATCAGAGCGGTGCAGGGACTTGAGTACGGACTCAGAGGCACGAGAAGGAAAATTTTAAGCCTCGAGGTAAGTTGGTTAAGTAAAGCTTGATAGCACCATCCCGTAGGAATGGTTTAATTTTATAAATTCGTTTATGCTTGGGCTGGATCGGAACTTATTCTCAGCTTTGAGTATTGTGGCCAGCCAAGCGTACATGTTAATTGAAATGAACCGATGCATACATGCATTTACGTATAGCATGTTTTGAGTTCAATTTCGTAATGTTTATGTTTTAGATGACTTGCATCATATGTTATATTTGCAAAGTCTTGGTTTGAACCAACATTTGAAATAAATCGAAAGTCCTTTATATTTCGAACTCAAAACTGATTTAATACTAATTTGGAATCCGTGGAAGCCAAGTGCTACGCAAGGAAATTGATTTCAAACTGTTTTTGAGTGCAGGCATGTCCTACGACCCTCGGGTCACTTATAGCCTATCGAGCTTAGCTCTAGGCCTTATTGCCCGTCTATTGAGCTTTGTGCTCTAGACTATCGTATTGTACCTATCGAGCCTAGTGCTCTAGGTAGATTGATACTTGTCTGGAAAACCATCAGGCAAGTTCCAGCTCTCGACTGATCAGCGAGACTGGATATCGTTCTTTGGCCATAGATTTAGTGTTGCTTGCTTCACCCTTCCATCGCTAGCTAGGATGGATATCGATTGATTGATTGATTGAGGATCATTGCCTAAACTCTACTTACTATTGTTCCATTTCTAATACTTCTTTTAGTGAACTGAGGCAATATGCCTAATTGTTATCGATTATCTTGATTTATGACTAATGGATTCTTGAAAATCTATATTGATCGAAATGATTGCAATACTTATTGATCATTTATTGAATGCTTATTGATTGTTTTATCAAAGTAACTATTGATTGACTTATCGAACTACATTGATAGCTTATTTGAATGCACAACGTACTGAGTTCAACTGAATGCATAGCGAACTCATTTAAATGAATTACATAGTAAGTTTTTTTTAATTAAGTGCATATTGAAAGCGTTCTATAACCGAAATGCAGAAAGAAGTGTTTGGTTTATGACCATGCTTAAATACCGAGTTCCCTTATTTCTTCAGCATTGCTTTCTACACGTGCATATAGAACGACATGAGTCTAGCATGCATTTACTTAAGCTACTTACTGAGCCGTGGTTTTGCTCACCCCTTATTAATAACATCGCAGATCATACCGGTTAGGTTCCCATTTGGAGTTGGGGTGCGAAGCCTCGGGGACTATCTTGAGTTGCTATATCGGACCAAATCCTCCGAGTGCTGTTTTTGTTGCACTTGAGGTATAACAATGATCATTTTGTTATCCTTGTATGACATTTTAAATTGGCACAGTACATGTTTATGAAATTACCTTTGGGATGTAACTTAGGATCGTCGTAGATTATTATGGGCTTTTATGATTATCGAGTATGATCCGAGAAGTGAATTGTGGTGATTTTTGAGTTGTAAATTGTCTCTCATATATATTTGTTGACTTTGGAAGTATGTGTTGTAACTAGTGAAATGAATTGAGAATTTCTGGATTGAGATATGTGGCTGGTATAGTTGAGTTTGTTGCAGGTTATTAAGCTGGGGAAAGTCGATTTTATATAAGGGGGAGTTTTCGACGTTTTTCTTTTAATAGCTTAATATTGAACAAGAACATTAAGTCGGATAATCTCAGGAAATGACAATTCAATAATGAATACAAATCAAGTAAAGAGCGTGAATTCAGTTTAGAGAGGACACTAACACCGAATGCAAACTTTAATGTGGGAAGCAAATTTTAAATTCGTAAAATTGGTAATTGGTAAATGGAGTGATAAGTGAATATGTCATGGCCTTCGGGTCGTGACATTATAGGATTTTGGCCTAGTTTTGTCTTTTTTGTTCCTACTATAAAATCTTTTGACTCAAAGCTTGACACCTCGATTTGACACACTGATATACTTCAGTATGACCCTTAAAATCAAACTACAGTATTGGTTTTGACCATTAGTTCCGATAACTTATGGACAAAACCGTCATTTTCTTATTTGTTTCTCAGTTTTCACTAAAATTCCGAATTAAGCTCAAATTGCTATAAAAGCTTTAAATTGACTTACCTAAGCTCATAGATCATCAATATATGATGATACCTAAGCTCATAGATCATCAATATATGATGATTCAGATGCCTTTGGGTAGGTGTGCACTTCCATGGGGCCACAAGCTTGCCTGTTCAAAAGTTTGAATTATAAGCACTGAAATCGAAAAATTTTTATTAAGCTTCTTTTTCACTGATTGATTGAACTGTAATCATTCGTATACTTATAAAATTGTGATTCTTACACATTGGCACCGAGATGAAGCATCAATGGCTTCAAAACTCTAACTGAATTAAAAACCACAAAACACATTCATAAAAAATAAAAAATGGAAGCTAGGATTTGAGAGGTGGCATCAGGGAGTCAATCTTTGGTCACTAGGGGCTAACAAAATCAGCAGCTCGGGCGACGGTCAAGACAGGTGTCATTCGTCAGCAGAAGCAGCTCAAAAAGATGACACATGACGAAACACCAACGACTGACCTGCAAAGAGGAAAGAAGACCCAATTAAAGAAAAAGAAAAGAACAAAAAAGTAAGAGAAACTTTTGAAAAACTTTCAAAAAATTTAAAAAATCTGGTAAAATCTAGAAATATATATATATAATCTAAATTAAAAAAGAAAAAAGACATTATCCATCAAAAACACAATTCCAAACCCAGAAGGTGTGAGACCCAGTTATTTTGTACTGTATATGTACATTTATCCGAATTATTTATCAATAAAGAAATTATTGATAATATTTTTTCATAATTAAATGTAAAGGAATGGTGTCTCTCACATAGGAAATTTTAATCCTAGATGAAAAATATAAGTATGGAAAATATTACATAAAAGATGGAATAAAAAGAAAATTTACTATGGTGAAATTTAAAGACTCAAAATGAAATATTTTGAGTAAATTAAATGATTGGCCAAAATTTACCAATAATGAAATAAATAATTAAATAAATTAATTAAAAGAAATTTAATTAATATTGTAAAATTCTGATTTAGAAAATCAGAATATAGTGTGGCGGCATGGAGAAGTAAATAGACAAGAGAAAAGAAGAATAAAATAAATAACAAAAAAGACAAGAATAAATTTGTAATTAAGAGGACTTTTAAATGAAGGCTGCTAAAGTCCAGCCAACATATCTTCTTTTGCTTTATTTTTTTTTTCCATCGTGATCCTCATCTCCAGCCAACATCACCGAAAGCTTGCTCTGTTTTCTTACAAACCGTGTAGTCTTCTGTGCATGGTAGAATCACTCATAACCTTCAGCAAATAAACCAAGCTTTTGAAGGAAAATAAACCTTGGATATTAAGCTTCCAAAACCTTCAAAGAAGCTAGCTCAAAAACCCCAAACAAGAAACAAAATCACGTGGACAGCTTGCTGCTCTGTACAGGTAAGGATTTAACAGCAGTTTTGAGTTGTTATTCTTTAATTTTCAGTTGTAGACATCAAGATGTTCATGTTTACAGTATTTATTTTGAAAGAAATATAAGTATATGAGAACCCTAGCTAGCTGTGAGGGTTTAGAAATAAAGAAATAAGATATGCTGATGATGATGATTCACGTGGAAATGGAAACAGGCTGGAATTGGATAACCGAAACAACCAGGAAACATGTAAAAGGAGTAAGAACGTGGACTTTGGTATAGGTAGGGTTACGTGAGCTAAGGTGAAAGAAAGAAATTAAGCTGGCTGGTTGTACAACCGAAAATGAAGAGGGAACGTGTGGCTGAATAGTGCAGCCGGAAATGAGGAAAATTGGGTGGTTTGACTGACTTGTTTGCTGACCTTTAGGTGTGAACATAGTATAAATTAGTAGCCTAAAATTATATTATATATAAGGTAGTATTGTAGAGATAAAATAGAGATTGAGATGGGCTGGAGAAAAATGAAGCTGTACGTGGGAAAAGGAAACCGTGGCTGGTGAAAACAAATGAGAGAAGTAAAGGTTGATTTTGCTTGACTTTATATGTGTGAATGCTAGACTTTTAATAACCTAAGAGGTGCTAAAGGATAGACACAATATGGAGACAAAAAACTGAAGTAATGTAGACTGAAAACAGAGAAAAGAAATGTAAGTCTCGGTTTGGACAGCAACATCAGAAAAGAAAAAGGACAAATAGAGGTTAAGTTGACCTAGTTGAATGGGTAAAATAAGACATGAAGTATAAGTGATATATATATATATATATATATATATATATATATATATATATATATTAAGTGGAGAAAACACTTACATTTAACCAAGGGCATTCGGCCTCAATAATGGACTAAGAGGAATAACGTATTTTAGAGCAGAAAATGAGAGAAATTGGTTGGAAATGATGGCTGGAGATATACATGAATAAAGTATATATATAACATGGAAGAAAATAAAAGACATAAGCTAAATAAGCTTAGTCATCTAAGAAGGACATACGGATATAGGATGGGATAAGGAAGGTTATAGAGTGGCGTAGAAATGGGTGAGAAATCAGTCAACATGGTGACTGGAAAAACATATAACATAGTGTAGATATAATAACAAGGAAATATGGTTTTAAGCCAAAAGACTTATGCATGGAAAATGACATTCGGCCATGCAATCTTTGACGGAAATGTTGACTTAGTAAAATGGCTAATGATGCCAAAACAGAAAAGTAAATAAATGAAATATTTACTTAGCATAGGAAATTCATAGGAATTTCTAATATTTTAAATAAGGATAATACAAGTAAGATATTAAATAAGTAAAGGATTTTTATATAGTTATATCGAAAATTAATTATAATAAACTGTTATTTTGGCAGAATATAATTCGGTGGAATAAGACCAATAGTGGTGCAATTTGAAGCATCTCCTACAGTGTACTAAGGTAAGAGAATATGTGTGTGAATTTATAATATTTCGGAAACTTAAATATTTTGCAAATTGTTCTATGAGAATATGTTTATATGAAATGCATGGAGTTTATGGAAATTTAAAACATATAATATTTTCTAGAATTACTAGAAAATATTTATTTCCATAATTTTACAAGTTCGTAGCCTTGTAAAGAGGAATTTTATTTATTTATGAAACATGAATATAAATACTATGAAAATATTATACGTGTTATAATTTCAATAGAAATGAAATTTATACAAATTCCTCTTATATGTTTTACAAGAAGTGAAATGGAATTTATGATGAAATGGTGTTAAGTGAATATTCCATAAATTATTTTCTGAATATTCACTATATGATTTACATGAAATCCTTTATGGTATGACTAGAGAATTAATTACTTTTAATTATTTCCATAAAGGTTTTATGAACATGATATATTGTTTTTTTTAGGCTGCTAGGCACCATATCATGCCGATATGCATGTAATATGTGACACGTGATATGTATATAGTCCTAGTTGACACCTGATCAGTGTCCAACTAAGGCTATTCTAGGATTATGGCCATAGATCCAATATGATTTCTATTACTCTACGGAGTAGTACTTCTTGCATGATATGAATGTTATTGGATGCCTTAGTCTCTAGTTTCATGATGATATGAAAATGATATGTGTTATGAAAAGATGTATGAAATGAAAAGTATATGCATATGATTTACATTAAAATGGAAATGATTTTGAATAGACGGTTTTGTTATATACAGTACTGTACTTATTATGAGTTGTACAAGAAATATATAAATTTTATAACATATAGATTTCGAAATATTTAATTTACATACTACTTTCTTACTGAGCCGTGGTATGCTCACCCCTTCAATTTCAACATCTACAGATTTCCCATAGTGACTGCTTGATTTACATCCGAGGATAGTGGGCTGCGCAGTGAGTACCTCGAGACAGCGAGCTTATATCCTGGAGGTATAATCATTAACTGTATATGTTCGGACATATTTATACAGTACTATTCAATATAATGTAAACAGGGGATGTAACTGATAATTATATTTTATTATATAATTATTTTCTTTTATTATAGAAAAAATCTTAAATACTCATCGAATAAAGGAAAAGAAAGGAATAAGGCATGACAGACAGCCCAACCATTGAAAATATATGAAAAAAAATATTAAAAATGTGATCACGGACTGTGACAGAAGGACTAAGAGAGGAAAAGAAAAAGAAAAGATGGAGAAAGAACGATGGAGGAGAGAGAACTGAGACGTGAGGAAGAACGGAAGGAGACGAAGAAGAAAAATATCTTGTAAAATACAAAGAGTATTTTAGGTCTAGAAAGAGTCTTTTGGAAGCGAGGTTTTTTCCTTCTTTTTTCTTGTCAGTGCTGAAAGGGCAATACACTTAGAAGAGCTACTTGTCTTTCACATTCAAAAGAGAAAATAACCACAATTACCCTTGATGTGTTCACTTTTAATTGGTATAACAACAATTGGACTTACACGTCTTCCATGCAATAGTACAATTGTCAAGTATAAAACATCTGGCAAATCAATTAGAATCAAAATTGGTCAACAAAAATTGATTTTGCAACTCGAATCAAAATTAATGACGTGTCAAACAAAGAAAAAAAATCATATTTTGCTAAGTTTTAGCAAACCTTCTTTTAATTAATAAGTTGTTGAATAGAAGTGAAATTTTTAGACTCAACATGCAAGGTTAAGATGGTCATATATGTCTTTTAAGAATATTAAAAGATAAAAAAAATAGAATAAAGTATGTGTCATCATTTTAACCCCATTTATAGATTCTAAAACATCCACTGACAATGTATTGAATGATTATTTTTAAAAAAATGGCAAATGCTAAGGACTGTTATTTTAGAAAGTCACTTTTAACATTGGGCCACTTCAATTCCTAGTTTTACATAAAGATCGGTTACCCATGTAAGAAGTGAAAAGCCAAGTAACTTATAATTGTAGGTAACCGGTCTTCTCGTAAAATTAGAAAGTGATATGGCCCAATAAGAGTGAAAGTGTTAAAAGTAATTGTCTCATATAGCTATCCTTAGCATTCCACTAAAAAAATAAATGTAAATAAAGAGTATATTTCACCATCTTAATCCTATTTATAAATTCAAAAAATTTCACTGACAATGTATTAAAAATCATAATCATTATCTTAACCTCATTTATAAATTATAAAAATTTCACAGAAAATATATTGAATAAATTTTTTTTATAACCCTAATTTCAAGATATGATCCATTCCGTACAATATTTGAAGCTATGCCACTATGGCTTTGAGACGGAGAAAGCATAGCTGGATGAATTCCCATTAATCAGTCATCCAAAATGGAGGAAAAAGGAAATTGGATGGAAATTGCCAAATGGATTCTTTATTGATCAAACAAAATTTCTGATCCCAAGAAGCAGTTTACAGAGATTATTAGCACCATTCCAAGCACATCTCAAAATACATAGTAACTATGACCAGCTTGGCCAAATTAGAAACTCTCACTAAATTGCTTCTCCATCCATTTCTACTTACGAAATAAAACTGAACAAGAAACAGGCTGACACTTCTCTCATTTTCCACGTTTTGCTGGGTTTCTCTTCATCTAACAGAAGCACAGATTGACTGCTGATTGTATAGCCCAGTTACTCCATTGGTAAACTGCTGCCTGTTTCTTCTTCGCTTCGTTACCACTATAAATCCATCACTATCCCCGCTTTTCTTTTTATTTACATCTATTGTATTTGGTTCTTCACGGCTACTGGATTGAGAATCCAAGTCCTTGCCTTCGTTCCCGTAGAGACTTTTTATAATTGCACTGTCATCTGTAACTGCATCTGAAGAATTTTCCAAATGGCTCAGCCTTTTGTCACTGACTGCAGGCTCACTTGAAGGATTCATGTTCTGCTTGACTGACCTGACGATGAAGCAAAGCAATATCTGCCTCGCTAGCTCCGATTTCTCCTCAGAGCTCTTTTCCAAGTTAGAATCTTCAACTTCCTTCACTTCTCTGTTCACAGCTTCACCCAAAGAGCTTAACTCGTCTGAGACACTTGAATCAGCAGTTCCAGGCGTTGTTTGCCAAACTTTGCTGGGCACAAACTCAGGTGCATAAGGGTTCATAACTGTTGGAGGTCCAAATCCACTTTGTTCCAGAACAGGAATTTGGTATCTTAGAACGCCATTTTTCACTCGGTAAGAATGACTGTTTCTGTAATATAATTCTGACCTCGGCCCACAAGGAACTTGAGCAACAATTGGAGGTCCAACAGGCTCTGCAAACATGCCCTGACTGGCTGTTACATCATAAACACTTGTAAGAGCAACTGAATTTATTTGGTGATTCATGTAGAGTGCTCTAGGATTGAATGGTTCAGCTGATGCCGATAGCTTACTCCCCTTTGTTTCTACAGGCTTTTCCTGATTAGGAGATGAAACCTTATCAAATTCAGGAGCAGTTTCTTCTGACTGATTTTCACCATCATCTGCTACATCATCAACAGCAGAGTTATTGTCTCCATTCTCCAAGTTTGCTGTCTCAGCTGGGATGGTGTATATCTGCTGTTCAGTTTTTGGCTCATTTTGTTCTTCTACTTTCTCCTGTAATGGCTTCAAAACTGTACCGGGAGGTGCTACAGCTACTTCTTTGTAAGAAAGAGATTTTGAAGCAATGGCATTGAGATTTGCCGAAGGCGAGAAACCTTTGGAAACAGAAGCTTGTTGACTAACTGAATTCCCTCCAGGACTTGAGCGACGGGACTTTGATTGCTTCAGTGACGCAACCTCCTTTATAATGATCTTGGAAGCAATTTTTCTCACAGGTGAAATAATTTCCCGCCTAGACCCACTCTGTCTAACATTAGAATATTCAGAATTGTTCACCTTCGGCTTCGTAAGAACTGGTCTGTTCCTAGCAGACTTCCTTCCAGCCGCATTTCCTGACTGCCCTTTCGAATTGGCTTCTTGCCACCCTTCATCTGAAGTTGTCTCTTCAACAACTTCACTAGTGAGTGTTGGCTCAATTCTAGTATTATAGTCATTTTCTTCGGGCTCTTTGAGGCGAATAGACTCAACCATTCCTATTTCATTACTATCTGCTGTACACGTGGGTTTCTCAGAGACATCAAGCAACACACTATCTGTTACCAAGTTCTGATGCGTATCATGGGTTTTATCACTAATCTGTAGCACCTGTGACAAAAATGATAATGTTAAAAGTTAAAAGTTGAGCCAGGTAAAGAAGTATGAGATACAGAAATTCTGAACTACAGAAGTATTGAGGTGTCAGACTGGAATGTAAAGATAAGCAAGTACCAAATAAGGATACACTAATAGGAGATTGAAACAAGAAAATTCTTGAAAACTTCAAAGGCAACCTCATATTCACAAAAGAGAAGTTAAATGTCAGTCAACAAAGTTTTGACAGCCATTAAAGACTTGTCGAGCTAATCAGTTTGTTGTTGGCTCTTGGAGTTTTTTAAAAACGATCCTATTGAATTAGTGACAAGGGTACATTTTGAGTTTGCAGCTCAAAATTGTAGTATCTAATTTGGTGTTAAGGCCTAAAATCAATGTAAGCACCAAAGATAATGTCTCATGCACCACTACTAGAGCGTTGTTTTGGAGATAAAATGCATTTGAGCTTATCTAAGCTACAAGATCTAGTTGCCATAGCGAGAACTGCTGCACTCCTTTCAATCAGCTGGTCTAATTTCGCCATCCAAAGAGGTTTCAGCAATTAGATCAAATCCTTGTGTATATATATAGTTCACAATTAAATCAAACATTGATTTCAACTTAATGGTAAAGGATCAGATAATCTGAAAAAAAAAAAAAATTCACAGTGATGTATCATGATTGTTTTTTAAAAGATGACAACTTGACCAGAAACATCTAGTACCTTGGCACGCCGCTGCTTCCTCTGTACATCACTTCCTTTAGAATCTTGATCAGGACTAATGTAATCAAGGAGATCTGATACGCTGCAAGAAATGGTTACAGATTTTTGGTGCAGCAAGAAATAATGATACAATTGAATAACTAGTAATTTGGGAATACCATATTAATACCTAAGATGACCTTTGCTTGCAATGGATGCATCAGGCTTTGGAGTTCCATTTCTTGCTGTTTCTTGCTGTTCTAAAGCTTTTGATTCAAAATATTCAAGCCAAGCAGCAGCATCCTGCGAGGGAAATGTAGTTTATAGATGGTTTAATAATGTTAATCAGAGGAATAAAGCTTCAAATTTCAATCTTTTGATAGCTGGTCTCAATCATGTCTAATATAGCAGACACAGGTGCACAAAATTGCCTTGCTAATTGGTGTAGACAGTCATGACTGAGGTATTTACCTGTGTACGAAGGTCATCTGGTCCGAGTTTTGCTTGAAGTATTTTGAGTGTAGTTTTCTCATGCTGCACGCTTAGAGAATATGCTTCCATCAACGATAGAGCAATGGCAATGGCATGATAGCTTGCAGCCGTCTGTCAGGGGAGGAAATCAAATAAAATAATCAGGATATGAAATTAGAAGTGTATGATTTTGTTGATAGATGAACATATGCATACAGTTAAAAAAGATACACAAAGACAGATAAGAAAGAGACCTGTATGTGATCTGCTCCTAGTAGTCTCCGGTTGCACTTTAGAGCTTCATGTAGATATCTGAGTGCAATATGAACATTTCCCATGCCTTCTTCCATCATAGCCACATTTATATAGGTTGCAGCAGTGTTTGGGTGAGACAATCCACAAGTGAAATGAAGAAGGAATAAAGCACGGTTTACATATCTGCCAAAATGCATCAAGTTTGTCAAGAGAGAAAATAGAAAGCAAAGAAAGAACACAAGCTCAGACAGATCTGCAATGTTTCCAAAATCGGGTTTTAGGGTATATTTTAGCCTAACAGTGAGGGAATGGGTAAATAGGATATTGAGCTAATATGGATTTTAGTTAGGACTTAGGATTGAATTTTTGATGGAAAACTCAGGACATTGGAGTTGAATATGCTGTTGTGAATAGTAATGTGATACTAAAGATATAGAAGAAAAGAAGCCTAGGAGTCTCAATTACGGTTTCTTAAGAGTCATACCATTGAGTTGCACAACCAAAGAGCATACCTTTTGCTGGAAAATTTTGATAATTATTCATTGTAGTTTAAAAGAGAGTACACGGTCTATTTGTAGGTAAGTAAGCAATTGTAACCCTCATAAGATACAAACTCCCTATTAAAAACCCTTATATCCCTAACTTTGAAACATAAATAACTATAACTAAAATAATTTCCTTTGCTTCTTAACTTGAAGGAAACTTAGAAAATCTTATTCAAGCTCCCACTAAGGCAACTCATCATCAAACACATGCCAAATTGAGACTTGAGACTTAGAACCAGTCTTGGCATGCCTTTTATGCACTTTCAACAGTTGCTGCAATTTTCCATCATTTACAATATTAGAGTATGGTTGAATCACCAAGCAAGAAAAGGGACATTAGAGGATAATCACAATAAGTATCACTCTTAGCAGTGTAAGATTGCAGTTAAGGGTTATATAATCAAAGCACAAATATGAGCATTTTGGTAAATTTAATTCAAGTTAAACCACAACAATCCTCAACTCACTTCAAAGCCATTTCAATGTGTTGGAGCCGATAATAAAATACAGAAAGATCCCCATAGCTTTTCATCGTATCTGGATGGTCAAGACCAAGCTCCCTCTCATTGATATCCAAAGCTTTCTGTTGATATATAGTTGCCTAGATAAGAAGAAGAAATATTTACACCCAGTTTCGTTAAATTTGACAGATAAATTAGACTGAATGGCATGGATAAAATGCTTGAAAGCAATTTTATTTTCAGACAAAATGATAATATATTATCTAACTCGCATACTTTCTTAAAAGATATAGATTCTCAAGATAAAAGTCTTGTACATCACCTTTTCTTTCATCTCTCCCTAAGTGGAGACTGAGAAGTGAATTCATTTGCCTATATCTTAATCTTAAATATAACAGAAGGTTTTGATACCTGATTGAAATCTCCAGTGTGGTAGAGAACCACAGCAAGAAGACTGTAAGCACTTGCAGTAGTTCGATGGTAGGGACCGCACACAGCTATCATCTTTGCCAATGCCTTTGAAAGCAAGTAACACATAATATTAGACGAATGGAAGTCCTCTTTAGTAATGCTGAATCCCTTCGCTATGTAGGAGAAAGGAGGAGAAAACTTGAGAGGAGAAAAGGTAACTTCTTTTTGTTATTTCCTTTGTTGCTTAGTGTAAATGTAGTTAAAATCCATTCTCACATTTACATACCAAGAATTTATGCCACATTTGCGGTTAACTAATTGAAAAAAAAATTGAAGAGGTTCTTTTCTCTATTAAACATTAGTTGTAAGATTAACCTATTATATATAAAAGAGAAGTAAGAGGTAATGGTCCTTTCAATAAAATTATAGAAAATAGGAAGAGTGAGGGGGTCAGTTATTGAGTTAGAATATGACACCAATGCATTTTAGCATTCAAATAAATACTGAATTGACATGACACCAACTCAAGCAATGAGTTTTACATATTATGTAGACCGGAAAGATTGCATGAAATTATTATACCACCGCAGCAAAAGCATCTATATAACTTTTTGGGACCTGTTCTTATTTTTGACAAGTCAGTTAATATATAATTAGAAATCACCTACAGAGCAATTAAATACTTAACTATTCTTTATTTATCTATTCTATATTCAGAGTTTTATTAATGTAGTGTAAAAAATAATCTGGCTTCAAAAGTTCTGTGCAAAATATAATTTACTTGTTAAAATACAAATTATATGTCAAGAGATCAAATGGAAGTGATATTTGACATGAAGCAACCATTTCATACAATCCCTTCTCTCGGGATAGATGCATTGAGAGAAATACTTGATTGATTACTGCTCTACTCAAATGCTTTTCTTTTTTTTGCCCTTTTTTAGTTTCGAGAAAGAGAGAGAGAAGAGATGATTCCTTCAAGCTCTACACTATTCCAAGGCAGGCCCAAGGAAGAAAAGAGATTTTCCTTTCTTTTTTTTTTTTTGGTATAAAAAGAGAGTTTCCTTTCTATTTCTCTTGCTTGTTTTCCTCAAATTTTAAGCAAACAAGAGAAATTATAAAAGAAAACAAGATAAAATTTATATTTCTCTTCCCTTCTTCACCAAATATAGGACATTGTGGGAAACCGTGTTATTTTAGGAAAATAAATATTTCCTAGAATCAAGTTTATATATTTAGTTGTAATTATGTATTTATTGAGATCCCAAAAGTTTAGGGATTTCAATTAGTATTAGGAGTAGTTTCCTGATTTAGTGCTAGAGCGTTGTGTATATAAACAAACGAATTATTCAATAAACAATTCAATTCAAACCCTAAAAATTAACATGGTATCAAGAGCTTTAGGTTTTTTCTTGGAAATCAGTCACTTTTTCAGCCTTCATTGCTGATTTTTCTGCAGTTTCTTTTTCAACCTTCATTGTTGATATTTTCTGCAGTTTCTTCTTCAGCCTTCATTGCTGATTTTTTGCCTTAGGCCTTCATAGCCATTTTCTCATCCAGCCTTCATAGCCATTTTTTTTGGCTCTGTTCTGCTCTGTTTTCTAAAGAAAAAACAGAGGATTTCAAGTGTTCGTTTTTCAGCCTTCATAGCTGGATTTTTCCTCTGTTCTTCATCATTGGCGATTTCTCTTTGTTGCCTGGCCTTCATTGCCGAATTATCCCTGATTCTCACCAGTCTTTCAGCAAGTATTGATTTGTAAAAGATGTCAGTAGTTGCAGAAACAACCACTGCAACACCAAATAAACCAGCAAGTCTTAACCAAGAGGAGGTGGAAAGGGTGAGATCATTCTTAAGTAACCTCGAGAAACCTACAGGTACTTGTACTTCGGCGTATTCAGGTAAGCGTCTATTTTCATTTGGATTAAATGCCTCAGAAACACCCTTTACTCAATCTTGGATCATGGATTCAGGAGCCACTGATCACATGACCCACTCATCCAAACATTTTTCCACATACTCACCATGTTCAAGCAATAAGAAAATAGCCACAGCTGACGGATCCTTAGCAACCGTAGCTGGTATAGGAGATGTTCGAATAAACCCATCCATAACCCTGAAAAATGTCCTTCATGTTCCTAAGCTATCCACCAATCTTGTCTCTGTACAGAAACTCACACAAGACTTGCTTTGTAATGTGACTTTTCACAGTAGTTATTGTTTATTTCAGGACAAGGATTCGGGGAGGACGATTGGACGTGCTAGAGAACGGGATGGTCTTTACTACCTTGCGGAATCAAACAAGTCAAACATATTCAAGAGCAGATCACCCCACTCATTCATGTCCGAGTCTATGTTATCTAGTAAGGACAAAGTTTTTCTTTACCATTGTCGGTTAGGACATCCATCATTTAGGGTTATTAAAATTCTGTTTCCTTCATTGTTTACAAAGTTGGATATTGAGAGTCTTCATTGTGAGGTGTGTGAACTTGCCAAACACAAGCGTATACCTTTTCCAATGAGCAATAAAAGAAGCATTTTTCCTTTTGATCTTGTTCACACTGATATTTGGGGTCCCTCTACTGTTGCTAATGTGTCAAGGGCACGATGGTTTGTGACTTTTATTGATGATTGTACCCGAGTTACCTGGGTTTTCTTGCTTAAACATAAGTCAAATGTTAGCACTGTGTTCCCTAATTTCTTCTCTATGGTAAAAAACCAGTTTGGTGTGAGTATTAAAAAACTTAGGTCAGACAATGCCAAGGATTATTTCAATCAAATTCTTACCCCTTATTGTCAAAGAGAGGGAATAATTCATGAGTCTTCCTGTGTGAGAACACCACAACAAAATGGAGTCGCCGAAAGAAAAAATGGGCACCTTCTAGACCAAACCCGAGCACTATTGTATCAAAAAAATGTACCAAAAAGTTTCTGGGGGGAAGCAGTTCTCATAGCCACTCATCTCATCAATAGATTACCCTCTAGAGTTCTAGGATTCAAAAGTCCAATGGATGTGCTTTCTTCATTCTATCCGAACCTCTCTACCACAAACAATCTTACACCTCGCATTTTTGGGTGTGTGTCCTTTGTTCATATCCATAGTCAAGACAGGGGGAAGCTAGACCCTAGAGCCCTAAAGTGTGTTTTTGTTGGGTATTCTTCAACTCAAAAAGGATATAAGTGTTACCATCCTCCGTCCAAAAAAATTTATGTGTCACGAGATGTAGCATTTAATGAACAAGAGGCCTATTTCACTCAACCTTATCTTCAGGGGGAGAGTCTTAGGGAAGATAAGGAAGGTTTTCTTGGGTTGCCTGATCTTTCACTTTTGTCTCAACCCAATCATATGCCCCAACTATCTGTTGAGCCATCTGTTGAGTTTGAACCTGAGTCAAATGCCCCAGTTGTTGGTGAACCTGAACCTGAGTCAAATGAGACCACTCCTACTGCACCAAATGTGTCTGAACTCGAACTAGTACCTAACCCCGAATCTGCTCTTGGAGATGTGAGATTTGGCAAAAACTTGGTGTACTCAAGGCAGAAAAAGGCCAATCCAGGATCTGTGCAAGTTCAAGAGTCCAACTCAAGTCCTTCAAATGAGGTAACAATTACTAACTTTCCAGCATTACAGAGTGAAACCAAAGCCCAAATTATTGAAGATGACCAAGACCTTCCAATTGCTATTAGAAAAGGGACCAGAAAATGTACAAAACAGCCATTATATCCTCTTTCACACTACCTATCATTTAAAAATTTCTCACCAACCTACAAAGCCTTCCTTGTAAGCCTAAAGAACACCACCATTCCTACTACCTTATCTGAGGCATTGTCTAATGAAAAATGGAAACAAGCCATGGATGTAGAGATGGAGGCTCTAGAGAAGAATAAAACTTGGGAGTTGGTGAAGTTACCAGCAGGGAAAAGGCCAGTGGGGTGCAAGTGGGTTTATACTGTGAAATACAAGGCAGATGGGTCGATTGAGAGATACAAGGCGAGGTTGGTAGCCAAAGGGTATACACAGACTTATGGGATTGACTACCTAGAGACGTTTGCTCCAGTTGCTAAGATGAATACAGTAAGAGTAATCTTATCTCTAGCTGCCAATTTTGGTTGGGAACTACAGCAATTTGATGTGAAAAATGCCTTCCTACACAGGGAGCTTAAGGAGGAGATTTATATGGAGATTCCACCAGGTTATGGAAGGAATGTGATTGCCAATACTGTATGTAAGTTGAACAAAGCTTTGTATGGCCTGAAGCAATCTCCTCGAGCTTGGTTTGGAAGATTTGCTAGAGTCATGTTGGCCATGGGATACAAACAAAGTCAGGGAGATCACACATTGTTTATCAAACATTCTGCTTCAGGGGGAGTAACAGCACTGTTAGTATATGTGGATGACATTATATTAACTGGAGATGACAAAAGGGAGCAGCAAATATTGAGTCAATGCTTGGCTAAGGAGTTTGAAATTAAGACTTTGGGAAGATTGAAATATTTTCTGGGAATTGAAGTTGCACACTCCAGAAAAGGGATTTTTATATCCCAACAGAAGTATGTTACGGATTTGCTTAAGGAAACGGGCAAAACTGCATGCAAACCCGCAAGTACTCCTATGGACCCAAACCTTAAGCTAGGAAAAGCAGAGGAAGATGCCACAGTGGACAAGGAAATGTATCAACGTCTCGTGGGAAGACTGATTTACTTATCACATACCAGACCGGATATAGCTTATGCGGTGAGCTTAATCAGTCAGTTTATGCATAGTCCAAGAGAGGTTCATTTGCAAGCTGCCTACCGAATTTTGCAATATCTTAAGGGAACACCAGGAAGAGGAATTCTATTCAAGAGGAATGGGAGTACAACACTTGAAGCCTATACCGATGCTGACTATGCAGGATCGATCATCGATAGGAGATCAACCTCCGGGTACTGTACCTTTCTTGGAGGGAATCTTGTGACATGGAGAATCAAGAAACAGAGTGTAGTAGCACGTTCTAGTGCTGAGGCAGAATTTCGTGCAATGGCACAAGGCATGTGTGAGCTACTTTGGCTGAAAATCATCCTAGAAGACTTAAAGATTAAATGGGAAGGGCCTATGAGGCTCTACTGTGACAATAAATCAGCAATCAGCATAGCTCATAATCCAGTACAACATGATCGAACGAAGCATATAGAGGTGGATAGACATTTCATCAAGGAGAAGTTAGATAGTGGCTTGATATGTACTCCATATGTGTCAACACATGGGCAACTTGCTGATATCCTCACCAAAGGGTTGAGTAGCACAACATTTGAGAGAATTGTATCCAAGTTGGGAATGGAAAATTCCTATTCACCAGCTTGAGGGGGAGTGTGGGAAACCGTGTTATTTTAGGAAAATAAATATTTCCTAGAATCAAGTTTATATATTTAGTTGTAATTATGTATTTATTGAGATCCCAAAAGTTTAGGGATTTCAATTAGTATTAGGAGTAGTTTCCTGATTTAGTGCTAGAGCGTTGTGTATATAAACAAACAAATTATTCAATAAACAATTCAATTCAAACCCTAAAAATTAACAGACATAAATAGAAGTGAATCCACTATTAATTGAATGGGAAAATACCTTTGTCCCATAATTAACCGCATCTTCTAGTTTTCCTTTATCAAGAGCAATCTTGGATGACTCTAACAATGTTCGGCCATCAGCAGAAGAGCATCCTACATGCTGTAAGTCATTAAAGGCAGAGTGTGGTTATGCTCATTGAGATAATAAGAATTTTCATACCACAAAAAGAAATAGACGAGAGGGAGAGATCCACCTTACAAACAGGATACATGCTAATAATATCACAACTTCTGAAGGGTTCAGGGGATTCCATATCATAATCTCTAGGAACCAACTCAAGCCCAATCTGGGGAAAAATATCAGTAAAACTCAGTCTCTGATGCACTTAGCAGCTGAAAGCAGTCAACAACAAATAGTACCTTGTGGGCAAGACCCCGAAGAATGGATAGTTTTCTTAAATGATGGAATTCATCTCTCAGTTCCCAACCATATCTTGCAGCAAGAAACTTTCTCAACCATCTCACTTTTAGAAAATAGTCATCATTCGCATTTTGAGCATGATCTTCCACTCCACTATTTCCAAGTAAGAAATTTAGGGATGAAGCTATCGTTGCAGGTAAGTCCTCAAATTTGTCAACAGATGCGACAACTGCATTTAGTACATGCTTGAAAGCTCGAGTAACCATCTCATGGCTGCAAAGTGATTGTATGTGAGGAAGATTCTCAGCAAGTTCAACCTGACTTGTACAAAGACATCAGAGTCAACCAAAACAAGAAATTGTTCATTTAAGTGTCTATTTCTCATAATTTTCTAAGTATAAAACGGAATTTCTTAGGAAATCAAACTATTACTTGAAGACTATCCCAATAAGCATTGATTCAAGAAGAACAATAATCAGTTACACAAAAGATCTAAGAGAATCAGTTTTTATGATAGAGTTTCCTCACCACACGACCCAAAGAGCGCATCTGTAGTCCCCTTAAATGCATAAATTCAGTTAGCGTACAGCCATCAACGGGAGAAAGTTCAAGTGATCCAAAGTCTGTTACCTAATAAAGTTAAAGAGTTGATTCATGAACTGCACATAAAATCACCCAAAAAAAGTGTTCAGAAAGATAATAGCTTGGGCTTTTGAACGGTACCAGCTTTGGTAAAGCAATGTCATCATAATACTTGAATGCCATCTTAATAAGCTCATCAGATGACTGTTGCACAAAGCCAACTCAAAAGAGTGAGTTCAAAATATAACAAGAGAAAACTTTAATACCACAAGAACAATAATGGTTACAAAGAAAATAATAAATGCATGGATAGCTCAAAGCACAGCTATGTAAACCACACAAACATAAGGCAAAGTAAATCAATGCCCAACCTTGAGTAAAAACTAACAAGTAAATGTAGGAAAATTGAAGAGTTTGACAGGGAAACCTTTAAGTGAAGACCGGTTCCACTTTCTTCAAGACGCAAGAAGGCCTTTTCAGAAATCAGGTTCTTCAATTCCATCTCACTGCTGGACTCACCATTGCTTTGCTGTCCTAGATTAGACTTCACATCCATACTGCATGACTCAGAATCATTTTCTTCCTTGTCCATTGTGCTACTGACATTACTTGCTTTTTTATCCCTCTTTTTTAGAAGTTTAAATTGTTTTCCAAGACCTTTGACAGCAGGTTCAGCCTCACGATCATTAGCAAGTCCTTTTGAAATAGGATCAGTTGAAGTTTCCTGCTTTTGTAGATATTGCACCCAACAAGAACCAAGTTCCCATCTAAGAGACCTTTCAGGAGCAACAAACTTCTCCTCTAATTTGGTCAAGCTCTCTTTAATTACTCGCTGAACAAGAAATCTAGAAGCTTCAGAATCATTCAAGTTGGATGGATGAGACTGGCCTCCTCCAGTTAATTCTGCAGTGCAGGACTTGTGGAGTAAAACCCTTAGACTGCAATAAATTCAATACCCCATTATTATGTAGTGGATGATATATTCAGGTCATAGTAAGTCCTTGAAGATTAGCAAAATGCATGCAACAATACTACATTCCTTATAATTTATTAGAACGTGCTGTTAGACAAGTCATTATATGCTTTGAATCTAAAACCAATTGCCAGCCTGAAGAGGCCTTCAATAAAAGGCCACAATAATACCTTCAATTGAAGTGAGATAACACAACACTCCCCCCCACGTATAGCCCAATTTTAGCAAATGGAATACATATACAAAAAATGTAGGGCAATAAACAATAAATAACAAATGACAAATGGGGAACAAATAACCTACACTCCTTATACCATGTTAAGCATCCACCCCAAAACCAATTGACAATTGATGAAAGGCTTAAAATAGAAACCCCAAAACCTAATTGACATGTGATAATACCACTCAACATACGAGACATATCTATAAAGCATTCAATTTTGTATTATTTGGCTCACCATATTCTCAATTGCACATAAAAGACTTCCTTAACATCAGAAGATCAATTGGCCTCCAGTTTTATTATCTTCTCATCGTAAACAAGTACTGCTGTCCCTTTAAATTAGAGCCAGAAGATAGCAGAAACTAAAAAGCTTGGTTAAACTGAATGGGTAGCAACAATTCTACATAGTATATCATGACTGATATAATTCAGTTAACTTTGTGACTAATAGGCAATGAGACCTAAGCTATCAAGCCACTTTGCAAGCCCTACTAGAGGACCCAACTTGCTTTTATTTGCGTGATATATGCATGAAATATAAATGAGACCATTAGCTGAGAATCCAGACCTGTTGATATTAAGAGCATTAGCTCCTCCATCTGATTGCTCATTAATTTCAATATGCTGAGAACAAGACTTTTCCTTCTTCACGTCACCCACAACTTTTACAATTGCAGTGTTCCCACAATGTCTGACAATGACAGTGCCCAATGAGGAAGTATCCTGTGAGATGGTTGCTACGTTGCTTAGTGAAAACAATTAATTTAAATTTGAAAATGCTTTTAGAGTGCAATTTCTACCATTATACATAATCTTGAAATTTCATCCATTTGACAGGGCCGAATGTGATAAAGATCAGAAAACTACACAAAAGACAGTTGATGAGGTTTAGCTTTAAGGCACTGGAGGAGAACACCTAAGAGGATATATATTAGGCTAGTAAAAACTAAATGCCGCTAATCTGGCAGTGCGGAAAAAAGGTTTTAAATGGTTGTCTTGGAAAACAGGACTGATGAAGGTATTGAGTTCAGATTAGAAGATGATAAAGACATTTGTTTATGGAAAAGCTGTGCACAAGTACACAGGCTGACATGCATAGACACACACATAACAGAAGAAGATAGGATCGAGAGGGAAATGAAAGTGACCAATGTCAGTCTCAGGTGACAAATCAGATTATTGTTAGGAGTTGTTAGAAGATATAGAGGAAGTAAAGAGGAAAAAAAATGATAATGATGAAAAAGAAGAAAACAAAGCACACCCATCATATATACAGAGAGATGAGGGAGGAGGAGGAGATCAGGGGGCAGGAGGGAAAGATTATAAGCCAACACCCCAGCTCATTCTTAGGAAACAAAAAAGATTATAAGCCAGCTCATTCTTAGGAAACAAATAAAAATTCATTAGAAGAAAAGAAAAAAAAGGATGATGTAGATGTCCAAGTAGAGTAGAGGAGGAGATCTGGACTTACATGAACAACTACACTCTCATCTGCAGTTATCCCTTTAAGTAAATTCCTTTGAGTAATTTCTTTAGCAGTCATGCCAGGTGATTGATGGCCAGCAGCCTTTATCTCAGACTTAAGATTCACATCTGCCAAATCATGTTTTACTATAATGGACAAGTCACCTATATGATTCTCAAGAAGGACTGAGTCTGGATGGTAAGTTATGGTGCCCCTGGAATTCATAACGTGCTGTATTGCAGCAACAGCTTTAAAGATTGAGACATCAATAAATTGGCTATGGAGCAAAAAGGCCTTGCGATCTCGGACAATCCTCTCCTCCTCAGTTGTGCAAGGAAGGCTAGCCAATATTGCAAACTCTGTAGCCCATGGCCGAAGATCGTATTCACCATTTCTTCCCTGACCTCCACCATTACCACCCCATTTTTCATCTTCTGATGGGAAAGAGGGAAAGTTTGATGGAGACTCAGCAACAGCGGGAGGAACAAGCCATGTATTTGCACGAAATCCGTAAGGAAGATTACCAAACTGGAAGAAAAAAATGCGATAAAAAACATAAGAGTTTGCAAATTTGCTTTTGGAGATGCCATTGTTCACAAGATGAAAAACCTATACACGCAAATAAAGAAATGGTCACCTTATTGTGTTCTACAAAAGCCTTCATAAGGGATTCATATGCCTGCGTCAAACACCAGCAAATCAATCACAAACTGACCAGTTAAAGTAATTAACGTAACAAATAAGCAAGACATGAAGCTACAATAAAAGTTATGTCATGCCACAACAAACTTTATACTGGTTAGGTTTCAGATTTGTTCCATTAATTGAACAAGGTTGATCCAAATTTTACAGAGCAAGAAAAGCTAAGCTCAACATGGTGAACATGTATTTTGACATTTTTCTAAAGATCAAAAGCGTGTAGGTACTCATTTAAGCAAACAAATAAACTGACACAACCTGGAAGGTAAACACCATGTATCGGCATGAACAGCCAACAAAACACACTGTTCAATGGTGGACAATTACAGATACCAATGTTCAGGTTGAATCAGATTTTGTCCACTAGAATCCTACCTGAAAATTACAAATCAGTTGCCCAAACTGAACTTGACACAAATAGAGTTGTTAAATTCTAGCACCAAAATAAACCTGCCTACAAAATGATAGACTTAAATCTCGCCCAAAGCAACCCACATTCCAAGGCAACCTTAACAATGTTACTTTAATATATTAATAATATAAATTGATGATACTTTATAGTATTAGATATGCAAATACTATGAAATGTTATTAGAGGTTGTAAACTAATGGAGAAAAGAAGTAATTCTTTCTTACTCATTGATTGAAAAGGTATTACATATTTATATACACTCTAATCTATCTATTTTAGGAATGTATCTAATAAAGGAAAACCTCTACAATTAGATCTCCTATAATCAAGCTAGATCTCCTATAATCAGGCTAACTAATATAGGAAATACAGCTATTTACATCTGTTACTGCTATAACACTCCCCCTCAAGCTGGAGCATAGATATCTATCATGCCCAGCTTGTTACAAATGTAAGTAACCCGAGCTCCATTAAGAGCTTTTGTGAAGATGTCCCCTAGTTGTTCCCTAGTCTTTACATAAGCTGTAGAAATCAAGTTTTGTTGAATCTTTTCACGAATAAAGTGACAATCTATCTCAATGTGCTTAGTTCGTTCATGAAAGACAGGTTTTGAGGCAATATGAATTGCAGCTTGATTATCACACCATAGCTTTGCTGGAATTATCATCTTAAAACCCATTTCGGTCAAAAATTGGGAGACCCACATCCATTCACTCGAAGCTTGTGCCATTGCTCGATACTCAGATTCTGCACTAGATCGTGACACCACACTCTGTTTCTTACTCTTCCATGAGACCAAATTACCACCAATAAAAACACAGTACCCGGTAGTGGATCTTTGATCAATCTTGGAACTTGCCCAATCTGCATCTTAGAAACATTCAATATTTCTATGTCCATGATTTTGATATAGAATACCTTGTCCAGGAGCTCCTTTGAGGTAACATAGTATCTGTTCCAAAGCTGACCAATGATGGACTGTGGGGGGAGACATAAACTGACTTACAATGCTAACTGAATAAGCAATGTCAGGGTGAGTCACTGTGAGATAGTTTAGTTTTCCAACTAACCTCCTATATCGTTCAAGATCATTAAAAAGCTCTCCATCCTTTGTAAGTTGCTGATTAGGAAGCATTGGAGTACTGCATGGTTTGGCCCCTAATTTTCCAGTTTCTGCTAATAAATCCAAAACATACTTCCGTTGAGACAGAAAGATCCCCTTCTTGCTCCTTGATACCTCAATCCCCAAGAAGTATTTCAAGGAACCCAGATCTTTAGTGTTGAACCGGTTTTGAAGAAATGATTTCAATGATAAGATTCCCTGCACATCGCTTCCAGTAATAATAATATCATCAACATAAACCACCAATAGAATGATACCAGAAGCAGATTGCTTATAGAATACAGTGTGATCACTCTTACTTTTCTGCATCCCAAATTCTTCTACTGCTTGGCTAAACTTTCCAAACCAAGCTCGAGGACTTTGCTTCAATCCATATAATGACTTTCGCAGACGACATACTTTCCCAGACTCCCCCTGAGCAACAAACCCAGGAGGTTGCTCCATGTATACCTCTTCTAAAAGATCACCATGCAAAAAGGCATTCTTCACATCAAGCTGGTGCAAAGGCCAATTATTCATTGCGGCCAAGGAAATAAACAGACGAACCGAAGTCAACTTGGCTACTGGAGAGAAACTGTCCAAGTAGTCAATCCCATAAGTTTGAGCATAGCCCTTAGCAACCAATCGAGCTTTGAGACGAGCTACAGATCCATCAAAATGAAACTTAACTGCAAAGACCCACTTACAGCCAACAGCTTTCTTGCCAGGGGGTAGTTCAACTAGTTCCCAAGTTCCATTTTCAGTCAAGGCATTCATTTCATCAAGCATGGCTGCCCGCCACCCAGACTGGGATAGGGCTTGCTAAACAGATCTCGGGACCTCAACTGAATCAAGAGAAGCAATGAAAAAGCAAGAAGCAGAAGATAATTGGTTATAGGTAACACAAGAGGAAATGGGATGGGTGCATTGACGTTTACGTTTTCGAAGAGCAATAGGTAAATCAAGGTCACTAGGAGGAGGATCCAATGAAGAAGGCGATACCGGTTCCGAACTAAGATCAAGGGAACGAGGTCTTCTAGAGTAAACATTAGTGATAGGTGGTCTAGGCTGTGGCAATGGTGGTGGAGGTGGAACTGGAGCAGAATCTAAACTGATGACATGATACACTAACAACTCATCACAATCTTGTGAGGATTTAGGCAAAGATGAGTCACCAAAGAATGGGGTCTGTTCATGAAAGGTGACATCAGCAGAAATCAAGTACCTGTTTAAAAGCGGAGAAAAACATCTATACCCTTTTTGCAGACGAGAGTATCCCAGAAAAACACACCTCAATGACTTAAGGTCCAGTTTAGAAACCTGTGGATGATTATCACGAACAAAACAAGTACACCCAAATATACGTGGTTCAATAGGAAAGAGACGGTTAGTTGGAAATAAAACCAGTAGAAACTGCATCAACCCAGTTTGAAACAAAAGAGCTCTAGCTGTCTCAAGAAGATGTCTATTTTTTCTTTCAGCTACTCCATTTTGGGATGGAGTATCAACACAAGATGACTGGTGAAGCATCCCATTTTGGGTCATGTATGTTTGAAAAGGTGTAGAAAAATATTCTTTAGCATTGTCACTTCTCAAAATCTTAACAGAAACATTGAACTGAGTTTTAATTTCAGCACAAAAAGATTGAAAATGTGACAGTAACTCAGTACGAGATTTCATAAAGTAAAGCCAAGTCATACAAGAGAAATCATCCACAAAGGTGACAAAATATCGAAATCCATTAGATAAAACAGGACAAGGTTCCCAAACATCAAAGTGAACTAACTCAAAACTATGACTAACTCTTTTATTAATTCTAGGAATAGAAGACAAACGATGGTGTTTAGCAAATTGACAAGACTCATAATCTAAAGATGATACTTGCTGAAACTGAGGGTATAACTTTTTTAGCAGCGGTAATGATGGATGTCCTAATCGACAATGGACTTCAAACGGAGATAAGGTGCTGGAACAGGCTATGGGTCGAGGTATTTGGGTATCCAAAATGTATAGCCCCCCTGACTCCTGTCCTTTACCAATAATCCTCTTCGTCATAAGATCCTGAAAAAGACAATGGTCAGGGAAGAATGAGATACAACAATTAAGAGCACGTGTAATTTTGCTAACAGAGACAAGATTAAAAGAAAATTGAGGTAAACTAAGGACAGAAGTTAAAGGTAATGTAGGTGTGACATTAATGGTGCCAGAACCAAGAACATTAAAGGTAGATCCATCTGCTAAGGTGACTGAAGAAGGATGTTTATGAAAGGTGGAAAAGAGTGTTGGATTACCTGTCATGTGATCTGTAGCACCAGAATCAATGACCCATTGTGAGCAAACTGTGATCCAGAACCCTTCTGATTCCTTTTGAGCAACTTCTGACAAGTTCTCTTTGTATGACCACGTTCATGGCAGTAGTAACAGACTACCCCCAAGCCTTGATTTCCAAAATTCCGAGTGCCACCCCTAGTACCATTACTTCCTACCCTATAATTGCCCTGAGACTGAGGTCTACTTATATCTGTACTTTTCTGGCTAACAAGAGCGCTAGGTTGCTGTACGGATGAAGTTTGAGAACTCGGAATAGTACGCCACACTCTAGTATAAGCTTCCCTCAGAGTAGTAACTCTAGGGTCAGACAGAATCTGTGATTTGACACCTTCATACTGAGAGTTAAGACCAGCCAGAAAACTCATAATAGCCATCTGTTCTCTTTGAGCCTGCTGAACCCTGACATCTGCACTAAAAGGCAACAGTGCATTCAATTCTTCATAAACACGTTTAAAGTGCATGTGATAAGTGTTAAGTGACTGATCCTGTTGTTCAACTCGATAGAACTCCTTGCACACATCAAAAATTCGAGAAATATTTTCTCTCCCAGAAAACACAAACACCAATTCCTCCATTGCATCTTTAACATAATCACAATGAGTAATATGACCAAACTGATCAAGTACAATAGAATTACGTATTTGTATCAAAAGTTGAGCATCAATTCTCATCCACTCGGAATAATTCGGATCAGTCGCAGCCGAGGGTTTTTCTACGAGATGACTCTCTTGAGAAATACTTCTCAAATACAGCCTCACAGTCTTATTCCAATAAAAATAATTAATCCCATTCAATTTTTCATCAGTAATTTTTTCCATAGATACTACACTAGTCACAACATGTTTTTGTTCACCAGCCATGATTACCACCAAAAATCAGACAGAACAGAATACCCAAACACAGAAAAATAAATCACAGCAACTGTTCAAAGAGATAGCACCTAAGAATACTTTCCTGGTGCCGAAACAAAGTAGATAGGGAGATAGATCAGGAGCTAGCGACTACAGCGAGCCAAACCGGAGACAGATCCGACTGCGCACGCTCCTCCACGCGTCGGCAAGTGAAACTGAAACAGAGACTTCAGGCGGCGCGTGTGGTTCACGCGCTGAGAGTTAGGCTGCCAAAATTTTCCAGCAAGACAGACGGCAGCAGGCGCTCCTCTTGGAGCAGGAGGTGAGAATAAATGATCACTCAAACAGGGTGACCTAGAAATCAGCAAGTGCTGCACACTTCGGCAGCCAAGAAAAGAACAGAAAGAAAAAAAAAAGAAGAAAAATTTCCAGAAGTCTTTATGGCTCTGATACCATGTAAACTAATGGAGAAAAGAAGTAATTCTTTCTTACTCATTGATTGAAAAGGTGTTACATATTTATATACACTCTAATCTATCTATTTTAGGAATGTATCTAATAAAGGAAAACCTCTACAATTAGATCTCCTATAATCAAGCTAGATCTCCTATAATCAGGCTAACTAATATAGGAAATACAGCTATTTACATCTGTTACTTCTATAACAGAGGTAAAAAAAATAACTGTAGCAAAGATGTAAGGCATATTTTTGTAATATGTCTTGATAGGTTTTGACAGGGAAAGGAAAATGTCCATCAGACTCAACCCCATGCATTTCAAAATGAAAAGCACCAATTACAAACAAATAGATAAATAAACATAACCTAACCTGAGCCAAACTAATTTCCTAACAAGAAAATCTGCCCCAGTTGGATTGGGACGTGTCAGAAGCCGTTGGATTCAATTTACTTTGCCACCCCTAGACAATTTTTCGGTAAATTGATGTGGAAGTCAATAACTTACAACCTGATTTTTAGGAATTAGTTGTAATCTGATTCCTAGGGATTAGCTTTTAATAATTAACTTAATTGTTCCTAAAATAAAGGGATATCAGATATGTATCACTGATTCCCAGATCTTCTGTTTCTTTCCTAATTTATAGTTACTTATAATACTATTTAAGATTGTAAAATTTAGCCAGAAGAAAATAAAATTATTATTCTTCTTCTTTTCTCTCTGTTATTATTTTCTACATGGTGTCAGAGCTTCTAGGGCTCGATCATGAATTTTAAGGCTGCCATGGTTGGCTCGAATACAGCCTCTTCAGAAATTACTAGTGGCATGACATCTTCAGAGGGAATTTTTCAACCACTTTCAGCTATTTCTTTCACTGAAAATTCTCTTCAGATTACTATTCACAAACTGAATGGTAAAAATTATCTTGAGTGGTCTCAATCCGTGCGTTTGGTGATCGACGGTAAGGGGAAACTTGGGTATTTGAATGGCGAAGTGAAACAGCCAGATATTAGTGATCTCAAATACAAGCAATGGCGATCAGAAAATTCAAGGGTTACTGCCTAGTTGATCAACTCCATGGATCCAGTTGTGGGAAAACCTTTCATGTTTCTGCCAACCGCAAGAGATGTTTGGGAAGCGATTCAAGAAACTTATTCCGACTTGGAGAATCATTCTCAATTGTTCGAATTAAATACCCAGATGTGGCGGATGCAACAAGGGGATCGAGAGGTAACAGCCTACTATAACGAGATGATGACGCTTTGGCAGGAATTGGATATGTTCGAAGATGAAAAGTGGGAATGCACAAATGACAGTATTCAATACAAGAAGAAGATGGCGAGAAGCCGTGTGTTCGTATTTTTAGCTAGTCTAAATAAAGACCTTGATGAGGTTCGAGGGCGAATACTAGGACGAAAACCCTTACCTTCTATCAGAGAAGTCTTCTCCGAGGTGCGTAGAGAAGAAGCTCGGAGACAAGTGATGTTGAAGAAAGCCGAGGAACCAAAAATAGACATTGATGGATCCGCCCTTGTCGCTCGGGGTACTGATTCAAAAGGAGATAGGCGAGGGGGTAAACAAAGGCCTTGGTGTGATCATTGTCGGAAGCCTTGGCATACACGGGAGACTTGTTGGAAGCTTCATGGAAAACCTGCGAATTGGAAGAAAAATCCTGGAGGTGATGCACGGTCAGGGGGAGATTCTCGTGCATTTCAAGTTAGCAATACGGATCAAGGGCAGCAGTCATCCTCAAATTCTCTTCCTTTCACCAAAGAGCAAATAGAGCACCTGTACAAAATGTTTCAGTCCCAATCTATAGGAAATTCTAGTTCAAACTGCACTTTAGCACAGTCAGGTAATTTTTTCACTGCAGCCATCGCTTATACCAATTCTAATGACTCCTGGATCTTAGATTCAGGTGCTATTGATCATATGACAGGGACATCGCAATCGTTTTCGTCATATATACCTTGTGCAGGAAATCAAAAGATTAAAATTGCTGATGGTTCCTTTGCTACAATTGCTGGGAAAGGCAAAATTACTATTTCCCCATTTTTAACCCTTAAAGATGTTCTTCATGTTCCTCATTTGTCTTATAATCTCTTGTCTGTCAATAAACTAACTTGTGATCATAATTGTCGAGTTAATTTTTGGCCTTCCTATTGTGAGTTTCAGGATTTAACCTCGGGGAAGATAATTGGCAGTGCTAGACAGGATGGTGGCCTCTATATCTTTAATAAAGGATCAACCTTTGGAAGGCAAGATCTGCAAGATAGCCTACAAAAATACATTTATGTGCTTTTGGATCAAGTTTTGTACGTCTAGGGTCATGATTGTGAACAAAAGCAGTACTTCCAAAAATTTTTAAGGGAATGACTGTTGTTAGCCGAGAGGTGGGAAAACATTCATTGAAAACCTTTATTGGTGTTTTGAATTTTAAAATTCTTGTAGGCATTCTATTGATCAGGTATGTGGCTGTTAAAATTGCTTCTCCCCAAAGATATTTTGGAACCTTAGTTGTAAAACTTAGAGCTCTAGCAACTTCGAGGAGATGTTTGTTTTTTCTTTTAGCCACCCCGTTCTGTTGAGGTGTATTATTACAAGAACTTTGATGCACAATCCCTTTCTCAGCAAAAAAATTTCCTAACACATTGTTAAAATACTCCTTTCCATTATCACTTCGAAAAATTTTAATTTGAGTCTGAAATTGTGTTTGAACCATTGTATAAAAATTTTTGAACACATTTTCAGCATCAGATTTTTCTTTTAGAAGGAAAACCCAAGTAACCCTAGTATGAATGATTGTAAAAGAAAAATGTGTTCATCACTAGAAAATGTTCAGATTTGTTTCAATTCTATTTCTAGTACCAGTGACAGTGAGATTATGTTATGGCATTATCGATTAGGACATCCTAATTTTCAATATTTAAAGAATTTGTTACCCAAATTATTCATGAATAAAAAACCTTCTATTTTCTGGTGTGAATTTTGTGAATTAGCTAAACATCATCGTGCTATTTTTCCTTCTCAACCTTATAAAAAATCAAAGCCATTTACCATCATTCATAGTGACATATGGGGTCCTTCTAAAGCCATTTACCATCATTCATCACTAGGGTTACTTGGGTTTTCCTTCTAAAAGAAAAATCTGATGCTGAAAATGTGTTCAAAAATTTTTATACAATGGTTCAAACACAATTTCAGACTCAAATTAACAATATGTTAGGAAATTTTTTTGCTGAGAAAGGGGTTGTGCATCAAAGTTCTTGTAATAATACACCTCAACAGAATGGGGTGGCTGAAAGAAAAATTAAACATCTCCTCGAAGTTGCTAGAGCTCTAAGTTTTACAACTAAGGTTCCAAAATACCTTTGGGGAGAAGCAATTTTAACAGCCACATACCTGATCAATAGAATGCCTACAAGAATTTTAAAATTCAAAACACCAATAAAGGTTTTCAATGAATGTTTTCCCACCTCTCGGCTAACAACAGCCATTCCCTTAAAAATTTTTGGAAGTACTGCTTTTGTTCACAATCATGACCCTAGACGTACAAAACTTGATCCAAAAGCACATAAATGTATTTTTGTAGGCTATCCTGCAAATCAAAGAGGTTACAAATGTTTTGATCCAGTTTTGCAAAAAATGTTTGTGTCAATAGATGTCACCTTCTTTGAAGGACAGTCATATTATAGCAGCAATTCTCATCTTCAGGGGGAGAGCAGTAGTGAAGATGAATTGTTAAATGGTTCTGATTTAACATTTGAATTTGGTCATGATGATGTTCCAACTAAACAATCTCTTACAAAAAATGAAGAAGAAAACACAAAATTTGGGAAAACAAATGAATTAAATGAGGAAACTATTGGACAACCTTCATTAGTGCCATCTCAAAATCAAAATACTGAAACAACAAAAATGGGTGCGAAACGATACAAAGGTCTTGTGTATTCAAAGGAGTATCAAGCGCAAAAAAGAAGAGGCACTGTCTTGCAGCACCACCAGGAATCTAATCAGTGGTTAGATCATGAGATCAACAATAACTCTTCAAAAATTCCTGACAAGAATCTTCCAGGTAATTCTGTGTCAAATTCTTCAAATCAACTTGATCTTCCCATTGCTCTTAGGAAAGGTGTTAGGTCTTGTACAAAACATCCTTTGTCTAATTTTATATCTTATAAAAATGTGTCATCTCCTTATCGTGCTTTTATTTCACAAGTGTCTAGTGTGGTCATTCCAAATAATGTACAAGAGGCTCTAAATGTTCCTAAGTGGAAAGAAGCTATATTTGAGGAGATGAGAGCTCTGGAGAAGAATGCTACTTGGGAGAAGGTGGATCTGCCACATGGTAAGACAGTTGTTGGCTGTAAATGGGTATTCACTGTGAAGTATAATTCAGATGGATCCTTGGAGAGTTACAAGTCTCGTTTAGTAGCTAAAGGCTTCACTCAAACTTATGGAGTTGACTACTCTGAAACTTTTTCTCCTGTGGCAAAACTAAATACAGTTCGAGTACTCTTGTCTGTTGCAGCTAACCTTGATTGGCCATTAAATCAGTTGGATGTGAAGAATGCTTTTCTTAATGGAGACCTAGAGGAGGAAGTCTATATGGAGCCTCCACCTGGTTTTATTGAGGGGTTTGGATCCAAGGTATGCAAGCTAAAAAAAATCTTTATATGGTCTTAAACAGTCACCTAGAGCTTGGTTCGAGAGGTTCACAAAGTTTGTTAAAAGCCAAGGCTATAGCCAAGGACAATCTGATCATACTCTTTTCACAAAGAGTTCTGCTAAAGATAAGATCTCAGTTTTGATTGTTTATGTAGATGATATAATCTTGACAGGAGATGATATAGAAGAGATGAGTAGATTGAAGCAGAGTCTAGCCAAGGAATTTGAGATTAAAGATTTGGGCCAATTACGATATTTTCTTGAAATGGAAGTTGCAAGATCAAAAAAGGGTATTGTAGCGTCACAACGAAAATATATATTAGATCTCCTGAAAGAAACTGGGATGAGTGGATGCAAACCTTCTGACACCCCAATAGAAGTTAATGCTAAGCTTGGAGAGGTGAAAGATGGTGTTCCAGTTGATACAAGGAGATATCAAAGGCTGGTTGGGAGACTAATTTACTTGTCCCATACTCGACCAGATATTGCTTTTGCTGTGAGCATGGTGAGTCAATTTATGCATTCCCCATATGAGGAACATCTTGAGGCTGTGTATCGAATTCTTCGATATCTGAAGGGTACACCAGGGAAAGGACTCTTCTTCAAGAAGAATGAGAAGAGAGGAATAGAGGTGTATACAAATGCTGATTGGGCAGGTTCAGTCATTGATAGAAGATCAACATCAGGGTACTGTACGTTCCTATATGGCAATTTAGTCACTTGGAGAAGCAAGAAGCAGAGTGTTGTTGCCAGGAGTAGTGCTGAAGCTGAGTATAGGTCAATGGCTCAAGGAGTTTGTGAGGTACTTTGGCTAAAAAGGGTACTAGAAGAACTTAAGAGGCCAGTTAGTCTTCCTATGAATTTGTACTGTGATAACAAGGCAGCTATCAGCATTGCTTATAATCCAGTTTTACATGACAGGACGAAACATGTTGAGATTGACAGACACTTTATAAAAGAAAAACTTGAAGGAGTAATTTGTACTCCATTTATTCCTAACACACAGCAGGTTGCAGACATTCTAACCAAGGGCTTGGTGAGACAGCAATTTGAGCTTCAAGTTAGCAAGTTGGGCATGACAGACATCTTTGCACCAACTTGAGGGGGAGTGTCGGTAAATTAATGTGGAAGTCAATAACTTACAACCTGATTTTTAGGAATTAGTTGTAATCTGATTCCTAGGGATTAGCTTTTAATAATTAACTTAATTGTTCCTAAAATAAAGGGATATCAGATATGTATCACTGATTCCCAGATCTTCTGTTTCTTTCCTAATTTATAGTTACTTATCATACTATTTAAGATTGTAAAATTTAGCCAGAAGAAAATAAGATTATTATTCTTCTTCTTTTCCCTCTGTTATTATTTTCTACACAATTACCTACAAGTTATATCACTAACCATTATAAGTAGTAAAGGACCAAAAGGTAGTGTAGGGTTTGTCATTAAGTCAGCAGGAGTGGCCATTGTTACAGTATATAACCACTTAATGTTATTGTTGGTTCACTCCGTAGCAGCTTAAGCTTTTCTGTTTGAGAAGGCAAAGTAAAATACCAGACTGCAGTAGTGTATTGGTGACAATGATACTTGTGACCAATGAATAAAGAAGATATTTGTTTTCCCTTCCTCAGTTTCTTTCTTTTCCATTTGCAGTTATAAAGTATATTCTAACCATACATCAAAAATGGAGGTACTAGTATTTTGGAACATCTTAATAAATAAAGTAAAAAGCTGATTATCAAGAGTTAAATAAAATTTTGCTATCAGTATAAAGCAAGAACATTTCTTCAGCTTTGTCTAATCTTGCAATTGACTAAGTCAACATATGAGCAATGTTCAAGGAAGTCCAGCAATAAAAGATAAACAGTACCCACATTAGCAAAGGCTTGGCTGAGATTTTGCAAAAGATCTAACAAAGAGTGGCTCAGGAAAAAGTGCTTTCCCACAGTGTAAAATCCTTTTACTGAAGCAACCACCTGTATTAGCTTCCCGTTGCAGATTTTTATCTGCACAACGATAATACATATTCCATATCAGTAAAAACAGTAACAGGAAAATATGAAATCAACAAAATCAACAGCATATGGAAATGGAAAGGTGGTTTCAAAAAAAAGAGCAAAAATATTAAAGTATCATCATTCAACTGTCTAGAGCAACTATCATTGATTTAAGAGGTCAAAATAACACCATAGAGAAAATGAGTTTGTGTCAACAATAGAGAGAAGAAATAACACTTGCACTACTAGAGTGCAATGCCTATATCACAATGAGAAGGATGGCGCGAAGGTTAGCCTCAAATAACATTTAGGAGACAATTCCATCAACAATTTATGCTCCATATCAAGGTTCACAAATATTAGGAAGTAATAGTAAATGCAAATAATCATTAAGAAGATTTAGCGACATACCTGCATTACAAAATGGTCACCATCACGCTTCTCTTCTACATCTTTGGGGTCACATCTTCTCAAATCTACAAAAGCCAAAATTAGTAAATAACAACCTAACGAAAGTAATTTTAATTAAAAAAAAAGGAAAAGAAGCCATACAAAAGAAAAGTTTCATCTTTTCAGTAGCTTACAAAATTAACTTTCAAACTTACTCAATTAAGTCTAGCAAATAACAACGACAATGCACTGAATTCCTTCTTTATTCAAAAAATTAAATTTATTTTCCATCTCCCAAATGAAAATCTTGGATGTAGTTTTTTTTTTTTTCATAAGAAGGCACAAAGAGAAGGGAATTCAAACTTTTAAACCTAATTTCTCTTAAGAATGAGTAATAATTACTAAGTCAAGCCTTACTAGTAAAATCCTTGGGTGCCTTTACTTTTCATTAATTCGATTTAGAGGCAACCAAGTCAAACCACCTGTTAACTTGAAATCCAAATAAAATATAGAAAATAAGGGCATCTTAATTCTTAAAGTGCAGAATTCCAGTTTCATTCCTTTATAATAATTGTATCTGGTATGAATATTTCTATATTAAAATTCATTTCATTTTGCAAATGGATTCTCATAGTAAGCCATGAAATTTGGATGCAATACATACATAGTGGATTTTATTTTATTCCAACTTCCAAGCGGGTGATTCGCACCTTGACTTCCATAAGATAATTTTTCATTATCAAAAACCAAAGAGAAATGTTGTTGAAATTTAGAAGGACAAAATTTTAAAAACAAAAAACCCTTGAACGGTTTAATTATTTCACTTATCTTAAATAATTCTCTTAGACTCTTTTTTTTATCTGTAATCAAATAAGTTTTTATTTCAAATAAAAAAATTTTATGTTAGATACTTAGTATTTAAGTATAAATTAAAAATTAAGAGTTTATTTGAAGTATAATTATTTCATATATCGTTGGTAAAGTTTTTTACTTTACAAACGGTGTTAGGATCATGACACATATTTTATAAAAATATTAAAAAATAAAAAATCAATAAAATAGATGAGCAAATGGCCTTGAATAGGAATCTATGGAAGTAGAGAATACATATGGACGATCTAACATGATTTTAGATATTGATTCATATAGCCTACCACAATCTATTGGGATAAAGGCTCTGATGATGATGATGATGATGATTAAAAAATAAAAAATCAATAAAATAAGACATTTGTCATAATACTAATCCCGTATGTAAAGTAAAAAAACTCTACCGATAGTGTATGAAATAATTATCTTTATTTAAATACAAATTAAAAGTTAATGATTTATTTGAGTATAATTAAAAATTAAATATCTATTTAAATGCAAATAGTATACATAAAAATTTATCTAGATAAATTGATAAATTTTAAAAACTCTTTTTTACCAAAAAAAAAAATGAAGTTTGAAAATAAAATAAAAATACATATGCTAAAATTTAAATCTTAAACCTATTAGATATCCCTCTTAAATTAAAAATGAGAACATGAACCATTTGAAGCAAGTCCAAATTCTTTTTTTTTTTTTTATTTCAGCCAGTTCAGAAACACGTAAATGTTAAGTATGGCTTAATTTAGTTACAAAAGCAAAAGATAAGATTAACAAACAAAAAGTAAAATATGCCTTTGAGTGCAAAAGCAATTATTATCTTGGACTGTTAAAAAAATAAAAATAAAAATTTGGATCAAGCATACGTTTACTTTAATATAAAACATCAAGTATATTTAAATATTTTTATTTTCTTCCTTAGTCTTTTAGCGACCTTTAAAATAGCAACAGCAAAGTAATTTGTATTTATTGAAAAAAAAAAACTTCAAAGTTTGAGAATAATTAATTAATTAATAATTAATAAAATTGATTTGCATAAAATGTGTGATTAAAAATTAAACACATCTGACTCAAAAAGCGTGCTCATTACTGTTTTTTAAATTTTTTTTATGATTTTTATGAAAATAATCACGGAAAACTAAAAGTTAATTCGTCCATTTCTCCATCTCTTTTTTTTTTCAACGAAAGAATAAATCACTTAACAAAATCATGATAATTTTGTTAAACGCGAAATTCCTTATAAACACACAAATCACACACAATACAAGCAACGTAAGATGATAAAAAAATCACACACAATACAAGCAACGTAAGATGATAAAAAACCCACACATATGTAACACACGTGCATGCAAGAAAACAAATGTTTTATCCACACAACACACACCACACACAAATGCCTATTTCTCCATCTCGTTCCCCTCGCTTAGTCAGGCAAGAAAACAAAGAAAAATGGTACTTACTGATAATGGGAGTAGGGAGGTGAGAAAACGAAAAGAAATCATAAAACTCCGATAATTTCGGGGTAGGATGAATGGCAGCCATGTCCATGCTCTCCGAAATCGCCGCCGACGTGGTTTCCGATGTCGGTCCTTCTCCATCAGCCGGCGCAGGAGGAGCGTTGTTGTTGGGCTGGTGGGACCCACTATTGACCTTTTTGGGTTTTGAATCAGACGGCCCTGATGCTGATTGTGATCGAAGTCGTTTGGGCTTCGAGAACCTGGTGGTGCAGGCTGCGATGTCGAGGAGTCTCCGCACGTGAGCCACCGCCTTAGCTTCCTCGGTATAGTCCTCTGGGTCAAAGGGGCAATATGCAATTAGCGAACAGTTTTACTCATTCGGCAATGTGATATTGCTCGTTTAATCAAAAATCAATATGTTTTCTCGTGTAAAACGTGTCGTAATAATAATAATAATAATAATAATAATAAAATAATTTGACGGTGAAACCAATAAACAATGTCAGCGAATCTATTTCAATTATTTTTCAATTGAAATTTTGCTTTTTGATTTCTCTTCTTAAAAAAAAAAAGGAAAATGCAGATGCCTGCTAGAAAACCAAAAAAAAGTATTTTTAAGGAATAAAAAATATTCAAATAATAATACTAAAATATAAAATAATATTTTATTTTCATTAGTATTTTTTTAAACAACATTAGCTCGCGACTCTTCTTAAGTATTTACAAGCTTTATTGCCATCCAATAAAATGATGATTATATTTTATTCTTATTCTCAAACTCAATCATTTCATTTTCGAAAATAAATAAATTAAAAAATAATATAAAAATGAATGTAGAGCCCAAATCATTTCATTTTCAAAAACAAATAATTAAGTCCAGCAATGATATGTAAAAATAATTTGAATGTAACGTAGCATTCACGATACCATCAAATGCATAAGATCCAAGAAAAATCAAATCAAATCATATGACTCAACCATTGTAACCAAGTTTCCCATTAAAAAAATCATATAAAAAATCTTAATTCATGGTTAATTTTAATTCAATGAACTTGAACTTATGTTCTCATATTCAAGGTAAGATGCTTCAAGTATCAAACTCAAATTTTAATATTTATAATTTTTTTTCTCAAGTTGCGACATTTAATGTTCAAAAAATTTATTCATTAATAATTATAGTAATATGAATTCAAATTTTAATAAAAAATTACAATATTATTAATATTGAAATTTGAAAGTAAGGTAGACTAGAATTTTGTGCTAGATATATCTTAAATCTCTCAATCACTGCATTGTTCTAATCGTCTTATTAAATGTTTTTTAGCTAACCCATTGTTTATGATATGCAGCTTGATAATTGGTAAAAAAAAAAGTAATAAACAGGGGTATTTCTCAAGAAAAAAGTGTAATTTATTGTAAATATTTTAATATAGTATTTGTTTTGGAGTTTGACAAAAATATTCATTAAATATAAAGGGAATCAGAGGGCCGTAAGAGATAATAAGAGGTTTCGAGTTCGAGTCCCTGGATATGCAGTTGTGTTAAAACTCTTGTGGGAGAGCTTTGCCGCCCTTTGAGTCCTGCCCGGCTCGAATCCGGATTAATTATATACCAAAAGTATGGAGATACCAGATGATCTAGATAAAAAAAAAAAAAAAAGACAAGTTCCTCACTCATTGCTGTTATCAATGGAAATGGTTATAAACGACAAGTTCCTCACCCATTGCTCTTATCAATGGAAATGGGTATGGAAAATTACATTATTTAGGACCGAAACTTTGCCTTAATTAGTCTTCATGTGATTCAGCCCTTTTGTACTTTCATGTCCCCTCCTGCTCTCATTTCCTGCTTTACATCTTTCACATTGTCTCTTCCCATTTTTTTTTAGATAAAATGTCAAATAAGCCTTAAAAAAATAGATCTAGCAATTGAGCCCCAATTTCTTTCTCTATCAATTAGGGCATTATATTTCAATTTTCAATCAATGAAATTTTTTCGTGAACGAAAACAGTTAAATCTGTACAATATACATGACAAAAAACATAACACACCTTACAGTTTTCATCTATAAAAAAATTTGATTAAGTGAAAATTGAAATCTAAGAATTTTAATTAATTGTAAAAAAAATTGGGAGTCAATTGCTAAAGCTAATTTTTTTCAAGTTTTTTTTTACCCTTTTTGCCTTTTTTTTTTTGGCTACTAATAATTAACTCAAAATATTCAATAAAGTACTCTTCTATTTGGTTAATTTTGATTTATTTTAATTGGAAAAGAAGAAAGCGAAAGAAACTCATTCTTCATTTTTTCGGGTGTCCTTCAGATACCATTTTTTTATATGATTGTAATTTTGTAATGTTAAGTTGATATAGAGACAGAGAATAAAACAAAGAGAGTAATTGATCTTTGACTGAACTATCAACACTCAACTAGAAGAGAGCATCTAAACATAGAGTTTTTTTTTTTTGTAAGAGGCTTAACCTACCTTCAACCATTTTGAGCAAACACGGTCTCAGAGTAACCACCTCCGCTTTGTCATTCAGTCTCTTCCCTTTGACCTAACCATTTTTTTATATTTATATACATATATAAAAAGAAGAGTTATAAACTGTTGTATAAACATATTGCACCTTTCTTAAATATAAATGTATACATAAGGAAAAAGCTTAGGTATGCTCACCTCATGAGCTAAAGAATAATTTGTAAGGTGGCACGTCTCCACATGGGAAGCCAACAGCCTTCTTACATCTAGTATCTTGTCAGTGGAGATACCCTTGAAGAAATTTTCCATTTGGTAATTGGAGCTCATGATTAGTATTTAGTTCAAGCTCAATTGAAGAAAGGCATGTTAATTCTTTCAATTCATGCAAACATTGGGCAGAAATCATCAAGAAGAGAAAACTGGAAAAGCAAAGTACCTTGAGAACAACTTGTGATTCATAAGGAGTAATGACTGTGATGTCAACAACACTAGGAACTACTGGAGGAAGAAGCAGAAGGAAATCAAATTAAAACAACAAAAAAGAGTATCACCCAGAATTCAGAATGTGCTAATAAAGTAGCTTACCCTTCTCCTCTCTCTTCTTCTTCTCTGCTTTTGCCTTATTTGACTTGCCCCTGCCTGACCTTGGGGCCATTTCCTATCACCTCCTTTTTTCTGTCAAACAAGAAATTGCAGCTGAAACTTAGTTTAAACCTTAAATTTAGTCCAAAGCAATGTGCTTAAGTATTGTTTATGGGAGAACAAAGATTGATTGAAAACATACAGAAAGAAGAGAAGAGGAGAGGAGAAAACTTGGGAAGGGGTGGGTAGAGAGTCTTTTTTCTGTTTTGTTTTCTTTGAAAAGGGAAGGAAGAAATCTAGTGAAAAGGTTAGGGAGATGATAAGATAAGGGTTTTCTAGTAGAGTTATGGATTTGAGAGCAATCCTAGCCTCTCCTTTCTGCTAAAGCCTGATTGCTATGCCTCTCTTTCTCTTTTTAAATTGGTACATGTGATTTTAAGAAGTGCCCACAGCCATTTTATTACAAAAAAACCACTTCCACCAACAATTGCATCAAAACAAATATGGTGGGGCAGGAAGAAGGAAAGACCGTCGAGAGAATGCCACGTGGAAGATCGTTGGTGTGATTTCTGTTTGTGACCGGGCAATTTTGTTTTATCGAGTGTTGGGACGTTCACCTGCCACTAGACTCTTGAGGTTGGAGTGGGAGGCACGTTGCTAAGACGGGATCATAAGAATCATGGCCACGTTGACCTCGGGTCATTTACGTCTTCTAATCCCCATTTTGTCCATTTTAATTGGTAATTAGTGCTTGGATTTAGTCACTTTAATCATAACACTCAATGGGCTAGTCAAAAATTTGTCTCATTGAAATCATAATATTTTGATACTTAATATAATATTAACAAAATTAAATATAAAAAACTAATAATCTAATATAATTTTCAAATAAATTCTTACAGTCTATTTATAATAAAAATATACCTAAATGATTATATAAACAATTCTACTGTAAACTCCATTTTGCTCGAATATATTAATAGAGTTGACTCTGTTGGATTAAGTTCAAATTATAGATTTTAATTGCATTTGGTATATAGTAATATTCGAATATGGACCCATTTTTTTTAGTCTCTTCTTTATCGCATTATTTAATTATTGATTTATTTAATTAAAGGAATGTAAATTAAAATTAGATTAGATTAGATGAGATTGACTAAATTAAAGTTAAATTAGATTAGATTAGGACCATTCAATTGGGTATTCAAAAATTTATATCAATGGAATCATTGTAATATTTTGTTACTTCATATAATATTAACAAAATTGAATATAAAAAAAATCCAATAATATAATTTAATTTCAAATAAATAAATAAATAAATATTTTCTTATAATCTATTTATAATAAGAATATATCTCAATGATTATATCAACGATCCTACTTCGGACACCCCATTGTCTGAATTTGTCCAATAAAATTGAATCTGTTGGATTAAGTTCAAATTACAAGTTTTGGTTGCAATTACTCCATTTGTTTGCTCAAAATGGTTACTCTGAAACCATTACAGATTTTAATTGCATTTGATATATAGTAATATTCGAATATGGACCCGTTTTTTAGTTCTTTTTTATCGCATTATTTAATTATTGATTTAATAGGATTTAATTAAAGGACTGTAAATTAAAATTAGATTAGATTGATTCACTAAAGTAAAATTAAAATTCTATTAGATTAGATTAGGACCATTCAATGGAGTAGTAAAAAATTTGTATCAATGGAATCGTTGTAATATTTTGTTACTTCATATAATATTAACAAAATTGAATATAAAAATTCCCATAATATAATTTAATTTCAAATAAATAAATAAATATTTTCTTACAATCTATTTATAACAAGAATATATTTCAATGATTATATCAACGATGCTACTTCGGACACTCCATTTTTTCTGAATCTGTCCAGTAAAATTGAATATGTTGGATTAGGTTCAAATTACAAGTTTTGGTTGCAATTGATATATAGTAATATCCGAATATGATCCCGTTTCTTAGTCTCATTTTGATCGCATTATTTAATTATTGATTTAATAGGATTTGATTAAAGTAATGTAAATTAAAATTAGATTAGATTTATTGAGTAAAATAAAGTTAAAATTAGATTATATTGGGACCATTCAATGGGGTTGTAAAAAATTTGGGTCGCTTGAATCATTGTAATTTTTTTTTTGCTTAATATAATATTAGCAAAATTAAATATAAAAAATCTCATAATATAAGATAATTTTCAAATAAATAAATATATTCTTACAATTCATTTATAATAAAATATATCTCTATGATTATATCAATGGTACTGCTGTAAACATCCAGTTTACTCTCGAGTTTGCCTTGCTAGTTTGAGTCGGTTGATTTATTTTGAATTACAAGTTTTGGATGCAATTGATGTAATAGTGATATCCCAATATGGGCCCGTTTCTTAGTCTCGTTTTGATCGCATATTTAATAAGATTTAATTAAAGTTTGATGGGGGTTTAGGATTTAAGGATTTTGAGGCATTCAACGTGGCACTCTTAACAAAACAGTGGTGGAGGTTGATTCACAATGAGCAGTCTCTATAACTTTCAATTTTGGGAGATAAATATTGCAAAGGTAAGTAGTTGGGCCAAGCGACAGCAAGGGCTAATGCATCCTTTCTTTGGAGGAGTTTAATGCATGGAAAGAAAGTGGTAGATGAAGGCTCAACCTGGAGAGTGAGTAATGGCAACTCTATCGATATATGGAAGGATAAATGGCTTGATAAGTTACCGGATTTGCACACCTACTTGAAGCTCGTCAATTCAACCTACTCCAATGAGAGTGAATTTGCTGATCAACAACGATAGTAGTGACTAGAATCAGGAGAGACTAGAGGACTTGTTTGTAGAAAGTGATATTGCAGTGATTAAGCAAATTCCTATCAGTGTTAGAGGGATTGAAGATTTACTTATTTGGAAAGAGTTTGCTTCGGGTGCATTTACGGTCAGATCCGCTTATCATGTTGCGACAAGGATTCGGGATAATGATCAGACTAGCTTGAGATAACAGAGATGTTCATTGTGGACTTGGCTTTGGTTAGCTCGAGTTCTGCCAAAAATTAAATTTTTTGCCTGGAGGTTGTTCTAGAACCTCTTGCCAACAGGAGAAATTTACAGAATAGAGGAATAAATTCTGACGTAATATGCAAGGTTTGTGGAGAAAACCATGAAAGCTGGATGCATTTATTTTTTGAATGTGTTTATAGCAAACAGGTGTGGAGGAGTTGCTGTCATGGATGTTGGAGATTGTAGGGGATGAGAATGGAGGAGTTAACTGGTGGGAAAAGGTAGCCGATCTGGCAATCAAGCAGAATAAATGGGAGACTATTTTGATCATCTGCTATTCTCTGTGGAGGAATAGGAATCTTTATTTGTATGAAGCGAGGTGTGATGGTATTACAAGTTTGTTGCGCGCATGTGATCTGCTCAGAACTGACTGCATGGAGATGGAAAATGCTGGTTTAAGCAGTCGAGGAAATCGTACAGAGGACGCTCGTTTATGTTGGGATCCACCATCTCAAGGCCTTATTAAAATAAATGTGGATGCAGGTGTTAAAGATGGGAAATCCAAGCTGGGAGCAGTGGCGAGGGACCAAACGAGAGAAGTTCTCTTGTGTGCAATTCAAGAACAACTGCATGTCACTGATGCTGGGCAAGGCAAATGCTGGGCAATCTTCTTCGGCCTATCAATGGCAAAAGAGCAAGGGTGTTCGGAGATAATTGTAGAAAATGATTGCAAAACAGTCATCGAAGAACTTCAGACACATTCAGGCTCTTGTTGGAAGGGAGGTGTGCTTCTGGACAATATTTTGTTTTTGAGTTTTCAGTTCAATAAGTGCAACTTTGTATTTGGCAGGAGAGAGCAAAACTATTTTGCCCATAAACTGACTGAGTTATATCGTTGGGTGCAGTTACTCGTAAAATTTGGGTTGGTACTATGCCAAATGGTTTTGTAAATCTTGATCTAACATTTTGATTATATGAATGAAAGTTGCATTTACCATAAAAAAAAAGATTTAATTAAAGTGATGTAAATTAAAATTAGATTAGAACTAGATTAGATCAATCGACTAAATTAAAATTAAAATTAGATTAGATCGAAAAATAATAAGAATGCATTAGTTCAAAGAATATGGTTGGAAGAGCTTTCAGGTTCGACCTTTGCTAAATACATTTTTGAGGAGAGGAGAGAAGCTTTAACTGTGACGAAGCCTCGAACAGAATTAGTCTCAGAATGTTAAAACGGATGAGGAAACCTGTGGTCTACACCAAAAAATGTAACAAAAAAAGAATATGGTTGGAATAATTGTAAAATACTATTTTACCGTTTTATTAAAATAACACAATTTACTATAAAAATAATACTAATCATAACTAATTAATAAAAATTATTATTAGCTATTAATAATTATGATTAATTATCTTATATAAATATATAAAACCAAAGAATTTGACTACAAGTAAAACATACCATGTGGATGATATGAAAATTTAACACTTAGTAATATCCTAAAATAAAAAACAATAATTTTTTTCCAAAATTTTAAATAATAGGAATCTATATACATTAAAATTACAAAATAAATTAATTATCTTTTTTAAATCAATTATCTATTTCAATTTCTAAAAGATAAACATCATATTTATATATATTAAATTAAAGAAAAATTACAGATCATTTATTAATTACTTTACACATCTTTATCAATATATGTACTGTTATTATATATATTAAAAACATATTTATAGAAATAATTAATTTTAGTCTAAATTTTTTTTACTTGGATGCACCTTTAAAAAAAAATAACATATGTATTTTAAGGTGAATTTTTTTTCATCTTTAAAGTATGAAATATCTACAATAAATCACATGATTATTGATCTAATATTACATTTCAAATTTCAATAAGATTTAGTTTTTTATAATAATCTTACATCTTATAGAAATATATAAAAAGCTAAAAGCTCTTGACCAAAAATAAAATATCTTATGTAGATAGCTTAATTTTTTTGTACTTTGAATGATGATCTGCTATTCTCTGTGGAGGAATAGGAATCTTTATTTGTATGAAGCGAGGTGTGATGGTATTACAAGTTTGTTGCGCGCATGTGATCTGCTCAGAACTGACTGCATGGAGATGGAAAATGCTGGTTTAAGCAGTCGAGGAAATCGTACAGAGGACGCTCGTTTATGTTGGGATCCACCATCTCAAGGCCTTATTAAAATAAATGTGGATGCAGGTGTTAAAGATGGGAAATCCAAGCTGGGAGCAGTGGCGAGGGACCAAACGAGAGAAGTTCTCTTGTGTGCAATTCAAGAACAACTGCATGTCACTGATGCTAGGCAAGGCAAATGCTGGGCAATCTTCTTCGGCCTATCAATGGCAAAAGAGCAAGGGTGTTCGGAGATAATTGTAGAAAATGATTGCAAAACAGTCATCGAAGAACTTCAGACACATTCAGGCTCTTGTTGGAAGAGAGGTGTGCTTCTGGACAATATTTTGTTTTTGAGTTTTCAGTTCAATAAGTGCAACTTTGTATTTGGCAGGAGACAGCAAAACTATTTTGCCCATAAACTGACTTAGTTATCGTCGGGTGATTTGGGTTGGTACTATGCCAAATGGTTTTGTAAATCTTGATGTAACATTTTGATTATATGAATGAAAGTTGCATTTACCATAAAAAAAAAGATTTAATTAAAGTGATGTAAATTAAAATTAGATTAGAACTAGATTAGATCAATTGACTAAATTAAAATTAAAATTAAAATTAGATTAGATCGAAAAATAATAAGAATGCATTAGTTCAAAGAATATGGTTGGAAGAGCTTTCAGGTTCGACCTTTGCTAAATACACTTTTGAGGAGAGGAGAAAAGCTTTAACTGTGACGAAGCCTCGAACAGAATTAGTCTCAGAATGTTAAAACGGATGAGGAAACCTGTGGTTTACATCAAAAACTGTAACAAAAAAAGAATATGGTTGGAATAATTGTAAAATACTATTTTACCGTTTTATTAAAATAACACAATTTACTATAAAAATAATACTAATCATAACTAATTAATAAAAATTATTATTAACTATTAATAATTATGATTAATTATCTTATATAAATATATAAAACCAAAGAATTTGACTACAAGTAAAACATACCATGTGGATGATATGAAAATTTAACACTTAGTAATATCCTAAAATAAAAAACAATAATTTTTTTCCAAAATTTTAAATAATAGGAATCTATATACATTAAAATTACAAAATAAATTAATTATCCTTTTTAAATCAATTATCTATTTCAATTTCTAAAAGATAAACATCATATTTATATATATTAAATTAAAGAAAAATCACAGATCATTTATTAATTACTTTACACATCTTTATCAATATATGTACTGTTATTATATATATTAAAAACATATTTATAGAAATAATTAATTTTAGTTTAAATTTTTTTTACTTGGATGCACCTTTTAAAAAAAATAACATATGTATTTTAAGGTGAATTTTTTTTCATCTTTAAAGTATGAAATATCTACAATAAATCACATGATTATTGATCTAATATTACGTTTCAAATTTCAATAAGATTTAGTTTTTTATAATAATCTTACATCTTATAGAAATATATAAAAAGATAAAAGCTCTTGACCAAAAATAAAATATCCTATGTAGATAGCTTAATTTTTTTGTACTTTGAATGATGATGTGGGTCAAGCTAAAGATTATTGGGCTTTTATATTAATAAGGCTAAAGAACATTGGGCCTAATGACAGTTTCAGTCTAAGAGAAAAGAAGCCTCACAAGGCCCATAAATGATCCACTGGGTTATCATTTAAGCTGTAGGCCTTAAAGGTAATTACGCGTAAAATAACTCCTATAAATAGGTCACAGGTATCATTCTTAAACCCTAAACTCTATTTGCCTACTAAAAAGCTGCCAAAATCCTGTCTGACTTAAGCATCGGAGTGTGCGCACAGGGGAAAGCCCTTGTGCCCCTCGATGGTTTTCTTTCTTGCAGAGTTCTTGGAGACAGGCTAACGCGAAGATCAAGAGTCCGACGTCAGCAACCAATCATTATTGTTTCGTGCAACAACAATTGGCGCCGTCTGTGGGAAACAAACAAAAAAGCCATAAAAAATGGTGAAAGACGATTTGTGGAAGACAGGGTACGTAGGCTACGGCAGGGCGCACAATTTACGCGACAGGTCTTGGACGAGAGAGCGGCACATGCACGCGCATAGAACAATCTGTCGTGCGCAAGGCTTCAGGCAACAAAAACAGTCTATCGCGCGCAAGCTTCACGCGACAGAACAATCTATCACTCGCAAGGTGCATGCGACAGACTATTCATGTGACAGAACAATCTGTCGCGTAGAAGGCATGCGACAAGCCTTGGACGAGATAGGCTTTCCGCCGCGACAGGCCTTACGAGTGATAGGTCCCGTACGCGAGAGGCCTTTTGGGCGAGAGAATGTCTCTCGCCTTCAGATTGCTCTCGCACACAATAGCCTTAGACGATATAGAGCACAACCCTGCAGCTACACCTTGGACGAGAGAGGGCTCCCGCGCATATGGACTTGGGCGAGAGCCAACAACCTCGATGAAAGAGAGGCTCTCGCACGAGAGATATATGTTGATTGTCAGAGAGATGGGGCCCAACAATTTGTTCCATCGGCCATTGCCTCTGGAGGAGATTTATTGTCATTCTTCACGCACCTTTCATCATCGTTGCTACCAAGCTACTACACCTATACCTTTGTTGCATTATTATACACCTAAACCAACCATCTCCCTTAGCACCGAACCATCATCTTCACTGTTACTCTACTTGCAAAAAGCCCCTGTCACGCTCCACGTACGGTGTCCAGCCTTCAAAGCAGACCGCATCATCGTGCAGCTACCTTGGGTGCCATCATCATCAGCATCTCGACCTCTGCTACGTTTCAATCCATCTCCACGTTGCCGCATCACAGCCCCTGTTTTGCCAAGAAAATTAAGCTTGCTCCCACCGATTGCTTTCTACACTTGGTCATGCCTTGACTGCATCCATGTTGCCCAGCCAGCTCATCGCCCCTTTTCTGTTTCGACAAGGGCCCATCATCTGTGCTCTTGTTAGGCTGCTAAAGTGAAGGTTGCAGTTGTATGTAAAAAAAATAAAGAAAAACAAGAAAGGCGAGAAGGAAGCGACGTGGTCATCTTATTCTCCAGGTTTTGATCAACCCATTTTTTTCAAGAAGGAGCAAAGTTTGGCTTCTTAGCATGTTCTAATAATCCAATCACTTTAGCACCTGATGAGCATTTCCCAAGCACAGTTTGTAGCTCCAATCCTCAACCTCCTGCTTCGATGGCAAATATCACTTCTAGTAATAATTTATTATCCCAGAAGGCATTCCCATATTTATCACAGCTTTGCAATACCATCGTCGTCCCCTGCACCGCACTTCATCATCTTCACCGTTATTGTGACCCTACTCATTGTCCGAACCACACCGCTACTTCGCTGTTGCTCGAGCCTTCTTGCCGTCTTTGCTCCTTATTGCATCATCATTCACCACCTTACCAATTGAGAAGAAAAACAAGAAACCTACTGTCTTCATCACCCACCCGATTGCCACACCACAACCTGGTCACATCGCTGCTCTCCTTGCGTTGCTATTGCTGCGTATTGTAGTTGCCAAACTATCCACTGCTCCCATCGTCTTCCTCACCAAGCTTGCTGTCCACTGCCAATTTTGTACTTGTTCAAGCTTGCCTGTTACCACTTCAGCATCGCTTCTTTTCTTCTTTTCATCATCACCAAGCTGCTATCATCCTATTGCGATTTGTTGTTTAAAAAAATAAAAAAAGCTGCCATTTTAACTTGTTTTTCAACGCTGGCCTTATTGTTTCCAACCATTGTCACAAGCTGCCGCCCAAGTCCCATCATCACCGGTTGTTGCCGAAAGGAGAATACGAGTGAGCAGCATTATAAAGGAGAAGTTGAAATTTAGTTGTCAGAAGAATAAAGTGAGAAGGCTTTTGCCATTGAAGATTGGACGGTTTTTGCAAAGTGGGGGTAAAATGCTGTAAGTCAACCTGTAAGGTTACTGACATTAATGATCTTTTGATTTGCCACTACTGCTTCGATAAGGCTTTTGCAAGTTCTATGATATGTATACTGTAACTTGGAAAGGAACTGGACTTTCAATCATTTGCGGTTCCATTTGTTGCAATGATCACTTTGCTTGGCATAGGATGAATTGCCTAAATGCAGATGTGGAAGACCGAGCATATATAATCAGTAGAAATGTCAAGAAAAAGAAAGCATGTGAATTTCATTGCCTAGTCTCTCATGATTGGAGGGATGTAGAGAACAGAGTAATTGCCATTGCTTTTGTAAGGAGAGAAATAAATATATTCTAAAGCTTTAATGGTAGCAAGTGAATAATAAAAGAAAGCATGTGAATTTCATTGACTGGTCTCTCATGATTGGAGGGATGCAGAGAACGAAGTAATTGCCATTGCTTTTGCAGGGACAGAACACTTTTACAAGCGTGGAATAAATAAAGAGACTATCTAATACAGAAAAAACAGAAAGATGTGGGCTGGAATGCGAGCTGTTGCTTGCTGGGCACGTCTGTGGTTATATGCACTTTGTTTTTGAGAGAAAATGGATTCCAGGCATTGGCGAGAGAGAGCCTCTCGCTAGCAACATGCATTAGGCGAGAGAGCCTATCGCGCACAACAGATCTTAGACGAATTGCACAGAAGGTTCGCCCAATTCGGGTGAGCATAGGTCCCACACGGAAGGCCACTCTGGCGACGCAGTGTTCAACCACGCGACAGCCAAAACAAGGGAACAAAAGTCATGCGGCAAACTTCTTGGCGAGAGGATGCCACGCCCATGCGTAAGCAAAAGCGGCGATCACATCTACCAGCGGCGATCACATCTACCCGCGGTAGGCTAGTTGGACGAGAGGATGCCTCGCCCATTCAACAGCCAGAGTGGCAAGCAAGGTCAACACGACAAGCTTCATGGTGAGAGTGTGGCTTGCCTGCGTGACAGCCAAAGCGGGCGAGCAATGATTCTCGCACGAAAGAAGCCTTGGGTGAGAGAGGAGCTCCCATGTGCAACAGACCTTGGACAAGATAGGGGCTCCCGCACGCGACAGGCTTGTCTACCGCACCTGAGCTTGCCTGGTATAGTGATGGGGGAGCACAACACTCACGCGATAGGACCTTTGGGGAGGTAGATCAATCCCTCGACGAGAGAGTGGCTCGCCCAATAGAGCAAAGTTGGCAAGCATAGGGCGCCCTGCGGCAAGCATCTTTGGCGATAGATTCGCTTGCCCACACGACAGAAACTTTGGTGATAGAGCGGCTCGCCCATGTATCAACCAATGTAGGCAAGTGTAGGACCACGCGGTACTATTTTTTCGTGATAGATTGGCTCGCCCACTCGACAATCACTTTGGCAAGAACCTATACGACAAGAACAGTTCCATGAGGCAAGCGATAGCCCCGTCTGCTGCTCTTGGTAGGCCTCTTTGACGAGAAAGCACATATCCCAAACGCAGGCCACTTTGGTGAGAGAGTGGCTTGCCTATGCATCAGCCAATGCAGGCAAGCGCAGAACCACACTGTACTCTCTTTCATGGTAGATTGGCTCGGCCACACGACAATCACTTTGGTGAGAACCTATACAGCAAGAATAGTTCCACGAAGCAGGCGATAACCCAATTTGCTGCTCTCGGCAAGCCTCTTTGACGGGAGAGCACACGTCCCAAATGCTGGCTTCTTTGGCAATGGCAAACCACGTGCATGCGGCAGCCCAGTACGCCACATGCAACTCTTGCCTAGTAAGAAATACGGGCGAACAAAGGTCCTTGCAGTATGTTGATTGGTGATGGCGAGCAATTATGGCAAGCACAACATACAAGCAGTAGGGTTGCCCGGTAGAGTAAAACTTTGGCGAGCGGATTGCGCTCGCAACAGGCTTCCCTATTATAGCAAATGTTGGCGAGAAGGACCTTTTGGCGAGAGATAGCAACTCGCGTATGCAAGGGAGGTAGGGTGTTGAATGAAGAGCGCATGCAGGCGTGAATGTGGCGAGCATGTTGCATCGCAGGCTTTTGATGAGAGATTGTGGCTCGCTTATCGACAGCCAGAATAGACGAGCACAGTGAACGCGGCACGAATTTTGGTGAAAGAGTAAGCCATGATGGCGAGCACCGCACATACGTGACAGTCTTGGTCACTAAAGAGATGATGGCGAGCACGACATGTAAAGTAAAAGATCGAGAAAACAGCTAACGTATTGCAAGCACCACCGTAACAAAAGGACTCATGCCACGACAGGTTAATCCTCCGAAAGCAAGGCGGTAGTGCAAATACATGAGCACTTATCCCAAGCTGCATGCTAGCCCAATAGGTCAAAGGTAATGGTGAGCACATTCGACAGGTTGCGTCGCGATAAAGCGGTTCGTTCTATGCGACAGCTATGCGAGTGAGAAAAAGTCACACGGCAGGCATTCTAGACGAGCAAATGGCTCCCGTGAGCCCAGCCTCCCACCCACAAGGCGTGAAGCAATGTTGACAAATGCAGTGTCATGTGGCCAGCACAAATCAAAAATCCCTAAGCAAAAAATACGCGAGACTGACAAATCTAAAGTCCCTAAGTGAAAAATGCGCGAGACGGGCAAACAAAAAGTCCCTAAGCGAAAAATACACAAGACGGGCAAATCAAAAGTCCCTAAGCATAGGAGGTGTGAGACGGGCAAAACAAAAAAGTCCCTAAGCGAAAAATACGAGAGACGGGCAAACAAAAAGTTTCTAAGCGAAAAATGCGCGAGACGGGTAAAACAAAAAGTCCATAAGCGAAAAATGCCTGAGACGGGCAAACAAAAAGTCCCTAAGCGAGGAACACATAAGACGGGTAAAAATAAAGTCCCTAAGCACAAAAGGGTGCGAGACGGGCAAAAATAAGTCTCTAAACGAGGTACGTTACCATTTTATCAAACTACATTTAACGTATTATGTTGGCATCTCAGATATAAATGATATTATATTCTAACGAGTCCTTAAGCGGATAGTACGTAAGACAGGACTAATACTCCAGTAAAAGTTCTTCTTTCGACACGAAAAGTCGCGAAGAAAAACTTGGGGAGCACACAGTATACAGGCTGTGAGTCCCTATGCGAAAAATGCGCAAGATGGGCAACACATGGGCTTGAAGCGAAAAATGCACGTGGTAAGCCATGAATCAAACAAAAGTCTCTAAGCAAAAAATGTGCGAGATGAGCAACACACGGGCTTGAAGCGAAAAATGCGCGAAGAAAGTCTGATGATTACGTAAGATTAGTGCAAGGTAAATGTGTAGTTGCCTCTGTAGATGTGTTTAAAAATGTGTTGATGAGTTTGTAAAAGACTAAGCTCTTTCACAAAAAACTGGGGAGCACTCTAGATTAACTTTTGCATCAAAAGGAGTATCGAAATTAACAAGCACCCAAGCATATGCGTCCTGAGGCGCTATAATATCAAGAGCTTGATCCTTAGGAAAATTAGTCTTTGGATTATCTAAATAATCTTCGTCCAAGCCTGTGAGAACCTCGACCATCTCGAGTCGAAGAAAAGGCTCCTAAGGGCTGGTAAGATTAGATAGATCTTTATAAGTGTCTATCCTCAGGAAAGGTTCTAAATCCTTAGCATCTGGATCAAGTTTCAACCAACCAAGATCATGCCAAGTACAAACCACATCTGATGAAACCAGATAAGAATATATACATCCTCTTATGGCACTTCTTGACTATGCGCCCTCATGGCCTCAACCCAGATTTGATTTTCTTCCCATGGGCTAATAGAAGGCTTTGGTGGCTTTGGAATCTTGTAATTTTTCCTTATAACTCTTGGTTTGAGTCAGCTAAGACCTTAAATTCAAAAAGAAGGGTGGCATATTCCACTTAAGAAGCATTTAGCTCAGTGGAGGAAAACATATCCCAGTAGTGTTATGAAAAGGCACTTGACAAAAGAAATGATGACACGACATCGTTTCTTTTACAAATAATAATGAAGTTCACTAGTTGAGCCCTCAAGTGAAGATGAAAAGACTCTTGTGATAATCCTAGGAAGAGGGTAGCAAAAGAGTTTGAAAAGCCCATTCTTTATATACTCTTTCACAGGATAAACTCTGCGAAAGAGTGTGGAGCAATTGATGTGAGTCAAGCTAAAGATTACTGGGCTTTTATATTAATAAGGCTAAAGAACATTGGGCCTAATGACAGTTTCAGTCTAAGAGAAAAGAAGCCTCAAAAGACCCATAAATGATCCACTAGGTTATCATTTAAGCTGTAGGCCTTAAAGGTAATTACGCGCAAAATAACTCCTATAAATAGGTCACAGGTATCATTCTTAAACCCTAAGCTCTATTTTCCTACTAAAAAGCTGCCAAAACCCTGTCTGACTTAAGCATCGGAGTATGCGTGCAGGGGAAAACCCCTATCCCCTGATGGTTTTCTTTCTTGCAGAGTTCTTGGAGACAGGCTAACGCGAAGATCGAGAATCCGACGTCAGTAACCAATCATTGTTGTTTCGTGCAACAACAAATGATAAATTAATTTTAATTTTTATAAAATAATCATATTCAATTAATTATTTAATTTTAAAAAATATTTAAAATTTAAATAAATTGGATTTTAACTGTATTATCTTCATTTAAATGAAATAAAATTTATCCCAGAATTTAAATTTTCTTTTATAACTTATTATGTTTTTTTTAAAATAAAAAATATTCATATTTTTTGATCAGAATTATCTTAAAGTTTTAAATTTTTTATCCAAAAAAAATTAAAATTTAGCATTGAATTAAAATTTCATGTCTTTTTCTTTTTAATTTTCATTTCATTTCTTTTTAAAAATTTATTTGTTCAATCATTTTATTTATTTGTTCAATCATTTTGTTTGTTAAAAAATATCCATATGGATTATCTATTCTTTTTAAACATGCATTATCTTAAATATTGTATTTAATTACTTTGAATTAATTTATTTTTTTTGTTACAAGAAAATTATTAAATAATCAGAGATAAGGGTGATATTGCTTGAATTCGAACTCAAGCATTACAATATACCAATTTAAATTTTTTTAAAAAATAACAATTTATTTTTATTTTTATTTTCACTTTTACTTTATTTACCTTTTACGTCTGAGACTATTATTGTCACAGTCTGTATATACAGTATTTTACACTTTTTCACACTTTTTGATACACATCATAATGATTAGGCTATCTATGATGCCTTTAAAAACTATTTATCTACAATAGTAAAACAATTTATATAACATTTATTTATTAATAGATAATATTCACAACAATACAAGTTGATTTTCATCTCCTGAATTTAAATTTACAACAAATAGTACTGTATAAAAATGTCTGAACATATGAATGTAAACACAATACCTCTAGGATCCTTTATAATTCGCATCAAAATAATCATATGTAGTCAATCCACGGTATGTAAATCCCTCAATCCTTTGAAGGTAATCTGTGGATGTTAGAAATAAAGGAGTGAGCAAAACACGGTTCAGTAAATGATTTGTACGCAAATCTTGATATTCCGAAATTTATATGCAATAAAATCCTTTATTTTATTTTATTTTTTTTTATGTTCACTAAGGACCTAAATAGGAAAGATATTACAGTCGATTAGGGATTCGGATGAAGTAAGGAAGGTATTTTGAAATACCTGTCTTGTTCTAGAACCTAGAAGCGACTATAAGGAATAATCATCATTTTTGAAAATAAATCACTTTTTCTATAATCTTTCATCTCCATTTCAAACATCATTTTCAACATGTAAAACATTTAGTCACTGTGGACACCCAATTTTATCCAAATCGATGATATAATTGCTAAAATTTTCTTATCAATTTTCTTGAGCCAATTGGGATTTCGAAGACCGAATTATAGAATATGTGAGCTTCAAGGCCCATTAAAATGGATAGAATTTGATTTTATTTTTATTTTATTTTTATCTATTTTTTTTATTTTTATGATTATTTTATTGTTATTATTATTTGTTTTTGTTTTCATTTTTTATTATCTGTTTTATTATTATTATTTATATATTTTTTTATTAATTTTATTTTTATTATTTGTTTCATTATTATTTATATTATTCTTATTATTATTTATTATTATCATTTCCATTGCTTTTATATTATTATTATTATTATTATTATTATTTCTTTTCTTTATTATTATTATTATTATTATTATTATTTATTTATTTATTTATTTGCAATCACATTTAATGGGAGCTAATGGTTTATGCCAAGCTTTCTGTTTTCCAGCCACCGGATTTCGCCAAAACCCCCCTTCCCACACAATCAATCCCAAACAATCCCATCACTGGCAGTTGCCTTTGGTGATCGAGAAATAATAGGAAGAACCTAGATGTGATTCGGAAATACTAGACAAAACAATGTTTCTATATCTGTTTAAAAGGCATGAACAATTCAAGCATAGCGGGTGGACACTGAGACATTTGCAGAAACTGGACTCTATCTCACAAAAAACCCAAACGCCAGCCATAACCCACACCTGAACCGTCACCATTGCCTACCAATCCGGCCACCACCTTCGCCATTACACCTCACCAGCAACCACCATCACTTCACCACCACAGACACCGTGAACCCCTAATCTGGCCTCCGCCACCGCATCCTAATCACCTTTCCCGAACACAACCTCAAACCCCAATTACCACCAACACTGAAAAACCTAGTCCCTAACCCTACCTACACGACACTCAAAGAAACCGAGAAATCAAGAACCCTCAAACTAGATCCGCAACCCAAACCCTAAGATCAATATACTAGAACCTTTCCAAAAAAAAAACAACAAACAAAACAAGACCAGCAGCTAGAAATAGATCCAAAGCCATCGAAAAAAAGAAACCAAAATAAAAAAAAAAGAGAAAAAGTAACAACGGTTTTTTTGGGGGTGGAGGTCAGATCTGTGAGGTTAGAAGGTTTTTTGGGTAAATCGGATGGCAAATCTGGTTAGAGGAAGACAAAGGGAGTATTTTTGGGTCTTGGGAAGGCCTCCAGCGATCGAAGCGCGGTCACCGGACTGAGGGAGTTGAGAGAATTCTTAGAAAGGTTTTTGAAGTGTTTTTTTTTTTTGGAGAAAACGATGAAAATGAATGAGTAAAAAAAATGGGCTTTATATAGAGGATCAAAACGGAGCATTTTTGAAGCAATCGACCCGCGTTTCCTTTTACCCAACCCGAAGATCCGCGCACCCGACCCGCATCTGGCCAACCGATCCACGCGCCTCAAGCTTGAGCCGACCCGCGAGCCTGACCTGGATCACGACCCGCCAGCAGCTGGCCCAATTCCCTGTTGGACCATACCTTTTGGGTACCTTTTTTACCTTTTCGTTTTTTTATATACATTTATTGGTTTATTATTTTATGTATTTTTTTATTTATATTCCTAAGTCATAAAAAATATGCATATGAAATGTGTGTTAGGATCAAGATAATTTTAATTAATTTATCTTCATGAATTTAGTTTTAATAACAAAAGACAAAACATTTTTCAGTATTAATTATGATAAAATGCTTTCTAGAAAATGTTATATTTAAATTAAATTCAATAAATGAAATTCGTCCGATGATGGGATGTTATGAAACTCACAAGTAGTGATTTCTTGACTGATCCCTAGGTGAGAAGAGTCTACTAAATGTTACCAGAGTATTGGGATATTTAGTATGATTTTTCAATAATTTAAATTTTTTATTAAAAATAAAAATAAATAAGTTTTTAAAAGAAATTTGAAAAAGAAAATTAATAATAAAAATTAAATTTAATTAAATAAAATCCCGATGATGGGATATTATAAAACTCACAAGTAGTGATTTCTTAACTGATCGCTAGGTGAGAGAAGTTCACTAAGTATTACCAGAGTATTGAGATACTTAGTGCAATTTTTCAATAATAAAAATTTTTATTTAAAATAAATAAAGAAATATTCATATAAAAAATTAAAAAATTCATTTGCATCATTCATTATCTGTTTGCATCATAAGCATTCATAATAATTTTTGAAGCGAGTGTGAATCTTCCAATGATGAGATTCTATAGAATTCACAAGTAGTGATTCTTAAAAAATCTCTAGGTGAGGAAATTATCCGAAATGCTACCAGAGTATTGGGGTACTTCGGAATAATTTTCAATACAAAAATTTCACTTATTTCAAATAAAAAATAAAATTTGAATTTTTCAAAATTAAAAGAATAAAATTAATTGCAATGAAAATAGAAATTATTTTTAAATATTAAATTAAGACCATTTCATTAAAACAAAAAGGATAACACGTGATTAAGATGGTACTGTTTTTAACGGGCGTTGTGGGGGTGCTAATCCTTCCCCACGCGTAACCGTACTCGTGAACCCGATTTTGTTTTCGCAGACCAAAAAATTGTCTTTTTAATAAAACTTAGTTAATTTTGAGATTTTGTTAAAAAGATAAATATTTTTAGGTGACCAATCACACCTAGTCAAAAAAGATTGGTGGCGACTCCCTTTGTTTTTTAATGTTTTCAAAATCGTTGAGTGCGAAACCGTTACGACAGCTTGGCGACTCCACTGGGGATTTTTTGAGAGTCAAGCCATTTATTAATCATGTATTATCCTAAGTTTTAATTTAATGGTCTTAACTAATATTTAAATTTAATTTCTTTAATTTTAAATAATTTGTTGCATTTGTGTTATAGTTATTATGTTTATTTTACGGCATTCTTTATTTTGTATATATTATTCTTAATAAATTGTTGGGGCATCTAGGATAGGGGTTATGGTTTGATAAATGTTTGATGTGTTCCCTCATGCACATACTTACACTTGCATTTGCATAACATGAGCTCTATACCCGGGCTTTTGTCCTTCTTAGGAGGGAGTAGAGTACCTTTGCTCTCGTGAGGTAATAACCTCCACAATGGCAATCGAAATACTTCCACTCAAATCAAATCTTACTAGTCCAGTGTGGACGACAGTGAGGTATAATTTGGGAACTTTTAGTTCTTTATATCCCAGCCCAGCATATAGAAAAACCTAAGAGGCCAGCCTTAGGTAGAGCCATGTCCAATTTTTGTAGAAATTATCCCAAAATTAGGACATGAGGGAACATTATTCGACTCATTTTCTCATGTCAATAATAAAGGTACAATTGATTTTGATTTGAATTGTATATAATTTAAGTCTTTGATTTTTTTTTTAAAAAAAAGAATTTTTGTAAAATAAAAATAAAAAATATATTTTTTCTTTATAAAGGATATTGTCAAAAAAATCCACTTATTTTTGAAAAAATAAAGATATGTGATAAAAACAATAGAATAAATGTGATTTTCTTTTAAAAATGCAAATAATTCTTCATTTTTTAAGGAGGAAATTTTTTTGTAAATATAGGTTCATAGAAATAGGAACTAATAAAAATACATTCTCCAGAACAAGAGAAAGAAAAAGGTTTATGTATATTAGGTTACAAGATGTTTTTATATTTACAAAAGCAAAAAAAAAAGGGTTTAATTTCTTTCACTTTCTTTTCTTTAAAAGGAAAATATGAAATGATAAAAAATGCACAAACTTTTCTTTTTATAATAGAAAAACATGAAATAATTTGTTAAAAAAATAGTTGAGAAAAATAAGATTTTTGTCTCTTTAATTAAAAATAATTAGAAGAAATGCAATTAAGTTTTTTTATTATTAAAAAATTTCTTTATTCTTTATTATTCTTGGAAAAATTTCTTAAGATAAAGGCATAGGAAAGAAAAGTAAAAGAGATTGAGTGGGAAATGAATTAATCTTTCTTAAAAAAAAAAAAGAGTTAGAAAAAAATGAGAGAAGAAATGAAAAATAGTTCTTCCTTTCTTTTTAAAGTCAAAATATTGAAGAAAAAAGATGAATAAATTTTTTTTATATAGAACTTTCAAAGAATGGTTTGACTTGTAAAATATTTTTGGCTATCTAGGAAGTTTAATGAAAATGGTAAAATGCTTGTGAAAAATTATTTGAAAATAAAAGCAAAAGTTATTTTTAATCTTCTCATTGTAAGAAATTTTTTGAATAAAGGTAAACAAAAAGTCAACAAAAGTTTTCCTTGAATTTGTTTGATGTATAATTTCAAGAATAATTTGATATTGAAAAAGAATGCAAAAGAAATAAATTTTTGGGTACAATAAAAGTCTTGTAGGAAATGTGAAAATGGTTATGTGCAAATGGTTATGTAAAAGGAAAATTAAGTAAAAAAATGTATGGTGGAAAAGGAAAAATGTTTTAAGAAGAAAATAAGAAAATTTTTAGGTTCAGTTAGGAGTTATATTTGTCTTTTTTTTCTCTCTTGGCAAAAAAAATTGTTATTGTTTAGGCGTTGTTTATACAGAAACCCAGTTTCTTAAACATTTTTGCATTTCGCATCATTTTTACTTCATGTCATCTAGTTCATTTGTCATCATCACATACATGATGTCCATACATTCATTAACAAGTTGTGTTTATTTTATCATCATGCAAGTCAAGTTAAAAAAAAAAGAAAAAAATAGAAGAGGTCAGATCTTCATCATATTTGCAATGGGCATACGTTACATTTCATGCAAACATTCGTTGTATTCCATCCCATTGTATCATATCTCATGCATTTCATATCGCATCTCAAGGTGGAAGAAATTCTTTCTGATTTTTTATGAAAAAAGCCTTTTTGGAACATTTTTGGTAGGGGCATAAGATGATTCTTTTATTTTCTAACTCATTTTTCATATGCTTCATGTCAAATTTTCCAAGTTAATGGGCGAAGTTGTCCAACAAAAGATAAGTTTCAACTTGAAATTTTTGTATATGTTACTTTGTTAGGTCATGATTCTTGTAAATTGATAGTAGAGGTCTTTGAGAAATCATGTCTATATATTCTTTCATTCTTTATGGTATATTAGGATGAATAGATTATCATGTACATTTTTATCTTAGGAAAAATTGTATCTAACGTCAATGGGTGATATTATTTTTTATTTTTATTTTTTTAAATTGTTTTAAGAATCAAAGAAGTTTGTTTCAAGTAAAGTCACATGACTAAACCAAGTGATCAAAGAAGTTGAATAAGATAACAAAATAAAGAAACTATGAAGAGAGTCTTGAAAAATTGGTGATCACTACAAGGAAAATTCAACCCATCAAATACCCTCTCCAATCATTTCCATGCCCCAAAATTCTTAAAAGGCCTTCAAGCATTTAAGGGGCAAAAGCTTGAACTCAAATGATCCATTTTCATCTGATCATAATATGCTATTACAGTGTAATGACCTTCACCTGGGCAATGAACGATGAAACAATCAATTTGATAAAATTCATTTTTTGATTCCTTGAATAACCAAGCACGACACTCTTTTAAATTTGAATTTTAGTAATTTGATATATGTCAAAACTATGCTAGAAATTCATACTTGTCAGAATTACTCGAGCCTATTTGAAAAACCACAGACCATGAAATTCCTTGACCTGTTTCTTAATCTCTGATTCATTATTGTGACACAAACCAAAATTGAAGAGGATGAAGTACCACGCCCTTAACTTGCCCAAATAATGCAATACCTTTTTCTTCTCTTGATAGAAACACCATGAGAAACCTAAAGCTAAATAAGCCAATTCCAACATTTTTCACTGGCTTGTGGGCATTTACCATATTAGAGAAGTCAAATAGAGCATCATGTAGGTATGTTTTGTTGCCGCATGAGTTGTAAAAAAAAAAGAAGAAAAAATGAAGAAAAAAGAGAAAAAATGAAACAAAAAAAGAAAAAAAGAAAAATTTATTGTGACATCATGCACACAAGACATTCGAATGATTTCAAACAACAAAAGAGAGAGAGAGAGAGAGAGAGAGAGAGAGAGAGAGAGAGAGAGAGAGAAAGAAGAAGAATAAGGAACCAAAATTTGAAAATATCCAAGAAATTTCATCTTGAAAGACCAAAAAAAACAACAGAAAGACAAATATTTGACTCTTTTGACTTAAGGAAATTTTTGTCAATTTAAGTGACCATGTTTGAAATGACAAATGGCCATCTTTCATCATCCTTTTCACTAATATGAAATTTATCCATTTTCTACCCTCTTTGAGCCTTATAAATTCTTTTTAAATAAACCTTAACCAAAGATCACCCTCCACATTGGGGGACACATATACAAAAACCTTCTCCAAGAGTACGAATGACCAACCCCAATTCTTAGTCAAAATGGTTTATCATGTTAAGGGGCAAATGTGAGATGAATTAGCTTTACAAAATTTTGACCTCACTCCATTTGAATTAAAAAAAATGCAAAAGAAAAAAAAAGAAAAAGAAATTGCAAAAAGAAAAAAGAAAAAAGAAGAGAAAATAAAATGAAAGTGTGGTGAAATAAAAAAGATGAGGACAAATGTCGAGTTAAGCCTTCAAATGATATTAAATTATCCTTGGTTACCACCCTTAAACACATTTTGGGCCTTATTATCCATTCTTTCAGAACCCCGAAACTTGACCTACATTACGTACCTTGAAAAGTCCATTTCGATCAAATGTGGATACTTAAACTGAAGAGATTTTTCCTTGATGAATTATCATAACCAATGAGGCACTTACCTCATTCTCAACCAAGATTATCCTTCAAGAATCTTCACAGTCAATTTTGGATAAATTTTGAATTCTTAAGTGCATGATGGAACAATCACAAAAAAAAGCAAAAAAAAAAGAAAAAAAAGAATTAAGCTTTAGGGTGAAAACCCCAAAAGGGGCAGTCTAGAGCCAAAACGAAAAATATTTGTGAGGTCATTCATGGTGCTGGCAAGTTCAAACAAGAAGTGACATTGCGAAATAATTTTGAGACCCATGACCATCCATAACCCTTAAGAGAACCAAGAATGTCCATTTTGATGATCCATTAAAGGGATTGATATAAAATTTTAAAACTTACTCTCTATTCCCAAATAACCCAGCAAAAGCTTGAGCCCATTATGGCTAGTCTTGACAACTATCAAAATACATAAATTGAAAATTAAAGGAGTGTCAAATTTTGTCTGCATTCCAAGATAAACCTTTTTGTAAAACTATGATTTGCAAGGAATTCATCATTTTTTGAAAAACTTGTGTTTCATTTGTGAGGCCGAATGAAAGAACATACATTCCCTTCTTCACTGAGTTGTGAGCTTTTTCTTGATGAACTGGATATTGATCAGTGAAACCACCCAATCCATCTAATGAGGAAAAATTTTCATTCCCTCCATACAAATCTTAATAATGGTCACCGACTTTCAAGAGACTCAAATATCATGTATTTTGTTGAAATGATAATTCTTTGTTGCATTTGTGTTTAACTTTCTTTGGTCATAGTTATGTGGGGCAATCTTGTAAAATTAAAAAGTTTTGGCTAGATAGATATTATTCAAAAATGAAAACCATTTGTCTTTTGAATTTGAAAATGTAAAGGATGCTTGAGGCAATTTGGTTTGAAAATTTTCTATTGCCAATCAAATTTTGATAGTGTTTTAAGCAAAACTGAGAGAATTCAACAATTATTGTGAGGCAGGGATTTTTTTATGCTATTTTAGGGCAATTGTGATTGAGGAAGTTTTGATGGTGTTTTCAAAAGAAAACAAAAAGGGTTTGATAATTATTGTTAAGGAAAGAATTTCTTGTGCCATTTTGGGAAAAATTTTGTTCGTAAAATGAATTCTTATGGTGTTTCAAAAAGTAATGTGATGATTGTCATGGGGCAACCCTTGTTGCACAGGTACAAAAATGGCTTCCAGTAATGAGACAAATACTTTAAAGTAAGATAGATGAGAAATCAAAAATGGAAAAGTTTTCGTCAACAAGAAGAGAAAATTGAAATAAAATTTTGGATAATTGCATTTGCATCTTTACAGTGCACATTCGCATGAAACATTTGCATTTGCATCTTGATAGAATTCATTTGCATTTGCATCATGATAGAAGTCTGTATTTGCATCATAATAGTTGGTTATTCATTGATAAAGAAATTTGCATTCGTATTGTTGATATTGAATTTGCATTAGTGATTATTGCATCAGCCAAACATTGAAAAAAGGTGAATATAGGAGATTTTGGATTGAAAAAAATTGATTAAAAAAGAGAAAAAAATTTGTTCAAAAAAAAAAGAAAAAGAAGGAACAGAAAGGAAAGAAAAGGCAAGAAGAACAAAAGTCAAATAAAAAAGAGAAAATGAGATGAGTTTAATGGAATTTTGGGAATATGAGAGATAAAATGAAAAGTTTCAAAAATTTTGAGAATTTGAAAAAAAAAAACTTGAGATGAGATAGTAAAGAATTGATAAAGGAAACTGCAGAATCAAGAATCTTCAAAAGAATAATTGCAATCTTGATATTGAAATTGTCAAGCCCAATAAAGTTGGCACTCAAGATGAAAATTTAAGCCCAACGTAGCTGGCACCTAGATGAGGTTAAGCTCGATGTAGTTGGCACCGTTGTGTGGTATTAAGCCCAGCGAAATTGGCACATGATGAGATGAAATTGTTAAGCCTAGTAAAGTTGGCACCCAAGATGAAAATTTAAGCCCAACGTAGCTGGCACCTAGATAAGGTTTAAGCCCGATGTAGTTGGCACTGTTGTGTGGTATTAAGCCCAACAAAATCGGCACATTATGTGATGAAAATTTTCGAACAAACTTTCAAATGTTAATCTCTAAGCTAAAATTTTGGATGTCAATCTCCAAATCAAAATTTCAGGTGTGAATCTCTAAACTCTTATATGAAATTTCGGATGTGAATCTCCGAATCAAATCTTTGGATGTGAATCTCCAAATCAAAATTTCAATTTTTGGATGTGAATCTCCGAGTTAAGATTTTGGATGTGAATCTCCAAATCAAATTTCGGATGTGAATCTCCGAATTAAATCTTTGGATGTGAATCTCCAAATCAAAGTTAAAATTCCGGATGTGAATCTCCGAATCAAATCTTTGGGTGTGAATCTCCAAATCAAAGTTGAAATTTCGGATGTGAATCTCCGAATCAAATTTTTGGATGTGAATCTCCAAATCAAAATTTCAATTTTCGGATGTGAATCTCCAAATTAAGATTTCGGATGTGAATCTCCAAATCAAATCTTTGGATGTGAATCTCCAAGTCAAAATTTTTAAATCTTTGGATGTGAATCTCCAAGTTAAAATTTTGGATGTGATTCTCCAAATCAAAGTTAAAATCTTTGGATGTGAATCTCCAAATCAAAATTCCAAAATTCTAGATGTGAATCTCCGAGTTAAAATTTTGGATGTGAATCTCCCAGGTTGAAATTTTGGATGTGAATCTCCGAATCAAATCTTTGGATGTGAATCTCCGAATCAAAAATTTCAGGCGTGAATCTCTGAATTCTTAGATAAAATTTCGGATGTGAATCTTCAAGTTAAATTTTGGATGTGAATCTCCAAATCAAAGTTGAAATTTCGGATGTGAATCTCCAAATCAAAGTTGAAATTCCGGATGTGAATCTCCAAATCAAAGTTAAAATTCTGGATGTGAATCTCCAAGTTAAATTATTGGGTGTGAATCTCCAAGTTAAAATTTTTGGATGTGAATCTCCAAGGCAAACTTTTCGGATGTGAATCTCCAAGTCAAATTTTTGGATGTGAATCTCCAAATTAAAATTTCGGATGTGAATCTCCGAATCAAATCTTTGAATGTGAATCTCCAAACCAAGTTAAAATTCCGGATGTGAATCTCTGAACCAAATATTTGGATGTGAATCTCCAAATCAAAATTTCAGGTGTGAATCTCTGAATACTCCAACTTAAAATTTTGGATGTGAATCTCCAAGTTAAAATTCCGGATATGAATCTCCGAACCAAATTTTTGGATGTGAATCTCCAAATCAAAATTAAAATTCCGGATGTGAATTTCCAAGTCAATTTCCGGATGTGAATCTCCGAATCAAATCTTTGGATGTGAATCTCTGAATCAAATCTTTGGATGTGAATCTCCAAACCAAATCAAAATTTCAAATCTTTGGATGTGAATCTCTAAATTAAAATTTCGGATGTGAATCTCCGAATCTGAATATTCTGGATGTGAATCTCCAAATCAAATCTTCGAATGTGAATTTTCTTGATGCAAATACCTGTCTTTCGGATTCGAATCCCCGAATAAATTTTCTAGATGTGAATTCCTAAATCTTTGAATGTGAAATCTTTCAATTTAAAGTTTCATTGCCTCTATTGCAAGGGGAGCACATTTCAGGAAAAATGTTAAAGCTTCATCACCTCTGCTGCAAAAGGAGCACGTTTCAAAAAAAAAATTTAAAGTTTCATCTCCTCTGTTGCAAGAGGAGCATTTTTCAGGAAAGGAATTTAAAGTTTCATCACCTCTGCTGCAAGAGGAGCACATTTCAGGAAGAATTTTAAAGTTTTACTACCTCTATTGTAAGAGGAACACACAAAAAAAAAAGAAAAAGAAAAAAGAGGAGATTAGATCTTGAGTCGGACAAAATTGTCTATTGTCTTTGCTCTATTCCTGATTCTCAGCAATGGGCAAAGAGGGGCAGCTTTAGACACCCAATTTTGTCCAAATCGATGATACAATTGCTAAAATTTTTAGATCAATTTTCTTGAGCCAATTGGGATTTCAAAGGCCGAATTATAGGATATGTGAGCTTCAAGGCCCATTAAAATGGACAGAATTTGATTTTATTTTTATTTTATTTTTATCTATTTGTTTTTATTTTTATGATTATTTTATTGTTATTATTATTTGTTTTTATTTTTATTTTTTATTATCTGTTTTATTATTATTATTTTTATATATATTTTTATTATTAATTTATTTTTATTATTTGTTTCATTATTATTTATATTATTCTTATTATTATTTATTATTATCATTTCTATTGCTTTTGTATTATTATTGTTATTATTATTATTATTATTATTATTATTATTATTATTTATTTGCAATCACATTTAATGGGAGCTGCTGGTTTATGCCAAGCTTTCTGTTTTCCAGCCACCGGATTTCGCCAAAACCCCCTTCCTACGCAATCAATCCCAAACAATCCCATCACTGGCAATTGCCTTTGGTGACCGAGAAATAATAGGAAGAACCTAGATGTGATTCGGAAATACTAGACAAAACAATGTTTCTATATCTGTTTAAAAGGCATGAACAATTTGCAGAAACTGGACTCTATCTCACAAAAAACCGAAACGCCAGCCATAACCCACACCCGAACCGTCACCATTGCCTACCAATCCGGCCACTACCTTCGCCATTACAGCTCACCAGCAACCATCATCACTTCACCACCACAGACACCGTGAACCCCTAATCTGGCCTCCGCCACCGCATCTTAATCAGCTTTCCCGAGCACAACCTCAAACCCCAATTACCACCAACATTGAAAAACCTAGTCCCTAACCCAACCTACACGACACTCAAAGAAACCGAGAAATCAAGAACCCTCAAACTAGATCCGCAGCCCAAACCCTAAGATCAATACACTAGAACCTTTCCAAAAAAAAAAAACAACAAACAAAACAAGACCAGCAGCTAGAAATAGATCCAAAGCCATTGAAAAAAGAAACCAAAATAAAAAAAAGAGAAACAGTAACAACGATTTTTTGGAGGGGAGGTCAGATTTGTAAGGTTAAAAGGTTTTAAGGTTTTTTGGGTAAATCGGAAGGTAGATCTGGTTAGAAGAAGACAAGGGGAGTATTTTTGGATCTCGGGAAGGCCTCCAACGACCGGAGCGCGGCAGCCGCGCCGGTCGGACTGAGGGAGTTGAGAGAATTCTTGGAAAGGTTTTTGAAGTGTTTTTTTGGAGAAAACGGTGAAAATGAATGAGTAAAAAAATGGGCTTTATATAAAGGATCAAAACAGGGCGTTTTTGAAGCAACCGACCCGCATTTCCTTTTGACCCGACCCGAAGATCTGCGCACCCGACCCGCATCTGGCCAACCAATCCACGCGCCTCAAGCCTAACCCAACCAGCAAGCCTGACCCGGATCACGACCCGCCAGCAGCTAGCCCAATTCCCTGTTGGACCCTACCTTTTGGACCTCATTTGGGCTGCTATAGCCGGCCCTTCAAAAAGATATCTTCGATTTTTTTAAAACCCAAACACTTGGGTACCCTTTTTACCTTTTCATTTTTTTACAGACATTTATTGGTTTATTATTTTATGTACTTTTTTTATTTATATTCCGAAGTCATAAAAAATATGCATATGAAATGTTTGTTAGGATCAAGATAATTTTAATTAATTTATCTTCATGAATTTAGTTTTAATAATAAAAGAAAAAACATTTTTCAGTATTAATTATGATAAAATGCTTTTCTAGAAAATGTTATATTTAAATTAAATTCAATAAATGAAATTTGTCCGATGATGGGATGTTATGAAATTCACAAGTAGTGATTTCTTGACTGATCCCTAGGTGAGAAGAGTCTACTAAATGTTACCAGAGTATTGGGATATTTAGTATGATTTTTCAATAATTTAAATTTTTTATTAAAAATAAAAATAAATAAGTTTTTAAAAGAAAATCGAAAAAGGAAATTAATAATAAAAATTAAATTTAATTAAATGCTATCCCGATGATGGGATGTTATGAAACTCACAAGTAGTGATTTCTTAACTAATCCCTAGGTGAGAGAAGTTCACTAAGTGTTACCAGAGTATTGGGATACTTAGTGCAATTTTTTAATAATAAAAATTTTTATTTAAAATAAAAAAATATATTGATATAAAAAATTAAAAAATTCATTTGCATCATTCATTATCTGTTTGCATCATATGCATTCATAATAATTTTTGAAGCGAGTGTGAATCTTCCGATGATGAGATTCTACAGAACTCACAAGTAGTGATTCTTAAGAAATCTCTAGGTGAGGAAATTATCCGAAATGCTACCAGAGTATTGGGGTACTTTGGAATAATTTTCAATACAAAAGATTTTCACTTATTTCAAATAAAAAATAAAATTTGAATGTTTCAAAATTAAAAGAATAAAATTGATTGCAATGAAAATAGAAATTATTTTTAAATATTAAATTAAGACCATTTCATTAAAACAAAAAGGATAACACGTGATTAAGATGGTACTGTTTTTAACGGGCGTTGTGGGGGTGCTAATCCTTCCCCACGCGTAACCGTATTCCCGGACTCGATTTTGTTTTCACAGACCAAAAAATTATCTTTTTAATAAAACTTAATTAATTTTGAGATTTTGTTAAAAAGATAAATATTTTTAGGTGACCAATCACACCTAGTCAAAAAAGATTGGTGGCGACTCCCTTTGTTTTTTAATGTTTTCAAAATCGTCGAGCGCGAAACCGTTACGACAGTCACATAACCTAATGTTCAAATTTAAATCATAAAAGAATATTAGATTAATCATTTTTCATTTCCTTTTTGAAAACATATCACACATCACATATATCATTAAAATTGTAAATAGTATCGCATTCATGTAGTATGGTGGACTGACTATATAAAAGTCATCAATTAAAACACTTTTCCATATCATGTCATAGTAAATCTTAAAAATCAATGCTTTTATAATTCAAAACATTTAAATCAAATAATCTAATATTTATACTGAATCATAAAAAGAATATTAGATTAAATAATCCCCTTTTTTTCTTTTAAACACATGTCACGTATATCACTGAAAATTTCGTAAACAGTGTTGTACTTAATTTAGTACAGTAAACTGTTTAGAAAACCATATTTCATTTTTATTTAAAACATATAAATAACATTTCCTCTTTTCATATCGTCATTCATTTAAAATCATCACTTTTCATTTCATGAAAATAATGGAGTCTAAGGTAACACCCTCAATATACCATGTTATAATCCTCATAGAGAACAGCATCAATAAACATGTGAGATCTATGGCCATAGTCTATAGGTATCCTCGGTCGTACATTGATCAGGTGTCAACCGGGACGCTGAAGACAGGATCAGTGTCAACAGCTTCACACAGCATGTACATATCACATATCACATATCACATATTACATGTTACATATCAACATGATACGGGGCCTATCAGTCTCAAAACAGTACATGTGAAATCTCATTACCTTTATGGAATTAAATAAAATCAATAATATATTTCAGAAAAATCTATAAAGGTATACATCACAGTATCTCGTACGGTGAAAACAGTGTTATAAATTGATTACACTGTTGTAATAAATCTCATAATATTCCATTTCACCGTAAATACATATACTCGTATTTCTACGTTTTCCTTTCAAACATTTCACTTTTACGATTACTAGAAATCATTTTTTGGTAATTTCATAATTTATGAAAAATAGAAATATTTATTTTTCAAAAATAATAATAATTCCATAAACATATTTCTCACTGTGAAACACATGTAGAGACATTTTAGTTTCAAAACATTATTCACATAATAATATCACTTTTGTGGAAATCAGTATAATAAGGAAAATCTTCAGTCAATCTATAAAGGTTTTATTAAAGCATATGGTGAATATTTAAGGAAAATAATTTGTAAAATATTCACCTTTCCACTTTTCACTTTATAAAACACTTCATATACTGTAAAACATATAGGAGAAATTTTCGGTAACCTTACTTTCATTAAACTCGATAACATGAATATTTAAATAAAATTTTTGAAATATTCATGTTTTATGAAAAACATTAAATTCATCATTTTCAAGGCTAGGGAACCATTCAAATATGCACTAAAAAATTTCATGATATTTTCAAAGAATTTTCTAAGAAATTTCAGCAGCATAACGGCTGCTTATACTCTAACCTTTCTGCAATTCAAACATAGTAGATTTCCAGCCAATAACCATATATTTCACATTTTCCAAAGGCAATTCACTTCAAACATTTTCATAAAGTTATTTGCATTAAAATCATGCATTTGAAATATCCTTACAGTTCGCATACGCATCCCTTACTTGTCTGTTGTATTCGATCTCCTCGAGTGTCCTACTCGTAAACCGATACTCTTGGGCCCCAAATAATTTCACCAAAAATATTAGCTCATTAATACTTATTTTTGAGCTATTGTTAATGTCTCAATGCAACCATATTGGACACTACAAATATTTTAGCAGTATAATTTCTACTGGTAGTATAGCATAACTTTTTCGTTTTACTTCAGATTTTAAATCCGAGCATATTAGTAGACTCATTGTAATTCCTACAGTCTAAATCTACCCTCAATTCTTCAAGAACAACCATGAATTAAGGTCCCCTTCATGAGGCTGAATGCTCCCTCTTCCAAATTTGATGATTTTTCAACAATCCAATTTTTCCATGTTATTCTACTATGCTCAACAATCATTTTGGCACCATGTTTAAGCATGAAACTATATGGATTCACTATGCTTTCCATGTTGGCCGAATGGTACTCCAATGGTAAATTTTTTATTTTTCAATATTTAATTAAAACTAAGATTATAAATGTCAAGACACAGCCCGTTTCAATAGGCCATCCGTGAGCATCCCCTAGGCGCCCTCGCCCGCCCCAAGTTTATCTTGACACGTGAGGTAGGCGGTCGCCCACACTCACTTACGTATTGTCCGCTTTGGTGGTCACCCACCTCGTGGCTTTATCCCAAGGGGCCTGAAGAACTCAGGACATAATCCCTTGAGTGTGTTTTCACTGAGGCTCGAACCCTGGTACCCTTAAGTACCCGAGCCTTACACTCACTTTACCATTTGGACAACTGTACACTTAATTATCATTTTAAACCTCAAATCATCATTTTATATTTTATTACATCACTGTACACTTAATGATCAGTCTCAAGTCCACCAGAACACATTAAAATAAGTGAGGCCCACATCACACTTTCACTTATAATCACTTAACACTTTAATTTTTCACTCAATATTAAATTACATATCACTTGTACAGTACAGTAGAATTGGGTCTCACATTTCCTCCCCACCTTTAGGAAATTTGGTCCTCCAAATTTTGCCCGGACCAATTACTGAAATAGTTTATGCACTTTAATTCCTCTAGTTCTTATATAGATTTCTTCCGTGAGCATTACTGTTACAACACTCCTGAAATGCAGGATTCCTAATAAGGAATTCTCAAGGTTAGCATTTGATATTGGTATAACTTTACTACTGCCTTCTATATACAATTTTGATTTTTTATACCAAATTTGTATGTTGTAGAGAGCTTACTTTACTAATTCGGGAGTTAACAGTTTTCAGGTTTTCCATTTCCTTTTATGTCATTAGAAGTCTATATTGTACACCATTTTACACCTCATATAGTGCCATGCCGATGTTAGTTTGAAATAAATTTATAGTAGTCCCAGGAGCTTTTGAAATCCATACCACTCGCCCTCAATGTATTCTTGAGCAACTAAGTAGTATGCTCAATCTATTCATCACTTTACCTGTAAGAAGCGATGCTAGAACTATATTAGAATTCTCATAGTCTTTTGAATTCACTCTCAGATTAGAATGCGACATGGGAATCCATATCATAAATAATGCTCCCTGGAACTCAACATATCATCTCACTATTTCAAAAATATATATTGACTAAAGCACTAAGAAAAATAATAGATCTGGTCACTGAGAAGTTTTGTTATTTAAATCATTTTATAACATTAAAGTTCTTCAGTAACCTCAAAACAAAATCTCTCCCGATTGGCTCCCTTTTTCACATTGATTTGGTAGAGGCTGCAATAAATTTGCAGACTTTATTGTTTGACTTCCATTAATTGTCTAAAAACATTCGTTATCAATCTCATTATACCTCTTTCGTGTTGAATTATCAATACAATATTCATTCTATAAAATATTTTCTTAATATATATATTTCAAATTCAATACACTTGTCACTTTTGTTATCTTTCCTGAATAGTATAATACTTCACAATTTAATTCTTTTGATCCTTTTTTTTAAATACTTTACTCACACATCGAACTTTCTCACATATGATTTATATCAGTAAGCAGTTGATCCGGCAACTCTTCCATAAACCAGCTAAATTATTCAATTAAACTTAACAAATTTCGTATTGCAGTCACTATCTTTGATCTCTCTCCCATTTATTATTGAATCTCAATGTAAGCGAATCCATCGTCGCTCCGTCATTTGAGATCACATGCACCGAAAGGACATTCATCTGTCCAATTGCACCACAAAAAACTTATAATAACTTTACCAAGTCTTAATTATTGTCTTAAGGACATCAGTCTCTCAAATTTTAACCAACAATACCCCGATTAATATTTGATCTTAGAAAACATTTATACAATCTCGAGTGGACCAATTTGACCATCAGCCATGTGATAGGTGCATATTTATACTTGGTGGTAACACTGTCAATTAATCATCAATTGTTGTATGCTCATATACCTTCAGTACTCTTCTAGACAGATGACATTGTTTTCTCCCATAGGAATACCTTAGGAGAAATAAATTCTTTATTTAGTAGTTTCTGAAGTTACTTCTTAAGCTTCTTCAATTTCACTTATGGCATCCAATAATAGCTTAGAAATAGTCTTCGTATCGGTTATCAAGTCAATACTGAACTTGATATCCCGAATCAGTGGTGGTGTTTCACCTATAAATATATCGGGAAAATTCCCAATCACATGCCTCATACTGCTTTGGATGTTTCATTTCTACGTCCTTCACATAACCAATATCTCTCAAAACACATGCACATAACTCTTAAACAATTTTAACACACCTTCTACTTTGATTCATTTATTCATTTAACAGTTTCCACAATATTGCATTCAAGGTGAAAGAAGGTGATAAACTGAGTATAACAGTTCAAATTAACATAATCTGCAACTAACCTATCCATTTCTGGAATTACACCGAAATCATATATGTTCAATAAACTTAGGTTAGCTGTCGTTTTCTTTCTCTCTTACAATCACCTTACAGTTTTTATACACCCATTTTCGAAAATTGGTGACATTCAAAACAATATTTTATTCTACAAGGTATATCCCAAAATTCTCCGGTTCTACAAGCATCTGATTAGTACACACACACGGAAGACAAAAGGAATGTGTAGAACCAGAATTAACAATACTGGTATGGAATTATCGAATGTACTAATCACATTCTCAATCATATTCAATAGATGTATCATTTTTCATATCATCAAACAATCCCTAAGCAGGTACCCCGTTTATTCACATCTAAATTAGGCCCTAAGTAATGCATAACAGGGTCAACCATCTTGCGACCTCCCATAATGAACACATTAGGTCGCATCTCTTATCTAAACAAAGGTGGGGCCGATAGTAGAGACTGTTATACAAGAATTTCTCCATCACTGTATCACAAGAAACATTCTTTACACAATCCCTTTCTCTATCACATTCATTTATTTCGATATCAAATTAGTTTACTATTATTCAAAAAGTTATTTCAAGGTAAGGACACATTCGTCATTTTTAAATTTATTTTCTCTCTCTTCAATTACATTTAAACAGGTGATCTTAAGATCTATACACCGATAATATCCACATTTCACCTCAATACTATCATTTTAGGGTCTTATTTCGATTCGAACAGAGAAAGTCTTGGTGGGACCCTCACTGAGTTCCTCCTTGTACCTTGTCGAATAGACCCTTCATGGATATCATAAGATCACTCATTTTACTTAGAATTCTTGGGTTACTACCCCTTTTAATAACTCTTAATCCACTAGCTTCTACACATTTTCCAACACTTAATCCCAGTTTTCATTCACTTGTTTCATTTATACATTTAGACTATATAGTATTACAAGGGATGTTAACCACTTTCGACACTTTCAATGCTAAAGATATCAACAGACATCAGGCTAACTTTGCTCTGATACTATTAAATACTGTCATAGTCTGTATATACAGTATTTTACACTTTTTCACACTTTTCGATACATACCGTACTGGCTGGGCTGTTTGTGATGCCTTTAAACACTGTTCATCTACAACAGTAAAACAATTTAGATAACATTTATTTATTAATAGATAATATTCACAACAGTGCAAGTTAATTTTCATCCCCTGAATTTAAATTTACAACAAGTAGTTCTGTATAAAAATGTCTGAATATATAAATGTAAACACAATACCTCCATGATCCCTTATAATTCGCATCAGAATAACCATATGTAATCAATCCACGGTATGTAAATCCCTCAATCCTTTGAAGGTAATCTGTGGATGCTAGAATTAAAAGGGTGAGCAAAACACGACTTAGTAAAGGATTTGTATGCAAATCTTGATATTTCGAAATCTATATGCAATAAAATCCTTTATTTTACTTTATTTTATTTTTTATATGTTCACTAGGGATCGAAATAGGAAGGATACTATAGTCACCTAGGGATCCAGATGGAGTAAGGAAGGTATTTTGAAATACCTGTCTTGTTCCGGAACTTAGAAGCGACTACAGGGAGTAATCATCATTTTTGAAAATAAATCACTTTTTCTATAATTTTTCATCTTCATTTCAAACATCATTTTCGACATGTAAAACATTTAGTCACATAACCTAATATTCAAATTTAAATCATAAAAGAATATTAGATTAATCACTTTTCATTTCCTTTTTGAAAAAAAATCACATATCACATATATCATTGAAATCGTAAACAGGATCGCATTCATGTAGTATGGTGGACTGACTGTATAAAAGTCATCAATTAAAACACTTTTCCATATCATGTCATAGTAAATCTTAAAAATCAATGCTTTTATAATTCAAAGCATTTAAATCAAATAATCTAATACTCATATTGAATCATAAAAAGAATATTAGATTAAATAATCCCCTTTTTTACTTTTAAACACGTCACATATATCACTGAAAATTTCGTAAACAGTGTTGTACTTAATTTAGTACAGTAACTTGTTTAGAAAACCATCTTTCATTTTTATTTAAAACATATAAATAACATTTCCTCTTTTCATACCGTCGTTCATTTAAAATCATCACTTTGCATCTCATGAAAATAATGGAGACTAAGGCAACAACCTCAATATATCATGCTATAATCCCCGTAGGGAATAGTATCAGTAAACACATGAGATCTATGGCCATAGTCTATAGGTGTTCTCGGTCGTGCACTGATCAGGTGTTAACCAAGACGTTGAAGACAGGATCAGTGTCAACGCCTTCACACAGCATGTACATATCACATATTACATGTCACATATCAGTAATGTTTATTGATAAAAGATGAGTAAAGAAATTTATAAATAATATGGGATTTTTCTTTAATTTTTAAAAATATAAAAAATATATATGTTTACCTTTTAGAAATTGAAATAGACAATTGATTTGAAGAAGATAATTAATTTATTTTGAAATTTTAATGTATATAGATTCCTATCTATAAAAAATTGGAAAAAACTATTATTTTTTATTTTTTATTTTAAGATATTACACGTGTCAATTTTTAGACTATCCACATAGAATGTTATACTTATAGTCAAATACTTTGGCTTATATATATATATTAGGAAAAATTATAATATAGAACTGAGAGTCAGCCTGTGAAAAGTGATACTCTAGAAAAGTAATGAAAATTGGCAGGATAAGTTGATTACCGGCCCGCAAATAATCGTGTTAAGTTTCCTGAGAGTAATGAGCTCAGAAAAGGTAAGGAAAATATATTCATCCATAGCTCTTTATATTCTGGGCTATAACATGAGTTTTATGCAAGTCAGGTGAATTTCTGCAGATGAAAGCTCTGCAACACTATTCAATTCACATATAAAAAGAATAAAAATAAAATGCGACATCTAAACTCGAAATCAGTTTATGCCAATTGGGTGGGCATTTATCTGAAAATTATAATTACATTGCTCCTGTATTCTGTGAAAAACCTGCAGGAAATCTAAAATGACTAGTTTAATATATCATGCTTACACAAGAAATTCATGAAAATTGGGATTAGTCATCGAATCTTACCTTCAAACAAAAGGAAAGGCAATTGCATTGCATATAGGCATTGCTATGCAGCCAAACTTGATGATCAATTCACTCAGGGATTAGAAGAATACTCTCAAAGCATCAACAACTTTCTCAGGCCTGCAAAATATTTATACACTGAGAAAAACAATAAAAATGTAGTAGCAAAGAAATGAACATGGTTAATGTAATGAGGCTAGTTACCAATCCTCCTGTGGCATATGGCCAGCACCTTCTATCAACTTAAGCTCAACCGAGTTTGGGTTTCCTTTCTGAAATTCTTCTGCTACAGATTGAGGCAGATATTTGTCTGCTATGCCCCAAGTTACCAGAACTGGTTTATCCCATCTGGAGTTGAGAAAGGAAAATTTACCAAGTTGAAGGGTTTATTTATTCTCCTTTAAATGAAACTTTCATCCACTTAAATTATGGGTTCCGCAACATTTAGCAAGAAAAATGTAACAATGGATTTCCTACTTAAGACTTTATATAAAAGATGCAGTATCCTTTATCAGAAAGCGGCATATGAACTATTAAATTAATCCTGGACTATCCTGGAACTGGTAAGTTATATGATCCAACAGCCACTTCATCTAAAAGGAAATCAGATATAGCTCAAATTTCCACAAAAATAATATTGGTTTCGGCATTATGAACATGAATCAGAATATCCAGGAAAGTCTACCTTCCAGATGAAAATCCATCAGCTATTTGACTTGAGATGTCTCTGAAATTAATTTTTCTTGCAGCTTCAAGTAATGCTGAAACACCAAAAGAGGTATTGAAACTTTAAAGTTAAGAGGGCTAAGTTCTAGTCTTATCATTGTTATTCTTGCCAGAAGCAACCATATCTCAAAGTATTTGCCTTATTGGAATGTCCTTTCAATAAGACTGGCTTTCTACTATTAAAGAAATCCCATGAAAAGCCCTCTTACGCTAAGATGGTATCAGATTGAAACAAATTTCATAGTAAAAAAGACTATGTATCTCATAACAGGCACCTTCCTAACTTATTAAAATTGAAGCGATCTATATTATGCTTTGGCCAAAACCAATTGCATTGATAAAATTGCCTCCTTTAAGTGATTATAAGTTAGATGATTAATGCAAAAACAGTAACATTTCATTAATGTCTACAGGTCCATAAATGTAAGGATAAAATACAAACCGAAACCAGGTCCGCTGCTTGACAAATATGGTAACCGATACACATCAGCCTTTTCCAGCTTCAGAACATATCTGTCAAAGTCATTTGCTATTTCGTCAATTGAAATTAAAAACAATTTCTGCTGCAAGAATATTATACGCGTATCTAAAAATTGTTACATGCCATGGAAACAATGTAGATAAAAATTTAAGTGGATGCAACTGGGAGAAGTTAAGTCGACATGAAGTAAGAGGAGAAGGGCTTCAGAATACCAGTGTCACTGTCAGGGGAAAAAGAAAGATTGATAGGAAAATGCCATATTTACTGATAAGTTACAAAAACACAAGAAGCTGGCATTAAACAGAATATAATGTCAAAACCACAGCTTATAGTCTGTGCAAATTATAGTCTTGAGGTATTGTTGCATTGCTTCAGTGTGAACTGATTTGGTAGTTGTTATTTGCAAACATTCCACTTTTTAAGTGAAGAGCAAACTGTGATCCTGTGATAACTTAATTAGTAGCTGCACGGTTCTCAAGATTTGCAGCATTAGATTTTGTCATCTCCGAAGACATTTTGCAGAAACTTTTTAGCTCTCTGAATCAACAATGCTCTTAATTTTATAAGAATGTGTTTGTAATAATCCATAGTGCATCACAACATGCAAATAAATGTTCCACCATCCATAAGGTCACCTCAATCATCTAATGTGTTAACTATAGCAGCATGCACAAGTGAGTTGTAAGTAATAATTTTTGAAGCCAACAGACAATTTAGCTGCTAAAAAACTTAAGGTTGAGCTCTAGTCTGGGATAATTTTTGCAATTTTTTTACTCAAATTTCAAATAGGATGATTTTACTGGAAATGTAAAGCTCTGATCTAAAGTAGAAATATTCTCAAAGTACCGGATATATATTGGATGGATACATACGGGCTACCTGCTTCAATAAAGCGTTCTGCCATGACAGCATTCTGAGAAGTAAATTCTCCATAAAGTGGTATTCTGTGAGAAACAAAGAATGGGACAACAAAAATGACAAATATAAGTAAAGAATAAAAAGGAAATAAGAAATGAAGAAATCTATAAGTTTTTTTTTTTATTGAAAAAGGGGGAAAAAGAAAAGAAAAAGACTAAAGAGTCATCACAATGTTAGAAGTCAGAAGAAAAGAAATTGTAAAAGCCACAAAAGAGCATTTCAATGTCTCATCCACTGAAATAACAAGCTATGATATGGGAAAAACAACAACAGTTTTTCATGTCATGAGCACACAAAGAGGAAAGACTGACTTTAATGAAGACAATAAAAATCTTATCCTGGCTAACATAACAGTTTGAAAAAGAAAGAGATCCAAGATAAATATTGCAGCATATCAATTACAAGATGCAATCATAGCCACGCGATGGACTCAAGTTGATCTGGTATTTTTAAGTAATAATTAGTAAGTAGAAAAAAGTGCCATAGCAGCAGCCAGATTTTATTTGTTTTCTCTCAAGAAATGTAGCAAACTTGCATCCACCTCAGGACTCTCCAAGAATATCTTATTCTTCGTGGAAAAAGAAAGACAGTTTCTATGCTTCTAATTCAAAACCCCTTCTTATAGATTTTCATTCCAAGCTAAATCATTTTTTTTTCTTGTGAAAGTTAAGCTACTAGACATTTTGCCAGATGTGCTATCGAGAATTGGCACGTAATTTCCTTCAATTAACTGTAAAAATAAGCAGTCATAAGTGTTTCTCAAGAGGATTTGCCTCTCCTCATACATTAGCAATGGCATTGTAGAAAGACCAAAAGATGTCAATTTCAGTATTTTCGAAATAATGTGAGTAATGTAATTAATTTCCTTCAGTTAACTGTAAAAATAAGCAGTCATAAGTGTTTCTCAAGAGGATTTGCCTCTGCTCATACATTAGCAATGGCATTGTAGAAAGACCAAAAGATGTCAATTTCAGTACTTTCTAAATAATGTGAGTAATGTAATGAATCAATAGTACTCATTACTAACATAATGAAATCCAAACCTGAGCTTTTGGAATAGTGCAGCAATAGGAGATGAAACTGTTAATGGAGTATTCAAAATTGCTAGCTTCGATATCTTGCTTGGATTTTTCAAAGCCCATGTCAATCCATATGAACCTACAAGAAACCCCTTCGAGGAAATACAAGATATACATTAGGTATGTAGATAAACTGTAAAGTTGTAAACTAGCAAAAACATAGATCATTTTTATTAAATAAAGCAAGCTTTACAACTATAAATTTAGGACGTTCATTGCAGATTTGCAAGCATGTTGACACCAGTTTCATAGACTGCTACATACAGATTTATAATAATAGCACTGTGTAGCATGTTATATGTAAATTTGTTTAAACCTGAACCACAAGAAAGAAAGGAGATTTGACCACCAGGACATCCAGTAATTTATCAAGTTCCTCATGGAACTCTTTCTCTGTAACATCAAATATTTAGCATTTCAGAAAATGATCTCATAGATCAAAAAAAAAAAATTCTAATAGGTTAATTATATCATAACAGTACTTTATATGTCTAAAACCTGTGTAATCAAAGCCATATCCAGGCTGTGGTTTGTCACTGAAACCAAATCCTATCCAATCAGGTGCAAAGCAGTGGAAACCGGCATCAGACATCTATGCAAAAGAAAAGGGAAAGCTGAATTAGGCAGGGTCATTGTTTGTCTTTGTACAGAATGATCCTACACAAAGTTGTGACTGTTCAATCACCTAAATAAACAAAGACAGTTAGTAATCACCTATACCAGAAGCTATTATTACGGCTGAAGATATGCTTACAACGAATTGTTTCCTATAAGAAAATCCTCAATGATGCCTGGAAACCTTCACTTATCTGATAATATATAATATAGATCCTTTTCCAGATTAATTCCTCCTAGTCCGCCATAAGGATAAAAGAAACCTTAGTAGATAATAGAATACGTCCCACTATATCCCACTATATCCTTGATTATGAATGCAACTTCAAGACAATAACATAGATATATTTAGATATCACCAAATTATTCGAAAAAGAAAAAAAAAGAGAAAATAGTGTTAGACCACCTGAGACATTACAACTCGATAGCTGTAAGACTGTGTTGGAGCCCCGTGTAGGAAGACAACGGTCCCACGTCGGCTTTGAGGCGATCCTACAATGACCAAAATAAATCAACAATATTACTTTGAAAGGATAAGACCATTGGGTTGATGCTTTTATTTTGATTTATTTATTACAAAAAAAGAGTAAAAACAAATAGCAAAAGCATAAACTAAATGCAGCCTAAGCAATGAAGGATATTTCAATATAGTGGAAGTGTGAAGCTTCACCGGTTTCTCTAACAAACCATCTAAGCTTTCCAGATTCAACGTATGAGCCATACTCCTTTCCCTTGTCTTCTATCCTCTGCATTTGACCAAAACAAATGAACCATAAATTTAATGTAAGCAGATAAAATTAATCCACAATTTAAGTGTGTAGGCGACAAAATGTTAGAAGAACAGAAGCAGAACAAGATTAAAAGAATTCTGAGGCGTAATAATTTTCCTAAAGACTTTAAAAAGCCCTCAAGATACAACAGAATTTCTTAAACTCTCTTATAAAACTTCATATACAATTAAGAACAAAAGTCTCAAAATTTATATTGACAAACAATATTTTGAATAGACATTTATTGTTCAAAAGAGACAAGTTCTGTACCTAAGCTTTGGTCCATGTTTTTAAACATATCTTTTGGCAATTTGTATTTAATTTTTCAAAATTAAAAAAATTTAGCCAATTTCACAAATCCAAATAGCCAAGCGCCCTTTATAATTAAATATAAATGTGCAGGCCCATGATCATAGACCGAAACTTTGGCGCAATTTATTAAATATCATGAAGCTTACATATATATAAATTTTTAATCTTCATGAGACTCTTAATATTCATGCTACTTTGACACAAAAAGTTATAAATTGCATTGAAGAAATCAAAGTTTGCATGGAAATGAGGTCACACAGGCTATAAATTACTTACATAAAGCATTTGACCGACATTGCCATCCTCGGCGGGAGTTTCGGGTAGTTGAATGGCGCTGCGGCTGGAAGGATTATCGGTGACGAAACCAAACGGAGTGAAGCCTTTGTCGTCTTCACTTCTGTCTTTGTTCTTCTCTGTAGCACTTGCTCTGGTCACGAATCTCGTCGCTCTTTGGCTGCTGATCAGTACTTTTTTGGTGGAGATTGAGAATTTTGGAAGAGTCAGAGGCTGAGGAGAGAGCAGAAGAGTCCACGCCATCTTCTTTTCTTTTCTTGCTCTTCTCGGTTTCTGCCACTGCTTATAACTAACTAAACGCCCTCCACTAGTTTTCTTTGTTTTTGTTTTTTATGACTAAATAAAATAATGTTTACATTTTGTTCGTAAATCATGCACCAGAAAAACCAAAGAAAAAAAATATAGTGGCTTTGAATAGTTAATACTTTGGTAAATATTGATTTGGTTCAATTTTGATTTTTACATTACTGGCTTTTTTACTTAATAAAATTTGAATATCAAGAATAAATAAATCATCAATGCCGAGCAATCATTTTGGAGTTCAATAGAAATTAATTGACAATTTATCAATTAAGGACTTTAATTGAATGACAAATGTTTTTAATCACCATATTTTGATTGGATTGCGTTGGTTGAGTTTGTGGTATTTTTATTATATTTTAATACTATTTGATATTTTATGTATAATTTATAAGATAATAACCTTTTTATATGAAAACAGTTTTTTTAAATAAAATTAAAAAATAAAGAAGGAAAAAGGAATAATAGGAAAAAAAAAGACTTAAGCGACATGAACAATTTCATCCATATGAAAAAAAAAAAAAAGTAAAAATTCTATTCACAATCAACAAATTTGCCACATAACCTATTTCAATATTTTTTAATAATTTCGACACGTTTCCAAGAGTAAAGAGAGTGTCCAAAAAATTCATTTTTGGATTATAATAAAACCCCCGATCTCCTTGTTCATATTTTGAATAAAGATGGTCTTTCATCTCCTCCAGACTAACTAATGACTGAATGCCAAATATTATAAGATATGTGAATTGTAGATGTCTCAACAATAATGTTTGGTGATTGGTTTTGATGTATCACTTGATGTACTAAATGGATTTTCAATGAAATGAAGTTTCTTCTTATGGCCAAAAAAAAAAGACTATAGTAAAAGTATTAGATCTGACAATTTCAGACATGACACAATTACATGATACGAATAAATGACACGAGATGACAGGAGATAACGCGAGGTTAAAATTAAGTAAAATTAATATATGAATATGAATATAGTAAAAGCTAAAAATAACATTTTGAATTTTTCGTGTCGATACAAATTTTTCGTATTTTACACAACACGAACATAATTTTACATGGCACGAAAATAAATTATGAACACTAATTACCAAACTACTAAAAGTATATTTTCTGAAGCCCAATTTGGCACTTCCGATAACTTTATTTTTTTAGACATTTATCATTCATGCTTTGACAAACTTCCGCCAAGACCACATAATTTGTGTGTGTGTGTGTGTGTGTGTGTATATATATATATATATATATATATATATATATATATATATATATATATATATATGAGCCTGTGCTTGTTCTTGGCAAAGGCTGGCTTCTGCCGAACTATTGTCTTCGGCGAAAATTGACTTTCGTCATATTCGGGATTCTCTTTAAAATGATAGGTTTTTTTTTTTTCTAAATAAGATCTTTAATCGAAGTTTAACAAAATTCTAACCAAAATCTAACATCTTAAAAATTTATCTTAGATTTTATTTTTTCAAAATTTGAAGAGATTGAGATTGCGAGTTTGAAAGGATTGGTGCGAGTAGAGGGTAAAAACGGTAAGATAAGGATAAAATAGGTTGCAGGGAGTGATTTTAAAAAGAGGATTTTGAAATTTTGGTTTTTTAAATAAATAAATTGCAGGAAAGAGTTGATAAGTTGTATTTAAAACCTCTAAAAAAAATACAGTGGCAATGAAAATCCCATCTATTCTCTTTTCCACTTTTTTAGTCACCGTATAAATATTTTGATGCTTGTGGCTTTGCTATCCAAATTCCAAATGGCTCGATCCGATGCAAATATAATTATATTGAAAAAGAGGTCAACAAGATTCAAACGGATCCTTAATGTTTAATGTAGTTTAAATTTAACATATCTATTAAATAGTATAAATATTGAGGAACCAAAATTGTTATATTTTGTCTATTTTTTACGTTTTAACACGTATAAAAAGATAAATTATTGATTTTGAATCATTAAAAATTAAGTTTTTAATTTATGTATTAATAAATTTAGATTTTTTTGGCCAAAAAATAATTTAGATTTGTTGACATTAAGCATTATTTTATGAATATTTATTATTTGTTCATATTAAAAAATTGTGACATGAGAAAAATTAGATAATTCTTTTAGTGTTAATAAATTTGTGTTCAAATTTTAAATAAAAAAGAAAATGTAAAGACTGTTGTGATAACCATAAATTTTTCATTTATTGAAAATAAATAAATAAATAAAATTGTGAAAATCGGAATATTGTGGAAATTCTGAGAATTGAGGAAGTGATGAAGTTGGAAATTTAAGTGAGGGAAATTAAATAAGGAAAGTAGGGAAATTTAATTTGGATAAATGAAAATCCAAATTAAATAAGAAAATGAGAAATGAAAGAGAAATATATTTATATAATTATAAATTATATAAATGTAATTTTAAATGAATACATATGTATTGAAATATAATATAGTATATATTAATATATATATAGAGGTATATATAGATATATATACTATTGTATAAATTTAAATAATACATATGTATTAAATATAACAGAATATGTATATATATATAAGCATATACATATTTGAAAAGAAATGTAAATATGATTTTACATTTGAATTGTACATATATATATATATTATAAATACAATATATATCATATTATTATTTTTATTGGTATTATTACATTTATATAAAAATATATAAATGTAATTTAAGTTAAAAAGTATGTAGATATATATATTAAATATATATATATGTTGATATAATATATATATATATCTATAAAATATTATATAGTATGTACTATATAATATAATATTAATATTATATTTATAAAGTAAATTATAAATATAATATATAACAAAAAAAATAAAAAAAGGGAAACAGAATCAGGAAGACTCCCGATTCTGTCTTTCCAGAGGAAGGCCGACCACCATCGGCGGCCGAGAGAAAGAGAGAAGGAAAGGGAGGGCGACGCCGGTGAAGGAGAAAGAAGAGGGAGGTGACCGGCGGTAGCCCGAAACGGAAAAAGAGGAAAAATCGAGAGAAAAACCCGGTGGAAGCGAGAAGGAGAAGAGAAGAGAAAGCGGCGGTGCCGGCCAAACCGGTCGCCGCCACTACAGCCGAAGCACCGGCGGAAGAAGAGGAAAGGGAAGGAGGCCACCGGAGAGGCGGGGAACGACGGAGGAAGGCCGACGGAGGAGGAGAAGAAACCGAGGCAAAACCGAGTAGATCCGCTGCCGTGCCGCCGATCCAGGCCGAGCTGAGGTCATCGGCAAGTTCGTCTCAACGCCGGCCAGCTGTTGAGCCACCGAACCGCCGGAGAACCGGCCACCGGAGGAGAACAGGCGGTGAGGAAGGAAGAGCCAATCTGACTGGTCTGAACCGGTCAGACCAAGGAAAAAAAAAAGGAAAAGAAAAGAAAAAGAAAAAGAAAAGGAAAGGAAAAAGAAAAAGAAAAGAAAAAGAAAAGAGAAAAAAAAAAGAAGAAAAAGGAAGAAAGAGAAAAAGGAATTCCGGGAATTTGAAAAATTCCCGAGAATTCAAAATTTTGAGAAATCCCGGGAAATACGGTAATCGGTAAGAAATCTCGAAAAAAATATTAAATTATTTAAATAATTTACTTATTTAAATAATTATGGAAAAATTCTAAAATTTAGAATTTAATTTTCAGAAAATTTCCTCGATAACCGAGCTGATGGAATCAGGCGAGGTGAACACGGGCGCAACCTTCAAGAGGCAGTCGTCGACCCGAAACAGGTAAAGGAGACATGTGCCGCCTGTAAGGATATTCGGTCACATGTTTTAAATTATGCATTTAATTTATAAATGCAATTTATAATGATTAGTTTTGAAATTTGTGGTGATTTATCGGTTTTAAATTGTGGTAAAATACCGGTTGAGAAATATAAACTGTATTTTTCATGCAGAAGGCTAGCCAAATCGGTCGCCGTTATACTGCCGAAAAATTATCGAAAAATTATTGAAATTTACCGAAAACCAAAATAAAAGATTTGATTTCACGTGAAATGATTTTCAGGTACGAAAATCGAGAAATTAAGTAAATTTCATAAAACATGAATATAATGATATTTGATTTTAAAATATTCATGTTTTCGTGAATGATGAAAAGGAAATCACCAAAAATTCACCCTGTAGGTGATATTTCAAGTGAAACGAGATAAAAATAAAAAAGAGACTGAAGTGAATATTTTTATAAATATTCTTAAATATTCACTTGATTTCATATAAAACCTTTATGGTTTTAATTATGGAAATAATTAATTATGAAAATTCCACAAAGGTTAAGAAATGATGAATAATTATGATTTCGAGACTAAAGGTCCCTACACGTGTTTTTAGAAGAAAACATGGTGATGGAAATTTAAAGTTAGAAAATAAATATTTTATTTTCATAAAGTATAAAAATAATTTATTTGAATTCCGATAATTATAAAACCATATTTTCAATTAAATGCACGGAAAAGCGTGCATATGTGTTTTACGATGGAAAAAGGACAGTTTTACCCTTTTATATGTTCAGTGATGATTTTTCAAATTATTTTCATCGCAATTTATAAAGAAATGTTTGAAGCATGAATTTCGTTCCGAAGTTAAATTTCATAGTCTTTTGATAATTAGCTAAACAAACTTTATGATTTCTATGCATATTTTTCAATAATGTTTTAAGTGTTTTTTCTGAAACCGTGATTGGGGTGGTAAATCTCTGGCTAACTTAGACCCAGGCACTCCCGGTCCTTACCTATTTGTACCAAATGTATGATTAAGAAGTTACAAAAGTAAGTAAAGATTTGAGACTAAGGCCTTCCTATAGTTTATGTTATTGCCTGTCATGCTTGCCACATTGTGCATGTTTCCGTCCCTTGTGGCATATGTTTAGCCCACGTCGTGCATGTTCTCGCCCACATTGTGTATGTTTCCGTCCCTTGTGGGTATGTTGGTCCTTCGTGGTGCATGTTCGTTGTACGACCCTGATCAGGTCTACAGCCCATACCATGGCCATAGGTATTCAGTTCCCTCTTCGGAGGATGATGTGTCATGACCCGCATACTGGCTATATGATCCCGCCTAGTCTCCATGAACTGTATGATAAGTTTTATTAATTATGATGTTAAGTTTCTAAAGTATGATGCATGTTTGAAACAAGTATGAATTTTAGATATATGCATTAAAGAATTCATACAATGATTTAAAGTATGAAATGCATTATTATGGCATTTGTTTTCTGCATATATCGATACTATGACTATTTTAAATGCATTTCTTACGAGGCTTTAGTACGATACGGTTACTGATTTGAAAAGAGAAATAAATGTTTATTCTAAAAGAATAACATAAGAATTATTTCTAAGATAAAGATAATCGAAGAAGTAATTATCCAATGATTTGATATTTACAAATCACTGTACTGTACTGTTTTTACTGTACTGAAGAGAAGAGAAGAGAAGTAAACCACTGTTTTTATTACCGAACTGCCACGTGTTTTAAAGTATACAGAAGTGTAAAGAAATAAGTGGTTTACTCTGTGGAAAAACGAAAATTATATCGTTTCGAAAACAACGAAATTGATATTCTCTACAGTTGCTTCTAGGTTCCGGAACAAGTATGGTATTCTAAAATACCTACCTTATTCTATCTGGATCCCTAGCCGACTGTAGTATCCTTCCTACATGTGTGCCTAGAGCCAGCTAGGAAGATTTTAAAGAAAGTGAAGAAAAAAAAATATTTTCAGCATATAGATAGCTGAATATCAAGTGTGACATATAACTCTCTTGCTGAGCCGTGGTTTGCTCACCCCTTAATTTTAAACATTTCAGGTTTTAATGATTGTGAGATCAATTGATTGTGGATCACGGCTGTACACAAAGGACAATGTGACAGACCGACTGACTTATATGAGGTACGATCATTTATTTCCTGTATTTAGACATGTCTGCAGTACTACTTATCTGATTAATTAAGATAGGGGATGTGTATAATATAAACAATGTAATGTAAATTTGTTTAACAGTTAGTAAAAGTGAAGTATCACAGACAGCCCAACCGGATGAATTGTGTAAATTAAGGTGAAAAATATGGTAACGGGTCGTTACAACTGTGATTAAATAGAGTAGCTTAATTATAAAACATTATTAATATTATAAATTTGTAAGAATTTTTTTTTTTATGTACAAGTCCACTTAGGGCTATAGAATTTGAAACATTTATCATTTTATTTTTAGGAAAGAAAATTTTCTTTTTTTAAAGCAAAATCTTGAAAGGTGGGTGTGTGATCACGTTGAAGTTAGCACGTGGTATTATCATTTGTCAAAGAATCCAACACATCCAATTATCCACAATCAACGGATCCACAGAATCCTTAGCTCTACTAAAACAATTCAATTTCACTTCATACAAATAAGGGAAGCCTTTATGAGTATAAGGGAAACATGACTGTGGACCAGTACGAGTCCAAATTCACTACATTAAGCTGCTTCGATCCAGAGACAGCGAGAAACAAAGAGCACAAGATCGAGCGGTTCATGGCTGGTCTAAGGCCTTCTATTTGGAGTAGGTTGGCTCCACTTGATATCACTACTTATAATCAAGCTATTCACCAAGCTTAGTTATGTGAGCAAGATTTTGAGTTCTAGCATGCAGAGCTTGGACCTCGAGCTAAGGGTAAAAGTAAAGATAAGATGAAACAGGGTTTCAAGAATCGATCAAATAACGGATCGGCTAAGAAAGTCAAAGGTATTGTGATCAGGGGTAAAACTATTAGAGATGAGTATACTAAGTCCACAGGGACTGATTGCCCCATTACCACCCAAAAGGGTACTGTGACCAAGTGTAATCGATGTGGGAGGTCACATGCAGATAAGCCTTGCAGATGGACTATAGGAGCTTGTTTTAAGTGTAGACAGAGTGGACAATTGATTAAGGATTGCCTCCATATCGAGCCACCAACATTGCCAATCATAACACCAGCAGTAACGCCAGCAACAAAAGAATCAGAGCAGGGTACACCATGCGCACCCAGGAGAGCTACAGCTGCAGAAAAGAGAAGTAGGCTATGACTCAGGTCAGAGTGTATGCTCTTGATAAGGAATTTGCTGACACTTCTTCTAATGTAATTAAGGGTAAGATCTTTGTTTTTGGTATAAATGCATTTATATTAATTGATCTAGGTTCTAGGCATTCAATTGTATCCTCGTTGTTTGCTACTAAACTACCAGTAGAGCCAAAACCTTTAAGATATTCATTACAGATAAATACGCCTTTTAGAGAATCACAAGTAACTGATGTTGTGTACCGAAACTATAAGTTAAGGATAGGATAAAAGGAGACAGTAGCTGACTTGATTGTGATTGGTTAGCTACAAATCATGTTAGTTTAGATTGTTACACAAAGTACGTAACTTTCTCTTATCCTGAAAAGTATACTATACAATTTCCTGTTTAGTAATAAATATAAAATTTCGTTAAAAATGTGTTTGAGATTGAACTTTTGAATGTTGTGATTGAAGGGTTCATTGCCTATATGGAGGACATAGAAAAGATACGTCTGGAGTTATATGAGATTCCTGTGGTTAGGGATTTCTTAGATGTGTCTCCAAATAAATTATTGGGTCTTCCTCCAGATCGTAAGATTGAATTTATTATCGATTTAATACCCGATACCGAACCCATCTCTAAGCCTCCTTATCAAGAAGCAGCTTCAGGAATTGTTAGAAAAAGGATTCATCTGTCCCAGTGTTTCTCCTTAGGGTGCACTAGTCCTATTTGTCCAGAAGAATGATGGTAACCTACGACTATGCATTGACTACCAATTGCTCAACAAGGCTACTATCAAGAAAAAATACATTTTGCCTAGGATTGCTGATCTATTTGATCAGCTCAAGGGTGCTCGGTGTTTTCTAAGATTGATCAGAGGTTAGGATATCATCAATTGAAAATTCAGGAGTTAGATGTCCCTAAGATCGCATTCGGGACCCGATATGGTCATTATGAGTTTCTGGTTATGCCATTCGGGCTCACTAATGCCCCTACAGCTTTCATGAACATGAAGAATGAAGTATTAATCCTTTTCTAGACAAGTTTGTCATTGTATTTATTAATGACATCTTGGTATATTCTAAATCTTGGGAAAAGCATGAGTAACATCTTTACGTTGTCATACAAACCCTCAGAGATCAGAAGTTGTATGCGAAGTTTAGTAAGTGTGAATTCTAGCTAGATCATATCACATTTTTGGGACATGTGGTGTCTAAGGACGGGGTGTCTGTTGATCCATCCAAGATAGAAGCTATTTACAATGGGACAGACTAAAGTCAGTAACAGAGATTCAGAGTTTTCTAGGTCTGGCTAGATATTATTGTTGATTTGTTGAGGGTTTTTCTCAATTAGCTACTCCTTTGACACGTCTCACACGCAAGGGCGTTAAGTTCGAATGGACTGATGTTTGTAAGCACAATTTTCAAGAGTTGAAATGGAAATTAACTATAGCACCGATCCTCACTATTCCAAGTGATTCAAGAGGTTTTTCAATGTACAATGACGCCTCTTTACTAGGTTTAGGTTTGTGCTGATGTCGAACAGGAAAGTAGTTGCTTATGGGTTTCGTCAGTTGGAGGACCTTGAGAGGAATTACCCTACCCATGATCTGGAACTAGTTGCCGTGGTGTTTGCTTTGAAGATATAGCAGTATTATTTGTATGGTGAGAAGTTCCAGGTGTATACTAATCATAGGAGTCTCAAGTATCTGTTCTCGTAGCATGAGTTGAATATGAGACAGCGTAGATGGATGAAGCTGCTAAAGGATTATGATTGCAAGATATTATACCACCCAGGGAAAGCAAATGTGGTGGCAAATGCTTTGAGTAGAAAGCACTTGGGCTTGGTTTCTTATATGATGGTTCAAGAATATGAACTGTTGGAGCAGTTTGCGAGCCTCAGTCTTAATGTTACTCTTTCTGAGAGATATGGTTTGATAGCTAGTCTTCAAATTGAGCCTAATCTAACGGATCGAATTAGAAATGCTCAAAGGGAAGATGCAGGTTGTATCGAGATTACTAGTCAGATACAGTTAGGGATTCAATTAGAGTATGTGATTGGCATGGATGGTATTCTAAGATTCAGAAACTAGATTTGTGTTCCCGAAGACAGTCAGTTGAGAAAACTGATCTTGACAAAGGCACATACCTCGAGGTACACTTTACATCCTGGTAGTAATAAGATGTATCAAAATCTATGTAAAGTGTACTGATGACCTTATATTAAGAGAGACATTGCTGGGTTTGTTACAAGAAGTCTCACTTGTCAGCAGGTAAAGATAGAGCATTAGAAATAAGCAGGATTGTTGCAGCCTTTACCGATACCAATGTGGACATGGGAGCACATAACCATGGATTTCATCATAGGTTTATCAATGACTAGATTGACAAAGTCAGCCTATTTTCTTCCGATTAAGTCCATAGATTCCTTGAATGCCTTAGCCGATCTTTATGTCAAAGAGATTGTCAGATTGCTGAAGTTCCAGTTAGCATCACTTCTGATAGAGATTCTCGATTTACCTCTCATTTCTAGGAGAGATTTCAAGAAGCTAAGGGATCTCGGTTAAATTTTAGCACAACTTTCCATCTACAAATTGATGGGCAGTCCGAGCACATGATTCAGACATTTAAGGATATGTTGAGAGCTTGTGCACTGGATTTTAAGGGCTCCTAGGATGGTCATCTTCCATTGGCAGAATTTGCAGATAACAACAATTATCACTCCAGTATCGGCATGGCACCTTATAAAGCATTGTACAGCAGAAGATGTCGTTCTCCTATTGCTTAGGAAGAAATGGGTGACAAAAAGATATTAGTTATCGATCTAGTTGAGAATGCTTCAGAGGATATATGAATTATTTGTAACAGATTGAAGACTGCTCAGAGTTGGCAGAAAAGTTATACAAATGTCAGACGCTGACCTTTGGAATTTTCGGTGGGAGATTCGGTTTTCCTAAAAGTTTCACCATCCAAGGGTATTATGAGAGTTGGGAAGAAAGAGAAGTTAAGTTCTTGATTTATTGGACCTTTTGAGATCTTAAACCGAGTGGGAGATATGGCTTACTGGTTAGCACTACCACCAGGGCTGTCCAATAGCTATAATGTCTTCCATGTATTGATGTTGAGGAAATATCATCCAGATGCATCCCATGTGACTCAATACGAGCCACTAAAGATTAGAGAGGATATGAGCTACGTGGAGAAACCAATACGGATCTTGGATCAAAAAGAGAAGGTACTACGATGTCACATCCTGTGACCACCTTTTTCACGTAAAATACACAACTTATCCGGTTGGGCTGTCTGTGATACTTCACTTTTCATATTCATTTAACTATTAAATATAAAATGTATATTATCAATTACATCCCCTATTTTGATTCTCAAGAAAGTAGTACTGAAAGTAAGTCTAAATACAGAAAATAAATGATCATACCTCATATTATAAATAAAGCTGTCGCAGTGTCTCCAAATGCGCAGCTCGAAATCCTCAGATATCAGATCCCTTAGTCCTCGAAAATCTGAAATGTTAATATTAAGGGGTGAGCAAACCACGGCTCAGTAAGAGAGTTATATGCAACACTTGATATTCAGCTACCTATATGCTGAAAATAATTTTCTTCACTTTCTTTAAATCCTCCTAGAGGCTCTAGGCTCACATGTAGGAAGGATACTACAGTCGGCTAGGGATCCGGATGGAGTAAGGCAGGTATTTTAGAATACCTGGCTTGTCCCGGAATCTAGAAGCAACTGTAGAGAGTAATTGTTTTCTTTTTAATATTCAAATCCCAGTAAAACATTAAATATTCACGTGATAAAACACTTAAGTAAATAAATAAGGCATTAATGTTCCTTTCACAAATACTCATTTCTACACTTGTAAAACACTGTATAATATTTGGTTTAACACGTAATATATCAAAAGCTCAGTAGCTGTAGATAATTTAGTACCAGCAAAAGTTCAGTGAAAAGTATAATCATCAGTACAGTATGATGGAGACTAGGCAACACCCTAAATATATCATGCTATAAAATCATCCCAAATAGGGGAAACACATGAGATCTATGGCCATAGTCTATGGGGTCCTCAGTGTGCACTGATCAGGTGTCCACTGGGACGCTGATAATAGGATCAGTATCTATCAGCACTAACACGTGACACGTGAGCATGATATGGGGCCTAACAGTCTCAAAACAGTAAAGACGTGATATAAACCCCATTTATTAAATCACTTTCACTGAATGTAAGTTCAATCAATCATAAATATTCATAAGGAAAATATTTTCATCTTATGAATAACAATTTATAAAATATTCAAACTGGGGTCATCATTCTCGAAAATGTCTTAAACATTATAGAAAGTATAAATCACATTTTTCATACGGTGAAAACAGTTTATAAAATAATCACTGTAAAATATAAAAGATCATAACTGTCCTTTTTCACCGTAACACATATACACACGCTTTTCCGTGCTTTCACTCGAAAACATGGTTTTCAAAGTTATCGGGATTCAAATCAATCATTTTTATGATTTATGGAAAATTAAAATATTTATTTTTCAAATCAACAATCTCGTCCCATATTTTCTCTGTAAACACATGCGGAGACTTTTTAGCCTCAAAACACTATTTTCCACCTTTAATTACCTTTATGAAATTTTCTATAAACACTTATTTTCACAATTGAACCCATAAAGTTATTTATAAAATCAAGTGGATATTTGGAGAAATATTATTAAAATATTCACTTTGGTCCTTTTCATTTTTTTCACCTCGTTTCACGTGAAATATCACCTATCGGGATAAATTTAAGTGATTTCCTTTTTCACCATTTTCAAAACATGAATATTTTAAAATTAAATATCACTATATTCATGTTTTATGAAATTTACTTAATTTCTCGATTTTCGTACCCGAAAATCGATTCACGTGAAGTCAAATATTTTATTTTTGGTTTTCAGTGATTTTCGGTAAATTTCAATAATTTTTCGATAATTTTTCGGCAGTATAACGGCTGCCGATTTGGCTAGCCTCCTGCACAAAATACAGTTTAAATCTCAACTGGTAAATCACCACAATTCCACACTGATAAATCACCACACTTTTTAACCAATCACTATCAATTGCATTTATAAAATTTAAATGCATAATTTAAAACATGTGTGCCGATATCCTTACAGGCTGCACATGTCTCCCTTACCTGTCTTGGGTCGGCGACTGCCTCTCGTAGGTCGCGCCCGTGTTCACCTCGCCCGATTCCATCGGTTCAATCATCGAGGGAATTTTCTGGAAATTAAATTCTAAATTTTAGAATTTTTCCATAATTATTTAAATAAATAAATTATTTAAATAATTTACTATTTTTCGGGATTTCTTACCGATTCCCGTAATTCCCGAGTTTTCGAGTTTTTCGAGATTTCCCGAAATTCTCGAAATTTTCGAAGTCCGGAAATCTCCTTTTTCTCTCTCCTTTTTCTTCCTTTTTCTCTTTTCTTTCCTTTTCTTTTTCTTTTTCTTTTTCTTTTCTCTTTTCTTTTTCTTTTCTCTTTTCTTTTTCCTTTTCTTTCTTCCCAGCCGAACCGGCCACTCCCCCTCACCGCCGGTTCTTCACCGGTGGCCGGTTCTCCGGCGGTTCAATGGCTCAGCAGCTGGCCGGCGTGACGGCGAAGCCGGATCTAGCCTCCGTTCATCCCGAATCGGCGGCACGGCGGCGGATCTACTCGGTTTTGGTTCGGTTCCTTCTCCTCCTCCGTCGGCCTTCCTCCGCCGTTGTTGGCCTCACCGGTGGCCTCCGTCCCATTCCTTTCCTTCCGCCGGTGCTGTGGCTGTGGTGGCGACGACCGATTTGGCCGGCAACCGCCAGATCTGATTTTCTCCTTCTCTTTCGATTTCGCCGGTTTTCGCCCGTTTCGTTCCCGCTTCTTTCTTCCGCCGGTCACCAGCTTCTCCTCTTTCTCTGCCGGCGCCGTTCCTCCCTTCCTCTCTCGCCGGCGGTGGCAACTCCGCCACCGTCGGCCTTGTCTGGGAGGGTCGGGTTTTGCTTCCCCAATTCTCCCTTTCCTCTTTTGTTTATTTCTTTCTATTTTTAGTATATCAAATATACTATACTATATAATATATTTGTATAATATATATACATACATAATATAATAATATATCTAATACACAAAATCTTATTATTAGCATATATATATATATAATATAGTATTATATATATAATATATATCTAAAATATATATTTTGTGCATTAAATTTATAGATATATATATGTATATATTTATATGCTTAAAATAAACAATCTTTACATATATATATATATATGTATATATATGTTATGAGGTAATATATATTGTATTTACAATATATATTTTTCAAACTTTAATATAGTTTAATATTTGCCTTTCTCAAATATGTATATACTTATATATACATACAATGTTATATTTAATACATATGTATTATTTAAATTTATCAAATAGTATATATACTATATATACCTCTGCATATTAATATATACTATATAGTATATCAATACATATGTATTTGTATAAAAATACATTTATATAATTTATAATTATATAAATATATTTCTCTTTTTCTTATTTAATTTGGATTTCCATTTATCCAAATTAAATCTCGTATTTCCATTATTTTTCATAATTCCAATTTTATTTCCAATAAATGGAAAATTCACGGTTATCACATACGATCTAAGACGATACCTCTGGCAAAGGTTCTCTAGCAATACCACACAATAGAAGAAGCTACTTAGGAGTTGGAGAGCCTAATGAAAGAAAAATATCCAGAGTTATTCGTTGAACAGGTCTGATCAAATTTAGAAAACCAAATTTTTTAAGGTAGGAAGGAATGTAAGATTCATATTTTCTACCATTTTTACATATTACCTATAAAGTTAGGAAGAATGGAGGCCTTATAAGTGTTTAAATGTTGCTTATTCTGTAGGTATAAAAGGAATTACATGGTGGGCCCTGCATGACTTCTAATGTCCCGATTGAGGTGAAACTTGGTAGACTCATTCTTTAGAGACAAATATAGTGGTGGTAAGAATTTGTATCTCAAATTCATTCGTTTATGTATGTTTTGAAAAGCGTGCAAACAAATTAGAAAATGATAATTAAGTCCATAGGCCAATAGAACTTTTGTGAATAACGGTCAAATCGAGTTGACTTTTGACCAACTATTAGTGATAGATAATTTCTTATGTAATAAAGTTTTAGGTCATGTGGATTGATAGATTAAATCACGCAAAAAAGTAAAAAATTTACGCAATTCAATAATTAGGGCTATTTTGGTAATTTCACCCATTTGACTGGTCAAACCCTAATGAAAGCTTAGCCAATGATTAGGACTTGTTAAATAGATGTTTTAATTATTGAATAAAATATTTCAGAGGTTAGACTGACTGTTTAAAACAAAGTCATATCGTGAAGGGCAAAATTAGAAGATCTTTTAAGTATAAGGGTATTTTGGTAATTTGTACAATTAGATATTATTTTTATAGAATTTTTCAGGCCTTTTTCTTCCTATTTTAGGCAGCCACCATCTTCTTCCATTTTCCTCCATAGCTAAGCTCACTTAAGAGAGAGAAAGCCATTAAAACACCACCTTAACCACCTCAAAACCGAAAACAATCTTCAGCAAACCTGTACAGAATTCAAAGCTCTATAGCTTGACACCAAAATCAAGTGTCAAAGTGGCAAAAATCCAAGGCTAGGCACTCCCACAAATTTCGACCATGGTAAAAGAGAAAGAACTTGTGATTTTTCATGATTTAATGATTTTACACTATGTGTTTAAGGTGTTTAGGCATGAATTTAAGCTTGGGTTGAATCAAAACCATGAAATTCTCTCTCTTAGGACTTTGGCCATCATCATTGGTGCATGAGCATGGTGTTGTTTGATGAGGATTTAATGTAGAATAGTTGTAGAACATGAATTTAAGCCTAAATTGAAAAAATAAATGGTGTAAGAGAGAGAATGAGATTCGACCTAATGAAGGTGACCTTGGAAGAGTGCTCAGTTTAATATGTTTTGGGGTCTAAAATAATGTATAAATTAATACAAGATTGTAGGCGAAATTTGAATTAAAAACGGAGATGTTTTAACGGCAGTTGCAGTGTTAGCACCGGTATGAAGTAGATCGAAATTAAAACTATAATAGGCAATGTGTTAGGTCTCGATGAGATAAATATTCTTTATACCTAAAGTATAGAGAATTGGCAACATTTGTGTGGTGAATTGTAGCTCGAAAGTCCAAGGAAGAAACTAGTGCTAATGTGCAACATAGCGAGATTCTGACATATAAGGGATATATGTAAGAAACATTGGGATACTATGTTGCATATGGAATGATAAAATGCTTTTTATGATATTGGACCTCAATGTTCGGTTGAGATTGGAACAATGGAATTGTGGTTTATAAATTGCATTTTCGTGCAGAGAGGTTAAGATAGATACAATCGTTATGCTGCTGAAATTTTCTAAAATTACCTTTAAACTTCAAAAACCACCATTCGTATTATTTTGGGAATAGGAGATGAAGTGAAAAATGAGATTTGGTTGATAGCTTCCAAAGACTTTATTTGCATAAAAGTTTTGTAATTCAGATTTCAATGGGATTTTTATTAATTTTTACACGTTTTCTACTACATTCATGTTCCATATCATTGTGTTATGCAAATAAAATATTTTGGACAACTGTTATTGAACTGAAAATATTTGGTGAATTTTTATTGCTTCAAGTGTAATGAATTCGTGATTTTAACGTTTTATGAACTAATGGAAGATATATATATTATTAAACTGATCTATGTAAACCCTTTGAAATGGTTTGTGATTTGTTCTGAGACTATTGGTCCCATAGCTGCCTACTGACACATGCTTCTATGAGTGTATGATCGTATGATTGACTGTTGTTGTTGACCTTAGTCAAATCTTCAGCACCCACAAATGTCACCTGGCTAGTGTAAATTGTGGTTTTCTTATGACTATGGCCATATGTCGTTATTATTTTTGCTTGAGTCTATTAGGTGATGCCTTGTTTACACAATATTATTTTTACTAGGGTGGCAAATGCCTGGTATTCCAGGCACTCTCAGACTTTATTGATATTCTATTTCAAATTGTTTTTAATTATGTTTTTTGGCCTTTATGTGAATACTAAAATTGATTCTAACATTGTTTACAGAGTATTTTAGAAATAGCTATCTGAATGATTTATGAATTACATAATGGAAGTTATCTCTGAACATCTACTGAATCGTGTAATTGAATATACTTAATGGATTCTCTATAGTTGGAATTGGATGTCGGGATAAGTGAGGTGCTTTAAAGCATTCTTCTATACTCAACCTGATTATCTAATCCACTATAGTATCTTTTCCGAATATCCTGCCAAAGAACTTGTGTTCATTGGTTTTCCATGCTAATGAGCATGTTTTAAAATACTTGTATATAGTTATGCATAGTATCGGTTTTGTTATAAATATTTCTTACTGGACATAAGCTCACCCCCCCTCTTCCTTCCCTTCTAGATTATTTGCAATAGTTTTTCTGCTTCTGTTGGGGAGGACTTTTGCTTTGGGTATCCCTTAAGCGGTTATCGATTTCTGTTAAGGTATATAAATCTTTTTATGTGTTTAGACTATTTTTGTATGGTGCTACTTTATGTAAATTTCATACTTGGGATGTAAATTGAATCCAGATCGATATATGTAAATTAGAGGTTCCTACATATCTATAAACATCTATTTGTAAGTGAAAGTGCAGACAACCCAACCAAATTATAAATAAATTATATGAATAAGTATTGTTTTTGGCATAATTTGGTGCATGACAGTGTGTCATGCAATGCTTAAAGTTAATGTACACAAAAGCCTCAAAATCATCACATCATGGTCGCCAAGCATTTTGGCTAAATGCAATAAAGTATGTATTCAATATCTTAAGGTCCAGATCATGCATGTCTACGTTAAAAGATATCCAAATCATGATCATCAATTACTTTCATTTCTCACTAGGCTCATATGCCTTCACTAGTGACTTCTGAAAATCCACATATCATAAAGGTTATTATGCCATCACTAAAATCATTGTAAGATTACAATACCATATGGACCATCGTACATTTACTAATATCATTTTGATTCCATGATTTCACTTAGGCTATTTTGCCTATATAGTATCACTATAAGACCACAATACCTTTTATGCCATTGTGCCTTTACTAATATCATTTCGATTACATGATTTCACTTAAGCTATCATCTTTCTCTAGTATCACTATAAAACTACAATACCTTTTTATCATTCAAACCTTTGGTTTTCAAAACTTGTTCAATCGTGTTAATAAGATCAGTACTTCCAGCAATACATTGAAATCATTTCTAACCTATCATTCAACCATTCTTTCTCAAAACCTTAATTATTTCCACAAACAGCTACTTTCCAAATCAATCCTTCATAAAAATTTCGATAGCATAACATTTCTATAATTAAAATCTCTTACATATAGAAACCAATAAAATCTCGATCCATCTCAAGCAGTTTAGTTCCATAAGATCCACAATAGTATATTTCTTTAAACCCTCAATCAATTCATTAATTAAAATGCACAATTAATGTATTACTTTAAATTCACCATTTAGTTCATGATTTTAATTCCACAATTAGTTTGTTACTTTAAATCATTATCAATCAAATCAAATCATTTATCATGTATAAAACCAAGTGATAAGACAAAAAAATTCAATCTTCTTTGTCAAAACCGAACCTAGATGGTATGGTCATAATGCCATCTTAGATTTTTTTCCTATAAGTTCTTTACTTACTTTGATATTCGATCACATATCAAGTATATTCCCAACATACTCCACCCATACTCAAATTCATACTCCAACACAATTCAACAATTATCAATTATACTATCAGCAATTTTGCAACATTCCCGTAACCCATTATCCATTTTCCACTACAAATCATCACCATTCTAAAATCATCACACATACTAGTTTCTAGTAGTATCGTCACAATCCTATAACCCATTTAATCATATTTCAAGAATTTTTAACTTTCATTGTAATATCATTACAATTCTATAACCCATTTAATCACATTTTAATAAACTCCAAAAATTATTCTTTAATTCTAAGAGAATGACCAAGTTTAGCAAAATATAATTTCTAATTCCACCTTATACAAGTAACTTATCGAAAGCTTCGTAAGCTAACATTTTAGCAAAATCTCCAAAATTCATCTTTTCATATCCTTGCTACAATTTCAACACCTACATATTTTCTTAGAATTAATTAATTAAAATCATATAACAATTTATTAATAAAAAGTTATTTTTCTTACTCTTCTTAACTCTAGCTTGAAAAATTTTTCACAAAACCTCTTTTTTCACCTTTTTAATTTATTATTATATTTTTTCCCTGTTTCAAAAGCACTAAAATCCTTTTTCCACCCCTTTTCTTCCTATTTTAGGTGCCCTGATCAGCCCCCCTAATTCCCCTGTTTTAGGTTTCAGCTCAACACAAATGGAACCCCCTGATTTGGCTCAGCTCCAATGCTCAAAGACCCCAAACTTCAGTCCATTTCAGCACTAAATCAGCCACTTCCAGCTTTGTTTTCAACCAATTTCTAACCCCAATTAGTCTTTTTTTATTTCCCTAAACTAGCCCCTGTTACAGCTGCCCTTCCAACGCCTAATCCCAGCTTTAATACACCCTTGGCACGGCCGTTAATCAGCCACTTCTAGCCTTGAAAACCAAAACTCTTTCGTGCCCCAAACAACCACTAACACTATGTTTGGATAAACATTAGTAAAGGAAAGGAATGGAAAGGAAAGGAATGTAAACTAGAGGAAAGGAGAGGAAAGGAAAGGGTACATGTACCTCTTGTTTGGATAGCTAAAATTAATAAAGGAAAGGAAAGGAAAGTAATCCTAACAATCCTTGTTTGGTTAAACAATGGAAAAGAAAGGAAATGATTTATTGTAAAGCTTTTTTTTCCAATTATAACCTTTTTTGTTTTAAATTTTATAAGATAATAAGGTTAAATTTGATATTCTACATGTTAAAACTTTTTTCAAGTTTACTTTCCTTCCCCTTTACCCCAAATTGGGGTTTTAAAAAACTGAGTAACTCAAGGGAAAGCAAGGGGTGCTCACTCCCCCTCTCTTTCCTTTCCCTAGTTAAAAAATCTTTCCAAACAAAGGAAAGGTTTACAACCTTCCTTTGTTTTACTTTACTTTCCTTTCCTTTTCCTTCCCCACCCTCAATCCAAACATAGGCTAAGAGCAACATTGAACCCCTTGGAAATCATCCCTAAACGCCCCTGTTCTGGCCGGTTCCTCCACCTCACTTTAGCCCTCTGTTTTGATCCCGAAACCTCACCACTTCAGGCCTATTTCACCCCTGCTCCAGCACCCAAAAAAAAAACCTCTATTTTGGGCGTCCTTCCTCAGCCCAAAAGACCCCTGTTACTGTCTTGTTTCGGCCTTGTTCTAGCACCTGTCCAGCACCCTGTTCCAATGGCTCCGCAACTTTTGTCCAACCTTTGTTTCAGCGGTTCGGCGCGACCGCTTCAGCGCTTCCTTGCTTCAGTTGGCCGGTGCATAACTCTCTCCCTCCACTCCCTTCTTTCTTTCTCTCTTCCCTTTCTTCTCCTCTTCCTCGGCACCCTTTCTTTTTGTTTTTTTTTTTCCTCTTTCGGGTAGTGAGGTAGACAAGATTTGATCCCACCGAATTTTCATCAAGCGTCTCTCATAAGCTTGTTTCTTTTAAGTCCTTAATTGCTCTCTTATTTGCGTAGCCTCTCTAATAGTGTTTGCCCATAATTCCTCTCTTATCCATAATTATTTTACTTTATTTTACTTCGCCCTTTCAAATTTTTATTAATCTCACAATGCCTATTCTAATAATTCTCCTCTTATTTAACCCTTATCCTTAATTCACCTCTTTAAATTAATTTTTATATTCTTTAAAAATCATTTAGTTAAATTTAGTTTCATTAGTATTTCTTAAAACACTTTAATTCATTAAATCACTTTTTATATGGATTATTATCCTATTCACTGTCAGTAGAGTTTTTTTAATTCCACAAGCAGGATTAAGATGATGACATGTATCCTTTAAAATTATTAATGAAATAAAAAATAAATACAATGAGACACATGTCATCATCCTAACTTCGTTTGTAGAGTTAAAAATTTCACTGACAGTGGATAAGATAATAATCTTTTTTTATATTCCTTTCAAAACATTTATATAATCAATCAAGAAGAATTTTCATAATTCTAATTAATTTAATTCGCTCCCACATTAATGCATTACCAATATCCTATTATAAAATAATCATGGTCACATAATTTACTAAATCTCCATATATAAATTAATACCAATGAATTATATCCCACGAAAAAATTTCAAAATTGTAATTTTGCCTCTCTCTCATACTTAATCCACCACTTTCATAACTCTCTTGATCTTTTATCATTCATTACTTCTAATAACTTATTAAATTAATTGTGAGAGCCGGAATTCTTCAGTTGTCATCCAATCTAAAACCATAGAGACACTCCATATCAACCCCTAAACAATATATATTAAACTCATAGATTAAATCAAAGCCTAGTCATATAGATTTAGAAATTGCTGAAAATGCTTACTCGTAGATCCTTGCAAATCCTTAAGGAATTCACGCAACCAATTTTGGATATGTTGTAGAGGAGAATTAGAGGAACAACTTTATAGAGGAAAGTAAGATCTGAATCGATTGGAAAATGGGTGAAAAAGCCATGACAACAAGGGTTTCTTAAGGTTTTCTATGCATTTTATCTCTTAACCATTTTCCATTTGTTTTTATGCCTTTTACTGGCATTTTTAAGGGGAGCCAACTCTTAAAGGCTTGTTTTAGCCAAATCAGTGCATGATAAGCCTTAACCAATATAGAAAGTTTATGTAATAAGCTTAATGGGATATTATGTTAAATTAGCCATATTTTCACTAATCAAGCATTTTTCTTTAATCTTATTGGTTCACTTGTCATGGTAAGTGACAGTTTCATTAATTCCATGCATGAATCATATATAAAGTCACATTATGTTGATATTATAATAAGGTGGCTGTCCATGCACAGATTCACTAGGGTTTTTGCACGGTTCACTTATTTCAACCTTTTTAGGTTCTATTGTAAAATTTTTCGATCTAGGGCCTGACATGAGCACTTAAAGCTTTGAAATTACTCATTTAGACCCTAATAACAAATTCACAATTTTGGTTTTGATCACTTGATCCTTCTAATTTATAGATCGTTATTCTACAATTCTTGGAATATTTAGCATTTCCATTTTTTTTAATTTTGGTTTTTTTCTTCATGTTTCTTGAGATTGTTTTCATTTTATTACTTACTCTTTTTCTTTTCATTTTTTGTAATTAGTATTTAGTGTTTCCTATAATTAAAAAAAAAACTTCTACGTTGTTTTTCCTTGCTTGATTTTGATTTTTGGTTTCTTTTTTTTTTTAACCGAATTTAGATTTATTTCATATTTAATGTGTTAAATTTACAATTTTAATCTTCTTTCATTTTAATTTACTTCTTGACTTTAAAAGATAAATAAATGATCTCCAAATCAAATAAAATCACACCACATGAATTTATTAATTCTCAAATTAAAGTACATGAGATTTCATAGGGCTATACATGCAATATATATTATGAATAATAATAAGAAAACAAACATTGCTTCCATGAGGGAAACAGAATTTTGTCTAGTAAATGCACATAAACATAACATACAGACAAACAAGCACAATAAACAGACAAACAAACACAACACATACAACCCTTGTGATTCCTTGCTTGTGTCCCACTGGAGTTTTAAGTTTTTTCTCAATTCCAGTGGTCAAGTTCTCTTCTATGGTTTGAAAGTCAATGTTGTAGTAATTAGAACCAGTGTAAGTGCCACCTGTTATTGCAGTTGTGACAATGGTCCCATTATAAAGGGTGTCTTTTTGCATGAATGTGAAGGGAACATCACACTTACCATTTGTTGCAATTAGATTCACCGTCACTTTAGTCATCGGAGGCACAACAACTTGGTGCATAACCTCTACAACAGTGGTCGATGTCCTGGTCTCTCCCCACTCGACGCTTGATTGAATTTCAGGAGATAATTCAATCTTTCCCGTAGCAATGAGTGGACAGTTGATGCCAAAGTTGGCTGTCACACCTAGTTTTAATGAAAACGTAGTGTTCCAAGTACCAATTTTGGTATCAGTGTAAGAAAGCTTCACGTCTAAATTGGTGGGTTGTTGGGTATAGTTACTAGCAGAATTCTTGGCTACGAGGAGGATTGTTTCGTCATAGACCCTGGAATTATCGAGTTCATATTTTACATTGTAAATGTTTCTTGTCAAGACAGGCTCTTCCAGCGTTAGTTGGGCCTCTTTGGTAACAGAAGGGACGGCTGCATTAAGGCAGCTTTTCTTTCCCTCGGTTGTGAGCCGCTTGCAGAAATTATTGTTCCCCAAGTTGAGAAGCCCTATTTTCTTATTGCCAAGTTTGACTGGACGAAACAACGTATCCTTGTTGTTACTGCTAGTGTCGTCAGAATCTGCCCAAATCCAATTCGGGCTGCGCCTCCAAAATTTATTGGAAGAAATGGGCTTGATGCGAATGTTTCCATCGTAAGCCACGAAAATCTCGCATGCCACAGTTGAATCACCAATATCATCAGTCGCAAACTGCAAATATGGATGACGCTCGATTTGACGAAGACACAAATACTTATCATTATCTCCTTTGAATGCAACATACCTAGGTAGAATCACCAGTGAGTCCCAATCAACAATTGTGAAGATATCACAACTATTAGGATCATAAGCTTGGTAGTTTGCCAACATGCAACGAGTAAATACTTGATTATTGAATTGCCATAAACATAAATAGCATCCTGATTGGACATGCATAATTAGAACTGCAGTCATTGGAGAGCCTACAAAGATAAGCTTAAATAATGTACACGACTCCTTGGATTGGTCTTCCTCTGGATGGCTAGCAGTTGCGGTAATCCAATACTGCTCCCTTGGATTTCTAGTGATAGAAAGATTCTTGGTTCTTACCCAATATTTGTTGTTTTTGCAGCTCCTTATGTGCACCAAGCCATCTTCGCCGGCAACCTCCACTTCAAATTTTGCATATGGGCTAATGGCTTGGGTTTCTGAGAATCTAAGATACCCATTAGACTGCCCATCTTCATGGATGTAGCCTAGGTAATCATCCTTATCATTGGATCTAAGGACAATAAACCTCGGCAATGCCACATACTTAGGTTGAATCAACAATGACTCCCAATCAATAATTGTGAAGAGATCACAACTATTATGATCATAAACTTGGTAGTTTGCCAACACGCAGCGAGTAAATGCTTGATTCCTAAATCGCCACAAGCATAAATAGCATCTTGATTGGACATGCATAATTCGAACTGTATTCGTTTGGCAGTCTACAAAGATAGGCTTAAACAATGTACACGACTCCTTGGATTGGTCTTCCTCTGGATGGCTGGCTGTTGCAGTGATCCAGAATTGCTCTCTTGGATTTCCAGTGATGGAAAGATTTTTGGTTCGTACCCAATATTTTTTGTTTTTTTGGCTCCTTATGTGCACCAAGCCATCTTTTCCAGCAATCTCAACTTCAAATTTTGCATATGGACTAATGGTCTGGGTTTCCATGAATCTGAGATACCCATCAAACTGCCCATCTTCATGGATGTAGCTTAGGTAATCATCCTTGTCGTTGGATTTAAGGATGATAAACCTTGGTAATGCCATTTTTGCTGCTTTCTTTCTTTAATTTGAATTTAAATTGATGATCTCTATCCGGCAAGCAATTATTAATTTGCTCTCTTGGTGTGTTTCACTCTTGTGCTTGCTTAACACAACCTCATGGGTGTAAGGTTTATGGGTTTGATGCAGAGTAAAGAAAAGAATGGAAAACAAAAAGAAAGGGAGACGATGGTGAAGTGTTAACTGTAGGAAAAATTTTTGGACCTTGGTGGGTTGGTTTAGGTGGGTGCAAAGTATTTATGAAGGGCAAAAAGACCAAAAGTGAGGTTAGTGGCCCACAAAGAGACTTTCTCCATAATTGGTCACAAAATATAGAAGCATGAAAGCATAAAATGAAGATATCATTTTACTTGTATTTGAAACGACCCATAAGGAGACTGTATTTAATTTGTCACAAAATGCAGAGGAAATAAAAAAAGCAAAGAATAAAGATTTCATTTTACTTGGGTTTGAAATGGCCAACGAGGAGACTTTGTCCTTAATCTGTAAGAAAATGCAAAGGAATCAAGAAAGCAAAAAATAAAGATTTTAGGCTTGAAATGGCCCACAACAAGACACTGTCCTTAATTTATCACAAAATGCAGAGGAAACAGAAAAGCAAAGAATAAATATTTCATTTTACTTGGGTTTCAAATGGCCCACAAAGAGACTTTGTCCTTAATTTTTCAGAAAATGCAGAGGAAACAAGTAAAGAATAAAGATTTTTGTTTTACTTAGGGTTGATATGGCCCACGATGAGATTTTATCCTTAATTTGTTAGAAAATGCAAAGGAAATAGGAAAGCAAAGAATAAAGATTTCCTTTTACTTGGGTTTGAAATGGCTCACAAAGAGACTTTGTGTTTAATTTGTCACAAAATACAGAGGAAGTTGGAAGCAAAGAATAAAGATTTCGTTTTACTTGGGTTGAAATAGCCCACAATGAAACTTTATCCTTAATTTGTCAAAAAATGCAGAGCAAGCAGGAAGCAAAGAATAAAGATCTCCTTTTACTTGGGTTTGAAATGGCCAACGGTGTCCTTAATCTGTAAGAAAATGCAAAGGAATCAAGAAAGCAAAGAATAAAGATTTTAGGCTTGAAACGGCCCACAACAAGACACTGTCCTTAATTTATCACAAAATGCAGAGGAAACAGAAAAGCAAAGAATAAATATTTCATTTTACTTGGGTTTCAAATGGCCCACAGAGAGACTTTGTCCTTAATTTTTCAGAAAATGCAGAGGAAACAAGTAAAGAATAAAGATTTTTGTTTTACTTAGGGTTGATATGGCCCACGATGAGATTTTATCCTTAATTTGTTAGAAAATGCAAAGGAAATAGGAAAGCAAAGAATAAAGATTTCCTTTTACTTGGGTTTGAAATGGCTCACAAAGAGACTTTGTCCTTAATTTGTCACAAAATACAGAGGAAGTTGGAAGCAAAGAATAAAGATTTCGTTTTACTTGGGTTGAAATAGCCCACAATGAAACTTTATCCTTAATTTGTCAAAAAATGCAGAGCAAGCAGGAAGCAAAGAATAAAGATCTCCTTTTACTTGGGTTTGAAATGGCCAACGGTGTCCTTAATCTGTAAGAAAATGCAAAGGAATCAAGAAAGCAAAGAATAAAGATTTTAGGCTTGAAACGGCCCACAACAAGACACTGTCCTTAATTTATCACAAAATGCAGAGGAAACAGAAAAGCAAAGAATAAATATTTCATTTTACTTGGGTTTCAAATGGCCCACAGAGAGACTTTGTCCTTAATTTTTCAGAAAATGCAGAGGAAACAAGTAAAGAATAAAGATTTTTGTTTTACTTAGGGTTGATATGGCCCACGATGAGATTTTATCCTTAATTTGTTAGAAAATGCAAAGGAAATAGGAAAGCAAAGAATAAAGATTTCCTTTAACTTGGGTTTGAAATGGATCACAAAGAGACTTTGTGCTTAATTTGTCACAAAATACAGAGGAAGTTGGAAGCAAAGAATAAAGATTTCGTCTTACTTGGGTTGAAATAGCCCACAATGAAACTTTATCCTTAATTTGTCAAAAAATGCAGAGCAAGCAGGAAGCAAAGAATAAAGATCTCCTTTTACTTGGGTTTGAAATGGCCAACGGTGTCCTTAATCTGTAAGAAAATGCAAAGGAATCAAGAAAGCAAAGAATAAAGATTTTAGGCTTGAAATGGCCCACAACAACACACCGTCCTTAATTTATCACAAAATGCAGAGGAAACAGAAAAGCAAAGAATAAATATTTCATTTTACTTGGGTTTCAAATGGCCCACAAAGAGACTTTGTCCTTAATTTTTCAGAAAATGCAGAGGAAACAAGTAAAGAATAAAGATTTTTGTTTTACTTAGGGTTGATATGGCCCACAATGAGATTTTATCCTTAATTTGTTAGAAAATGCAAAGGAAATAGGAAAGCAAAGAATAAATATTTCCTTTTACTTGGGTTTGAAATGGCTCACAAAGTGACTTTGTGCTTAATTTGTCACAAAATACAGAGGAAGTTGGAAGCAAAGAATAAAGATTTCGTCTTACTTGGGTTGAAATAGCCCACAATGACACTTTATCCTTAATTTGTCAAAAAATGCAGAGCAAGCAGGAAGCAAAGAATAAAGATCTCCTTTTACTTGGGTTTGAAATGGCCAACGGTGTCCTTAATCTGTAAGAAAATGCAAAGGAATCAAGAAAGCAAAGAATAAAGATTTTAGGCTTGAAATGGCCCACAACAAGACACTGTCCTTAATTTATCACAAAATGCAGAGGAAACAGAAAAGCAAAGAATAAATATTTCATTTTACTTGGGTTTCAAATGGCCCACAAAGAGACTTTGTCCTTAATTTTTCAGAAAATGCAGAGGAAACAAGTAAAGAATAAAGATTTTTGTTTTACTTAGGGTTGATATGGCCCACGATGAGATTTTATCCTTAATTTGTTAGAAAATGCAAAGGAAATAGGAAAGCAAAGAATAAAGATTTCCTTTTACTTGGGTTTGAAATGGCTCACAAAGAGACTTTGTGCTTAATTTGTCACAAAATACAGAGGAAGTTGGAAGCAAAGAATAAAGATTTCGTTTTACTTGGGTTGAAATAGCCCACAATGAAACTTTATCCTTGATTTGTCAAAAAATGCAGAGCAAGCAGGAAGCAAAGAATAAAGATCTCCTTTTACTTGGGTTTGAAATGGCCAACGGTGTCCTTAATCTGTAAGAAAATGCAAAGGAATCAAGAAAGCAAAGAATAAAGATTTTAGGCTTGAAATGGCCCACAACAACACACCGTCCTTAATTTATCACAAAATGCAGAGGAAACAGAAAAGCAAAGAATAAATATTTCATTTTACTTGGGTTTCAAATGGCCCACAAAGAGACTTTGTCCTTAATTTTTCAGAAAATGCAGAGGAAACAAGTAAAGAATAAAGATTTTTGTTTTACTTAGGGTTGATATGGCCCACAATGAGATTTTATCCTTAATTTGTTAGAAAATGCAAAGGAAATAGGAAAGCAAAGAATAAATATTTCCTTTTACTTGGGTTTGAAATGGCTCACAAAGTGACTTTGTGCTTAATTTGTCACAAAATACAGAGGAAGTTGGAAGCAAAGAATAAAGATTTCGTTTTACTTGGGTTGAAATAGCCCACAATGAAACTTTATCCTTAATTTGTCAAAAAATGCAGAGCAAGCAGGAAGCAAAGAATAAAGATCTCCTTTTACTTGGGTTTGAAATAGCCAACGGTGTCCTTAATCTGTAAGAAAATGCAAAGGAATCAAGAAAGCAAAGAATAAAGATTTTAGGCTTGAAATGACCCACAACAAGACACTGTCCTTAATTTATCACAAAATGCAGAGGAAACAGAAAAGCAAAGAATAAATATTTCATTTTATTTGGGTTTCAAATGGCCCACAAAGAGACTTTGTCCTTAATTTTTCAGAAAATGCAGAGGAAACAAGTAAAGAATAAAGATTTTTGTTTTACTTAGGGTTGATATGGCCCACGATGAGATTTTATCCTTAATTTGTTAGAAAATGCAAAGGAAATAGGAAAGCAAAGAATAAAGATTTCCTTTTACTTGGGTTTGAAATGGCTCGCAAAGAGACTTTGTGCTTAATTTGTCACAAAATACAGAGGAAGTTGGAAGCAAAGAATAAAGATTTCGCTTTACTTGGGTTGAAATAGCCCACAATGAAACTTTATCCTTAATTTGTCAAAAAATGCAGAGCAAACAGGAAGCAAAGAATAAAGATCTCCTTTTACTTGGGTTTGAAATGGCCAACGGTGTCCTTAATCTGTAAGAAAATGCAAAGGAATCAAGAAAGCAAAGAATAAAGATTTTAGACTTGAAATGGCCCACAACAAGACACTGTCCTTAATTTATCACAAAATGCAGAGGAAACAGAAAAGCAAAGAATAAATATTTCATTTTACTTGGGTTTCAAATGGCCCACAAAGAGACTTTGTCCTTAATTTTTCAGAAAATGCAGAGGAAACAAGTAAAGAATAAAGATTTTTGTTTTACTTAGGGTTGATATGGCCCACGATGAGATTTTATCCTTAATTTGTTAGAAAATGCAAAGGAAATAGGAAAGCAAAGAATAAAGATTTCCTTTTACTTGGGTTTGAAATGGCTCACAAAGAGACTTTGTCCTTTGAAAGAAATCCAAATAAAATCAGATATGAAACGAAAGAAAAATAACAATTAGCACAAGAGACTTTCTAAAGGATTCTGTCAGTAACAGAGTAAAATAACAATTAGGATTGATATGCAAGGAGAGATCCATTTCAAGTGATAAAATCATGCAATACTTTTTAATGAGAAAGGAAAGGTGGATATCAAATAACTGATAACCATGATATTCTTTGCTTACATTTTGCTTTCAGCAACACTGGACAAACGAAACAACACACCTGACCAAAACTTAGGTAATCAACAGACTTCCAATGAACTCCAGAGTACACAATAGCAATGATCCATATCTGTCAAGACCTGCACAAGAGAAAAATGTCATGGGAATATATCAGATCAGAGGTCCTACAATTAACCCCAAAAATCCCACTTTTCATGAAACTCTGCAATGTCATTTTAAATAACAAAGAACAACATGACAGCAGTATAACAAAGAAAGGATGCATATCTTCAATAAAAGAAGCGAACTTGGTCATTACAAATGCTATATAAATAGCAAGTTCCAAATTCTCGTTAACTCAGTGTGTTTAAAATGGGTTGCAAGAGGTAGGCAGTAATACTAGCCAAGTTGAAACCTATATACCACTCCAAACTTATTCTTAGACAAAAATAGTAGTAGTTTACTTAATTGGAAATTTCATTACAAATAAATCAATCTGAAAAAAAAAATACCATGTCCATTTATGCAAACAATATGATCATAAACACACTGATTAGTAAGTTTATAAAAGATAAGAAAGCAATTGCCACTGCATCAAAAGTAGAGTCAAAATCATCTATTGCAAAGCAGATGTCTGAATAGGCAGGTGTTGTCTCTACTTCCTAGATCCATATTAAGCCTTGTAACATGATATTTTTCATATTTATTTTATAATGAAATTCATTTTTTCTGTATTTTATAAAGTAAACAAGTTAACTAAGATAGAAATGTTATTAACGTATAAAAAAATTTGATCTAAGATATTGTAATAGACCAAAGTTTGTATGGTACCTTTATAAAGCCTGAAGAACAACTAAATAGAAGTTAGATGGATCCACAATATGCAAGTAACCTTCTCAACTTGCTTGCTTTGAGACTGTAGGGATATTCAAAAAATAACAATTAGGATTGATATGCAGGGAGAGATCCATTTTCAAGTGATAAAATCATGCAATACTTTTTAATGAGAAATGAAAGGTGGATATCAAAGAAAGAATCATCAAAATATTATAGTTCAACCAATCCCTATGATTTAATATGACAAAAAGAATCAGATATGGAATGTAACTGAACATGAGAATCCATCAATCAAGCTCTTCATACAATTTGTTTAAATCAAATGGTTTAAATATGTTGGTTTCCAAGATTACAATCCTCAACTGAATAGGGACCCTTCTGACAGCCCAACAAGACGAGCTTCAGCATGATCTCAAGGATGCTGCTTCCCAGTTTACTCTAAAAAATAACGGCAGATAGATGACTTTGAATACACACAACTACCAATGTAGTCCTACATAGTCTTCCTTCATTTTTGGCATCTTTCTCTGAGGTGTAAATATGACAGATTGTGCAAATGACGCAAATAGTTTACAGGGTATACTCATAGTTGCATTACACTTGCTTGTTCAATTGGATTTACATACAGAAAAGTATTGGGTTTTCCCTTCGGAAGGCCAGGAATTACTTTCTAATCCTTGGGAATTGAGTAAAATTCAAGTCGCTATTGAAATAAAAACTAATTTTACTCCCATGAACAATGGAGGACAAAGCTAAGCACAAGGAAAAAAAACTTGGCCGTGTAAAAGATTTTACAGAGACCACGAATCAAGCCAATGCCCAAAGCTATATAAATCTCCTTGCCATATTACAAATGGGAGCCACTGGACCCCAAAGCCAACCCATAGGCACGGCAAAAAATGCTAAAATTGCATAATAGAAATGCATAATCACAAGCTTTTTTCTAAAATTCCATTTTCAAGATTCGTTTACTTGATCGAAACAAACCTGATATAGACTGAAATGAACGAAACTCCAGGTTCAAGGTTCAAGCTCTAATCATCGACCCATTGCAAATGGCAACGCAAACGATCGCTCAAACGACGGCTTAGACGGTGGTGGGAGAGAGCACGACATAGGTGATAGAGAAGAGATAAGATAGAGTGAGAGAAGTGAGAATTACGGGGAAGAAGAGTAATTTTTGGATAATTTTAAAATTAGCTTGGGGTATTTTTGTATTTTTACTTGATTTATTCTCATCCTCTCATTTTCTTTCTGCTTTTCTGTCCGATTTGGACGGATCTATTTTTTTAAGAAGACAGAAAACGTTTTTCTTTTTCCTTTTCTTTCTTTCTTATTTTCTGTCCTACCAAATTATCTTCAAATTTATTTTCTCTTCACTTTTCTCTCCATCATTTTCTTTTCATCCTGTTTTCAGCTGTACCAAGCACAGAAGAGAAAAAGTGGTTTCAATCTTTTTAAATCGCTGGACCAAATTTCACTGCTAGAAAATGAGCCTTTAGCAACCAAAATTTACAACAACTAAGATAATCGTTGCAAAAGCTTATAACATTTGCAACGGCTTTTCGTAGTCGTTGCTTAATTGATTTTTTTTATATTTTATGTAACGATATTTATTATTGTTGTAAATTTTTATAAAATTGACAGCAATAAAAAAAAGTCGTTGTGCTATCTTATTATATTTGCAACGACTAAAATAGTCGTTGCAAAAGCTCATAACATTTGCAACGACTTTTCATAGTCGTTGCTTAATTGAATTTTTTTTATATTTTATGCAACGATATCTGTTGTTGTTGTAAATTCTTATAAAATTGACAATAATAATAATAAAAAGTCGTTGCGCTGTTTTATTATATTTACAACGATTTTTAATTGTAGTTACTTATTTAATTTTTTTATATTTTATACAACGACAACTATTGTTGTTGCAAATTCTTATCAAATTAACAAAAAAAAGTCGTTGCGATTATCTTATTATATTTGTAACAACTTTAAATTGTGGTTTGCTTATTTGATTTTTTTAACAACGATAAAAAAAATTCGTTACGATATCTTATCATGTTTGCAACGACTTTTAATTGTCGTTGCTTATTTGATTTTTCATTATATTTTATACAACAACGCTTATTGTTGTTGTGAATTCTTATAAAATTAACAACGGTAAAAAAAAAAATCATTGCGATATCTTATTATGTTTACAACGATTTTTTATTGTCGTTGCTTATTTGATTTTTCATTATATTTTAACAATGACACTTATTGTTGTTAAGAATTCTTATCAAATTAAGAACTATAAAAAAATTGTTGCGATTTTTATTATGTTTGCAACAACTTTTAATTGTTATTGCTTATTTGATTTTTTGTGCAACGACACTTATTATTATTGCAAATTCTTATCAAATTAACAATGATAAAAAAAAATATTGTTGTGATATCTTATTATATTTGTAGTAACTTTTAATTGTCATTACTTAATTAACTGTTTAAATATTTTATATCATAAATGGTGCAAAAAGTCAATTATTCTCTTCTCTTTTTTTTTCTAAATTAACTTGCAAAATGTTTAATATACCATAATAAATTGAAATGAGATTGAATGCAATTGGCAACTTATCATATATAATATAATTATTAATCTTATAACGACCACCATCAATATGATATATATGTTTATATACATAATTGATAATTTACCAATTCTTTTATCATAAATCTGAAGACGAGATCAAGTATTATTTTTAGTTCTCCAATTTTTTTAGTTAAATCCTTTAATCGGCTATTATTTTTAGTTTATTTCCCAGTTATGTTTTTTAATATATTTTAAACCTTTTTCTTATTAAATCTTTTATTTTGTTTTTATTTAATTTTTCCAATTATACTCTCTAATTTATTTTTAACTCTTTAACTTTTTTTAGTTAAACTCTCTAATTTGTTTTAGTCAATAAAAAAGATAAGTAGTTTAATTTTATCTAATTTTTTTTTTACAAATATACTCATTTTTTAGATATATATTTTGATTTTTAAAGTTAATAACGAAAATCATTATTTGAAAAATCTCTTATGGTGAAAATTATTTTAGAATATATAATAACAAATTGAAGATATTTTTTTTAAGCTGAAGACTCATAAAATCAACTTTACTAAAATGTAAGGAAGTTCATACAATTTATTTCAATAAAAAAATAATTTTGAATTATCTTAAAAAAATAATAATTAATTAATTATTATTAAAATTAAGAAGTTTTTTTATTTGTTAGAAAAAATTAACATTAATAAAAAAAATGAGAATATGGATATTTTGTAAAATAAATATTAATAATATAACATACAATAAATAAACAACTATTTTTAATCACTTGGTAAAAAAATGTAAACATAAAAATTAATTTTTACTTTTTTAATCAATTCACCAAAAAATTATAAACATAAAAATTAATTTTTAATTTTTTCACCGTAACTAGTGCAGGTAACTTTCTAGTATTCAATAATTCAAGTATTCAACGCCCTCTCAAAAAAAAAAATTCAACGCCAGTTAAGATCCTTCAATCCCAAAACTCTTGCTCAGTCTATCAATCATCTCTTCAATAAAAATGACTTTTATTATTAATATTTTTTTATTAGTACTATATGTATCTCCGCACTTGAGCTATATCAAAACATAACGTCCAATTAATTACAAACGGAATCGGCCAAAGCCAATTGAAACTCGAAAAATCTGGTTGAAGCCGTGCAAATCAATCACTATTCAATTGATTAAAAATCATAACTTGAATTCGTCTAATTTATATTTAAAGGAATCCTAGTAAATATATAAATTCCTCACCCGCCCAAGGCCTTAAGGAATTAAAGCCATAATTCATCCGTTTCTCTACTTTCCTTTCTCTGCGCCGTTTTCTTTTGTTTTCCCTCTCTCTGCGCCATTCCCAGTTTATTCTTCAGCGAGTTAACTCATTTTCTCTCTCAAAGATCGTCTGTTCCAAGTCAGTATGTATGTTCACTTACCTACCCTTTACTTTTTTCTTTGGGTTCCTGCAAAAACTTATTATTGTTATAATTTTTTGACTCAATTTTGATTTCAAATAAATTTTTGTTAATGGTAATCAAGGGGAGGTCAAAATCGGTGATCTTGGCCTGGTTGCTATTCTCTGAAAATCGTTGGCTGCTTACTGTACATAAGCCTTCAGTCTTCACTGCTTGCTATTTTAACTTAGCCTGTTATGGTTCCAATGTTTGCTGCCATACTCCTACAATTAGGTAATTTTGACTTGTGTCAGAGGCCTTTGCATCCATTTAGAACAAACAGTTCTCCTTTTTTTTTATAAGCAACGAAATGTATTGTTGCTCTTTCCTCTGTTTTTGCATTTTGGTGTTGATATGCCTTATTCTAATATTTACTGATATTCTTGTCAATTTGTTGGACCTATTTTTGAATTATGGACTCAGGCTTTGTGAACAGATATCTCAAAGTACGCCATACGTTAGCCTCTCTGTAACATGCCCTGCATTGTCAATGGAATTACAGCAATCATGATTCTCTGTGCGTAAGCTTAGAGCCTTAGAATTGATTTTGCTTTGAAAAAACTACATATGTGGAACTTTTATTATTTTTTCCAACCTTCATAGATCATCTTTCTTTATTAAGTCATTATTCTCATTGTTTCTCTCTCACTCTTTCACATTTTTTATTTTAAATTATTTTTGCAGATTATACATTTTTTTACCAAGGCATTTGGAGGAGAGGGCTGCCTTAATTTTATGGGAAACGAGGTCCACACTGTGGCTCAACGGCACATCAAGATTTTTGGATGGATATTATAGAAAATTTCACGTCAAGGAGAATTTGAGAGTTATGATTGATTAGGATGAAGATCTGCCAAGGCTCTTTAGGTCACAAAGACATTAGAAATTAAGGGGTGGTTGATTACATTTGATACAAGGGTTGCTTCTCTCTGATAAATTTGCCAACCTTATTGGCTATTGACTATAATAGCACAGTTGTCTACACTAATGTATTTTTTTATTCATGAAATTGTATTGAATTCTAAATTTCACTAATAATAAATATTTAAATTATAAATTTTTTTATATTTGCAACAATAATATTGATTATTAATTTTCCTACATTGCAAAAGATATTAGCAACAATAAAAATTTGTTCGTAAAATAAAATAAATTAGAAACCATAAAAATATGGTTTTATAATTAATTTTAACAACGATTATAATCGTTGTAAAACAAATTAAAAGCAATGAAAACGTGGTTTCTTAATTATTTTTTAGTAACGATTATAGTTGTTGTGAATAAAATTAAAAGCGATCGAATTGTCATTTTGTAATTATTTTTTTGCAATAATTATAGTCGTTGAGAATAAAATTAGAAACGATAGAATTGTGGTTTCGTATTTATTTATAGCAACAATTAAAGTCGTTGCAAAATTAACTATTGCAACAATCAAAAAATTGTTGCAAAAAAGCAATTGCAACAAAATATATTTCATTGCTAAAAAAAGTATAGAAAAAATATTAAGTCGTTACTAAAACAAAATTTTTATTAGTAGCGAGAAAAAGTCGTTATAATAAATATATTTTTGCAACAATTTGTTATTCGATGAAAGTCGTTGCGTATACTTTTAGTAACGGAAGTTTACACAACGACTTTACAACGACTAAAAATTGTTGCAAAAAGCTTTAACAACGATAAATTTGCATTTTACAACGACTTTATGTGTTACAAAAAACCCATTTTCTAGTAGTGTTTGTCCGTCATTATGTAAGTAATTTTAATTTTTTTTTAATAATGTTACCAGGTAAAAATTGTGCGGAAGTAAATAGTGGCAAAAAATATATACACATTTTTGTCCGTCCATACCTTGGATTGAAATGTTGTTTTTTCCTTGGTTTCCTTACGATGGAGACCAAAGAAATAATTTGGTGTAAGACGAAAACAGAATCAATTCAACACTGTTTTCTTTGCATGGTTGTCGTTATTTCGAATGATCCAAAAAAATATTAAATAATTAAAGATGACAGTACTTCGATTTAAACTTAAAACTTACTATATACTATAATTTATTTTTAACTATTAAGTCAAAAGATTGTTTAATAATAATAATAATAATATCATATACGAGGTCTTGTCATTCTTGATTAGTTTGAATTACGAAACATTATATACTTTTGAAAATTCTTTTTCTGCACTAGTCTGATACTGATTGATTTTTCATTTGTTTAATTCAATATTTCTAATTTAATTAGTTTTCAACTTTCAAAATTTTTTATTTTACACTTAGTTACATGCAAAATATCATAATACCTCTATAGTTTCTTTGAGCCTTGCGCTTCTCTTTTAGCCTAGGGTTCTTTTGAGAATGTCAATATTGTAACTGGCAAGAATGTTTTCGTCCCTAGTGATTTTTTAGACACTTTTGAGGATTCATAGTTCTTTCAGATAACCTTTTAGCAATCATAATTTATTTGCAACGTCCAAAAATGTAGTTGCAAAATCTCATTAAATTTACAATGGCTTTTCATATCGGCTGTTTAATTGATTTTTTCTATATTTTATACTAGGATATTTATTGTTATTACGAATTCTTATCTAATCAACAATTATAAATGTATACTTCATTTTGTCTGGATTTTTTTAAACAAACTGAATCCAAACTTGAGTTGAGGTTTTGATCATATTTTAGATCCGTTTTGCTTGCTTTATTTATTGATTAGCTTAATAGAAATAATTTAGATTTGCTTAATTTAGGATCAATTAGGATTAGATTAGAACATAAATTAGGATTAATCTAGATTGGCATTATTTAGTTTAGATTATAGGTAAATAAATTAGGATTAGTTTAATTAACTAGAAATAAAATAAATAAAGAAAAAAAAGGTTTTAGAGTTAGAGTCGGGCTTAATATGGGAATGATAAATCAGTTTTGAAGTTGAAATAACCCAATGATCTAGATAAATCAAAAAATGAAAGTGGAAGTTGGAATTCCATTGGAACAAAATCATCCCAAATTCAGAAATTCTACTCAATACCGAGACGTTCAGTCAAGATACCAGTAGATTCAATACCAAGATACAAACGGAAAATTTCAGTCAAAATCAACAAACAAACACACTTTAGAATTCAATTAACCCAAACCCGGAACTGAAAAAGCTCAAATCAAATCAAGATGCCTACACCTATTTCCAGCCAATTCCGAACACCAAACACAAGCAATTCTAAAAAAGCACATATAGAGAAAAATTCAACAAAGAAAATCATTCCAAACACACACAAAAACAGTGAGCAAATTAGTTTGGGATTTTGAGGTTGTTTAGGGTATTCGGATTTAGGCCGGTATTAGATTATTTTCTAAGTTCTGTGGTATGTTTAAAGCTGATCTTTGAGGAGGAAAAAGGATTATACAATGGCGGTGGGAATAAGTAGGGGGTTTTTCGCGTAAGATTTTCCTTTTAGACCTAGGCTAAGCAGGATAGTTTCAGCACATTGTAGGTTGAGATCCGTGTTTAGGGAGAAAAGAGCTTAAGGCAGTTGATTTCAAGCCTTTTGGTGACTGGCGGTGACCGGTCAACGGTAGTGGACGGCGGTTCACAGCGGAATATCGTCAGTTTCTGAGCTTTTGGGCGGCGGTGTGCAGCCAAGAACTAGATGTAAGGCAGAGAAAAGTGAAAAGAGAAAGCAACAGCATTCTGTTCCGTTTCGTTTACTGAAAAATAATTTTTATGAAAAATAATTTTTGAAAAATTTTTACATTCATTTAAAAAAATTGTTTTTGTGGGATTATTTTTTGAAAAATATGTTTTTTTTAAAATAATATTAACATCACTAATAAATTATTAAAACTTATTTATTATTTATTAATTAATTTATTAATATTAAAATAGTTATACTTTAAAAATAAATATTAAAATATTATATTATTAACACATTTAAAAAAACTATTTATTACTACTTATATTAGTATTTTCAAAAAACTTAAAGTAATATTACTATTTTATATATTGAAATATTAATAATATATTAATATTTATTTTTGAAATATTAAAAATAGTTATTTTATTAAAAAATATTTTATAATAAAAATATTATTATTAAAATCATAAAAAAGTATTATTTATTTATATTTATTATTAAAATATTAATATAAAAATATTTGTAAATAAAATATAAAAAATATTAAACTAAAATATTAATAAATTATTAAAAATAATAATTATTAAAATAATAACTATATTATTTATTAAATTAAAACTATTTTAAGATTAACAATGTACAAAATAGAGAGTTTATATATAATGCACTAATAATATATAACCTCTACACACTGTCAGTCAACCACATATTGACATCTTATTAATAAGCAAAATATAAAAGTGCATAGACCTTTAAAAATAAATTTAAAAAATTTATTAATATTTATTTTTAAGGATCTGCATATTTTTTAAATTTGCTCATTAATGAGTTATCGATATGTAATTGACTGATAATATATAAATACTGTATACTATCAGTGCATCATATATAAACTTCAAAATAAAATATTTAAACTTAAAATACTGAAAGATTTTTAATGTTAATATTTTAAAATATAAAACTTTTAAGCTACTTTAATAAAAAAATATTTTATTATAATAATGTTTTATGTAGGGTTAAATCAAATTAAAGATTAAAAAAATCATATTCAAAGTCTAACTTGAGTAGAATTATAATCACGAGCTTGGTAAATAACTTTACACATAAATCATTATTTTCTAGAAAATGTCTTTTTATTTTTAAAAGTGTAAGACAATTTTAAAAAAAAATCTCAATTTTTCGTTGACCACGAAATCATTTTTTTGTTGACCAACCAATGTCGTTTCAAAGAGACACAGCAGGTAACTAACTAGGGAAGGATTTGTGTGCGACCCGTTTAGAAGTTGAATTAAATAATTTAATTGATTAAATTAGTTTAATTTAAAATATTATTGATTAATTTAATTGATTTAACTATATATGTATTTCGATAATTTTTGGGTGTTTAGTTGAATCTAATTATAGATTTAAAATTTGTGATTTGAATGATTAGTTTAAGAAATTATGTGAAGTTTAATCTAGTTGATTTAATATGAATTAGATAATTGGTTGAGCATATTTAATTAGGATGCTTTTCATATTTTTTATTTAAATTTATTATTTATTTGTTTAATTGCTTATTTTAAAAAGAATTAATAAAATAATAAAAAAATATGAGTTAATTATTAAAGTAAACTCAGATTAAGTCTGTTAATCGCTTCAATAAATCGATATATAATTCCTTGTGTAAAATAAATCTGATTAAAGTATAAATTAAAAGCCTCATTGAAAATTCCTCTGTTGGAGACTGAAGTGCTACTGCGATTATATTCCTCTTGGACTGTAGAGCTGCAAAATGCTGAATAAATGTTCCTAGCTGAGGCTTTGTCGCATATCTGCCTAAAAATTGGAGAAAACTTTCGTTGAAGATGGGTTAATTTATTTATCAGTTTTTATGATTAAACTGACAAATAATACATCAATTTCTTTGTTTCTTAGAAGAATTCATCCCGGAGTCTTCCTGTGCACTAAGGTTGGAGTTTCTAACATTTGATTCAGCCAAATCTTCAGGTTTAGTCTTAAGATGCAAGGATACATCTTCCAAAGAGTAAATTGTTCGAGATGCATAACCCACTTTTTGTTTTTTTTTTTTTTAATTTTACGTAATATTTAATATTTGTTCATAAATTATATTTATGAAATTGTTTTATAAAATAAAAACAATAAATAAGATTAATTGACTAAATTGTTTTAAGATGTCATAAATTTAAAATCATAATTATCTTTGATTTATTAATACTATTAGTTATTTAATTTAAATTATTTTTCTTTTATTGCTAATTCAATTAAAACTGATTTTAGCTTTTAAATATTAAAAAAAATCCTCTAACAAAGCCGAGGTAGCATTTTAATGTTTCAGAAACCAGCACTAGACATAAAATTTTCATCTTCTTTCTCTTTATTAAATAAGAAAAGTAATTATAAAACCTAAATTTTTCATCCTAAGCTGTTTAGTGTGTGTATATATACACCTACAAGGTTACAGAAAATATGGAATTTTTTGTGCATCTTATTTGAAGAAAAAAAAAGGTATTTTGAAATACCTCTTTTGATTATGTATTTATTATTTCTTTCAATTTCCTTCCTCTGGTGGCTCTCGAACCTTGCCCGAGGAAGATAAAGGTCAAGCACCTAACCCCTGGGGACAGGACGAGAGCCACTCTCCAGAGCCCACATTAAAAACTTAGTATATAACATAATGCAACTCCAGTGATTGTCCCATTGTCAAGCATGTGGAAAGCCATGTAAAAACATTAAAATCAAATGTGTAAATTAAACGTTCTGTTAGTTAATCTTTTCGGTAATTTTTTATTTTAATCATTTAATTATAAAAGATTACAATTTAATCACTAATGTTTATGAAATTTTTTTTATGGGCAAATGGGCACGTTGACATGACAATGCCATGTCATTTGTTTGAATTTTTTTTATAACAGTCTGGCATGTATTATTAAATAGTAGTAGAAACCATTCAATTGAGTTTGTCCTTCAGGATTGTAGACTTAACAAAGCTTGGAGAGTCTTCTAGCCAGACTAGAAGATCAGTGATTACAGAAGCATGTTTTGCTAATAGATGAGCTACGACATTACCCTCTCGTTTCACATGTTGAAATAGAACCCTTCTAAAACCAGTTTGCATGTCTTTCACATGTTGAATAAGAGCACCTGCAATGGATAAATCCTCCTGGTTCTGCATAACCACTGAGATGGGTAATAAGGAATCACCTTCTATCTGTAAGTCAAAGTACCCCAGTTCCAGTGCTAACTTGACTGAAGCTGTCATAGCCGTACCCTTTGTGATAAAAGGATCAAAGCAACCTTGTTGTTTAGCAAAGATACAAGCCAGCACCTCACCATGCGAGTCACGAATAATCGTTCTAATCCCAATAAAATTCAAATCCGAGAAACTGCAGCATCAAAACTCATTTTTGCTACTGTTGGATCCATTGGCGGAGCCCAAGAGTTCAGTTGTGAGACAGCAGAATGTGAAGTCTAAGGGAGGTTGACATAGGACTTATAATCATCCAAATAATCAATTCAACCTTGTAGAATGGATCCAGGATCATGAACGTTTTTGCTCTTACAGTCGAAATAAAGTAAAGCATTTCTGGATGATCGTATAAACCACACTAACATAAGGCATCTATCAAAACCATCACTGTCCTCCTTTTCCATTACAGGAAGAAACCAATCTAAAACTTTTTTGGCATCAAACCAGTTAAGAGTTTTATCAAAACTAGATAGAGCCCATACTGCAGAAGCCAACTTACAGTCCTTGATAGCATGAAGAGTAGTTTCTTAGGATGAAAGACAAAGAGCACATAGAGAATTAGGAATGACTTTCCGAGTGGACAGGTTGAGCATAGATGGTAGAATATGTTAGCAGCATCTCCATCCATGTATGTACCCTGACCTTATTTGGAACAGATGGACTCCATATTTTACCCCAAAATCTGTCCCTTCTAGAATTGGAAGAAGTTTCCCCTCCTAGTTGATATACCCTAGTAGCAAATAAAGCAAAAACAAATTTTCTGTTTCAAATATGATAAAGTATTGCTACAAAAGAACAGCCTAGATTTGGCAAAATTCACACACTGACCAGACGCAAGTTCATATCTTCAAAGAATTTCTTTAACTATAGAACATTCTTGTATATTTGCCTTACAAAACAGTAGAGAGTCATCAGCAAAGAAAAGTGACGAGATGGAAGGACCAGACTGTGAGGCAGCAAAATCACTAATCATTCCCAATCTCTGAGAGTTATCCAGCAACCTTGCTAAGGCTTCAGCACACAATATAAAGAGATAGGGTGACAGAGGATCACCCTGCCTCAACTCTCTCTGTGGATAAATAGAACCAAATGTTTTCCCATTGACAACAATGGAATATGTAATAGATGTAACACTGTATAATCTTCTCTACCCATGCATGCATAAACCCTGTCTTCTCCATAGCAGCTTGATGTAAGACAGATTTGAGTTAGGTTTGGATTAGGGTTTGGGGGTGTGAATTGGGGCTAATTTTATTGCTAAAACAGTAAGGAATAAAAGCCTAAGAGTCTCACCTAGGGTTTCTTAGGAGTCACACCTAAGAATAGTTGAGTCACACAACCGAAGAGCAAAAACTTTGCTGAAAATTCTGAAATTATTACTCTCTATCTTTTAAAGAGAGTACAAAGCTTATTTATAAGTAAGCAAGCCTAATCCTAATAGGATACAAACTCTCTATTAAAACTCTAATATCCTGATCCTATTAATAAAATTAAACACAATATTTTCTGGCCTAAAATTCTAATACAATTAAAAGACTAAAATTAAAATATTTTGTTGCTCCCATTCTCCATTATTCTCCCCCGCTGGGAAAAACTCGACTCCGACGAGTTTAAAGCATGATAATGTGGATGAAGCTTCTTGTGAACTCCTCTTGGATACCTTTTGGATTTATTCCACTTCATACCCATGTTACCTTTATTGAAATCAGTAGGCCTCCTCCTTGAATTATCATGTATTGGGTAATTTTTGTTGCTCTTAACTTCAAACTGCCTTTTAGTCAAAATATGGAGATGTTTCTTCTCACCCTCCACAACTTCACTAGACCTTGGAGTCCTTTTCTTCTCATACTTCTTGAAATCCTCTGAACTCATTGGCTTTAAAACAATATTCTTGTTTCGGTGATAGAAACTATAGGTGTTTGCCTTACCAGCATGACTCACATCTCGGTCATATTGCCAAGGACGACCAAGAAGGATGTGGGCAACTTGCATAGGGATAACATCACAAAGTATAGAATCAACATAATCACCACAACTAAAAGATACAAGACATTGTTGTGTTACCGGTATTGTGGTTCTGTCAATCCAGCCCACTTTATAAGGGTGAGGGTGTGGTGTAGTTTTAAGTTCGAGACGCTCAACAGTGGAGGTAGAAACTACATTCATGGAACTCCCACCATCAATAACAAGTTTTTTGGCTTGGCCACCACAACGAACAAGTGTTTGGAATATTGAAGTGTGTCGCCAATCCTCCTTTTCCATTTTAAGGGCTGCCAAGATATGTCGAACCAAGAGAGATGTATCTACACCATCAGAGTCAAGATCATCAGCCTTATAAGTGCCATAATCAATAGAATTGTCATCATCTTTCTGAATTTCTTCATCCTCTTTTTCCACTCCCATATGCATATTTCTTTTTGTTGGATAATCATGCCCAAAGTGTCTAGCCTCCCCACACTTGAAACAGACATACTCCATTTTAGGATTGTTGACATTAGTAGAAGGTCTTGTTCCATCAGGATGAGTCGTTGCTTTCTTTAGATTTGCACCAAAATTCCTCTTAGCTTTTGTTTCCCCAATTTAAAAACCCATTCTCTTGCCAATAGAATAGCTCAAATATTATTCTGCATCAAGGGCTGCCTGGAAGGCCTGTTCTACTGAGCTAATAGGCTACCTAAGCATCTTCCTTTTGATGTCAATCCTCAACCCAGCTTGAAATCGTGATGTTGCTTGTGTAGCATCTTCCACAACTTGATTCCTTATCTTGTGTTCATCAAATTTATTCATGTATTCAGCAACAGACATGCTGCTTTGCCATAAACTATACGCTTGTTGGCACATCTTCTCAAGATAATTAAGCGGCAAGTACTTTTCTTTGAGCTTGGCCTTCATCTCTTCCCAAGTTTGAATTTGAGACTGTCCTAACCTTGTTATTTCGCTCTCCACACCATACCACCAAATTTTTGCTAACTCAATTAGCTTCATCTTGGCAAATCGAACTCTTCTTTCATCCGACATATCGTACCAATTAAAATAATCTTCAAGGGAATTAAGCCAATCAAGAAACAAAGTTGGATCCACTTTACCTTCAAAATCCGACACTCCTACTTTCACCTTCCTAGTGACATCTCCAGCATGATAACGTGGTTCGACACGCTCTCCTACAACTGCAGGTAGTTGAGCAATAGGTTGGACAGGAACACCTTGTGGGGCCTGAATTAGACGTGCTTCCATTCGTGCCATAGAAGCTACTAGTGTTTCAACAGTCTGTTGTAAACCATTAAGGCGTTCATTCATATTCTCCACAACACTCTTGGTACGCTCATGGTCTTGTTGGAGTTCCACCATAGCCTTACTTAATTCAGCGTTAGTCACCATCATGAACGCAAAATTGAGTAAACTAATTGCAAACTCAAATCTGTCCAGAACCTTTTTTTTTCAGATCAGATTTTTTTTTGTTTCCCAAAGACGGCGCCAATTGATATAGAACAGATTTGAGTTAGGTTTGGATTAGGGTTTGGGGGTGTGAATTGGGGCTAATTTTACTGCTAAAACAGTAAAGAATAAAAGCCTAGGAGTCTAACCTAGGGTTTCTTAGGAGTCACACCTAAGAATAGTTGAATCACACAACCGAACAGCAAAAACTTTGCTAAAAATTCTGAAATTATTATTCTCTATCTTTTAAAGAGAGTACAAAGCTTATTTATAAGTAAGCAAGCCTAATCCTAATAGGATACAGATTCTCTATTAAAACTCTAATATCCTAATCCTATTAATAAAATTAAACACAATATTTTCTAGCCTAAAATTCTAATACAATTAAAAGATTAAAACTAAAATATTTTGTTGCTCCCATTCTCCATTACAGCCTCAAGAGAAGACCACTTTACCCTATCATAAGCTTTTGACATATCCAATTTCAAGGCACAAAAACCATGTTGTCCCTTCCTCTTATTCTGTAGGGAATGTAGTAATTCATATGCAATCAGGAAGTTATCAGTAATTAATCTTCCGGGAATGAAAGCACTCTGTAATCTGAGACAACTAGAGGCAGCACTTGTTTCAACCTATTGGCAAGTGTTTTAGCTATAATTTTGTAAAGCACATTGCACAAGCTAAGAGGTCGAAAGTGGTACATATCTTCAGGATATTTGACTTTAGGAATGAGCACAATATGTGTGTAATTTATTGGTGCCAATGAAACCGTACCATTCAAAAAACCTAAGCAGTATGCTAAAACATCATCACGTATAAAGTGCCAAAACCGATGGTAGAAGAATGCCGGCATTCTATCAAGACCAGGCAATTTATCGGGCTGTATTTGAAATAAGGCAATAATTATTACATTATTTCACTTGCCATGTGGTTAGAATTTGTGAAAAAAAAGAACGGAAATTTAAATTACACTTTTGTCGCTTAACTTTTTAAAGTTTTTATTTTAGTTATCCAATTTCAAAATTTTCACAATTTGGTCACTAATGTTGGTTAAATTTATTAATATTTTGGTTTCAAGTGTTGACGTGGCTTTATAGCACTTCTCTCCGTAACGGTTTTAAAATTTAATATAATAAATTATTTTATTATTTATGTTACTTATATTGAAATATCTTTAGCTAATATGCAAATAAACCTTTGGACTCATAAAACAAATATGAATAAGTATTCGATAGTTTTATTGCATGGAATAAAAATTATGAACCTTTATTTTATTATTGTTGTTGCATAAAACAATGCAACAACAATAAAGATATGCTGACGTCGATGTTCGTACTTAGTCTCCACGTGTCTCCATGAAGCTTCTGTAAAATAAGAAAAGTCAGAGAGACGCAGGGGTGATTCCCTGCGTAGACACTCCGATGCTTAAGTCAGCAAAAAGTTCTTCGATATTGGGAAACGTAAAAGCCAGTAGTCCATAAATTACCGAATAAAATTGTACCTGGGGGCCTATTTATAGGCCAGCATTCTAGGTTAATTGCTTAAGGATAATGACCTTATCTTGCTAAGAGTTTGCGTTCCAATATAACACAAGTTCCTTGAAAATCGGGAGCTTCCGGAGCCTGTCGCCGGCGAGAGACTCATACCACGTGGCGCGTTATGGCGTCAGGGGTCTGTCGCTAGCGGGAGCCGAGGTCAGGAGCCACGTGTCACCATATGACTATAGGCGACGGACTGTGGATCTGTCACCTGGCGATGGGTGTATGAGCGCCACGTGTTGCCTTATGATTGTAGGCGATAGACAGCGAGCCTGTCTCAAGCGACAGGTATGATCACGCACCTCTACCTCTTTCGCTGAATGCCACGTGGGCCAGAGAGCCTGTCGCCAGGCGACAAGTGTGACGCACTCTGCCTCTGTCGCCAATGGACACGTGGACCATTTAGTCCTTGCCATGTGATAATCTCTGACGCTATTGGGCCTAGCCTAACACGGGTAGACTTTGTCATATCAATTGCTCCCCACTCTCTTGTTGGATTTCTCCAACAAAGAGAGTATAAATGTATGTTTTTTGGCCTTAACCCACTATGAATAGTCCTTTTTGTGACTTTTTGTGTATTTTTTGCAGGTGAAAAATTCTACTCTGCGACAGGTGTAATCAAGCGCGACGTTTGGCATTCCCTATCGCGACTATATAAACTGCTGGGACCCAACGAGAGAACGCATGAGAAAACCTCTGAGTAGCCATCTGTCGCCCATTTTTCCGCTCTTTCACCACAAAGAGTCTTTCGCTCTCACGCCTAGAGTCTCTCGCTTATCTTATCGTCAGTAAGTATACCCCTGTCGCCTTATATATTCGCCTACCGCACTAGGTTTAGGTCTCCCGCAGGTGATTTGGTCTTCCGCGTAGAGCTTAGTCTTCCGCAAGTGTCTTTTTCAGTAGGTCTATCGTCCAAGGGTCTGTCGTCTTACTAGGTCTGTCGCCCGAAGGGTCTGTCGCCCAAAAGGGTCTGTCGCTTGTAGAGTCTGTCGCCGGGTAGTTTTTGCTTTCTTTTGCCATGTCTTTGCTACGCCCGGGTAAAACACTTAAGACAGGTGGTCTTGTGTGTTCGTTGACAAATACTGACTTAAAGGATATTAGGACTCGTTTTCCTCTTCCCTCGGGTTATGGCTATAGACTTCCAGTGCAAGGGGAGGTCACGCCTGACTTGGTTAGAAATGGTGTGGTCGTCCATAAGGCTTCTTTGTCTTTTGGTTTTCGCTTCCCTCTTCCGGAGTTTGGCGAAGCATTTCTTAGATACAAGGACATCGTCCCGTGTCAACTCCACCCTCATGCATGGGCTCAGCTGGTAGCGTTTTCCATAGTGTGTCATCATCTGGGTATCGTTCCAACGGTTCCCCTTTTAAACGCCTTTTTTAGAGTTCGTAGGCTGAAGGGATTGATAACGTTCTCTCTTCAACGGTTAACAGTCGGCGAGTTTCCTAATAATAAAATCTTCTCGGATCTCCCTAATAAAACTGCGCGGTTTTGAGAGCGAGTGGGTCGTTGTCGAGATTCCAAGTAATCTGCGGATTCGCTCTAGATGGAATCGTGATACCTCTGACCACTCACAGCGTTCAGATAGGTTCAGGACAGAAATTTTAAGAGACCAATTTGGCGAGCCTATTCGGCAAATCTGTTCTACCGGGGAGCATAATTTATTTTCTCTTCTAACCCCGGAAAACATTGCCGCTGCCAGCTGGGGCGTAAGCAGGACCGTTCTTAAAGCTTCTGCTGCCCCATCTAACCTGCCTACAACTCCTCGTTTATCTGATGCTGGCCCTAGTCAGTCATCCCCGGTCCTAGTAGCCGAAGCATCTACCCCCGTGGGCCGCCTTGTAGATGAGTCCTCTTCAGATTCGGAGGACGAGACCCCTGAGGCTGTGGGTACTAGTGGTTATTCAGGGGATGGCCCTGAGTGGGCTCAGGCTGATGCCTTTAGGAGTCCCTTCGTTGATTTTCCGCTGGATTCGAGTCTGGATAGTTTAGAGGACTTTGGTGGTTTTCTAGGTTTTCCATCCTTTTTTTTTGTTTCTTATACACATGTGCGTGATGTTTCACTTGGTCGGCTAATCCTTTCTTTATGTATTTTGCAGACATGAACTTCTGAGATTTGATGCGCAGGAAGGATGCCAACGTTGCTGCTCAAGCGGCTCCTCCTCCTTGGTCGCCAGTTGGAGCCCCATCTGGACCGGCTCGTGCTCCTACTCCTCCTCCCCCCTCTACTGGTGAATCCAGCCGTCCTACACAAGATGCCAGGAGAAACAAACGGAAGAGGCCTCTTGTCCCTAATCGAGGTTCAAGCGATCGCGAGAGCTCCGAGTCCCAAAGGGGTGATACAGTACCTCAAAAAGGTGGCTCTCGTGTTGCTGAGGGTAGGTTGGCTCCTCGCCAGCCTAGGCGCAAATACAGAAAGAGGCTGATCATTGAAGCCTCAATGCCCACAAGACCAGTCTTACCTAAGGTGGTCAACCCTACTTTGAGGCGCTATACGGTTGATAGCGGGGTCGTCATCGGTGGGGAGGATTTCCAGACCTATCCCGGAGTGAACGACAACGACAGTATCGAGGATGCCGGGATAGCATCTCGTTTGGCCTGGAGCACCATTCTTCCTCGCGACGAGGCGGGGCTTTTCACAAACATCCCTGAAGATAATTCTGATTATCTCGCTATGAAGGTAAGAGTTCTTGTGCTCATTTGGTGATGATTAATTCCCTGTTTTTTAAATTTTTGTTTTTCGTCTTATCAGTCGGCTTATTAAATCGTTGCTGTCAATGCCCGACACCGGGCTTTCAGGGAGCAAGCTGACAAAGATATTCGCGAGCTCCGTGAGCAGAAAATGGAGCTTGCAAACGAGGTTAGCCAGCTTCGTCCTTACGTCCAGAGGATGGAGGAAATGAATAAAAAATATGTTGATCTCGAGCAGAGGTTCCGGGAAGAGCAGGCTAAGGTTGTTTCCCTTCAAGGGTACCAAGAAGCCTACGATAAGGCCATCGATGATCGGGGAGCTATGGAGAGGCAGCGAGATGAGGCGATTGAGGAGCTGCACAACGTACTGGATCGTCAAAGAGAAGCTCGGATCGAGGCCCGGATCGAAGCCGTTCGTGAATATCGCTTGTCCCAGCATTGCTTTGACAAGAAGACAGAGTTCGCAGCGGGATTTATTAAGTACGGTTTCTATTTAGCTCGTTCTTGGCTGGAGAAGCATCGACCTAGTGAGGCTTTTCCCGAATTGCTTTTTACTGAGGAGGCCCAGTACTATGACGCCCCTTCTTGGACCAAATATGAGTCCGACTCACAAGGTCCGGAGGCCTACTTAGCGGAGGGAGCTGTAGATAGGCTGGACAATCTTGAAGGTCCATGGCCTCCTCGACAGCTACAACACCCATCTGAGTCTTTTGAGGCACTCGATCGATCTGAGCCTCCAGCAGTGCGTGATGTTTATGAGCCTATCGAGGCGGGCGATCAGCCTGAGTCTATTGAAGCACTGCTGGGGTTGGACAGTGATGATTTTCAAATTTCGAATTCTACAGCCATTGATCCCGTGCCAAACTCTGCCGCTGTGGTAGGGCCATCAGGTGATGTTCCTTCTCCCGGGATGGCTTCTTCGGCTCCCCAGGATCCTGATGCTTCGAATCCTTCAGTTTCTGAGCCTCAAGCTTCTCAAGATGCTAGTGTCGGTGTAGCGCCTTCTCAACCGGCTGACTCGGTCATTGCCGCGGATTAGAGTTTTGTGTTTTTTGTTTTGTTTGTTAACTCCTATGTACAAATTAATTTTGAATGAAAAGTATTGTTTCTTTCTGTAGCTCTTTCTTTCTGTTTATGTATATTTTGATACCATGTTGCTCCCCAAGTTCTACTTTGACATAGCATTTTCATTCCTGTGCAAAGATGAACTTTTCTCGAGCAGTGTGCCTATCTTGCGCTTTTTTTTCTTAAGGACTTTATTGAATAACGACTGAAATGTCATAATTTGTTGAAAATATCAACGTACCTCGTAATACCCGCTTTTTTCGCTTAGGGACTTTGTATTTGTCCGTCTCGCGCATTTTTCGCTTAGGGACTTTGTGTTTGCCCATCTCGCCCATTTTTCGCTTAGGGACTTTAGTTTGCCCGTCTGGCGCATTTTTCGCTTATGGACTTTGTGTTTGTCCGTCTCGCGCATTTTTCGCTTAGGGACTTTGTGTTTGCCCGTCTCGCGCATTTTTCGCTTAGGGACTTTAGTTTGCCCGTCTCGCGCATTTTTCGCTTAGGGACTTTCTGTTTGCCCGTCTCGCGCATTTTTCGCTTAGGGACTTTAGTTTGCCCGTCTCGCGCATTTTTCGCTTAGGGACTTTGTGTTTGCCCGTCTCGCGCATTTTTTGCTTAGGGACTTTGTGTTTGCCAGCTGTTGCCTCATTTTAGTTCCTGTAACACATAATCTGTCTCATATATTGCGTTAGAGAATATAGGAAATAATTGGCTGGCCTTTATTCATGAATTAGAAAAATAATAACATCTGTAAAGTGATGTAGATGGAAAAGTAAAGACAAGAATAATAACAATCAAAAAGCAAAAATTACAATGTTTACTGCCAATATAGCTTAAGATGGTTGGCATTCCAAGTCTTTGAGATCTTCTTTCCTTGCAAGGTTTCCAAGGTATATGTGCTAGGTCCGACCATCTTTCTGATTCTGTATGGTCCTTCCCAATTAGCCTGGAGCTTTCCATCCTCCTTATCGGCATTTGTGATTGCTGACTTTCTCAACACCAGGTCTCCTTCTTGCATTTCTCTGTTCTTCACCCGTGCATTGTAATAAGTAGCTACCCTCTGTTGGTAAGCAGCTAGTCTCATTTTTGCTTTGTCTCTCAACTCGTCTAGCAGGTCTAGATTCTCCCTTAGTCCTTGAGAATTGAGTTCCTCGATGTAGGGGACCAACCGGGGTGACTCAGCTTCAACTTCTACTGGGATGAGGGCTTCAGTGCCATATACCAAATTGAACGGTGTTTCACCTGTTGACACTTTGCTTGTCGTTCTGTAGGCCCATAGGACACTTGGGAGCTCATCTACCCATGCTCCCTTTGCCTTGTCCAGCCTAGTCTTCAACCCATGCAGTATAGTTTGATTGCTCACCTCTACCTGCCCATTGGCCTGTGGGTAAGACACATAAGATATTCTTAGGAGAATCTTCAGGCCACTACAAAAATTTCGGAAAGCGTCACAGTCGAACTGCTTCCTATGATCTGCATTTATCACGCGAGGGATCCCAAATCTGCAAATTATGTCTTTCCACACCATTGCTTCCACCTTCTTCTCAGAAATTGTAGCCAAAGGCTCCGCCTCTATCCATTTTGTGAAGTAGTCTGTGGCCACAAGCAAATACTTTCTTTGTCCCGAGCCTAGGGGAAATGGCCCCAGGATATCTAGTCCTCATTGCGCAAATGGAGTTGGTTGGAGTGTGTTCTGAAGAGCCGAAACAGGCGCGGTAGTTATAGGAGCGAATTTCTGACATTTGTCACATCTTCTTACTTTGTCTGTGGCATCCTTCCTCAGTGTAGGCCAATAAAACCCCGTGTGCAATATTTTCAAGACCAAGGCTCGAGCTCCCAGATGTTCACCGCATATTCCCTCATAAACTTCAGCTAAGGTGTACTCAGCCTGTTGGGGCCCTAGACACTTCAACAGGGGCATTGTGAATCCTCGTTTATAGAGTTCCCCATTCACCACGGTAAACCTGGCACTTTTTAACTTCAGCCTTCGAGCTTCGTCTCTGTTAGTGGGGAGTGTGCCCCCCAATATGTAATCTTTGATTGGGCTTCTCCAATCGTCTCCGATTTCAAAATCACAGACATCTTCTTCTTCAATGCTTGGTCTAATGAGGGACTCTACTTTGATCGTACCCCTTTTTACCCCTCTAGAAGAAGCCAACTTTGAAAGAGCGTCTGCATGGTTGTTCTCTGTTCGAGTTATCTGAGTCAGCTGGAAGCGCTTGAACGACTGTGCCAACAATTGTACCTTCTGTAGATAAGGGACTAAGGCGGGTTCTCTTGCTTCATACTCACCCGAGAACTGGTTTACCACCAATTGTGAATCGCTATGTGCCATTAAGTTGCTGACTCCTAGTTTCTCAGCAAGTCTCATCCCCGCTATCAAGGCTTCGTACTCGGCTGTATTGTTTGAACTTGGGAAATCGAAACGTAGGGAATACTCATAGGTTTCCCCTTCAGGCGATATTAGCACAATTCCAGCTCCACTGTCGTCCATGTTACGAGCTCCATCAACAAATAACTTCCACCAGACTAACTCTGTTTCCTCTTGGACCTCTCGGCCAGTGTATTCTACAATGAAATCTGCCAATGCCTGTCCTTTTATTGCTTGGCGAGGCTGGAAGTGAATGTCATATTCACTCAATTCGATAGCCCACTTAATCAGACGCCCGGAGTGTTCTGGTTTCTGCAGTATTTGCCTGAGGGGCTGATCTGTTAAGATAGTCACGGAGTGAGCTTGGAAGTATGGTCGTAATTTTCGAGTTGCCATCACCAGGGATAAAGCTATTCTTTCAACTAAGGGGTATCTTGCCTCTGCATCTAGCAGGACTTTGCTTACATAATAAATCGGGCAATCTCTATCCCCATCTTTCCTTAGCAGGATTGCACTTACAGCTTTCTCTCCTACACCGAGATACATAAGGAGGTGGTCTCCGGGACGTGGGCGGGATAACAGAGGCAACTCTTTCAGGTAGTCTTTCAACCTTTCAAAGGTGTCGTTGCACTCTTCCGTCCACTTGAAGTTCTTTCCTGCCTTTATCGCCTTGAAAAATGGTAGACTTCTTTCAGCTAATTTGGACAAGAAACGACTCAAGGCTGCTATTATTCCTGTTAGCCTTTGGACTTCTCTTACTGTATTAGGCGGCCTCATGTCCAAAATAGCTTGAACTTTCTCGGGATTAGCCTCTATCCCTCGGTTAGTAATCATGAATCCCAGAAACTTTCCAGATCTCACCCCGAATGAGCATTTGCTGGGATTCAACTTCATCTTGTATTGTCGCAGCACATCGAATACCTTAGTCATTTTCTTGGCATGTGATTCTCCTTGTCTGCTTTTAATGATCATATCATCAATATAAGCTTCCATGGTGTTGCCCAACAAGTCTTGGAACACCTTATTTACCATGCGTTGGTAGGTTGCACCCGCGTTTTTCAAACCGAACGGCATCACTCGATAGCAATATGTCCCACCATCGGTAATGAACGAGGTCTTCTCCTCATCATCTGGATGCATCACAATTTAGTGGTATCCTGAAAAGGCATCCAAGAAGCTAAGTAGTTCATAACCACAAGTTTCGTCTACCAACTTGTCAATTCGAGGTAGTGGATATGAATCCTTAGGACAAGCTTTATTCAGATCTGCGAAGTCCACACACATTCTCCATTTCCCGTTGGTTTTCTTCACCATCACAACATCAGCCGGATAATTAACTTCTCTGATAAATCCTGCTTGCAACAACTTCGTTATTTCTTCGTTTATTGCCTGTTGCCTCTCTGGAGCAAAATTCCTCTTCTTCTGTTTTATCGGCTTTGCCCCTGAGATTACGTTCAACCGATGGCAAATAACTTCAGGGTCTATTCCAGGCATATCGACTGGAGTCCATGCAAACACATCACAATTCTCTCTTAAGCATCGGACTTTCTCCCTTTTTACTTCTTCAGGCAATTGGCTTCCTACGTACACTATTCTTTCTTCATCTTTCTCATCCAACCGGATTGCTTCCATTTCCTCATCAGGATTTGGCTTAGGCTTTTCTTCGATCGTAAGGGTTTCCTTCCTCTGAATCCCTTTACATGTGGTGGATGCGACATTACATGTCCTGGCTTTTCTTTGATCTCCCCGCACTTGTCCAACACCGTGGGAAGTTGGAAACTTCATTAACAAATAGCAGGGATGCACCACCGTTCTCATGTCATTTAACAATGGCCGCCCGAGGATCATATTGTACGCCACGTAAGTTGATTTCACCACCATAAACAACGCTTGTCGAGTGACACACTTCGAGCTTTCCCCCAATGTCACAGGTAGCTGAACTACGCCCTCCACCTTCACTTTTTCTCCTGAGAAGCCATACAACGGTGTGGTTACTGGCTTCAGTCTATCATTGGAGATGTTCATTTTCTCAAAGCAACTCCAATAAATCAAATTTACCGAACTCCCATTATCAACTAAGATGCGACTCACTGGGTGTTTTGCTATTACTGCCGAAATCACCATTGGGTCATCATGAGGGATCATTACATCACCTCTGTCAGCTGGCGTGAAGGTGATGGGCTCTTCATCATGCTTTTCCTCCATTACCAAATTAATTTGATAAGCCTGTCGGGCGTAGGTATTTCGAGACGAGGAAGAAGTGCCAGCTAACGAATCTCCCCTGGATATCACGTTAATAGCTGGCCCTGTGGGTTCATTGTCTTCCTCTCGATTCCTTCTTTCTACCCTTCTGTCATTATCTCTTCTTTCACCTTCATTTCGTCTAACAGGTCCTCTGTTTTCACTTCTTCTATCTCTGAAATTGTTGCCTCTGTTCTGTGCAAGATAATTAGTTCTATCGCCTCTCCATACGAAACAGTTTATTTTTCCCTCTCGTGCTAGCTTTTCTAGCTGATTCATCAACTCCCTACACTTCTCAGTTGTGTGCCCATGCGCTGAGTGGTAATCGCAGTATGACCTTAAATCACGGCCCAAATTCCCTGACGTCTTCTTTGGAGTCTGTATAAGCCCTGATCCTTCAATGGCTGCCAACACTGAAGCTCGAGATTCGGTTAGTGGGGTATAGGAATTGTATTTCAGTGCGGGAGCTTTCTCAAACTTTCTTGGTTGGCTAGAAGATGCTTCAGTGACCTCTCTTCCTTGTTTCCTTCCATCCTTGGATTCTCTTATCGTCACCATTTTCATTACTTCCTCCTGGGTTACATACTTATGAGCGCGGGAAAGCAAGTCTGAGATGGTTGTTGGCTGATCTAGCGACAAGGATTCTTGCAATTTTTCAGACCTTATCCCCTGTAACATGGCTGCCACGACTATACCGACTTGCAGATCTCGTACCTCCAAAGTAGCATCTCTGAACCGATCCACATAACTCTTTAATGACTCTTTAGCTCCCTACTTAATAGTGAGCAGGTAGGTCGGTTCCTTCCTTCTCTGACTATTTACCGCAAATGCCTTGAGAAACTCACTTCGCAGTTGGTCGAAAGAGATAATGGACCCTTCAGGCCGGTTATTAAACCATTTCATCGCATGTCCCAACAGAGTTAAGGAAAAGGCCCTACACATTATCTCGTCTTCCCATCCATGTAACAACATTAGTGCCTCATAGTTTTGCATATGGTCATAGGGGTCCATCTTTCCGGTGTAGGCGGTCATCTGCGGCATTTTGAACTTTGGGGGAAGAGGTTTTTGCATGATGGTTGTGCAGAACGGTACTCTCCTCCTCTGGCTCTCTTCTGCAGACACTAACTTTTTCTCTTCTAGTACCTGTTCTATCATCTTCTTCATGTCCACGGGGGGAGCGAGCTGATTTCGGGCATGAGACGAATCAGGTAGGCCTCCGACTACTTCCTTGCCCTTAGCTTGAGGTGCGTTTATTCGTACCATTTGCGTGCACCAAGTGGGGTCAAACTCCGACCCGGTTCCACAAGTGCTTTGATCTTCAACCCCGTTCTTTCCAGCACCTCCAATACCATGGTTTAAGTTAGCACCATCAAAATTTGACAAGTCATAGTGGTGGGCGGTAGACCCTGTCGCCCGGTCAAGGTCCTGTCGCCCAGACATCTGCCGCCCTACATGTGGGACCTGTCGCCTGACCCCTGTCGCAAGCTCTAACTCTACTGCTTCTTCATTCTCTCGCTGAGTTCCTGCGACAGGCCTCCCGCCATCCTGTCGCCTAACCCCTGTCGCAGGCTCTAACTCTACTGCTTCTTCATTCTCTCGCTGAGTTCCTGCGACAGGCCTCCCGCCATCCTGTCGCCTGACCCCTGTCGCAGGCTCTAAGCCAAATGCTTCCTCAGTCTCTCGCTGGGTGCCTGCGACAGGCCTGCCGCTCCCCTGTCCTGTCGCACCTTGATGAATGTCGTGCTCTTCCACCGGGGGAACCTCTCGCCGACGAGTGGGGTCTGCCGCTGTCGTGTCCTCCTGTCGCCCAAACATCTGCGGCGGGATACCTTTATTTGTTCCTCCTACCAAGTTCTGCACGGCAGGCAGCTGATCCGCTGTCGAGAGAACTCCTTGGAACAGATCCACCATGGCTCGCAGCGCCTGGGTAGTTTCTTCGCTCTGTCGCCTTAGAGCTTCGAATTCTGCCACCGACACAGTAATTCTTTCTTCCTCCCTGTTCACCTGGTTTGTCTGGCGAATCTGTTGTTCAAGGGAGCTCACAGAGTTTTCCTCACTTCCGGTCCTTACGTTTGAAGATCTTGTTCTCACCATCTTAGAAAATCTTGGCTTTTTATACGTTTCCCACAAACGGAGCCAATTGTTGTTGCACAAAACAACAATAAAGATATGCTGACATCGATGTTCGTACTTAGTCTCCACGTGTCTCCACGAAGCTTCTGTAAAATAAGAAAAGTTAGAGAGACGCAGGGGTGATTCCCTGCGTAGACACTCCGATGCTTAAGCCAGCAAAAAGTTCTTCGATATTGGGAAACGTAAAAGCCAGTAGTCCAAAAATTACCGAATAAAATTGTACCTGGGAGCCTATTTATAGGCCAGCATTCTAGGTTAATTGCTTAAGGATAATGACCTTATCTTGCTAAGAGTTTGCGTTCCAATATAACACAAGTTCCTTGAAAATCGGGAGCTTCCGGAGCCTGTCGCCGGCGAGAAACTCATACCACGTGGCGCGTTATGGCGTCAGGGGTCTGTCACTAGTGGGAGCCGAGGTCAGGAGCCACGTGTCGCCATATGACTATAGGCGACGGACTGTGGATCTGTCGCCAGGCAATGGGTGTATGAGCGCCACATGTTGCCTTATGATTGTAGGCGATAGACAGCGAACCTGTCTCAAGCGACAGGTATGATCACGCACCTCTACCTCTTTCGCTGAATGCCACGTGGGCCAGAGAGCCTGTCGCCCAGCGACAGGTGTGACGCGCTCTGCCTCTGTCGCCGATGGACACGTGGACCATTTAGTCCTTGCCATGTGGTAATCTCTGACGCTATTGGACCTGACCTAACACGGGTAGACTTTGTCATATCAATTATAATTATACCGTTTAAATTTGAAAAATGGATGAATAAATCCAATTTATAGAAATATTAAAATTGCATTACTTCAAATATTTTTCATCCAAATAAACAAGTATTTTCTATATATTATAAGCAAAAATTTATCAAGATCCAATTACAACGAAAGTTTATAATCTTAATCCATACAATAAAAATTTAAGGAAAATATAAATTATAAAAATAATAACATTTAAATTAAATAATGATTTAGCCTCTATACTATATACACTTTCAATTGACTAGATACTTAAAAATTAAAATTCATAATTAAGTATATGAACTTTTACTCTTTCAAATAGTTAAGCATTTTGAACTCATATAAGGTTAGTTTGGATGAACGATGCGATTGACTCTGATGATGTTAAAAAAAGTAAAATGACCACTGTAAGTATAATTTTTTTAATAAAATAATAAAAATCAAATCAAAACAAATGGAACAACAATAATTTCACTCATTTTAATTTTTTTTGTAGTTTTTTTTGTCTTATAGTAAAAGATTCCATCGGACTCCGGTGCGATAGAATCCAAATTGAGCCATAGTCAATGTGCTAAATTGTTATGAATACCCGGTGGAATTATTACACGTGGTAAAATGTCATATCATTAGTATATTAATTGTCAAATCACCCTGATAAAAAAATAAAAAAGAAATTTAAAAAATAAAATTTGCTTTTCTTTTTTTTTTCAAAATTTATAACCTAATATAAAAGAAATCTCCAAATGAATTCTTTTATTGACAAGTGTCCAAGACACAAAAATAATGTTATAAAATCTATTTTTATTTTTTGTTCATTAATATTTATTTTTATCTATTAAAATCCAAAAAAAATAGAACGAACAAAAAATAATATTTATATAGTATTATAATGTAACAAAAAATAATATATTATAAAAAGAAATATTAAAATATTTGTTAAACTTATTCTTTTTCTATTTATTTCTTACTTGATTTTCTGCATATATTAAATTTATCAAATTATTAATTTAAAAATGATAACGTTAAAAAATTGAATGAATTAAATAATTAAATATAATATTTAGGAAATAGAACAAAATAGTTTTTTTAATAAATAAACAATATAATTATAAAATTATAAAATGAATATTAAATTTAAATAATTAAAATAAATTCCAAACTATAGATACATTATTCTTTAATTTTTATGTTTTTATTAATATTATTCAAATCCAAATCATGAAAGAGTTATATAAACACACTTTCTATCAAAATAAATTTTAAGTTATATAACACGTGGATCGCTGACATGACTTTTGTTACCACGTGGACTGCTGACATGGAAATTAATTTTAATTTTTAAAGCCAAGTCAGCGATCCAGGTGGCAAAATTATCCCTGTCAGCATCCATGTCATGTGCCAACTGTGCACAAATAATGAAAGTTTGAGTGATTTAACGACTAAATACATAATTCTATTATTTTTTAACGTTTAGGTTTTATTTGTTGAAAATAAAACTTTATGGCCTTATTTCCATTCAATTGAACGTTGAGGTCTTAATTACATTTTACCCTAAACGTTGGGGGACATATTTGACTATTAAGCCTATATTTTGTTAAGGTTATGAACTTTTTATTTTATTGTAATTAATTAGAAACTTAGCTATATAAAATATTTAATTATTTTGTTAAACTTTATTGATCGAATGTTTTAATTTATAAGAATGTTTATTTGGATTAATTTGGATGGATCAAATGACAAATATTTAAAGAAATATTATTTTCTAAATTTTGTCAATTAAACGTTATTCATCAATTTGTAAAATTTAATGGATGATTAAAATGAAATAAATGTTCATAATATTGATTTCATGCAATAAAAGATTGAGAGTTTGTTTGTATTGTTTAATAAAATGTGAGAACTTATGTGAATATTAAGTCTAAACTATAATGACATAATTCAAACTAATATATATAGGATTAATGTCCAATATACCGTCATTGGAGTTTTTTAATTTTATAAGCGGGGTTAGAAAGATGACATATGTCATTTAAAAATATTAAGGAAATAAAAAATAAATAAGACATATTTCTTCATCCTAACCTTGCTTGTAGAGTCAAAAAACTCCAATGATAGTGTATCGGTATTGGTTAATTATCCGTATATATCTAATACAACTCTCACTAAGTTTTTAGATTCCACGAGTAAGGTTAAGATGGTGATATATATCATTTAGGAATATTAAAAAAATTAAATAATTAAATAAAGTGGGATATCTTAACTCCATTTGTGGAGATTAAAAATTCCACTTACAATGTATTAGATAATAATCCTAATCCATATATATTTAAACTTTTAATTGGTCCCTCCAAAATCAACTATCAAGATCTATCACTATATATTTACTACAATTGATTATGCAGAAAATTATTTATGTTATATTAAATATAAAAATTATGGATATGTCGTATTTTTATTTTAAAATTTTGTTATTATCAATGTTTTATATTATGGGCTTTATTTTATATAATTATAGTTACAAATTTTAAAAAATTTAAATAAAATTATATCATTATTTTTAAAAATAAATAAGTAAATATTCCTATTTTTTCTTTATTGGAACAAAAGTCGGGCATATTTTTAGAAGCTTATTATTTAAAGGAAAAAATTGAGTCCAAGCAAAGATAGGCCTGCATTTTAATAGAAAAATAAAATGTATGAGCAATTATCAAATCTTTCACCATTAGATTTGATCTTCAATGGTAATTGGTAGGGGTATGTATTTCTTGTTTTGTAGTTTTTTTTTATTTATAAGAGGTACAAGGGGAATGAAAATTTGAACTTTAGATCTATTTTTTTTTAAAAAATAAAAGCTATTAGATCAAACCTTAATTGTTTACCTATTTTCTTACTTCCTTTCTACAATTAAAATGATAATAACAAAAAGTAAAGAGCAACATATTTACGTTTTGAATTAAAAGCGTATAACAACTTACAACCACAACAATTATAGCTTTATACATTTGCCGGCTAATTTAACATAAAATGGAAGTTGTGTACCTTATTTAAAATAGAATTGAGATGAAAGAGATATTTAAATATTGCAGTTTGAATTGTAAGGCTTTAGGCATTTAATTTATGGTCTTAATCAAGTAGAAAAGTTATTGCAGTTTGAATTGTAAGGCTTTAGGCATTTAATTTATGGTCTTAATCAAGTACAAAAGTTGTATAAGTTTGTTGAAATTTTAATTGAAAATCGATTACTCACTGCTTAAAAATTAATGGAGAGAATGGTGTACTACTCAAGTTGTGCAAATTTAACATGTGGAATTGTGTCTATTTTAATAATAATTATATAAAAGTATGATAGGGACTAGGCTACCCTAACCTCAAAAATTCATAATAATCAGAAGATCATCCTAATATTTTACCATCCAAGAATGATGGAACTAGAGGTCTCTATTGGCTGAGTTAAATTGGAGTCGCACCGGATCTAAATTGTATATTAATGGATTATGTATAAGCTGAACCCGACTCGATTCAATTATTCAAGTTTGAATTTTAATTTAGACTCATTTTTTATTATACAAGTTCGAGCTCGACTTAACTTAAACTTTTTATTTTTTTTCTTTTTAATTTTTTTGTTTCTTTGTTTTATTATTCTTTTATTCCCTTTAAAGTTTAATTTAGTTTATCAAACATTACATGTCAATTTTCATATTAATTATATATAATATAATGTTTATTAATCAACAATATTTTAAATACATATAATTTTATTATATTTAGTAAAATATATAAAAAAATTATATTAATTATGTTCAGATTGAACCGAGAGCTTAGGACTTCTTGGTTAAAATCCGAATCTGACCTAAAAATTCATCAAGCCAATTTTTGTGCGAACTAACTTTTGAACTTTAATAGACCACTCGACCATTAGACAAGCCTAGATGGAACCTGACAATATCTTTTGCATAATTAATAGTGATAGTGAGCATTCATTCAGAACGGAATGTCCAAATTTCTTGTAGCAGTAGCAAGGCAGAAAAACAAGCTTGGATTGGATCAATTTAAAACAAGTTACATTCACCAATTGACCTGTTATACAAGGAAAGAAATGCATCAAAACTAAGGAGCTTAGAAAATAATGTGAATCTAAGGAATTGATTCACTGAATCCAAGAATGATGTCAGCTCCATCAGATTGAGTAGGTAATCGAATCCTATAAACCATCTCATGATGACATGAGACACCACTAAGTCACCCAAAGACCATGGGACTACTGTATCCTGTAAGAGACGAAAACCAAAAGCTACACACAATTCCATCTTCTTCACAATTGCATTGGAATCCTCTGATGCTCCACCTCTGATGCTCCTCCATACTGGAGCCAATCCTTAGCACAAATTAGGGCTTCAAGTGTCACTGGGCGTAGTGAACTGCGGTAATTATCCATCTTTTTTCTCTCTGTGTCAAAAACAGAATCAGGAGCAACAGTAGAAAATGGTATTGACAAAATGTCAGAAGCCATCCTGGAGAGAGTAGGGTACTTTGTCCTGTTTAGTTTCCACCAGCCCAAAATATCAAAATCTTGTACCCGAGGCAGAAGAGACTCTTCAAGATATTGATCCAATTCTGATTTCATCTGCTGGCCACCACTGATCTCTGAGATATACACCTCAAAATCTGAAAGTCCATCTCCAATGGAAATAAGGGGATCTTGAGAAGCTACTTCGTGAAGGGCTACTTCCTGATGGGGCATTTCTTGATAAGCTACCTCTTGATGGGATACTTCCTGAAGAGCTAATTCATGATGGGATACTTCTTGATGAGATACTTCCTGAAGAGCTAATTCATGATGGGATACTTCTTGATGAGCTACTGCTTGAGGCGGTCCCTCTTCTTGAAGGTATCCTTCTTCAGGTGGTCCCTCTTCTTGAAGGTATCCTTCAGGTGGTCCCTCTCGAAGATATCCTTCTTCGGGTGGTTCAGTTTTGGGGATGATGCTCTCATTTCGTTCTTCCGCAAATGTTTCAGGTGGAGGAAGTGCTTGAGAAATATATTCAAGGTAGAGCTCACGAATACTGTCATCAACAATCTTAATCCACATTGCAGCCTCCTCGCCATATATCCTAGAGAAGCTAAACTCAACAAGTTTCATTTTGAATCTTGGATCCATTACCACAGCAATTGCCAAAACTAAGAAGCAGTCACTCCAATATCTATCAAACTTCTCCTTCAAAGGTTTGGTCAAGTTGCTGATGAAGTGGTCATTGCTCATAGCAGCATGTGTCAACTCTAACTGGACTTTTGACACTTCATGGTAGAATGCACTGGCTGTCGGATATGTCGGGGCAATTAAAATGCTGACAGCATCAAAGAAAAGCTTCAAGTATGTGCAGAGAAGTTCTACCTGCTTCCAATCATCCATTGATGGGGCTATGTTATAATCGGGAAGAGAGGTTTCCAAGCAAAGAAATACTTGCTTTAGTTCACAGGCAGCCACCAACATGTCATATGTTGTGTTCCACTTTGTTTGGTCATCAATGAATATGTCTTTCATGCTAGGGACTTTAAGTTGTTCCTTCAGATGAAAAAATGTCTCTTCATGAGTATCTGAAGTTTTCACAAACTTGACACTATCCCGGATTTTCTTCACTGTTTCCCCTACGGCCCATAGTGCCTCTTGAGCAAGAAGACTTGCAACACGAGCAAAGCAATTTCCAACCAATAACTGACCATGAAGGATAAAAGGGTTCCTGACAGAAAGTAGGGCTCTTAGACTTCCATTTATGTTTTCATTTGAGAAGGACTGATCAAGAGTGAGGGCAAATAGCCTGTTCTCCAAATGCCAATCAGATAGGCAAGACACAACAGCTTGTTGCAAGGCATTGTCTGAATCAGGAGAAGGTACCATGACTACATTAAGCAGGCAGCGATGCAAATTCCATTCAGTATCAATGAATTGTGCAGTTAGAAAAACATAGCCCAAGGTTTGATTTGAAATCCATAAATCTAAGGCAAGGCTGACCCGTCCTGGAATTTCACCGATAAAATTGAGAAGGCTTTGCTTCTCTTTCAGGTACATAGCCACACAATCTCCTTGAATAGTGTTGAAGCTTACCATATTGAACTTGGGCTGAAGAGTCCTCACAAAATCAATAAAACCAGGATGTTCCACAATGTGGAGGGGATAATCGTGCATTATGATCATCTTAGCTATTTCATGGTTGCAACGCTCCTGGTTAAAAGGGATGTTTGCAAATCCAGGAGTTGCTCGATATCTTTTTCTTGGTTCATCAGTAGCATTACCAGTTTTAGAGTCAAGTGTCTGTTGATTTCTCTGACGGCTTACTGGGCAGATTCCCAAGGCAATGTGTCTTTTGAGGTGGCTAGTCCCAGCTAGCTTTGAACCAGTAATGTAAGCAAATGATTTCTTGCACTGGTTACAGCAGGCCCTGATACATCCATCTCCTACAGTCTCCACAGTAAAATGGTCCCAGACAATAGACTTCTTCCTCCTACGTTTATTGGGCTGTACTTCAGAACTAAGTGGCTCATTGTTGTCAGTCGAAGTAATAGGAGTAATAGCCATGGTAACAGGAATGATTGCAGTCTCCATCTCAACGTACAGTACTGCAAAACTGAAGACACAGCAGATGATAAGTTTTCATTTGCACATATTATACAAAAAAAGTTTATGAGAAAACACAAGGCAGACTGCCCGAAGACGGCATTGCATGGTAGAAAGATAAAACTGATACAAATATGATCGCTGATATCCAAGTCAAGTTTTGATATTTTACGTTAGGATCAGAACTCATAGGAGAAAGACAGCTTCATAGACATGTTCATTCCAGAATCCCTTATGGGTGATAAGTTCTCCCCTACAAGATAGTAGCTATTCATATTTACCAAATAACAAACCAGAAGCTCATGCCTTATCCAATTTTATGATCCTGACATAGATATTAGTAGCTTGGACGTTACCAAGAAATGGCCTTAAAGAATGAGCAGTAGAATATTCAAAGGTAACACAAACCAGCTGGCTTGTCTTGTTAACACTTCAAATTTAGTAATCTCAGCAATTAGGTAAAAGCATTACAGTGAACAACTAAAATTCTAACATTCAGGGTAAATAACAAAGTTTAAATGATTCTAAGCCAAACCAAGGATCCAATGAGCCCTTCAAGATTCTACCATAAACAAAAGCAGAATTGTGTTTGCCAGAAAAAAAAAAGTTGGAACTTAATAAACACCAAGAATGCTAAAATTTCTCTTAGTAATTTTAACAAAGTGTCAACAGGAAATGGATAGATCACACAGGCAATACAGGTGCACAGTCCTAGCAGCCTCAAAAATGCTTGCAAATACAAGAACAAAGAAAATTTTAAAACTATGCCAGCTCCAATTCAAGACACTTAACATTCATTAGACTCAGTAACTCAAAGCTGCAAAGCCTAAAACAGACCAACTTATTCCCATTTCTAGATATGAAAATAACAATTTAATTTAAAAAAAAAAACACACACACACAAGTTCCCAATCCCAGTATCGTTGCTCCCCTTCTTACTCTTTTTTTTTTTTTTACTATTTGCCAGTGTCAAATACAGCTTTGATACCTGAAACTGCCAACACAACATATTGAAATTGCCCTGTTTGATGGGCTACCCTCAAGGACTCAAAGCCCACAGGATATGCATGACCACCAGGTTTAAAGTACTATCCAGCCGAACAGAAGCCAAAACCACCAGCCCCCAAAGACACAGAAACAAAATCTACGCTGAACTTTAGTTGTACTTTCGCGCCTTGGCGCTGAAAAAAAAAACCATTGTTTGTCCGTTTATAAATGAGAAATGAGAACTCCCAAGAAAACAGGGTAACAAAACACGACAGTTTTTCAGAGGATTTGTTGAGCAAAATAAAACCTCCGAGTTTTATAGTATAAACAACAAAGAATTGGATCCCCAAACTCCAATGAAAAAGTCATTGCAACGCACACAGGAAACAACTATCAGTCTCTCACATACTAAAAACCCAGGAAAAAAGGATCGAGTCAGCAATTAACACTGAACTACTATGTGAAAAAAAAAAGTATTCAAAGAAGCACATGAAGCAAAACGAAACGAAAAATAAAAACCCGTAGCTGGAGAAGCACAAAAAATATGTTTGCGAGCGACAACTATGAAGGTCATCTAAAACCTCGGAAAAAATCGTTAATTCCCAGATCCAAAAACCCAAAAAATTCCATCAAAACACAAAATTAGATAGAGATAAACAGAACCCAGCGTAGAAATCCAGGATTAAAAAGAGTTCATACCTTGTTTCCCCAAGAAAACCCCGAAAGCAGATCCCAAAGTGAGGTATTAGATTTAGCTTTTCATTTTCCGGAACTGTAGGAATTAAAAAATAATATTTTGAATTTCGGGTAACAGAGGGAAGCGCAAAGGAGGAAGACGAAGGAGGAAGAAAGGGAGGGGATTAATTGGGCTACTAAAAGTTCAGAGCTTTGAAGTTTAGAGCTTTTTTTGCTCGGTGAGAGAAAAAACCCTAAATTGGAATTGGACTAGGGCTAGGGCTAAAATTTCAAAAGATGTCGAATTTTAGGCCTTTTTAATGAAGGGTGGGTGGGGGCGGAGGGAGAAAACGGAGGGGGCGCATAGCATTTACACAAGGAAAGAGGGTTAAAGCAGAAAAAGTCGTAATTGGATATGGACTGCAGGTCCAATTTCTTTTATACTGTGCGGGCGGTTCTATCTTCTTTCTTCACGGACCATATTTTAGCCCACCCAACGTATCACTTGATTTAATCTTGACCGTTCCTTTTCTTTTTCTTTTTTTCTTACTTCTAATTATTGATTTTGGGGAGGTTTTGTCATTTGTGGCGGTTGATCAGCATAAGGACCAATTAAAGGGCACCACTTGAGCGGTTTATGCAGATTATTTTAACAAATTTCTTTTTATTTTAAAAAGAAAAAAAAAGAGCTAAAATATATATCCATAAAAATAATAAAAACTATTTTATGATTAATATATGCATTATATATGTTCGAGAACATAAATCTGATTTCTTATATAATTTTTGATGATATGTTATATGTTCAAGAATGGGTTTTCAAGGTTTTAAAGTTAATTTGATGTTTTATGACTATATTGAATGATATATTAGCGTGCGGCACGATAACTTAAATTAGCGAAAACTTTTACATTAATAAGTTTATAAAATTTGATCTTATTGTAAGGTCAGTAAATTATAATTTTTTTATTAAAAATAATTAATTTAAATCATTGATTAAATTTTAAATCTAAAAAAAAAGCTTTTACATGATAACTTATTCAATAAGTTATAATAATTATCATTATTTATTAAATGTATTACCAATTTAAGTTTTCTTGAATAGATTAAGTGTAATAATTTCTTAACCTCAAGATTATATAGTGTAATAATTTTTTTTTTGAACCAAAGACAATTAAAAATTGAAACATTGAACTTAGTTTGTTATTGTTAATACACTCTTTGAAGCCTCATTAGTCTCTGCAAAGTGCAAACAAAAGATAACTTGCCAATGACGTGAAGAATGACATCAAAAGTAATAAAACCAATGCTCATGACAAACAACATTTGGAGAGATCTTGAGTCTTGGAGACGTCATCCATGTAAGATTGATGCATAGTCCCAGCAACCGTTCATAGCAAAAACAAGAGTTGTTTAGTATCAGTTTAATATCAGTTCATAGCAAAAACAAGGCACATATAGCATCAATTATTCATAACATATTTATTGTTTCAATTTTGGATTTGTCAATTGAACCGCTTGTTGTTTTCCTCTTGGGCATGCTTGTAAATAGAGGTGTCTATAGATCGAGTCGAGCTTATACAATATGATAATGATTTGTGAGTAGCTTGAGCCTGATCCGTCCCAATCATATAGGTCTCATTTTAATCTCAAACCCGATTATTATATTTTGATTATAAATCTGAATCTGACCTAACTTGACCAGTTTAATTTTTGAAAATTATGAAGATTACATAACTATTATAAAATTATACGATATATTACAAGACTATTAATGTAAAAAGCTCCTTTTCTTACCTTCTTTACTAGGGAAAACAAGACCAAATAAAATATAATCGATGCCACTTTTGTGCCGGAAATTACTCTGCCTTTCTGGTGTTTGTCTTATAAGTATCACATGATAGCAATTAGATGTAGTGCTACTTTATTTCTCAACCTTTCACTCATTATCCTTTGGCTTCTCCTGCTTTGCATCACTATTATTTTAAATTCAGCGATCATTATTATAAATATTTGAATTAAATTTTGCAAACAAATTTATAAGATTGTCTCGGGTCTATTTAATATGCTTATATATATTAATTATATAAAGTATTTCTAATCTGCCAATTTAATTATACTTATATATCCTTTATAAATTAAAATTATATTTTTATTCTTATAATTATAAAAATAACCAAATTTTATTATATGTTGGATTGGGCCTAGGTTTCAACTTGCAAAGCTCAAGCTTAATCCAATTTTTTATCAGGCCTAAATTTTATGGCCAAGTCCGATTATTGCGTTTTATATTTTTGCCCAAACCCTCTCAAAAATTGAGCAGGATTTCAGGCTTCGACAGACGGGTCCGCTCTTGGGCAGGTCTACTTGCAGATGCTACTACAGTTCCTCTTGGTGGTGTTGTTCTAGTTGCAATTTATGATGAAAAATTCCTTATAGATGAAAATTTTTTGGTGTTGTTCTAGTTGCAATTTATGATGAAAAATTCCTTATAGATGAAAATTTTTTTTACCTTTTTTTTGTTGCATTTTAATATGTTACATAAAAACAGGCAAAATATTTATAGATCAAAAGAAAAAACCTTCCATGCATTAGCACTTAATACCATAGTTGATAATAGCAACTATATAGGTTTCACATCTCGTTAAGTTATTTTTTAAACATTTATTTGTGTTTTTAATCAAATGTTGTACTGCAATTGTTGAGATATATATATATATATATATATATATATATATATATGTAACATCCGATTCTACATTACTGTAGACTCTAATTTCATAAAAAATTTAAAATGGAAATTAAATAAATAATGAATATTGGTTTCCACTTGGGTGAAATGCTCCTTAACTTGAGATATGAACGGAGCAATTTATGTGAAATACTCTACGGGCGAGTACAACAATGGGACAGCTCGCCAATGGGCGAGCAAGAGGATGATCGCCAACAATGTAATTATAGCAGTGATCGCCAAATCTTAAGATGGCATCAAGGTAATGTGACGATGCCAATAATCAAGTAAAGGCCAAGGTTGATGCTCGAATGGGCAAGGACTATTGGCGAACTGTGAGGCGGGCGATCTGGATTAGAGTTGGCGGGCTGAGACATTGCTCAGTGTTGGCAAGCTGGAAACACTAAGTCAGAACCGTGCAATCAAATTTGACTTATGCTGCTATTGGGAGACAAGACGGAAGAAAAATCTAACAAAGGATGAATTTTATTGGTTGAAGTAGCCATCAAAGGTTGGCAAACAAAATTAATAACGTGTAGGAAGAAAAGAGTTCCAGTTGACTTCTTTTGTTGCAATGGTCTTCATGAATTAATGCAACATATGATGCTTAGAAGAGAAGGAGAATAAAAGTCAGCAAAGGTGCAGCAAAAGAGGACCTTGATGACACTTTGCTATTGCCACACGATATTGAAGGTTGACCAAATCTGCTTGTTAAGTGTAAAAGAGACAAGAGAATTAATTAAAGGTTGACATGATTGGAAAGTTAGTTGTGGAAGGGAGACTTTCATGCCACCCTGAGTTGCAATTGTCTTCATGCATTAAAGGAATGTTTGACCTATGAAATAAAGGCCAAGTGATGGGTTTCGATTGGAGTGGCATGGTTATATAAGAAGAAACACTTGAGGAAAACCGATTTAGCAAAATTTCACCTTCTTCACGAGAGCTATGTAACTGCAAGTTTATGTTCTGATTTCTTCCATTTATACCATACTTGAGTTACTAAACTTCTTCCTTAAGTTGGCTAAACAAGTAAACCAGCTTGCAAAACCTTCCTCCATCGTTGATGAACTAAAGGGATAAAGGAAGTAAGGCCAACATGAGACCGAAAGTGTTCTGTGCTGGAAGTGCAGTTGATTAAGGTGAGATTTAATGATTTCTTGAGATTGAATGATATATTTCTATGATTTCAAGTATGAAAAGCATGATTATAGTGTTGTTTTGATTTATTCTTGTTAGATCAAAGAAATAGAATAAATTCATATCTTGAAGTAGATGACGAATAAAATGAAACTGGGATGAAATTGTAGTAGAATGATGGGAAAACAATCGAGAATAAATAAGGAAAGTAGTGGAAATGGTGTAAAAATGGTGAGAATGGCGACTATGGTGATCGCCCATGATTGAGTGTTAGTAATCGCCAATGAGGCGAGTAGGAAATAAAGAACTCGCCAAGATAGTCTTGTTCAAATGGGCGAGGTCGCCCAACATTAGTTTAATGCGTTGGCGAGCCTATTTTTGAGTATACAGCCACGTATGGCGAACCTAAACAGGGCGAGTTGAATTATGGGCAAACTCTCACATTTAAGCCAATGTAAGCTTGGAGAGTTGAATGATGGGCGAACTCCCCAAATATATTGATGGCGAGTAATGGCGGGCGAGCTCCCACTTGTAAGCCATTTGATGAATGGCGAGCTCGATAGGGCGAGCTAGTAAGAACTCTTGTGGGCGAGCTATTTGATTATTAAGTCTCGCAAAGGGTTGGAAATATTGAAAATGGAAATATTAATAGTTTTAATAAAATATTTTGCAGCCGGGAATTAGGAATGGCTATTGGCGAGCAGGAAGCAAGGCGAAGCAAAGTTTCGTTGAACTAGGTAAGGGAGATGTGTGTGAAATGAATGCATGTCCTGTGTAGTAAATATTATGAAAATATCGATAAATGTTTTGTTTTATGACATGCATTATTTGATAAAGTGTTTTGGATTTCGGGCGAGCTATAAAGCCGACCCTACGTTATTTGTTGGGCGAACTGGTAATGGCGGGCGATCTAAATCTTTTCTGATATTTTGGGCGAAGAACCTTTTTTATGATATCTTGGGTGAGTGACCTTGTTTTAAATGAAATCCGGGCGAGCTAAGGTGGGCGAACCCTTTTATGTTGTTTGGGCGGGCGACCCTATTTTAACGTAATTTGGGCGAGCCAAAGAAAATAATCTATGTTTTCATAAAGATGGGCGAGTAGACCATGGTAGGGCCATGGGCGAGCCAAATGGGCGAGCTGACCATGGCGAACAGGTTTCTATTTACATTTTCTCAACGAAAAATGGGCTAATTTTAATATCTTTCAAAATAGAAAATGTGAAACCTTTTGATTGGACGAGTTGACCAATAGGCGAGTTGACTATGGGCGAACTAGCCATGGCAAGCCAGTTTAACCCGAGCCCTTCTCACATGGAATTCAGTGAGATTGCGGGCTGGTTTTAAACCTTTTTGGAAAGAAGATTATTTTGAGAAAATGATGAAATTATGAAATAATTCCTTAAAGGTTTTCATGAGATATAAAGTGATTTTGAGACTTTAGGCCCCTAGTTTCATGCATTATTATTTATGTTATTGCTGAAGGAAACCGAAAACAAACATGCAGCGGAATTTAAATCATTCGGCCTCCACCAGGATCGATTCGGAGGGTTGCCTGATTAGGGTTTCGAGATTTTACCTAACGTTTTCTCAGATTTCTGTCGTTGGTCGAGTCACAAGCAACAACTTTTCGTTCCTGCCTCTATGGTATCCACACGAACGGATCTCACGACTCTTGAACGTCTCACGATCAGAAGCCTTAAAGAGCGTTTTTGATTCTTTATAACCGAACTGCTAGCTTCGATTAAAAGAATACTTTTCTATTTTTTTTTAATTGTTGTGTGGCTATGTTTCAGAAAACATCCTTTTATAGGCAGTAAATTTTACTCTAAAATTTACTGCCAAACAGAACTTTAATCCTACTTAGAATAGGATTAGTTATATCCCTAATCCAATTCAGAATAGGATTAGTTATATCCTTAATCCAATTCAGAATAGGATTAATTAAGCTCCTCATTGATCCATTCTAAATGTGCGACCCAATAGGTTCTCAAAACAATGGCAATGACAAAATTGTCACAGGCAATGAGCGGTATCTAGCAACACATCATTGCTACCCATGTAACGAGAATGTCAATGACTCGACATAACCTTACTCGTGATAGATGTTACCGTGTAGTCTAATCCCTTTATCCTTTGATGTCTTGATTAGACACAAGTCATGGAATGTGTCACACTTGTATAGTCTAATCAGCGTTTCTTGATTCCTGAGTAGACTAATTAAACAAATAAAATCAATATCTCATATTGACTTATTCGACGGCCATGCATTTCTTAATCTCACTCTATCAAAGGGCCCAAGACATCACTCTTGTTATATAAGAGGGATAAATCCTATCTTGATCACTCAACTTCCCTCTACATAGATCAAAGCATACCCAATTACTACCTTTATAGTCCATCCTGTTACGAATGACATCTAGCAGCATTAAAGTATGCAATTCTCTATGTTGGGATCTTTGATGATCTCAAGTCAAAGGATCACATATACCATCATCACTATGAGAATCGCTTATGACACTCATATAACAATCCATGTAGCGTTCTTATCGAGGGTCGATCCAGTACATAGTTCTCTAACATGTACCTATGTGATGACTTGATATCCTATATCCATGACAATGGTCATCAGTCAACCACATACTAGTTTTATCGTATCATTGTTATCCTTGTTCACAATAATACTTGACTAGGAATATTTTAAGAATAGTGTGTTATTACTATTCTAAGGACATTATCATATAAGATTACATTACGCAGTTATAAGACAAATATAATAATGAACTATAAATAAAATGTCATGATACATAAAAATGCCAAAGTCAATCATCTAATGAATGGTTCTAAGGGCATAATCCAACAATCTCCCACTTGCACTAAGACCATTCACTCATGTATCTAATACCTAGTGACCTAGTGTGACGATCATGTCTCTGCTGCGTCAAAGGCTTCTTCAGTGGGTCGGCGATGTTATCGTCAGTTGGTACTTTGCATATCCTCACAATTGCGTGACCCACCTAGGGCGGTGGCTCGGGTCAATGGACCTACGGGTGCACCTCAAGGCGTCACAGGGCTGATGACCCACCAAGTCATCAGCGGTCTCGAGGTCACTTGGCAAGTGGAGCCGAGGACCACCTATAGATTATGGCCATAGATCTAGCAGAGATAGCCGTGAGGGGCGATGGCCTACGGGTGCACCCCAAAAGCGGTAGATTCCGTTCTCGCAAGGGAGAGAGGGAACGATGATAGCATGATTTATTTGTAGGGTGATGCCTAGTCTCAATTTGTTGGTTTCTGTTTAATGAGAGGATTCATTAAATCCTAATTTCTATCCTTTTAAATTACATGATATTATAAACTGTTGAGCAAATGATTTGAATGGTGCATTGAGAGTACTGTTTACTATAACCACTGTTTTTCTATCGATATGATTTTAGGAAAAACAAATAGTTGTGGTATATAGTTTTGGTTTTATAAAGCAGCATATGTTTCCTTTACTGAGCGCATAGTTCGCTCACCCCTTTGTTTTAAACTCCACAGATAAAAGACACGGAGTTAGAGAATTAACTCCCAGATGGATATAGCTACGTATAAAGCGCCGAGGCACATTATGTTAAACGTGACAGGTACAATCTCTACTCTTTTACATTTCAGACATAGGTATACAGTACTACTTTAGTGAAACAAAGATAATAGGGGATGTCAGATGTAAGGAATTATGAAAAAAATTTCATATTCCGTATTTGTTAAATAATTGCTTATCATTTATTAATATCACTATGGAATGTTAAGGGCATCGCAGACAGCCCAACCGATAAAGTTGTATAAAAATACGTGAAAAATGTGGTAACGGGATGTTACAATATATGTATATAATTCATCGTAAAATTATTAGATGGATCATAAAATTTATTAGATTTATCGTAAAATTTATTACATTTATCGTAAAATTCATTAGATTCATTGTAAAATGTATTATATTCATCGTAAAATTTATGATATTTATCGTAAAATTTATTAAATCCATCGTAAAATTAATGTAATTCATCATAAAATTGATGAGTATAAGGGTAAAAATGCTATTTATGATCAATATAAATTTTTTACTTTCACATTTTGTAAAATATTTGTTAAGGAGAAGAAATAAACTAAATTAATGGTCACACATTTATGATAAATATATATATTTTTATGATAAATAGATCTGCTCGAAGGTCGGACTACCTGCCCAAGCTAGAAGGCCTAACCAATATAGTGGTTAGACTTGGACAAAAATATTCAATGCAATTACCGAGCTTAGGCAAAATTTTTAGGTTCGTTTAAAATAGGGCCGGGCTCCAGCTCCCGACCCTAAATATTAATTTTAATTAAGTTTTTTTAATATATTTAGTAAGTATAATATAATTATATGTATATAAAACATTATTGATTTATAAAAATGATTATAAATATTTAATATGAAAATTGACATATAAATTTTGACAAATTAATTTAAAATTTAAAGGGAATAAAAGAATAAAAAATAAATAAATAAAAAAATTAAAATATAAAAAATAAATAAAATAATATTCGAGTCGGGTCAGGCTGAAGCTTATATTTTAAAAATAAAAATGAGCCTAGACTAAAAGTCAGACCCGAATTTACGAGCCAGGTTAGGCTTGAACATACCCATATATCCCTATCAAATATCATGGGTTTAGCTCGAGCCCAACTCGACCCAGCCCATGATCAGGTAGAATGATAATTTTGTGGTCATTAATTTAATATATTTTTTATTTTGAAATTTTGTAAAATTATTTGTTAAGTAGTATAAATAAAATAAATTAATGATCACAAATTTATCATAAATATATTTTTTTAATATGTACATGGGCAGTTGAATTTCCATTTTGGGCATTTGACTATCCTAAGTATAATTCCAAACAAAAATTTTGAAAGCAACAAGCAGTCAACTGCTATGCTTAGGCAGCTGATTACCCAATGCCTTCAAATTTTTGTTTTATAAAACAAGAAGGGAAATTGAATGCCAGAAATAGGCATTCAACTGCCTTAGGTATAATTGTAAAAGAAGCCTGAAGCCTACTATTATAAATGAAATCTCCAATTAAAAGAACAAAAATGTTTACTATTAAACAACTATAATAAAAATCAAATTAACAATTCCACGAAGAAATCAATAACCGAAACCATTAAAGTTTCAAGGATCCATTCATAGAATGTTTATCACTTCTTCCTTCCTTAGCAGTTAATGTTTTATTTTTTTTTTGGATTTTTTTTTCAAGCGGCTAAACTAGACACTAATTATTATTTACATAACAAGCTTAGCACAAAATCATTGATTATAACCTGTGCACTAGGAAATCAATTTTCTTTGCCCACACGTATCGAAAGGCAAAAGACCAGAAGTTCTATATAAACGAACTGTATATTGAATCTTAACTCTAAGATGAAGATGCTTTTTCATGGTATTATTTACTTTGATAAAAAAGAATTGTACAAGAAATTTTACAAAATGAGAAAAAAAATTAATGTGATTTATCATAAAATTATTAAGAATAAGCATAAAAATACTTAAAAAAACACAAATTTATAATAATTAACTATAAAATTAATGTGATTTATTATAAAATAGATGAGTATAAACGTAAAAAAACACTATAAAAAACATACATCTATAATAATTAACTGTAAAATTAAAGTGACTCATTGTAAAATTAATGAGAATGCTCCGTTTGGTTTGCGTAAAATGACTTTCAAAAAATGATTTTTGGAAAATGATTTCTGAAAAATTGATTTTTTGAAAAAAAAATTGATATTTTCTGTTATTTGATTGATATGCTGAAAAATATTTTCCATTGTTTGGTTATTTTCTGGAAAATCTGTATTTTTGTATCTCACTTTGATACAGTTCATGTATTCCACGTTGATTATTTGATCATGTAGCTCACTTTGATTGGTTATTTTCCATTGTTTGGTTATTTGATCATGTAGCTCACTTTGATACAGTTCATGTATTCCACTTTGATGCAGTTCATGTGGCTCTAGAAGTTGGTTATGGCTAATGTTTTTGTTTTATTGAGAATTAAATAAACTACAGTTCCTTTTTCTAGTTCAAATGCTTGTTGATTTTTCATTTTTTTTATTTACAATTTTTTTTTTGGTTGGCTTTGTTGCTGCTTGACAGCAGCAGCAAAGTGCTGCTGTTTTGCTGCTGCATCGAGCAGCAACACAGCCGTAGCATTTGCTGCTGCTGTCGAGCAGCAACAGATGCTGCTGCAGCGGTTGGAGCAAATCGCCGGAAAAAGTGCTACAGGACGCCGAAAAAAGCTTGACGGTGCCGGTAATGTTGAGGTGAAAGAGGCGCCGTCAAAATGGAAGGTGAGAGTCGTGGTTTGTCCAGCTAAAGTAAAAACGTGGATTTTGTCTTCCCCTTTTCAAAAGAGAAGACATTTTACAAAATATAAGAGCATTTTTTGGGTTGACCGAAAATGATTTCCATTGATCGAAATTATTTTCGGTCTACCAAACACAGAAAAATGATGAAAATGATTTTCGGAAAACGAAATGCAGATATCAAAAGGAGCATAAGCGTAAAAACATTAGAAAAAGCATAAATCTATAACAATTAACAGTAAAATTAATGTGATTTATCATAAAATTGATGAGAATAAACATAAAAAAATACTATAAAAGCATAAATCTAAGATAATAAATCATAATTTTACGATGAATCTAACAATTTTATGATAAATGTCACAAATTTTACTATAAATATAATAAATTTTACGATGAATTTCATGTCATAAATTTTATTATAAATCTAATAAATTTTACGATAAATCTAATAAATTTTACGATAAATCTAATCAATTTTACGATAAATCTAATAAATTTTATCATTAATCTAATAAATTTTACGATGAATGTTATTAATTTTAAGATGAATCTAATAAGTTTTACGATAAATCTAATCAATTTTACGATGAATGTAATAAATTTTATCATTAATCTAATAAATTTCACTATGTATCTAATAAATTTACTTGATATATGAATATCTTGAGATCAAACCAACCTAAGGACAACATCGTATTACCACCATCCATATTTCACACCACTCTAGACATCCACCGTCTCCTTAGACCAATGCATTTTGACAATATGCTTTACCAATATGGTGACCTTTAGGATGCTCTACAAATTTCAATGTCCTATAACATGTACCAAAGCACCATAGGTTCCACCCTGAGTTGCACTGTCACCACTACCAATCAATTGCATAAAAACCAACCGAATTAATTATCAAAGTAATTTTGCTAATTCATCTTAAGAAATGCATCCATAAATCCCCAATAAACAAACTAAACATCTTGGATTGATCACAGTCATCACCCGCAAAGACAGAAAAAAAATCACTTTTATGATTAGTATTTCACTAATTATAGTCATATTATAAACATAGTGCCTTTTGGTAAATAAAATTTGAGAGCCATGAAATTTAAATAATTAATCCTCGTGAATTTTTCTAAAAACTAATTTTCTATCATATCAAACATAAATAATCACCCTAATTTTTAAAAAAAAAGAAAAATATATATTAAAAAAAGGATTTAAGGTGAACAAAAATTAAACTGTTTAAACCCACGCGCCAACTCCAGTTATACAAAGAATTTATAACCAAAACAAAAATAAATATAACCCAGAAAAGAAAAAACCCTATTGGTCTCTAAACAATGGTCGAAGTAAAATTGGGAAAAAAAAAATAAAGCCCATTTCTATGAATTTAAAAAAAAAGAGTAAATGAACTTATTATATGAATATCTTGAAACCTAGAAATGTAATTTTGTTGTTTTATGAATGAATAAAAATGTAATTTAAATATCTTGTTGCATTTTTAAATGATAAAAAAGTAATTTAAATTCTACTTCATTAAATTAAAATTTACATGTTGCCTGTTAAACCATTATTTACATATTTTTTTACTTTTTATTATTTATTTAATTTCTCATGAGATATTGAATATCTCATGAGATCTCATAATCTTACAGTAATATCGATATTTTGCGACCTTACTGTAGACAACCTTGAATTGGTTTAAGATCAAAATTTGAGATTATAGTTAATTTAGAAAGTGATTGATCTTTGATTAGTTGAGTTCATTAGCTTGTGCATTAACAGTATGAGAAGTATAAAAATTGATATTTGAAGCTTGGAAAACTTGTATGAGTTATGAAATTGCAATAGTTTGTCATGGTTGCTTTTGCTAGTAAGGAATCAAATAAATGAAACTGTTGTTATTAAAAATGTATAAGTAGTGTTTACTCTTCTGTTCTCAACTTCAATTCTTCCTTTTCCTCATTATTAGTTTGACTTAACAAATTTTATGCTACAATATTGTTAAGATATGGTTAATGCTAATTTCAAAAAGTTAACAACTTTTGTTTATTGTTTTGATCTCTTGCTTTATAATAATAGCTAGGCTTGCAGCTACTGTAATAATTCTCCTAAATTCATAAACCATAGATTAAAGTTTCTACTAGTTTTGCAGCAATTCTTATTTAAATTGATTGAGATTTGAGACTAGTACTCTTCTCTCCCTGCATTTTATTCAGGGTTTATTTTGCATCTTCATGTTTTTTAATTAATTAATATATATACATGTTTTATGATCTCCCTCTTTGTGGATTTATATATTTTTATTGTCGTATTTTCAAGTAAACCCCCAAATAAACTTATATGGATTTAGTAGATGGTTCTTGTATGTTCTATGAAATTTTAGTTACTTTTTTTTTAAAATTTAGGAATGCAATTCATACTAAACTAATAATATACATATAATATGTTGGCTTAATACCTATATATGCTCTCAACGTTTACCACAAAATGGAATTAAGCTATTAACGTTTAATTGCATGAAAATCAGTCTACTAAGTTTTATTTGAAGCTATTAAAACTTAAATGTTTTAATATAACAGAATTCAATATATTTTCGTTAAGTCTTTTAACTGTTGTTATCCTTTCACAGTAATTAAAATTTGACAGTGGTTAGAGGGGCTTAATGAAAATGTACTTAATTCTATTATTTTGAAACATTTAGGTTTTACTTACTTAAAAAAAATTAATGGACTGATTTCTTGTGCTCAGGTGCTGCGCGCAAGAATTTCTTGTGTGCAACAATTGTGTTTTTCTTTCTTTTCTTTTTTTTTTAATTCTTAATATATAAGAATTATATATAAAAAAAGTTTAAATAATAAATAGTATTCAATATAGATTCATGAATAGTTATACTTATCTGAATTGAGTTGTTGGTTTCTTGTTGATATTCTTCAAGTATAAGGATTCAATATGGCCAACCTTTTCATACTTCTTGAGCTCATGTGAAGAAAAGAAAAAAAATGTACTTTTGAGGATTCTAAATCTGAAGCTCTTGTTGACAAGAAAATGCATCATCGTATTGGAAAAGGCTGTACACTTCCTTCTGTTCCTGAAGATTGGTTAGATCAAATCATTAGGTAAAGAAGAGAAGATCATTTCTAGAAAAAAAGCTCATGGTAGACAAATTGCTTCTTATCCTGATCGTAAAGTTGGCCATTCTTGGCAAAGTATTAGTCCTAAAGCATCAACTTTCAGAACTCATTCTAGGTGAGTCTATTCTAAAATTTAAGTTTGAGCAAGGAGAATTCCCATTAGTTTTGACTAAATTTGGTTCCAATTCTCAACCTGTTCATAGTTGGGAAGATTAGGTGAATGAGGTAATGAAAAATCTTGCTTATTTAAAGGTTTTATCTTCAGTAAGAGCACTTGATGCTATATTGGTTTCTTCGAAACTTCATATTCACAGAGATATGGAAGAATGGATGTATGGCATGCTACTTTCGCAAAGTGGAGTACTTTTTCTCATACTATGATTACTCTTTGAGGAGAATTCACTTTCACTCTTGAGGATGTATGTGTTCTTCTTGAACTTCCTTGTCTTGCGAGACATAATGTTTGCTCCATCAAATTGTTTGAAAAAGAAGAGAAGACTCATAGTTTCTTCTGTGATTTGCTCAAACATCAAAAAGAAAAATCTAAGGCTACTCATTTCTCTAGTTGGATTGGTTTATTTTTTCATAAATTCAAACCTAAAAAATGTGAAAGTAAGTCTCCTGATCTTTCGAATTCTGAGCATGAGTTAGAAGCACTATTGATAATATGATTAGCCAGGCACCTCTTTTTAGGATGTCTGGATGATGATATTAGTTCGGCTTTTATTCCATTAGCTATTAAACTTGCCAAGGGTATACACTTTTAATTAGCTCCTTTCTATTTGGATTCTCTGCATAGAAGATTGCATTTATATTCATCTAAGACTGAAGCATCAATTGGTTACTATAGGATTCTTACGTATATCGATGTTTCTTTCATTCAATTGTGTTTCTGGGAGAGGTTTAATGATTGTGCTCTAGTGCCAAATCCAAGTCTTCAGCCTATGACTTTTTCTGGTCTTCTTTCTAAAAATGGTCCTAAGCTCAGATAAAGAAGAGTGGTGGTAGGTTTGGATAACCAGTCATAAAAACTGGTCAAATCTCATGAAATGAATTAATATCAAAACATTGTTGGAGGGTCCCATAGGAGTGTTCATTCGTGTAATTCGGTTAATTTCGAACCGAATTAATCGAAATCGAATTAACCGAATTATAAAATTTTACTTTCGTTAACCGAACCGAAATATAATTCGGTTAATTCGGTTAATTAACCGAATTAACCAAACTTTATACAAAATTATATATATTATATATATTATAGTATATCATATGTATATTATATGTATATAGTATATATTATATATTATAGTAAATATGATTCGGTTATATATTATATATATATATATATTATAGTATATCATATGTATACATATTATAGAATATCATATATAATATATATTATATATATTATAGTATATCATATGTATATTATATGTATATAGTGTATATTATATATAGTGTATATATAGTATATATTATATATTATAGTAAATATAATTCGGTTAATTCGGTTAACCGAAATTAATTCGGTTTTCGAACCGAATTAACCGTTAACCGAATTTTCCTAAATCCTATTTTCGTTAACCGACCAAAATAGATTTGGTGGCCGACCGATTAACCGAATTAAATTCGGTCGGTTGGTTAACCGAATTTCTTCCAAATTTTGAACACCCCTAGGGTCCTATACTTAGCGACACGCTATATCAAAGCCCGGGTATAGTGAAAAGTGGGTAAGGTTTGCTAGGTAATCTACCGAAAGCAACGTGCCACATTGACACCTGGTTGTGGTATCAAATAGGCAAAGGTTCCCACATTATAATGGACGAAGGTGGGTAAAGAAGTTGGTCCATAACCATAAGCTTAGGTTAGGATCTTGAAAAATAGGTACGCTTAGTGGTAAGTTAGCTGAGATTTGTGAGGTTATGAGTAAAAGGAATATTAACATCTTGTGTCTTCAAGAGACCAAATGGGTTGGGGAAAAGGCTAGAGAGATAACACCTTAGCAATATAAGCTTTGGTATATAAGGAAAGATAGAGACCAAAATGGCGAAAGTATTATCATAGATAAAGAGTACCATAAGGATGTTGTACAGATTAGGAGATAAGGGGATACAATTATTTTGGTTAAGTTAGTTCTAAAAGAAGAGGTGTTGAATGTCATTAGCGCGTATGCACCCTAGATAGGACTTGATGAGGTTAGTAAAAGACAGTTTTGGGAGAATTTAGATAAAGTAGTACAAAAAGTGCCTTTATGAGAAAACTTTTTTATTGGCAGTGACCTTAGTGGATATGTAGGTAAAGTAGAGAGGGTTTTGAGAGCATACATGGGGGTTTTAGTTATGGTGTAAGAAGTGAGGGTGGGGATGCTATCTTAAATTTTGCTTTATCTTATGACCTAACCTTAGTAAACACACTATTTAGGAAAAGAGATTCTCATCTTATAACCTTTAGAAGTGGACCAAAAGCAAGTCAGATAGATTTCTTTTTAAATAGGAGTAGGGATAGATATAGATGTCTGGACTGTAAGGTTATCCTAGGTGAGAGTATTACTATGCAACATAGACTCTTAGTCCTAGATATGAAGATAAATAGACGACATCAAAGGAACCAACAAAAAGAAACTGAAAGGATTCGATGGTGGAAGCTAAAAGAAGATTGTCATACAATATGTAAAGATAATTGGATTCAAACAGAAGATTGGACAACAGAAGAGGATCCAAACGTACTATAGAACAAGATGGCAAAATGCATTCTGGAGGTAGGCAAGAAGACACTAGGAGTATCAAACGAAAGAGTGCGGACTGGAAAGAATGCAATATGGTGGACTGCAGTAGTAAAAGACACTATAAAGACTAAGTGAAGTGTTACAAGGCTTTGAAGGAGTACAACACAGAAGAGAGTTTTACAGAATATAAGTTAGCTAGAAAGGAGGTAAAGAAAGCTGTGGCAAAAGCGAAGGTGAAGGTTGCAAAAGAGATTTACAATAAGTTGAACACAAATAAGGGAGAGAAAAAGATATACAGATTGGCGTGAGCAAGAGAAAGGAGGAGTCGCGACTTAGGAGTCATGAAATGTATTAAGAATGAGCATCAAAGAACTCTCTTTAAGGACAATGACATTAAGGACAGATGACATGATTATTTTGACAAATTATTTAATGACGAACAAAATCAAAATTTGGTTAATATATTGGTGCCTCTCAAGGATTTGAATCGGTGCTTTATGCATAGAATCAAAGAGACATAGGTAAAAGAGGCACTAAAGAGGATGAAGACCAAAAAAGCTGTTGGACTTGATGACATTCCAATTGAAGTTTGGAAATGCCTTAGAGATGTAGGAGTTTAATGGTTGACAAATCCTTTTAATAAGATTTGGCACACCAACAAAATGCCTGAGGAATGAAGGAAGAGTGTCTTGATACCTCTTTATAAGAACAAGGGAGATATTCAAAGTTACGCAACTACCGAGGCATAAAACTGATGAGTCATATGATGAAACTATGGGAAAGAGTGATAGAATGGAGATTAAGAAAGAATGTAAAGATATCGGAGAATCAATTTGGTTTTATGCAAGGTCGATCAACTATGGAGGCAATATATTTGCTTAGACAACTTATAGAGCACTCTCGAATGCTAGGTAAAGATATGATCTTTATAGATTTGGAGAAAGCATATGATAAAGTGCCTAGGGAGTACTATGGTGGTCCTTAATGAAGAAAAGAGTTCCTTTGAAATATATTGAGATGTATGGAAAGACATGTTTGGAGATGCAAGGGCACATATGAAGACATGTGGAGGGTAAACAAGTGAGTTTCCTATCACAGTGGGATTACACCAAGGGTCAGCATTAAGTCCATTCTTGTTTGCGATAGTTATGGACGAACTAATAAAATCCATCCAGGATAAGGTGCCTTGGTGTATGATGTTTGAAGATGATATTATCATATGTGTGAAAACTAAAGCGGAGATCAATGCAAAGTTGGAATTATGGAGACAAACGTTAGAATCAAGAGGATTTAAACTAGGCAGAGTGAAGACTAAATACATAGAGTGTAAATTCAGTTTAAACCAAGTGGAAGAGCATAATGTTGTGACATCAGATGGGATGGCAATACCTAAGTGAGACCATTTTCAATATCTAGGGTTGATAGTACAGATGGAGGAAGAGATTGATGGTGATGTGACTCATAGGATCCAGGTTAGATGGAGTAAGTGGAGAAGTGCTACAGGTCTGTTGTGCGATAAAGGAATTCCTATATGGTTGAAAGGCAAGTTTTATAAGACAATTATTAGATCAACATTGTTAAATGATAGTGAATGTTAAGCGACTAAGAGACTGCATACACAAAAAATGAGTGTAACAGAAATGCGAATGTTGCGGTGGATATGTGGATATATAACAATAGATAGAATGAGAAATGAATATATTTGTAAAATGGTTGGAGTGGTACCTATCAAAGACAAGATGCGTGAAAGTCATTTAAGTTGGTTTGGACACGTACGACATAGGCCTGTAGATGCTTTAATTAGGAGAATAGAGATTATGAATGTTGAGAGAAGGGTTAAGACTAGAGGAAGATCGAAAAAGACTTGGATGGAAGTAATTTGGAAAGATATGGAGGTATTAGAGTTGGATGAACACATGGCCTTAGATAGGAATGTGTGGAGGAGGAGAATACATATGGACAGTCTAACGTGAATTCAAATATTAGTTCATGTAGCTTACCCTAATCTCTTGGGATAAAGGCTCTAAGATGATGATGAGAGTTTAGGCATGGCATAATCAAAATGCGAAGAGGTGTGTTCTTGAGGTATTGGATGTGATTACAGAATTTACTTGGCATCCTTGCTTGTGTGAGAAAAATGGATATGGTAATCCTGATTCCAAATGCTGACCCTATTCCAAGTATTGAACCTGTTTTGACAAACACTACTGTCTTTGTTTCAATACTAAACCTGTTCCAAGTGCTTAACATGTTCAAATTGACGTTGATGTTCTTACAGTTGCTCAACCTGTTTAGATTGATATGGAAGTATTAGAGTTAGATGAATACATGGCCTTAGATAGGAATGTGTGAAGGAGGATAATACATATGGATGATCTAACGTGAATTCAGATATTAGTTTATATAGCTTACCCCAATCTCTTTGGATAAAGGCTCTGATGACGATGATGAGAGTTTGGGCATGGCATAATCAAAATGCGAATGGTGTGTTCATGAGGTATTGGATGTAATTAAAGAATTTACTTGGCATCCTTGCTTGCATAAGAAAAATGGATGTGGTAATTCTGATTCCAAATGCTGAACCTATTCCAAGTATTGAACCTGTTCAAACTAACACTACTGTTCTTGTTTCAATACTAAACCTGTTCCAAGTATTTAACTTGTTCTAAGTGCTTAACATGTTCAAATTGACATTAATGTTCTTATAGTTGCTCAACCCGTTTAGAATGACATTGCTGTTCCTACAGTTAGTTGTTCTTGACATTGCTTCTTCCTCTCTAGTGTCAAGGAATAGGGAAGCTACTAGTACTCCTAATAGTTTAGGACATATTTTGAGAATGTGACAATTAGATTTGATTTTCATGGTTCCTCTGTTCAATATTGTTACACAAAGCATTTGGAGATCATTTATTAGAAAGAGGGTAAATTTAGGGATTCCTGCATCTTCCAAAGTGAAGATTTTATTTCTTTCACATTGGATTGTTTGGAAATAGCCTTATTGATTGCTGATATTCCAGCGTCTTCTATTTCTTTAGAAAAGTTATGATTGATGTTGCAACTTATGGATAATGAGGTAAAAGCTGGATTTAGACTTGATTGTGTTGACACTTGTATTTTCAAAGCCAAAGTTTACTTTCCATTGGTATTGGGTGTTGGAAAGAATAAAGTTGAAGAACAGTTAAAAGAAATAGAAGTGAAGATTACCTCACTGAAAAATCATCAGGTTGAATAGCAGTAATCCTTAGTGAAGTCACCAATATGTAAATGAGTTTTTTGCTAAGAAGAAACTTGCTAACCAATTGAATGAGATGTGCCGAGAGGCGGGGGTGAGGAAGAATAGAGCAAACCCTGAAGAATGAGTGTGTGGCAGGCGGTGGTAGAAAGCTAAGTAAAGTTGAGAACAAGGCTGAGTAGAGAAAGTAGTGTAAAGAGGGTTTGAGAGAGTTTATAAGCTAGATAATTTGCAAAAGTCCCTTTTAAGGACAACAAGAACTCCTATATATAGATGTGCAGAATGGGAGTTACATTTCTTTGGTATTAATAACATAATAATGAGAATAAGAAGTTACAAAGTATTAATGCTTTGTCTAATGGGAGTTATGCTTTGGGAGAAGGTGTACTGAAAGAAATAGGGAAGAGCACTCATATTTTAGAGAAAGGTTAAGAGAAGAACTCTTAACTATCTCTATATCTGATCAACTAAGTCAAGCTCTTTAGGACATTCCAATAGTGAAGTTAACCCAAGAATCATGTCCTATTATAGAGTTATTTTCATTTCTTCTCGGTGAAAATATTATTCAGTGAAAGTGTTGATGTTGTTCTACGAAGGTGTAATTTTGTACAGGAGCTGTTTTGAGAGCAAGTTGTTCTGCGAAGAGCTATTCTGAGAAAAGTTGTTAAGTGAAGGTGTTGTTCTAAGAAGAGCTGTTTTGTGAATGTGTTGTTATGAGAAGGTGCTATTCTATGAAGATGCTATTTGGTAAATAGCTATATTGTGAGGAGTTGTTCTTTGAAGAGATATTTTATAAGGAGTTGTTATGTGAAACAACTTTTTTATTTATTATGACTTTTCTTTACTATAGTATGAACCTTAAATAGATAAATATATTAGTTTCCAAACTCAAAGTCATGCACAAGGATTCTCATATTTTTGTTTAGGGATTCTTAAATGAAGAAGAAAAGAAGAACAGTGAAAGAATGGTCAATGTATTTAGTTTAAAGATAAGTTGGTAACTTCATCGTAATTTTGAAGGATGAAAAAAGAATTTTGTCTGAAAAATTGCAGTGTATCTAAAATTGGGGTTTAATCATAGTTATCAAAATCGTACAATATGATTCTATTCATTATAAAATCGAAATGTATCAATACAAAGAATCGAATTTATCATGAATCTGTAGCATGTCTATCGATACATAAACGAATCGATACGTATTGTACGATATACCAATACACTTCAATACACTTTATAGTGAAATTGGGTTAGGTCCAATCAAAATCTGATTTAACTTAATTAACTAAAAATGCAATTTTAATAGTTTTTAACTAAAAACCTTAAAAACATACTCTTTATATTATTTAATCTCGAAAGATTGAAAAAAAAATTTAAGTTTTAGTTAGTAAATTTAAAATTAAAAATATTATTTAAAAATATATGCTATTAATGAGTATGCTAAGAGTTTGCAAACAATTATATTTTTTGTTTTTATCATATACTCACTTAATTCTATTAATATGTATAATATTTTTTATTTATCTTTGAAAAATTGAATTAAAATTAAACTTTTAGTTAGTGCATTAAAAATGAAAAAAAATATAGTTAAAAATATATACTATTAATATGCATGTTAAGAATTTCAAATAATCATATTTTTTTATTTTTATCATATAATCACTTAATTATATTAATATATATAATATTTTTTATTTATTTTACATGTGTATGTATTATTTATAATTAATTTTAAAATTATTTACTGTTTCTTATGACTCGATAGTGGATATTCCATTCTTAAAATAACATTTTAATTCATCATATGTATCTGCATTTAATAATTGTGGGTATAATGATAAATTTTTACAGAGAATTTAAAATTTTTCAAAAAGAGAAGAAAGAAATAAAAGTAGAGGAGAGCAATAAGCCAAATGTAAATTACACAGGCTTCAGTCTTCTTCTATCCTTTCCGCATCGTCCAAGTGCTGTTAAACAAAAGAAAAATAAAAAATGGCACTTTCAGCCATGGCAAGCGCAATCCCAAAGCTCTGTTGCTCCACCCCAAATCGCCGCCGACTGAATCCCGCTTCAAAGCTCAAGGGTTCCGTAAAGTTTCTCATCAATGCCAACAACCGCTCCTCAAATACCTTGCTTCGACGCTCATTTCCCATACGTGCTGTGGACTCCCAAACAGATGAAGAAAATTCAAGCTTGGATGAAACTAATGCTGCTCTCATCCCTCAGGTCAGTTGCACTATAATTTCTCGTTTTGTCTTGTCTGATGAAATGTGGGTATTCTTCAAAAATCCAAAATTTACTGCACTTTATTGTAATTCAGTTGAATTCTCTAAAAAATAATTTGCCTTCTTGTTATCTTGCTGTTGATTGACATGTGAAGAAGAAGAATGTTTGAAAATGTGAAACTTGATTGAATTTTACACTGTATAATATTTCGAAAATGGCTTTTTTTTTTGGGATAAATGCCAATTTTTTTTGTACATGATAAATGCCAATTTTATTCTTTTGAAGAAAGCAGCAAAGCTGCTAAATAAGACCAGGATGCTAGAAAGCAGAACTCGAAATGAAAATAACAACTTTTACAAATATAATAACATGGGACTGGGCAGACGACTTCTTTAGACCCCAATGCTGACAAAGAATACAATTCTGCAAGATATTTGCAAACTGTATGTTGCTGAGCTTGAGTTGATAGTTTCCTTGATGCAAGCAACAATATGATTGGCAGGTTTAGGAGTTCTTCCGAACTTAGTGTTGTTTCTAGCATTCCAGGTAAAATATAGATGAGCTGAGCAGGCAAGCTTAGGAATAGTAGCAGCTAAAGACTTCCTCTTGGATTAGCACTAGCCCATTGAAGCTCATAAGGCTTTCTCCAACTGGTCTAGTTATCTGGGAAAGATGCAAAATAGAAGCGCATACCTAATGAGAAAAGCAACATGGGAGACAAACTAGAGAACAGACAATTGATATAAAAATCATAGAATTGTGCCAAGCGATAATTCTCTGAAGGTTAGGTAATCTGTCCAATATTGCGATCCAAGCAATAAAAGAGTGCCTTGGCATGTGGTTCTAATACCAAATAACTTTGTGCCAATTCACCTTTGATTGTTGATGCTTTAGGTAACAAAAGGATCATTATCAAAAAATGGCATGCCTCTTTTTTTTTCCTTGTCATTAGTTACTCTCTTGTTTCCAAGCCATGGTTGATGCTTGGGGTAACAAAAGGGTCATTATCCATTTGTAGATACTTGATTTTGGAAACTACTATTTCATTTCTTTAAATTTCATACTATAGTGAAGGAATGTCAGAATTGCTAATAAGGTTGTTTCACTGAAAGTTGCTTCAATGAACAAAACTTTTTTTAAGAACAACTTCTTCTCAGAATAATTCCTTCACAGAACAGTCTCTTCTCAGAACAGCTTCTTCATAGGAAAACCTCTCATGAAAATAGCTCCCTCACAGAAAACACCTTCATAGAGCAACACCAACATCTTCACTAAATGGAGATAGTTAAGAGTTCTTCTCTTAACCTTTCTCTGAAGCATAGGTGTTTCTCCCTTTCTTTCAGAACAATATAGTGAACTCCTATGTTCACTGTTCACCATCTTCAAAATGCTAAACTCACATTAGACAAAACATTGATACCTTTGCAACTGTCTATTTCTATCATGAATGCTAAATATCCATGTTATGTAACTCCCATTTTGAAGACCTATATATAGGAGCTCTCCATATTGTTCTCCTCTCTAATTTTCTCATTCAGTCTTTTTTCGCCTTGTTCTCAACCTTACTTAGTCTTCTACGCTGCACTAATTCTTCAAGGTCTATTCTTTTTTTCATCTCTACCTTTTGCCTGCACATTCCATTCTATTGATTTGTAACATTTCCTCTTCTCACCGAAGAACTCATTTTCATCATCAAGCAAAGTCATGGTATTCAACAATTTGGCATTAGATTGCAGCTTTTGAAAGCAAATTCTTCTTCTTTCTTTAATTAATCGTCCGTTCCTTACAGAGATATGTTATGTTCATTAGAACTGAGATAAAATTGTTGTTCCTACTGAATGGATACATTCTAGAAAAATGAATTCATGATAAATAAAGAAATCATACTAAGGTGATTTAATGACAATTGATGATTGTATGACTGCTTCTTGTTGATGTTCTTGCAAAGAAAAGTGGTATGTTTAAATGGCACGATTTGAGGGGAAAGTATGACTTGGTTGAAGTTGTGACTTAATAGGATAAAAAGGGATAGGGGGTAAGAAGAACCGTGCAGTTCCAAGCAATAGGTATGAGGTGTCATCACTAATCAAGGTCCATTCAATATGAATAACACTCTTTTTCCATAGATTGCATTGTCTTGATTCTGTGCCCTATTACTGCTAGGTTACGAGACAATTGTATCTGATTTCTGCTAGGTTATGGCACTGATGTAGTAACTTTCAAATCACACTGAGTTGTATTTTACAGAACAGGATGAACCCTTTTACCGGTTAATCTCATTTGTTTGCAACAAATTAAGTCTAGTTGGAGGGTTAATGTTTTATGTCTAAATGAATATTCTTAATATGGTCAAACCATGGCTTGCTTACAGGTCCATGTTATTTGTTTAAAACATAAATCAACAAAGCTAGAGTGAATTATGGCTGAGCTGAGCACTGCAGACCTTAACAGATTGATGAATTTTTAACCACCTAAGCAAGTAGACAAATCTTCTGAGAGCTCGATGAATATTTATCATATGTTCTTCTGATATTTTAAGGCAATGCACATTTCAGTTTAGCTAATTGATTCTGCATATCTTTGGTGCAACAGGAAGATTTGAGTTATCTTTGGAAATTAGGAGCTGGTTCTGCTGTTGGTGCAGCTATAATAAAGTATGGAAGCGTCCTTTTTCCTGAGATTACCAGACCAAATATCTTACAGGCTTTGCTCATGATATCAACACCAGTTGTTATTGCTGTTTTATTGTTGATCAAGCAAAGTCGTGTTGAGCAATGAAGCCAGAGAGCTATGTATAGTCCTTTGTGTATTCTGTTGGTTCTAGAGAATTTCCATTATTTAATCAGCTCAGTTGCCAATAAATTTCCGAAGTTTGTGATATATGGTGAGCCGTACATAGAATGATACTTGAAGAGCTCAAATGTGCTTGCAAATATATTGGAAGTTGTAGGTACCTGCCTCTTCTTAAAAATTCATTTGGTGCTTCCTTTCTGGTGACTTAGTGTGTTTGTTGAGTTCCTTCTATGGTGGTTAAAGGTTAACTGGTTCATTTAATCTCTCTTCCCATCCAATTTTTCCTTATCGGGATAGCTGTGAACTAGGTTGATGGAGAATGGGAGCAACAAAATGTTTTAGTTTTAGTCTTTTAATTGTTTTAGAGTTTTAGGCTGAAAAATATTGTGTTTAATTTTATTAATAGGATTTAGGATTTTATTTTAGTCTTTTATTGTTTTATTTTAGGGTATTAGAATTTTAATAGAAAGTTTGTATCCTATTAGGATTAGGCTTGCTTGCTTGCCTATAAATAGGCTTTGTGCTCTTTTTAAAAATATAGAGAATAATAATATCAGAATTTTCAGCAAAGTTTTGCTTTTTGGTTGTGTGACTCAACCATTCTTAGGTGTGACTCCTAAGAAACCCTAGGTGAGACTCCTAGGCTTTTATTCTTTACTGTTTTAGCGGCATAATTAGTCCCAAATCACACCCTAAACCTTAATCCAAACCTAACTCAGATCTGTCCTACATCAATTGGTGCCGTCTGTGAGAACGAAAGGAGGGAACGACTGGACAGATTTGAGTTTGCAATTAGTTTACTCAATTTTGCGTATATGATGGTGACTAACGCTGAATTAAGTAAGGCTATGGGGGAACTCCAACAAGACCATGAGCGTACCAAGGGGAATATGAATGAACGCCTTAATGGTTTACAACAGACTGTTGAAACACTAGCACGTACTGTTGAAACACTAGCAGCTTTTATGGCACGAATGGAAGCATGTCTAACTCAAGCCCCACAAGGTGCTCCTATCCAACCTATTGCTCAACTACTTGCAGTTGTAGGAGAGTGTGTCGAGCCACGTGATCATGCTGGAGATATCACTCAGAAGGTGAAAGTAGGAGTGGCAGATTTTGAAGGAAAAGTGGATCCAACTTTGTTTCTTGATTGGCTTAACTCCCTTGAAGACTATTTCAATTGGTATGATATGTTGGATGAAAGAAGGGTTCGATTTGCCAAGATGAAGCTAATTGGGTTAGCAAAAATCTAGTGGTATGGAGTGGAGAGTGAAATAACAAGGTTAGGACAGCCCCAAATTCAAGCTTGGGAAGAGATGAAGGCCAATCTCAAAGAAAAGTACTTGCCGCTTAATTATTTTGAGAAGATGCGCCAACAAGTGTATAGTTTACAGCAAGGCAGCATGTCTGTTGCTGAATACATGAATAAATTTGATGAATACAAGATAAGGAGTCAAGTTGTGGGAGATGCTACACAAGCAACATCACGATTTCATGCGGGGTTGAGGATTGATATCAAAAGGGAGATGCTTAGGCAGCCTATTAGCTCGGTAGAACAAGCCTTCCAGGCAGCCCTTGATGCAGAACAATATTTGAGCTATTCTACTAGCAAGAGAATGGGCTTTCAAATTGGGGAAATAGAAGCTAAGAGGAACTTTGGTGCAAATCTAGAGAAAGCGACTACTCATCCTAATGGAACAAGACCTTCTACTAATGTCAACAATCCTAAAATGGAGTATGTTTGTTTCAAGTGTGGGGAGGCTGGACACTTTGGGCGTGATTGTCCAACAAAAAGATATATGCATGTGGGAGTGGAAAAAGAGGATGAAGAAATTTAGAAAGATGATGATAATTCTATTGATTATGGCACTTATGAGGCTGATGATCTTGACTCTGATGGTGTAGATACATCACTCTTGGTTTGACATATCCTAACAGCCCTTAGAATGAAAAAGGAGGATTGGCGACGCACTTCAATATTCCAAACGCTTGTTCGTTGTGGTGGCCAAGCCAAAAAACTTGTTATTGATGGTGGGAGTTCCATGAATGTAGTTTCTACCTTCATTGTTGAGCGTCTCAAACTAAAAACTACACCACACCCTCACCCCTATAAAGTGGGTTGGATTGATAGAACCACAATTCCGGTAACACAACAATGTCTTGTATCTTTTAGTTGTGGTAATTATGTTGATTCTATACTTTATGATGTTATCCCTATGCAAGTTGCCCACATCCTTCTTGGTCGTCCTTGGCAATATGACCGAGATGTGAGTCACGCGGGCAAGGCAAACACCTATAGTTTCTGTCACTGAAACAAGAATATTGTTTTAGAGCCAATGAGTTCAGAGGATTTCAAGAAGTATAAGAAGAAAAGGACTCCAAGGTCTAGTAAAGTTGTGGAGGGTGAGAAGAAGCATCTTCACATTTTGACTAAAAGGCAGTTTGAAGTTAAGAGCAACAAAAATTACCCAATACATGCTAATTCGAGAAGAAGGCCTACTGATTTCAATGAAGGTAACATGGGTATGAAGTGGAATAAATCCAAAAGGTATCCAAGAGGAGTTCACAAGAAGCTTCATCCACGTTATTATGCTTTAAACTCGTCGGAGTCGAGTTTTTCCTAGCAAGGGAGAATGATGGAGAATGGGAGTGACAAAATATTTTAGTTTTAGTCTTTTAATTGTTTTAGAGTTTTAGGCTAAAAAATATTGTGTTTAATTTTATTAATAGGATTTAGGATTTTATTTTAGTCTTTTATTGTTTTATTTTAGGGTATTAGAATTTTAATAGAGAGTTTGTATCCTATTAGGATTAGGCTTGCTTGATTGCCTATAAATATGCTTTGTACTCTTTTTAAAAATATAGAGAATAATAATATCAGAATTTTCAGTAAAGTTTTGCTCTTTGGTTGTGTGACTCAACCATTCTTAGGTGTGACTCCTAAGAAACCTTAGGTGAGACTCTTAGGCTTTTATTCTTTACTGTTTTAGCAGCATAATTAGCCCCAAATCACACCCTAAACCCTAATCTAAACCTAACTCAGATTTGTCCTACATCACAGGTGAAGCTATAGGTTTTCATTAACAAACGAGGAAAAGTTATCAAAGTAGAGAGAAAAGAGAAGTTTTAGCAGAAGGAAAACTTGTTTCAGTTTTATTCTTTGTATCTGCATACCATAACTCAGTTGATTATGAGTCTGTTGGTCTTTTTTATTGTCATGGCTGAATCAATGAAGGCAATTTAAACATTTTATGTGTTACTAACTAAAGTATTTGAATGCAAAAGTAGAAAAATAGTATTGGAATCAAAAGCTTTGACTTGTGAATTTGACAGACATTTTGGCATATATATGTACTATATACTATTGTAATTTTATATTTGTATTTGGATTGTTGTTATTTATTAGTTATTCTATATTTGTTTTCCTTTTCTTTTGTATTGCTATAACAATAACATAATTAAAAAAACAATTATTTTACAATGACAACCAAAAAGAAGCCAAGGGATCAAAGAAGTTTTATCAGCAAACTTGCTTGACTATCTGCATTCTGACTTTATGAGTGGTTCAAAAATGGCGAAATGAATCGCAGAAAAGAGCTTATAAGTTTCTAATTTTGTATCGTTAATCATATCTATTTGAGCATGGCTGCTGGCTTCCATGTCTCTACCCTCTAGCTTGTATCTGAAATAGAGGCAGCAATGAATGGGAAATTGCAGAGGAAAAAAATTCCCGGGAATAGGATGTTCTCAAATTTGTTTGCCTTTTAACGGAACATATTATATAATAATAATGGCTTATACACAAGCGTAAGCTCGGCTCAGCTCGATTTGAATATAATTTTAATTTTTTTGTATTTTAATTTTTGTTTATTTGTTTTTTATTATTTTATGACTTTTGAAGTTTAATTTGAGTTGTCAAAATTTACTTATCAATTTTCATATTAAATATATTCATGTTTATTAATCATAAAATTTTCTATACATATAATTACATTATACTTATTAAATAGAATTGATATATGACGTACTGATAGTATATACCTTCTATTCACTGTCAGTCAATCACATTTTGACACTTTGTTATTAAGCAAAACATAAAAGTGCATAAATCCTTAAAAATAAATTTAAAAACTTGATTGATATTTATTTTGAAGGGTCTACATATTTTTTAAATTTGCTCATTAATGAGATGTCAATATTTGGTTCATTGATAGTATATAAAGGCTATACACTGTTAATGTATCATATATAAACTCTATTAAATATATTAAAAAATTTTAATTTTATTTATGTTTGGATCGGATCGAGCTTAGGTTTTGAAAGTCAAACTTAGATTTGGCTTGATTTTTTATCAGATCTAAAAATTTTGTTCAAATTCATTAATTGTATATGATATTTCTCTCAAGTCCTTCCAAAAATGGGGGCTGCTTTCGGTTTCAATGGACAGCTCGACTTGTGGACGAATCTATCTTAAAGTACCTTGCTTATAGCTTCAAGCTTTATGTGAAACTTACAGAAGAACTTTGAGCTCTAATTTATGTTTTCAACCCTTTTGTAGTTACTATTGAATCAATTGGACCATTGTCTCCTTGAGTGCTATTTACTGAAGCTGTGAGGATTTTAGAAGACAAGTGTGAAAGTGTGATATTGGAGCTTTCATGAGAAAAGAAGAAAATAGTTATTCTATATATTTTTTTTTAATTTGAAGAAGTTGCACTCTAAAATTTAAATTGTATTATATTTAAATTTGTTAACTATACATAAACAAAATGTTTATTTTAAGATTTTATATATTTTAATTAATAAAATAAAATTATGTTTTATACGTCATTACAATTTTATTGTATGCTTGTAGTAAAAATAAAAAAAATCATTTTAAATATATTTTTAACCGCAATTAATATATAATAAAAATAAATTTGAACAACTTAGCGGCGTTTTATTGCTGGAAATTCTGGTAATTTATAGAAATTAGTGACGTTTTTCTTTAATGCGCCGCTAAAATAAAAACTTTAGCGGCCTTTTGTCGTTGAAATGCAGCTAAGCTGTTTGAATCAGCTAAGTTTTCTATCCAAAATGCCGTTAAGTTCTCTGACTTGGTGTCTTTTTTTTTTTAATTTAGCGTAATTGTTTGTCCTACATTTAGCAATATTTTATAGATGCTGTTAAATGTTTTAAAAATACTGTTAAAATAGCGGTAGTTTTTTTTTTTTTTAAAAAGCAGCATTAAATTTTTTTTTGGTTTAGACCATCCGATATCTCATACTTTTGATATAGGACTAATCCGGATTCGAACCGGACATGACCCAAAGGACGGCAGCACTAAATTTTACTAACGTAAGAACAAACAACATTTTTAGTGACATTTCTGAGAAATCGTAAACTATTTAGTGGTGTTTATAAATGCTACTAAAATAATAAAAAAAATATCGCTAAAATCCCTAATTTCTGTTGTAATGCTCTTTTTTCCGATGTTGTAATTGGAAAAGCAATGCCTTTTTCCCCGCTATCTAATCCTTTTTAATCAATAAAACAACTTTATCTGGCGTGCTCTTGAAATCAAGATGGACAAAAATTTATATGAAAATTTTTAATGTAAATTGTAGCTGCCATGAAATGACAGAAATATAAAAAATTTTAAATTTAAAATATGAATTTATATATATATATATATATATCCGATGTGCTCCTAAATTTAAGTAACAAGAGCAAAAAACTATATTGAATTTTTTGCATTTTTCTATTCATTTTATCAATATTCTTGCTTACTTTTTTTGAAGAGCATGTAACAAAAAACAAAGCTATAATTAAAATATTCGACGAAAGTCGAGAGTTTGCGTACTTCTCATATAGTGAATTCCAGGCGTGAGAAATGCATGCGTTTTTGCATTTGCGTTAGCGAAGCAGCGGCAGCAGCAATTGCCACTTGTCTCAGTTTCCAGCACAAGAAACTGTCCCCAGCCACTACTAGGACAAGATTAGGCAACGCTGTCGAGCAACAATAATTAAAAACGAAGCCCCCCCAGTGGGATAGGTTCAGCCAGCGACGTGGCTGAATGCATAACAAAGAAATCCGCATACAACGAACAAAAAAAATCCGCACACTTGTCAACAGTTTGTTGGAACAACGCGTCCAGAAGCAGCTGCAGCAGTACACCGATATTTGGCTTCTTGCTCTTTCACTTATGCGACTGGACAGTGCGGACACTGCTTGTGTCCCTTGGATTGTCATTTCATTCCATCTCCATCTCTCTCAGCTCCTAGAATATGATTTGTTATAAATACAGCAATCCCAACCCTCGACTGCGTATGACAGAAAGAGATCTTGGACACCGGCGACGAGAGTATGGTTTTTGGCGCATGCTTGGGTGGTACCATCAAAACTTTGTCGAAAAGGGTTGATGGTGCCACGCTGTGTGCGTCTAAAATGCATATTCAGAAATGGTACTTGCGTGTTCGGTGGAATTCTAAAAGTCGGAAAGGAGGGTAAGTGCAAGATGCAGCACTAAGAATTTTTTTTTAAAATATGTATATATATCTTTATTTGTTTTATAATTTAAAATTAAATTTGTTTGGACGGAATTGAAAAACAGTAAAGTTCTAATTGAATTATGTTTATCGAATTCTTTGCTGTTTATGTGTTTAATGGACTTTCATCTCTACTGGTATTAAGATCGTGTTGATTTTTACTTTTTAATTTAGCTCTCTCCTATGGTTGTTTTATATATAAATATATATATTGTTGTTTACTAATAGTTTTAATTTTTTTAGGAAAATCTAAAAAAGATTGTTGTCCATTTTTTCTTTACTGTTGAGGTAAATAGTTAATTTGTTATTATGATTTGTGAATTTATTGAATTTTTATTAGCAAATTTTTTAAAATTTACAGATATAGTTGACAGAAAATTGTAAATATTTGAATTTAAAGCTTTGCATTTAAGATTTGAGTATTAACAATTTGCTCAACTTCCGTTGTCAATTTTAGGCTTATGTTAGCAGTTAGGATAGCTCACTAGTGAAATGCTAAAACAAGATAAAAATCGTTGGCTTATTTTTTTGTCACAAAAAATGAAACAGTGATGGGAAGAGAAAAAAAGGAGGAATTGAAAAAAATTAAAAAAATTCAAATTAGATCTGTCATTTGTTGTAATGGAAAAATGTAGCATAAAGAAAAAAAAAATTCAAAGCTCGAAGAAATTGGGACAAAAATTAAATTTGGGATGGATATAAATTTTTAAAGAATAGGAGGACGCTGGTAGGGACTCCACGAGGCACCACACCCCTCCTTTTCTTTTTATTTTTTAATTTTTTTTTCATTTTATTGATTTTTTTGTCAAATTTTCATTTTTTTTGTGTAGATCATAAGTATCTTCATTCGTTTTAACGGTCTGAGATTAATTTTGTTCGAAGTTTAGTCACAGTTAAGCCTCTTCATTTCTCTCTAAAGATGTGTTTGATAGAAGTAGAACTCGAGAGCTTTTCCCATAAATTTAGCCTGCGTTACTAACTAAACCACAATTGAACTCAAATTTTCATTTTATTGATTAGTGAGTTATATGTACACACATAATTTTTGAAGAACAAAGATGGTGGTGTTCCCGTAACACCATAACCCCTAATATCCTTTTTTATTTTATTTTAATTATATTTTTATAGTGGGTTTTAATTTTTTATTACATAAATTTTATTTTCTCTATTTCTATTTTTTAAATCCATAAGAGAGTGTCCACATGTCATCATCATTGGTTTTTTTTTTTCACAAAAAATGAGAAAGAGATAGGGTAGAAAAAAAGAGAAGTGAAGAAAAAGGTATCGATAAAAATAGAAACGAATATCAGATAAAATTCGTTGTTGGTTGTAGTGAAAAACAGAAGCATAAAAAATGAAATTAAAAAAAAAAGAGAGAGGATAAAGACAAGGCAAGATAATAAGTGATGAAGAAGATTAAAAAAGTTAAGTTTATTATGGATATTCCAAATCCAAAGTTTTTAAAGAAATTATGTTCAAATCAATGTTAACATATACATATTTTTTGTAAAGAGTAAAAACAAAAAAAAACATTTACCGATTGTATAAAAAAAACCTAACATTAAAAATATAAAAAATAAAAATGAAAAATGAGAGAGCAAGGGGTGCTATGTGGAAACCCCAATGCTCTCTCTTAAAAAAAAAAGAATAAATTTGTTAGTCAACATTTTTTTTTTATAAATCTTCAAAATAAAATCTTTTAAAAGAGAGGTTTTTTTTCGTTTTTTTTTATTTCTTTCAAGTATTACATATTTGTTATTGTTTTTTTTTTTGTAAAAAAGTTAAAATATATTTGTGACTTAAATCAATAGATTTATATATGATGCACTGACAGTATATAGTTTTTATATACTGTCAATGCACCAGAAGTTGACACCTCATCAATGGATTCTTATGGGTAAATTAAAAAAATTTATTTATATTTACTTTTAAGGATTTGATATATTTTTTAATTTACCAATTGATGAGATGTCAACATCTGATGCATTGACAATGCATAAAAATTATACACTGTCAATGCATAATATACAAACTCTAAATCAATATAGCAGTAGTTAGCCGCTCCTTTTTTTTTTTTGTTCTTTTTCTCTTTTTCATGCTATTTTAGGAGTTTTAACATAACTTATAACTTATAAAATAAAAAAGAGGGTTAACTTCAGCTTTGTTTATTAAAATTTTAGTTCAATTGTGGATTGTATTTTTTGTCATTTTTTTTTTTGCATTTTGTATTTTGTCGAAGATTGTGATTAACGTTATTATTTATTAAAATTGATTATGTAAGAATATTATTTTTGCTTTATTAAGTAGGAATATTGTCAGAATATTGTATTTCTTTTGATTTTTTTATTATCAATGTTTTTAACATTATAAGTGTTTTATTCCATCAGATAATTATAATTATAAAATTTAAAAAATTTTAAACAAAATTATATAATTATTTATAAAAATAAATAATAAAATTTAAATTTCTTTTCCACAACAATGCCCAGGTATATTTCTAGTTGTTTATATAAAGATAAAAGAAATTATCATCAGAATTTACATATATAAGCTAAATTTTAAAATAATGTTGTATATTAAAAGTCATAATATAAATGGAATGATAGTTTTAATAATAAGTATGCCTAACAAATTTTTTTAAAAAATAGATAATTTAGAACAATCCGTAGATAGCATAAAAAATTAACAAGCTTAGTTTTAAACAAGGAATCTAAACAGTTTTAAGAAAAAAGTTAAACATTATTATAATTGATAAAGATTTACATTATTATTATAAAAGAGTTAAAAGAGTATGTTTAAAAAACCCTTAGTTTACGCTTCCAAATTGTTATCTAGTATGTCTATACAGACTACGCTTTTATTAAAACCATAGTAGTTTTTGTATAATTGTAGGAAAATAATAACAGCTATATATATGGAATATATCTAAAAAACAATAATACAAATATTTTAACTGAAACAGAATAAGACAAAAATACAAATAGGGTGCACTGAGACTTGTGTATCATACAGTTTTCTTAATATAGGTTCACCTCTCACTGTCGGTGCTTGAATAACATAGGCGTTTGTCTTCTGAATACAACAGTAACGGCTTAATAGTCAAATAAGACTTCAATTTTTAGTCCAAAATAAAATTCAACCCTCAACATTTTATTGCATGAAATATTCCATAAATTTTTATTTTAGTGGATATAGACCAAATCTGTTAAATAAACTAACTGCCGTTAGTTTTGCATATGTGGCAGCTAAGGGATCGTTTGGTATCGTTTCCTATTTTCTGTTTTATGTTTTCTGTTTTTGAAAATTCTGTTTTTGTTTTGTTTTGTTTTCAATTTCTGAAAACAAAAAACATGTTTGTTTAATACTGTTACGTTTTGAAAATAAATATTTAAATTGATTCATATAAAATAATTCAATTAACAAAATAAAATTTAAAAAATTAAATAAAAATAATGTATTTATTAAATAATAATCTATAGATGATATTAAATAATATTATTTTATATTATATAATACTAATATTAAATGTTTTCATTTAATCATATAAAAATTAATATAATTTAAATAATATTATAATTAAATATAATATTAAATAAAATAATATTATTTAATTTTATTGTAATAATCATAAATTATATTTAATAATAATTTTTTATTTAATTGTAATAATAATATTACATTATTAAATAAAATATTTAACTAATTAATTTATAATAAATTATATAGTTATTAAAATGTATTAAATTGAATATAAATAATATTATTTAATGTTAAGTATTTACTTATTTAATAATATTAAATTATTTAATAGTAGTAGTGATATATTTTAAATTTAAGATAGAATATAATATTAAATAATAATATTGTTTAGTAAAATAAAAATTAATTATATTAGATATGAATATTGATTATTAACATATCAAAATTATAATAAATGATATTATTTAAAATATATAATACATTCAATAAATTATTATAAAAATTTAAATTAAATAATATTATAAATTATAGTTCAATGTAATTTATATTTAATTGCTTTTTACGTTTTCAATTTTTTTATATTAAAATATATATATTAATTTTAAAATATTAATTAATTAATATTTTATATTAAAATTTAATATTATTTTATTTAAAATTATTTATATTTTTATTATAAAAAATATTAATATTATATTAACATATAAACTTTGTTTACTTACTTATGAACAATAAGAGAAATGAAAATATGTTTCCAAAAACAATGAAAATAAGAAATTCTTGTTTCCAAACATTTTGGAAATTTTTGTTTTCATTTTCGTTTTTTGAAAACGGAAACATGTTGCCAAACATGTTTTCTGTTTTTGTTTCCAAAAAAACTGAAAACAAAAACAAAAAACAGGAAACAAAAACGATACCAAACAGATTCTAAGCTATCCACGTCAGCTGCCACGTATGCAAAACTAACGGCAGTTAATGTCATTTAACAGATTTTGACTTAATTGCATAATCGTAAAAAGTTGAGGGTTTATTTCTATTGAAATACAAGTTTATGGACTGAATTTAATGCAATAAAAAGTTAAAGGCTAAATTCCATTTTGAGCTAAAAGTTGAGGGTTTATTTGATTATTAAACCCAACAGTAACCAAGTAGTAGAAGCGCAAAACCAATTTATTTCAATCGAATTTTCAAATGCTCGAATTCTATAACACTTGAGAATTAGATCCAAAGTGCCTAAAACCATGAGCTAAGACGGAATAAACTTAAAGAGAAGCTAAAGAATTTTTGCTTTATCGCGTTAAACAAACGAGAGGAGGTCCCTTTTTATAACTTTTATTCGAGGGCATTTCGATCCTTTATAAACTTAGAATTAAATCCAAAATTAATTTAGCTTTAATTCAACGATAGTTGCACATTTGAAATTTAAACAAATGACAGTTTCGTATATGAAATTTAACTCAGACAATTTAATTCAATGACAGTTTCATATCTAAAATTTAATTTAGAAAATTTTATTCAATTGCAGTTAAAAGTGATATCAATATTTCATTCACTCATGTATCTTTTTGAGTGCATAAATCTTTTATTTGTACAAAGTGAATTCCCACCAAGGTTGTATATTACGTGTTTCATTTTTTTTTACAATGAAATAAATTGATATTGGTTGTTTTGGTATATTATTTCAGATTTTTTGTTTAATTTAATAATATTTATAAAATTTTCATACATATAATAATATTGTTAATAATAAGCAAAATATATATAAAAATATTTAACATTGATAACGATAAGTATAAAATTAATAAATTTACTTTTACAACAAATAATAATTATTTTTTAAATTATTAAATTTGTTAATGCATTTATTTAATTCATTATTTATGTATTTATTAGTTTTAATTTAATATCAAAACACACAATAAAACAAAAAAAATTTCAATTTTCTTCTAATTTTTACGTACCAACCGAAACAATGAATTTCGTCAAAATCTACCGAAACCACTTGAAACTCACGAAACCAGCCAACATTACCCAGTAGCAAAATTGGTACGAAAAATCATCTCAAGTGTACCGGATATTAGGAAAATTGGCTTGTTCCGGCCAATACGACCGAAACTGTATTAACAACCTTGATTCCCATCAAATTTTTACATCTAAATAGCTATCAAATGGCTAATTTGAATGGTCATTCAACCATCCCCAAATGAATGAAAATTTGAAGGAGGACAGGAAATAACAAAACGAAAGTTTTGACATCAAAAGTTGCTTTGACTTGGTGTTAAAGTTCAACAGTCGGAACTTGCATAGGATAGGTAGGTATTGCCCTTTTAACATTCCCTTGTGAAAATATGTTTACTTTATTGGTTGTTCAATAGTCACTCATATGTTCGAATTATTTCATCTCATTCATAAATGATTATTCATGATACATGTATCTCTACATGTTACATAATAAAAACAAAGCATTATACAACATTAAAGAACTTATCTTCATATACACACGCATATATATCCCCATATAAATATATATTATTACGGTGCTTTTTGGTTTAGTAAGGTCATATTTTCTATGTTGTTTCTTGATCTCTTATTCAAAACAGTGGTGTTCTGCTATTATATAATCAAAGAAGTTGTGGCTTAGCAAACATATATTAATATATATAGATAATTATCACATACACCGATGGTGGAGTTTTTTTTACTTCATAAGCAGTGTTAGGATCATAATATATGTCCTATAAAAATAAATAAAAGAGGACATGGATCATGATCCTAACCCTGCTTGTAGAATAAAAAAAGCTCCACTGATTGTGTATTAAATAATTATCCTATATATATTGCACTTTTATTTGCTTGTGTTTGTACTTTTTCATAAACTATATGCATTGATAAATACATTAATAATTTCTTTTCAATCACGATGCTTGGCATTCTCAATTCTATCGGCAACTTGGCATAAAGGTAGAGCAAATCTGAGAAGCAATTATTTGTTGGAGTCTCCAACTTTGAGTGTTATGTGAGAGGTAGTTTAGCAAAATAATTCAGCTCTTGCCCAATAAAGAATGCAAATATGCTTCCTAACAAAAACGGGTTTGGGTTGAACTCTTGCAAATATCGCCCCCAACATGATTGCTAGTCAGGGTAATATCGGATTGGACTTTCAGATTGTTTTGATCTGATCTAAACTTATGCGGGTTTTTAAGTAACAATCTGTATCCAATCCGTATACTTCAAGTATCCAAATATATTCGATCCATCCAAGTTCAGATTGAATATATTTGAATTGATACGGTTTGTATTTAATTTCTTTTTAACTTTTTTTTTCTTGATGAAGATAACACTTTTTAGGAGAAAACATCTTTGGCCTTTGAGAAAATTGATAATTCCAATTCCAATTATACTTGCTTCCTTGTCTTCTGGCATCATTAATATCATCAAGCTTTTATACAATCATAAGACTGACAATCTTGGAAGTTTGCTGTGTTACAATTTACAAGCAACTCAATCACAACTAGCTATAAACTATAAGTTCAACTCAACCATGAGCTAGCTATCATGTAGGGGCAATTTTTACAAGATTTCAACCCAAACCCTTTTTGGTTAAGAAGCATATTTACATTCTTTATTGGCCAAGAGTTGAATAATTTTGCTGAACCACCTCTCACATAACACTCCAAGTTGGAGTCTCCCAACACACAAAATTGCTTCTGAGATTTGCTCTGCCCCAATGCCAAGTTGCCAATAGAATTGAGAATGCCAAGCATTATGATAGAAAAGAAATTATTAATGTGTTTATCAATATATAAAGTTTATAGAAAAGTACAAATACAAGCAAATAGAAGTGCAATATATATATATATATATTTGCTAAGCCACAATTTTTTTGATTATATAATAATAGAACACTACTGTTTTGAACAAAAGAGATCAGGAAACAACATAGAAAATATGCCACGACTAAACCGAAAAGCACTGTAATAATAAGAGACCAAACCAACCCAGCACCATGATGGGACAATATTTTCTTGGTTATTTATTATTGGCTTTCCTTTTCCAGGAGATTATGAATGAAGGATAAGAAACTCTTTTGACAACTTGACAATAAATGACAATAAAGAATCAATGTTTATGCTAACTCATAATATTCGTTGCTTAAGGGTTTTTTCTTTTTCATCCATGTAATCATTTATATTTTGTTGTTAAGACAATAAAAAATCTTAGATCATATATCCTAACTTATATTATTTATATCACTACATAAATGACAGAAAATAATTCACCTATACTGACATTTTAAAGCAGAAACACATTTTAAAACAAGATGTAAGCTATAAGCATGACAACCTTAAAAACTAACAAGATTTTCAACAATCATCCTTAGTGCATCCTAACTCCAACTAAACCAACACACAAATGAGAGCAATTCTAGAGACAGCCTTAAGCCCAATCAAAGCCATCAATATACAGATCATTTCCTAATTATTAATTACATCAATAAACAAGAGCACACGAAATATCTCTTTTGTAAACATATAATCAGACCAAAACTTTGGACAATTCTAAATCAGCGTATACCTACACGATTCAAGATTCTTACCCACACCTAAACCCAACTCGCACGTCGGAAGACAACAAAGCAAAAACAAAACTTAAAATCAACAGCCATCAAAAACAATACCCAAAGCATGATCATCACAATTAAATCGACAGCCATAAAAAAACAACAGCAATAAAAAAAAACACCCAAAGCACGATCATCATAATCAAATCGGTAGCCGTCAAAATCAACACCCAAAGTTTAAAAGTGTTTACCTTGAAGATCTGTGGTGCCTTGGAGGATGAAGACTAGATCTGATGAAGAAAGAGATGAGATTGAGTTGCAGACAGATGAAAGATTTGAGAGTAGACTTAGAATCATTAGGAATTTAGAATCTTGTGGAGGTTTAGGGACTTACATAACAGATTGAAATCTGAGAGGCCGATAGGTGTACACTGCCAAAAGATGAAGGTGTCGTGGGGCACAGCGCAGTGACCCGTCTCAGGGCTCAAGCTGCAGGTGTGGCTCTTGGTTGCTGCTGCTGCTGCTAGAGTTAGTAGTTAGGGACTTAGGATTTGGAGCAAAGAAAGGAGTGAGTGAAACGAGTTTGTTTGTGGATCGTCAGAGTCAGAGGGAGTGCAAGCTAGTGGCAGGCAATAGAGAGACCAAAGTGGTAGTGGACTGGACTTAGGGCTTGTGTTTGACATTAAGTCAGAAGCCCAGTCATCATTTGTTGGCCAATTTAAAATTCAATTTTTGGGCTTTTTATTAATTTCTTTAAATTTGAATTTTTGGAACCCATTCGGATAACATGATCCTATATGAATATGTGCGATTATTATGACGTTATACATCCGAATTCAATTTGATTCGAACACTACGATTCGAATCATTTTTTCTATTTTAACCTTTTTTTTCTTAGCCCTAGTAGCTAGCTCATGGTTAAATTAATTGTATAGTTTATAGCTACTTGTGATTAAATTGTTTGTAAGTTCCCAATTATTTACTATTTCTCTTGTAAAAAAAAAAGTTGCTTGTAAGTTGTAACATAGTAAACTTCCAAGATTGCCGTCCTATGATTGTTGAAAAGCCTGATGATATTAATGATGCCAGTAGACAAGGAAGCAAGTATGATTAGAATTGGAATTACCAATTTTCTCAAAGTCCAAAGATGTTTTCTTTAAAAAGCATCATCTTCATCAGGAAAAAAAAAAGTTAAAAAAAATTAAATACAAACCGGATCAATTTGGATATATTCAACCCAATCCAAAGTTGGACAAATAGCATATATTTGTTACTTTCTCAATGATCACTTTGCATGTAATATACCAAATGCTACCTAAATTTACTTTTTTTTTTTCGTATGTTTAGGTTTATTATCATGCAGTTATGTCGATTAATAATTTTACACTTGTTTTCATGTTTTTACGATATTTTTAAAATGAAGATAATCTTAAAATAGACATAAAATAAATCAACCTTATAATAAGATCAACTTGACTGTAGAATTTCCCTAATTAGAAAAGGTAAGCAAATGAGTTGATATTAGTCGTTAGTTATTTACTTGATAAATCCACGAATGTTGTGTCGGGTGTCCAAGAATTCTAGCACTCACTAATTCAGGAATATCATTTGCACTTCTTCTCTACATACTGCTGCAAAATTTTTGTCCGGCTTTCTCCTTTGCTTGGTTATTTTGTACATGTATAATGTAATCCTTGCGTTTTATTTTCATTTTGTATATGCAAATGCAATCAGGATGATCATGCTTGGGTTGAACTCGAACATCAACTCCCATGAATATACAAAGCTATTGCTTTCACCAAGTGTTACACCCTTCGACAGTGGGTGAGAAAAACTGCACCGGGTTTGCAAATATTGAATTAGCATAAAACAAATAAAAGAATTTCCACTTGGTTGCAAATTGCAATTTGCTCGATGGTGTTTGTTTGTTTGCCCAACTAAGTGATCTCATGGCCTTCTCAGAACCGACCGTCCAGCAGTAACGTAGTACTCAAGGCTAGGCTTAACATAATCCAGAAATCAGATTAGAGGTTGTCTTTCAGCCATTTAACAGCACCACTTGCAACAGATCTGCAATATCGCATTTTTTTAAGTCAAGAAACATAATTAACAAAGAAAATAGAAGCAATAGACGGTGAAAAATTCATACCTAGAACAGACTAACGAAATTGAAATGAATGAACACGAGGAAATATCAAGAAAGGGAGATCCATTGCTGATAATAAATCAAAGACTCGGTACATCTGGCTTCAAAAGACGCCGTAATCTGTTTGGTGCTTGAAAATTTTGAGGGAAAGGAAAATGGGATTTCAAGGATTTCACTCTCATGCTTGGTAGAAAGGAGAAAAAGTGAGGAAACATTCAACAAGGAAAATGTCAAAGAAAATGCAAAACAATTTCTCTGCGTCATTTTCAACATAGAAGGTGAGGAAAATGGTGGAAAGTGTTGAAGAAAAATTTTCAAGACAGTCTCTGGTGCTCAAGCTCTCTGTTTCGTATATCAACATCTGTTTGCTCCTTCATTTGAAAGAGAAGAAAAACAATTGTTCGGGCTGCCCAAAAAGCCGTACTTGCGGGGACCCTATGAGACCTAAAGTTATTTTATAATTTTTTATGGAAGATTTGAAGACCTTGAAAAAATTTCTACTACTTTATAATATTAATGTAGAAGTTCTCATGCTCCAAGGAGCTTATTTTGACATTAAAAATGAAACAATTTATTTATCGCATGATTTTTGCTCTCAGAAATAGTGCTAACTAAAGAAATTTTTTTATTAACATATTAAAAATATTATATGTTCCTTAGATTTTTCTTGTAATAACCAAACAAGATGAGGCTTTTTATTTTCTTTTCCTTGATTTTATTTTCTACTGATTTTTCCTTAAAATTTTCCTATACCAAACAGAGCCTTAGAGTTTTGTGACAGGATATGGTTTCAACTGAAAAGTGGCAAAACAGCAACAAGAAGGTATGGAGCAGTGAATCACTGGTTCTTGCACCACTTTCATAATCCATGCCTCAAGCCAAAGAACTAAACATCATTACAAGTTTCTTTTTATAACAATATGCAGCTAACATGTGGAATTCAATATTTTTTTAGAATATATAAAAATAAGCAAATAGTGGTAACAGTTCAGAGCAGCACATGCATGAAGGCAAGATGAGCATGCAAGCACCCACAGACATAGAGAGAGAGAGAGAGAGAGAGATTACCCGGCAAAATCTTTTAACTTTGTCCACAGACCGTTCTGGTCAGCTGATTCTTCAGTTTTTTCCGCATCCGTATCAACCTTACTTTCAGCAGTTTTGGCTGCACAAGTAAATATGTACAACTTAACTCATGTAATCCAAATAATAAGTAACAAATACCTATGCTTACCATGGCATTAATCTTGCAGAACATAAGACAAAATACAACCTTGCTTAGCCCAGATTGGTGACAATGATACCGCATGTATTTGACTATGAAATTCCAAAAGTTTAAGCCATAACAGTGTATCTTGCGCATGCAACTTCATTACTTTAAATGACAAATAGAAAGAAAGTCATTTGCACAAGGCAAAGCAATTGCTTACTGGCAGGCTGAGTTCTAGGGCGAGTTCGTGAGTGACTGCTAGGTGTATTACTCAGGGAGGCAAGTTTCTCAAGCACTTCTCGCTCTTTGGCACTGCAAATACAAAGCATTACTGCATGAAGTTAGTGGAAATAACTAATTTCAATACAGCTAGTGATACTCAATGACAGGCTTTTACACTAAACCAGTATAGCTTTTCAACCACTCTTACTAAACACAAAATCAAGATTATTAATAGAGGGTTAAACACCATATAATTATCCAATTTCATTTAATTTTCAAATATCCAATCATGAACTGTATGTAACTCTTAACAAGATTCAAAAAAAAAAAAAAATTACAGCAAACCAATAGCACCATTAATTGGGCACTAAAAAGTATATTTATCCTTTCCATTTGGGATTAAGGCCAAATTTGCCACTATACCATGGATCAATGTTTGAAGCTTGCAATTGTACTTCAATTTCATTGAATTTTGCCACTATACTTTCAATTTTGTTAATTTTTGGACAAAAAATAACAGAATTGACAGAAATCTGCCTCTTGCATTAGCAAAATATTCGATGTAATATTCCACTTACATTACTTTTTGTCCAAAAATCAACTAAATTAAAAGTATAGATCAAATTCTATAAAATTTAAGTACGGTGATAAAATTCAATATTTAACGATAGTTAGTAGCCTTTCATTGCTATCACTAAAACCATGAAATGTGAAAAACCAATATGAATTAGCTGACTTTCATAAAATGGCATAAAGAACATATTGTTAACTTCAGCGAAGATGACAAAGATAATGGAACCTACTGCTCTAATTTAAGAAGATGAAGAGATGTTTTTTACTAATGAAAAACGGAGGATCTATGAGCAATTGACCTACAGTTGACGGAGACTTAATATGGTCCAGAGGGAACGTCTACATAAAAATTATAAATAATAATTAACAATATATTTAATTCACAATAAAGTTAATTTCATACCTTATTTTATTTGGTATGGTAACTTTAACTGTGAATAAATGGTCACCACGTATAGATGGTTTGTTCAGCTTTGGTGCCCCTTTCCTTGCAAGCACTAATACATCTCCGGCTTGAGTGCCAGGTGGGATCTGTAGTTCAGTTTCCCCTTCCACTGTTTTCACCTGTTTTAATGAAACGAAATCAACTATGTATTAAAGTACAGGAAGTCGGTGAGGTAAAAATAGGAATATAGTTGCCACTAATGGTTTGCATTCATATCCTCTACATATTAGCAAACAAAATTTTAGCAGATATAGCCAAGCAAACCAGAAAACATTTTTTTCTTGTGTGAAAGGCAGTAAAGAGACTTTGCAAAAACAGTTCTTTTCAAATAATGACATATGCCTGTCTGTTCACTTTAAGTTATTCCAGGTTTTGCAGTTTATTTTATCATGGTACCTTGGGAAGATGATTTTGCATGTGAAGGGATGACCAATGGGAATTTGATAGGCTAATGAAAACAAAATTCTGAAAACAATCTTCAACTGAATACGAAACAAAATATTAAAGAGAAAGAACATTAGAGAAAGTATGGAGATGCAGGCTTTTACCATGCATAAAGGTGCTCTACAAAATCACACATAAATATGGGAACAAGCACTCTTCCACTCAACTTTTGCAATTTTTTTTATTTATAAGCAGTGATATGAAAACTAAGCATCAAGAATTTAATGCATGAATAAATAATGAAAGACAAAGAATAGCGAAAACCTACCTTTAAAACAGACCCCAGCATGGCATCAAGGTAACTAATAGACACTGTTGAAGAAAGATTTATGCCATCTCTTTGGATTCCTGCTACCTCTTCGACATCTAAATATACATAAAGATCTCCTGGAGGGCCCCTGCAGGAACCAGAAAGGTTTTATATTCAAGAACAAGGGAAATCGGCAACAGATCTTTCAAAGATATGTATCTACAAGAAGAGTTAACTGTAAAGCACTAAATCTCCAAGACCTAAGTCTATGGGTTTCTTTTGCTACTTGTTATCACTCATTATCCATGAGGGTGAAACTGGAAACAAGAGGTTAATGTAAAAAAATCTGCAGTTGCAAGTTCCCCAAAAGTAAGTTCTACATTTTATGTAGACAAATTTATTTAAAGGAATCAAGAAGAAGCAACCATATGCAACTAGAAATACACTTCCCTGAAATTAATAATGAGAAAGAATTATTATACATTTTGATTTATTTAAAAAAAAATACAAAAACACTAGTTGAGAAGAAAAGGAAAGAAAATAAAGTGGAACTGGAATGTTCTAAAAGCATGTTGAAAGAACACTTCTCTGGCAAGACTTCTTTGAGAAAAAAAAAATCAAGAATACATGCAGTAGAATCACAATACAGTCACAACGAAGTTAATCTGATTCCAACAAAATCAAGGAATTTGTAAATTGGAATATCAGTATCATCACAAATTAAAGCAAACTTTTCCATTCTTGCCCTTAAAATATAAGACCGGAGAAAACTGAAAGGCAAAAAAGTTCAATCAATGTTCCCCAGGCTATTAAGATTGAATATAACACGAATTAGCTGTCATGATGTCAGTGTTATCAATAGCGAATAACGGACAATAGCGGCGAGGCCAAAATCCGCTATGAATGCGTAGCGGATATCGTACCGGCCGCTATTGTGTCAATTTTTTTTTATAAAAAATATATTTAATTCAATAGAAAACAAAGTAATGACCATAATAGCTCACAAAAATTACACAAAGCACTCAAATAATGTTCTTAAGCCAATAAAACCATTGCAAGCAATAAGTTACCAAGTCACATAAGCAACAAAACTCTAAATGAAGTCACATAAGATAATAAAACACAAGCATAAACATAAATGCAATACCTAAGAATCACAATCTACTAATCCTCCTCATCTTCTTTAGCTTCTACTTCCTCTTGCTCGGCCCCAAAATCATCATTATCATCAACTTGGTCTTTTTGAGCTCTACCACTAATATCTACCTCAAAGTCAAAATCATCTTCTTCCTCATCTGATCTTTCAAGATCCAAAGTAGGCTTAGCCACCGCTTCAATAACTCTAGTAGTAGCTTCATAGTCCCCAAAGAGTCTAGAGGTTGTGGCTGATGTTTTAGATTTTGTGACTGGGGTTTTAGAGGTTGAGGCTGGAGTTCTAGAAGTTGTTGGATTTACATTTTTTCTTGTTTGCCCCCTTGTGTAAGTTCTAATTTCACTTGCTCCTAATGCCCTCTCTACATCTTCCCATGACAAATTATCATTTTCATAAACCAAATCCTTTTCAGCATCATCTCCACCCATCTCTCCAAGCAGCCACTCATTATTAGAATCAATTTCAGTTAGAACGATAGGATCAATCTCATTTCTCATATCATATCGAGCTTTAAGTGCTTGATTATACTTTATGAAAACCAAGTCATGCAATTTCCGATGCTTAAGTCTGTTTCTCTTAGAGTGAATTTGAAATAGCAAAATAAAATTAAAAACAAAGTGTTACTATCTTTTGTTTTCTAAGAAATAGTAAATTGTTTCTCTAAAAAATCTATTTTTATTTCAGTTCATTCATAACTAGTAAATAGTAGGAAGAGGAAAATACTTGTTCGAAGACACTCCAATTACGCTCACATCCAGATAATTTAATTTAAGGTTTTTACTTTTTAGTTTAATATTTAATTAAAAAAAGTTCATTTAAAAAAATTTTATGTACAGTAAAAAATGAGCTGTAATAAAAAAGTTTAATCTAAAAAAAAGGCTTTAAAGACTTAAATACCCTTAAATACAATAAAATCATTGGCTGGAATTAAATCAAGAAAAAAAATGGTTAAATGGACATTTCACCAGATATGCTCAATAGCGCTGCTATTGGCCGCTATCTGCTACCCGCTATTGCGGCCGCTATTTGCCGCTATTATCCGCTATTACAAAACCGCTACGCTATATATGTTATCATAGCAGTAGTTAAATTTCCCGCTATGCTATGGCCGCTATTGACAACACTGCATGATGTAAATTATACATTTTGACTAGTATTTTAACTGGCTATAGGCAACCACCAGTTCTCTATTTTTTTCACTATAGCCAATTCACTAATGTACCTTCTAAAAGTTCAATATAAATTAAAATTTACATCTGCCAAGAACCAATGTGCAACTTCTTTCACATCAGGTCCAAAGGTTATTGTGGCTAACAGGAAATGGAGCTTATATATATTCAGTAATATATTTTAAAGGGCAAGAACATACCTAGTATAATTTTAAAAATACAACTTCAGAATACAATCAACCGATAATACCAGAAGACCTCATCAAGATTAGAGATACAATAAAAAATTCATCCACTTACCCTCTTGGTCCAGCATCGCCCTCTCCTGCAACTCTGAGGATACTGCCTGTACTAACTCCAGGAGGAACTTTGACTTTGATGTTTTTCTTAACTCGTAAACGTCCTTTACCAGAGCATTTCCTACAGTATTCAGAAATGACTTCACCATCCCCACCACAATTTGGACAAACAGAAACCTAATATATTGAAGTAGAAAACCTATATAAGCAACTTCTTAAAACAAAGTCTTCATGCATAGGTTATGAACAGAAATCAAGATCAGAACTGCAAAACCTGAGAAAAAAAGAACAATCAAATCATTATATTTAGAAGCATTATTGCTTCCTCATCTAGCAGCCACGTTAAAAGCTTCCTATATTCAATCATGTAATGTTCAAAGCCTCCTTAAATCTTTATGTTCTGCACTAAAAAAGGAATAGAAAAAGGTACTAGGAGGTACTTCCCCATGCTTCTTGAGCCAAATTCTGCAGTTGGAATCAATAAAATGCTACAAATTAAATGACTGTAATCTCTCACATAATAGCATCATCAGTTTTTCCTAGAAGCCTGGTTAAACAAGAATCATTCTACAGATGATATTAAAAAGTTCATTGGAAACAATATATCCCAACTTTATCTTGTAATTCAGAGGCCTTACGATTTTAGCGTTGCCAGTTTAACAATTTACCTCCATGGCTTTAGGTTATTCCTACGGTGGTAAAGCAGTAGACTTGTCTTCTCTACAAAACTCTCCAGTTTAGACGATAACCATTTATCAAAATAAGGCTTTAAATTTGGTAGCATATATTGTGGCCAACTCAGCTAGCGGTGAACCTCAACTCAATTTCACCATTGGCTACAGTAAATGTATACCATGTAAATATTAGGTCATCGTTACAATTAAATAGAATGCCCTCCTAAAGGTAATTAGACACTTAAAATGCAGAGAGAAGACTGTTGAAAATAATCATAAAAAGCCATACTTCCTCACTACATCCAACACACCCTGCCCTCACCCCACCCCTCAACCCAAAGAAAAAACAAAAAGGTGATCAAGAGTTCAAAAGAGCAAAGGGAAATCCCACTTACCTGTGAAAACAAGCCAAAGGGTGTCTGCTCAGTCCTCATAACTTGACCTCTTCCACCACAAGTTGAGCATATCCTCATCTTTGACCCAACCTTTGCTCCAGTACCAAGACAAACTTCACATGTTTCTAAATGGGAAAGCTCAAATTCCTTTTCGGCTCCATAAATAGCCTCCACAAATTCTAAAGTAATATCATAACTGAAAATATTCGAATTATCAGAATAATATTGATTATAAAAGCCATTGAACAAGGACATATAGATGCATAGATACAGAAATACATAGAAAGAAACCTGCAAGAAATATTGACATACGAATACACATTATTTGTAAGCAGCGGCTCCACTAACATATACAATAATTTTCTTTCGTAATCAAACTTAAGTCACTCTAATGCTTATTGAAAAGAGAAGCACTGGCGCTTAAGCCCGGCTTAACTGATAAGGAGGAAGGAATGGGGCTTAGGTAGAGATTGTATGTTTATATTGTAGCATTCTTTGAGGCATTTAAAAGAAAAATAAAAATAAAAAAACAGAGAGTAGCACTGATTTAAGCATAAAAAGAAAAACAATCAAATAATTGGAAAATCAAAGATTCCAAATGGCAATTGCAACTAGTGAAAAAGGAGGGCTAACCCCTGTAGTGTGGCCCACCCAATTAGGGGACCTAAAAAATTGATAACAAGATAACTACAAAACATCTAGCGAAGAAACATTGACGCAAGCACAAGAGAAAAACACGATATAGCATAGACATGTTCAGCAAATTTTTGGAAACTATTACTTAAGTTCTAATTTATAACCACCTTTTGGTAAACAGAATCACTTATGGGCCCCTATACTAGCTTCCAATGGGAACTTAAGAAAACATCAACTTGGAAGGAATTAATTTCCACATAATGCAGGAAACTGATGCCAATGCAATTTAGTGTTCTCAATGAATCAGATGATAATGCTAACTTGATTTTTCTAATGAAAAGAACTATACTAGGCATGGCACACCTTGCTTGACTCAATAATGCTCTAGGCTTTTAGTATGATACCCAGCGTTCAGACTCACGAAGTCCAGTTTAATATCAGAGCTGATTATTTTGGTAACTTCCAGGAAATGAAATTGCTCATAAACATAAAATGCTTAATACATCTACAATCCCAATGAACAAAACAAAACTACCTCCAACCCACCAACACTCCCCCCCTCCCAAAAAAAAAAAGGGAAAGAAAAAGAGTGATTGCACAAGGGAAGAAAACACCATCAGAAACGCAATAAAAACTGCAAAAGCGCGTAAGCTCATTACTGTAGATCAAAATAGACGTATAGGTGACTGGCCTAGCAGTATGCATGTTAAAGCTATCAGTCAATCAGCACTCAAGAATAACCATAGTGAATTATTATGGGACCAATAATTATCATTCAAAACATCAAATAAAGATCTCAACTTACCGTATATCATCACCTTTAGTAACAGTACTACGACGGCTTGTTCTGAATCCAGTTTGGTCCATGCCAGGAAATCCACCCATACTTGATCCAAAGAATGACTCAAAGAGATCAAAGGGATTAGGCTGCTGGAGATGGAAAATAATATCTAAGTTAGACTTACAACTGTCTAGTGCTACTTTTACTGCCTATGTTAATTGCATGCTAGTTCACAGAGCATCCATCAATATTTTCCACAAAACTATAGAGCATAACTGTTTTATTTCCCCACCTAATGTGAAATTTGGCAATCAAAACCCTACTCGTTAGACCAACTATGCAGACAAACAAAAATTCCTGCTTAGAAGTAGACATGGTTCACAAATTGGCAAGTGAAAAGGCACTAATGACTTGACAGCCAAGCTGACAAAGCCCATTAATAATTTTCCCACAATTATTATTTGACCTTTTAAATTCCACATTCAAGGTGACATTAATCTTATAATCAAACAACAAAATATTTAGGAACAAATAATCAAACAGGCATCTTGCTGTTCAAATCTGGTTCACATGTCTTTCAGTAAAGTAATCAACAATGAAAGCATGTCTATACTTCAATTATTATCCCTTGTCATTATGATTACAACTAAATAATACACACACACACATAATAAATGCATACCGTATAAGCACTGGACTGTGCCCCTACTGCACTCTTGACTCCAGCTTCACCATATTGATCATACAAAGCTCTCTTTTTATCATCTGATAACACCTGACAGTATTGCACATCATTGTTCAAAAAACAACATGATGAATGATTTTGAACTGTTTTTACACAAAGAAACCTCTAAAAAAGGAAATTTGTTGCACACTATGCTTGACAAACTGAAATGACATCAACAGAGAAATGAATGAGATATGAAACAATCATGTTCATCGACATGATAATATCAAGACCTTCATCTGCAATCATAGGATAGCCAACAGAAATTGTATCATAAGATTTCAATGCATTCTGAATCAGAATTAACAAATAACAGATGCAACATGATGTAGAAAGATACCAACACACGTGAACAACAATTAATCAACTTGAAACCATAAAAAAACTCGCACTTTTGGAACTTACTTTCCCTGTCCAAAGCAGGGTGTATATTTTATCCGTTTTATAAACTCTAAGGATGAAATCGTGTAATTGAGTATAGTTTATTGGGAGCAGGAATATTTCAGATACTTTTCCAATAGGCTTTACATACAATTCCTCCTTTATCTACTCTGAAATTGTCTAAACTTGAGAGGATCTGATGCAGACTTTACAGGGCCTAACTCCAGATGTCTTCGATGAAGGTAAATGGCACACTGACATATTATTGATCACATGTCACGGTCAAAAATGAAACCTGGTATTGATTGTACTTTTAATATCAATACTCAATGCTAAATAACATTAATATATCTCCTTTTCTGTTTGACATGGATTAAAAAAATGCACATCAACAATCCACACATATATGCCACACTTTACAGTACTGTAGACAAATTTCACATAAATCTACCAAGTCTATTTTACCTTCGCTAGTCCTTGGTCCTAAAGCAAATTACATGGAAATTCTGAACTATTTTCACAAGCAATAGAGAGAAAGAGAGCCAAACAGACGCACCAATAATAAAAAAGCAGAAATTTTAACATTGCCCTTCAAGAATAATAACGTTTTTTATTTTTAATTCTTTTACTTCAGGTAAACAATTAAACAGATTCTTGGCATAACATTAATCCAGACAAATAGTAGGATTAAAAAAGGAAAAAAAAGTATGTAAAATATAAGCAACTCCAATAAAGCTATCCACAATAGAGAAAGCACTTAACCATAAAGTTAATAGAATATTTCAACTAGCAGTAATCAGCATGCCAGTAATCATGAAAAAATTTTGAAATCATTCGCCTTAAGATTTTGTGCATACCTCATATGCAGCACTAATCTCCTTAAACTTCTCAGTTGCTCCTGGTTCCTTATTGACATCAGGATGATACTTCAAATTAAGATGAAAAGTTACACTGTCAGGATTATCATGCAAGCAAAACAAAAGATAAGAAGGAAACAAATCATTAGTTTACACAGTTCCAATACAAACTTAGAAGCTTTAAATTTACAAGTAAGAGTATTTATAATTAAAAGATAATGAAGTTAAACAGGCAAGCATATAGAAAGAACGATGGTTTACTTTTTGAAAGAGTTTATTTCTAGGGTAAAAAGCTAGCTTGAATGAGGCTGGATTAGATAGTTGAAAGCACAAGATTAAAGACACCAACCAAATCATGGTCTAAGATGCAAGCAAGGAATGCAATAATTTAATTTCTAATCAAACAACTATTCTGCCACTGATGTTATGATTAGAAACGTGTTACATACAAGTGGACTCATAACATTTCAGAACAGAACAGCTTTTTCTTCATACAGCCATAGAAAGCTAAGGTATTTTATTAATGGATATCTAAATTTAGACTCGCTATCAGCTACAATAGTAAAGAAGGCCTAATGTGGTCAAATTAAACACAAAATAAACTTACCCTGTAATTGTCACCAAACGCATGCCCCTCTCAACAGTAAGAACATCATATTGATAGTGAACCCACAAATTTATAAACAAAGCATCTCAAAAAAAAAATAACCCATGATATGTTACAGTTTAACCATTCAAAACACCCATTTGAACTTCCTCTTCTTGAGCCTTCCTTACCTCAATTATCTCAACAACAGAATGCACCAGGAACAAAACCCAGAAAGTAAATGCAAAAGTAAATAATTAAGAAAATTCTAAAATTAAAGAAGAACAAAAAGCAATTGAATTAAGTGAGGTACCTGACGAGCTAACCTACGGTAAGCGTTCTTAATTTCTTTACTGGAAGCTGACTTCGATACTCCAAGAGTAGCATAATAATCCCCAGCAGCAGCGACCACCGTCCCAAAGCGTTGACTGCTATTATTCAATCTCCAAGAAGACTTCGAAAAAGAGGAACTCACACAGGCAAAGCTGTCGTGGGACCTGAGACGCGTCCCACCATTGAAGAAAACAGAAGAACAAGAAGAGGAAGGCTGGGAAGCGTTTGAAGGGCGTTCAGCAGTGAAGCCGAGAGATGAAGGGAGGAGAGATAGAGAAGTAGAGGCGGCCATGAAAAAGGGAAAAAAAAAGTGTGCTGTTTTAAAAGTGTTTAATAAAATTGGTATCTAATAAGAGAAGATGTTTGAATTGGACAAAGCAGCAGTAAGAGAGACATTGAGAGTGAACGAAAGGAGGAGGCCGAGGCAGAAACAATGGATTTGTGGTCGTAACTTCGTTTTTATAACTCAACTTCCATTTCTACACTAAAATACAAAACACGTTTTTTAATACCACCCACCTTTTTTTCATAAAAATCTACTTTTGTTCAACCTTTTTTTTTACCAAATCCTCAGTGTCCACAGTCCATTTTAAGCCCCGATTCCCTCGAGTTCGGGAGTCGAAATCTTGCCTAAAGAGCGTCGAGTTTTTTTCACTCGATCGATTAGTTATTTTTATTTTACTTTATTTGCATAAAAAATTAAAATTGCGCAAATAAATAAATTATCTTATATTCTTTTATATATATATATGTATATATTTCAGAAAGCATACTTATATGATAAACTAAGTCGCATAGACACCTATGTGAATAGGTTGTTTATGCAATGTATACTGGTTTGTTGCTAGCATGGGAATATGGATACAGGCAAGTAATAATAGAATCTGATTCTTTGGTTACGGTGAATAAATTGTTACAACCTTAGGAGAACCAGGATCCTTTGTTTCAACTAGTGTATGCATGTAAGAAGTTGCTGGAAAGGGATTGGAATTGTACTGTGCAGCATATGTATGGAGAAGCCAATGCATGTGTTGATTTCTTGGCAAATGAAGCATACAGCAGTTCGTATGATGTTATGAAGCTTGAGGTTCCACCGACAGGCTGAAGTAAACATGTTAAGAGATGATAGTTTAGAGGCTGTTTGGGAATGTTTTTGTTTTTAGTATTTTCTAAAATTAGACAAAGTGTGTTTGGTTAGTATGTGTAGACACCCTATTTTGTCCGGGGTCTTAATTTGTATAAATAATTAATTTGGTTGGGTGACATTTGTATTTTAATTTAATAATTTAGAATTAGGCTATAATTAAATTAGAATTTAGAATTAACATTAATTAGGAAATTAAAATTAAAATAGGATTTAGGAATAAAAAAAAAGAAAAGAAAAGAGAGAGAAAAGATAAAAAGAAATAAAAATAAGATTAATTTGGATTAGATAATTAGGATAATTAGATTTTTTAGGATAATTATATGGATTAATATTAAATTTGGTAGAGCTAGATTAGGATTAACATAAGAATTAAATAGATAAAATATTAAAAGTAAGAGATAACTATTAGAATAAGTATAGTTGTATTAGGACTAACATATTGGTGGCTATAAAAAGAGATTTAGGAGACACAATAAAGGATACACAATCAAGCACTGAACCCGATCATTATCGTTGCTGTTCTGTCAGCTCATTTTTCTGCCTGCCTCTCGTACCACCGTTGCAAGCCCAGTCACCGCACAGCTACTGCAGGTTGCCGACCCATCACGTGGATGTTTGCATGCCTCCGTTTTTGTTGCTCTTGATGATTGTTGCAAGAAAATAGGAAAGCTTTGTGAAAATTCTTGAAGCACGCCACTTTTGAAATATTAAAGAAGAGCTATAGCAAGAGAACACGTGGAAAAGGGGAATATAAAGGAAAAGAAAAAAAAGCCAACAAGAGGTGAGGTTATTGTCCAGGTAAGTTTTTTTGTTTTGTTATATTAATTGGTCAATAATTTAATAGGAGGGTTAGATAGTTAATTAATATTATATTAATAATTTGTATATTAAAATACTAATGTTGAATGATTTAATTACTTTGATAACATTTGATTAATACATATTGAATAAACAATTTGTATGTTGATATAATTTGTTTAGTTTAATTCGTATGATATATTTTATATTTTGTATGTTTAGTATGATAGATGTTAAATAAATAAAATAGTATAAAAATAAAATAAATTAAAGGAAAAAATGCAAATAAGAATAAAATAGAATAAAGATTGAATAAGGAAATAAAAAATTATATTAAGAAGATGAATGCAAATTATCCAATGATGAAATTCCAAGAAAGTCGAATGATACTCCTTGGAAATTTCTAAGTGAGGAGTTTGCTCTAGACTGAACCAGATTGATGGAAGGTTTAGAGTAAATTTTCAATACAATAATATGTGTTTATAGAAATAAATAAAATATAATAATAAAGACAATTAAAATAAAAATAGAAATAGGATATGGAAATAATTTGAATTAAAATATAAAATAGTAAATACGATTAAGATAATAAAAAATAGAAAATTAGTAAAGAATTGGGCATAGAGCCAAAATTAGGGTTGTCATAATGTATTTAAATGATCCGACGACGGAGCCTCTTCGAGCAAGTCAATTGGTACTACTTGAATACTCCAGAGGTGAGGGGATTTACTTATTGTTTGAACTAGATTGATGGAAGGATTTTAAGTAAATTTTCAATATTTTAAGCATGTCGAAATTAATCCAAATTAAAGTAAATTTAGAATGACCTATTGGGTATAGAGTCAATATTAGGATTTTCATAATGTATTTAAATGATCCGACGATGGAGCCTCTTCGAGCAAGTCAATTGGTACTACTTGAATACTCCTTAGGTGAGGGGATTTACTTATTGTCTGAACCAGATTGATGGAAGGATTTTAAGTAAATTTTCAATATATTAAGTATATTGAAATTAACTCAAAATAAAGTAAATTTAGAATGACATAAAGTAGTTGGTACCATTTTAGGATGGGCGTTGTGGGGGTGCTAATCCTTCCTCACACGTAACCGTACTCCCGAACCCTAGATTCTTTGAACGTAGACCAAGCCTTATCTTTAGACAAGAATAGGTGACCAATCACACCTTAGGTTTGAAAGGTTGGTGGCGACTCCTAGAATTTTAAAGTCTAGTTGTTAGGTTCACGGACCTAGACGTTATGACAGTTTGGTGACTCCACTGGGGACATTAGAGAGTCAAGCCGACATATATTTTAGGTCATTAGAAATTTGCTTAGAAATAATGTTGATTTCATAATGCTTAATAATCATTTCATACGCACACACTTCACATGCATACATGCATAAGCCCTCAACCCGGGCTCTATCCTTGTTAGGAGGGAGAAAAGTACCTACGCCTTCGTGAGGTGGTAACCTCTGCATGGGCTGGCGAAAAACTCCCACTCAAATTGAACCTTTCTGCTTGTAACCTATAATGGGTGAGGATTGGGTGCCTTACTAGTCCTGTGTGGATGATAGTGAGGAACAATTTGGGAACCTTTAAACCTTGAATTATCCAAACCCAGCATGTAATGAAACATAAGGCTTAGCCTTAGGGTGGAACCATATTAGATTGGAGTGTAGACTCAAACCTAAGATAGGACACATGAAGGAATAAGTTTTACTTCCTCTTTTGTACATTGTTTTTAAAAAAAAAAATAAAAAAAAATATAGTTTTTCTTTCTTCCATTCTTTAAAATAAAAAAGTAAAAAACAAAAAAAAAGAATTCGTCTGTATCATTAAGTCATGCATAGTTGTGTTTGATTTTGCATCACATAACATATCATTCATGTAAGTTTGCACCTATCTTATCATGAGAATGAACACACTTTTAATTGTTAGGAAAGATTACTAGACCTAAGGGCATTCCATGTGCATTCATTTTTGTGCATAAACATATCACCACATGAAATAATTTCAACTTAATTGTGGCACTCAAGGTATCAAAATTGCATCCACTAGACGGTCCACCCTCCACAAATACCATACAAGATATCAAGCACGCATAATGAAAGAGGATCAAAATAGCAGGATAGAAAAGTTGGAAAGGATAATGTAGAGATGAAGGGGCAATTGAGCGAAATTACTCAGTTGCTAAAAGCCATGATTAAAGGAAAGGAGAAGATGGGTAATCAAGATGAGTCTGTCCAAGAGACTCAACAAAGCATGCAAGACAACCCCGTTTTTTTTCCCGAAAGAAGTACTGTCAAAGCTCCAATGTCTTTACATATACAAGTTCAAAACCCAGTGGAGGTGCCAAATTTAGATGATCCCACAGAGTTAGAAAAGTTGAAGCATAAAGAAGAATATAGTGGTACTAAAGCTCAGCTGAACTTGATAGAGGAAAGACTAAGTGCCATGGAAGGATTTGACTATTTTGAACCCATTGATGCTGAAAGGTTGTGTTTGGTATCGGGTGTCGCGCTTCCACCAAAATTCAAGGTGCCTGAATTTGAAAAGTTCAATGGAACATCGTGCCCAAAAGATCATCTCACCATGTACTGTAGGAAGATGGCGGCATATGCATGGGATGACAAGCTATTAATTCATGTTTTTCAAGACAGTTTGACTGGGTCAGCCGCTAAGTGGTACAACCAATTGGAAAGGAGCAAAGTTTCTTCTTGGTCTGAGTTGGCGAGAGCTTTTATAGCTCAATACAAACATGTGTCCGATGTAGCTCCTGACCGCTTATCTCTCCAAGGTATGGAAAAGAAAAAAGATGAAAGCTTCAAAGAATATGCCCAACGATGGAGAGACGTGGCATCACTAGTTCAACCTCCCTTGACTGAGAAGGAAATCACCATGTTCTTTTTGAATACTCTCAAGGCTCCTTACTATGAGCGTATGCTTAGCAGTGTGACCAAGAATTTTGCAGACATGGTGCTGACAGGCGAAGCTATTGAAAATGCCTTTAAGAGTGGTAAGATTGAAGCATCTATGAATGATAGCAAGAGGAATGGGTTTTCAAAGAAGAAGGAAGAAGATGCACAAGCTGTCTCCAATAACTCACGTTGCTCCTATACCTCTTATTCACCTTCAGTGAATTACGCCTATTCCCCATCTTACCCACAAACTCATCCCTAAAACACATATCAACCTGTTTTCCCTCAACAAACTCCTACAGCCTCAACAAACCCCATTTTCCCACCTAATGACCAAAGAAACACCCGACTTAGCCGAAATGTTACCATAGACCCTATACCCATGACATATGCTGAGCTATTCCCAAAGTTGGTGGAAGGTCATCTTATTGCCCCTATTTATATAGAACCCTTGAAACCTCTTTACCCAAAGTGGTATGATCCTAATGCAAGGTGTGTCTATCATAATGACAATGTTGGACACTCTATTGAGAATTGTATAGGCTTGAAAAGGAAAGTCCAAGCACTTGTCAATGCTGGAATTTTGAGTTTTGGAACAAAGAATGATCCAAATATGAATGATAATCTTCTGCCAGATCACACAAAGGGTAGCAGTTAATGCTATGGAAGAAAGTGGATGATATTGATTGATTCACTTAATTTGAAGATAATGGTTGTTTCTTTGTTTCTAATTTCATTCATCTTAGGACGTTTCAATTTCTTAGGTAATATAGGAATGCCTAAGCCCACAAAGCACTGAGAATTCTTTTATGTATTGGGCCAACTTTCATTCATTTTCATTTCAATAAAGGATTAATACAATTCATATTTCTTAATTCCTCATTCCAATCTTGTTCTTTTATGTAAAACACCAATACACATATTCTTTACATTGTTATCAAGCTTGAAAGTATCCAAATAATGAACATGATAATGATAATGGCAATGAGTGTAAAATTCAATTCTGAAAGAACCACTTTGTTTGGTTAGATGGATTTTCAGTTTGCCAAGATTGTTCAAGCAAGAAGAGAATAGAAGATATTTATTTAAAATCTTCAACTATAGAATGTTATGAGTAAAGGTGAATCTCCACATGAAGTTCTAATGAGTTTGTCTTTATTCAATAGATGACCTTTAATGAGAGTACTTGTATTGAGATGAGAAATGGCCTTCTTTCACTACCTTTCAAGCGTGAGTAAAATTATCCATTGATTACCCCTTTTGAGCCTATTATATTCTTTTTGATATAACCCACCGAGAATCACCCTCCACACTGGGGGGCAAAGAGAATAGAAGATGAAAGATCAGTGTGGCAAAAAAAAAACCTTTTGTGAAAAAAAAAGAGAACAAAAAAGAAAAAGAGAATAAAAAAGGAAAGAGGGTTTGAATCAAGAAAGTGAAAACCCTAGTCACATTTGAATAAAAAAGGAGAGAGAAAGCAAATTAAAATGGGGCAAAAGTCAAAATGTCTAAATGATTCATGAAAAATGATTCTTGGTTTGATAAACCCTAAAACACTTATTTTGGGCCTATATTATCCTTTCTTTCATGAACCCTCACCTGAGCCTACATTACGTGCCTTAAAAGTCCATTTTGATCAAATATGAGTACTCCTATTGAAGAATCATGTGTTGAATAAAGGCATACTTACACTATGAGATGATGATCCTTTGGATGGAATTAGGACAAGCAGATCAAGATAAGCAAAAAGATTTCGTCTAGATGGAAGAAGTGGGATTCCAAAGACTCTTTTAGATCCATGAGAGCATTAAATTGGGTGAAGAAGTATCTGATGTTGGGACATGAATCAGAATGGAGAACAGATAAGAGAAGTTTCATCAAGGACAATGAAGTTGAAAATGAAGAGAAATGAATAAAAAAATAAAAAAAAAGAAGAAAGAAAAGAAAATGAAAAAGAAGCAAAAAAAAAAGAAAAAAATGATGAAGAATTCAGAGCGAAAACTCAAAAAGGGTGGTTTGGATCAATGGAGTGCATCTAAGTTGAAAACCTGAAAAGGCGACTTAAATACCAAAAAAGCTGGATGTCAATGATATTGGGGCAAAGAGGATGTTTTGATGAACTCAACATAATCAGATTAATGGACCTTTGAAGGGAATTTTGTATTCATTGATCAAAATTGTTTGAATTGTTTTTATTTGGATACTATTACCTAATCCTAAAAATTCTCACTTTTCATTCAAGCCTACTTTCCTTCTAAGCCTGACAATTTCTTGTTAAATCTTTCCAAATGTTGAATAATACCACTCTTTTCATTTCACTTATCATTTCTTTGCTATATCCTTACCTTGAGGGATTGAGAAATTGTGTTGATCTTGAAATTAGAATGGTACTGAATGTTTGCTTGGCAAAATATGTGAAAGACTCCTATATTATTTAGGAAAATGAAAGAAAAGGAAACTTGTGAATGAATGGAAATTGGAAATCAAGAAAAATCAATGAATAAGAAAGAATGAATGATGAGGTCTCAGTAAAGATTTTAATGAGCAAATGAATGACCAGAAAGTGAGGAAAATAAAAAGAAGAATCAAGGGAGAAGATAAGATAAAGAGGGCATGAAGACAAGAGTTTCATTGGGCAAGAAAAACGGAAGAAGGAAAATGAGGAAAGAAATAAGAAATAGAAGGACAAGAGGACAAATGAAAGAGAAGAATGCATGAGATGGATTGATAAAGAATAACCTTGTTGTTGCCACAATTGAGCTTGAAATGTTTTTCGAAAAAACATTGCATGGATAGAGTAGATTGCATCATAAAGCTAAAACAGATTGCTTGAATGACATTGCATGGATAAAGCAGACTGCATTACATGGATAGAATTGATTGCATCAATAACATTGCATGGATAGACTAGATTGCATGAATGATATTGCTTGAATAAGATAGCTTACTTGAATGACATTGCATGGATAGAACAGGTTGCAATTGCATGGATAAGATAAGTTTCCCAAGATTTTAAATTTTGGACAAGAAAAAGAAGTTTTGGAGGGGTTTCCCATAAATTTCAAAATTTGACAAGAAAAAAAAGTTTTGGAGGAGTTTCCCAAAATTTCAAAATTTGACAAGAAGAAAATTTTAGAGGGGTTTCTTAAAATTTCAAAAATTAGACAAGATATAAGTCTTGGAGGAGTTTCCCAAGATTTCAAATTTTGGACAAGAAAAAGAAATTTTAGAGGGATTTCCTAAAATTCAAAATTTGACAAGAAAAGAAATTTTAGAGGAGTTTCCTAAAATTTCAAAATTAGACAAGAAAAGAAGTTTTGGAGGGGTTTCCCATAAATTTCAAAATTTGACAAGAAAAGGAATTTTAGAGGGATTTCCTAAAATTTCAAAAATTAGATAAGAGAAGTTTTGGAGGAGTTTCCCAAAATTTCAAATTTTGGACAAGAAAATGAGTTTTAGAGGGGTTTCCTAAAATTCCAAATTTTGATAAGATAAGAATTTTAGGGGGTGTTTCCTAAAATTTCGAAATTAGAAAGGAAAAGAAGTTTTGGAGGGGTTTCCTAAAATTTCAAAATTGAATAAGAAAAGGAATTTTAAAGGGGTTTCCTAAGATTCCAAATTTTGACAAGAAAAATTTAGAGGAGTTTCCTAAAATTTTCAAAAAAAAATCAGAGCTTTTTAAGACAAGATTTTTAAAGTTTGACTGCCTGCCTGTTTAGGGGGAGATTTTTAGACAAGTTTTAAAGTTCGACTTCCTGCCTGTTTAGGAGGAGCTTTTAGACAAGATTTTAAAGTTCGACTGCCTGCCTGTTTAAGAGGAGCATTTTGGACAAGATTTTAAAGTTTGACTGCCTGCCTGTTTAGGAGGAGCTTTTAGACAAGATTTTAAAGTTTGACTGCCTGCCTATTTAGGAGGAGCCTTTTGGACAAGATTTTTAAAGTTTGACTGCCTGCCTGTTTAGGGGGAGCTTTTTAGATAAGATTTTAAAGTTTGACTGCCTTTCTGTTTAGAGGGAGCTTTTTGAAAAAATAAAAAAATTTTAAAAAAGATAAGTCAGACAAAATAGGTGTCTATGTCTTTGTGCAATTACTGTTTCACAGCAAATGCACAAAGAGGGGCAGCTGTAAACACCCTATTTTTTCCGGGGTCTTAATTTGTATAAATAATTAATTGGGTTGAGCGACATTTGTATTTTAATTTAACAATTTAGAATTAGGCTAGAATTAAATTAGAATTTAGAATTAACATTAATTAGGAAATTAAAATTAAAATAGGATTTAGGAATAAAAAAAAGAGAAAAGAAAAGAGAGAGAAAAGATAAAAAGAAATAAAAATAAGATTAATTTGGATTAGATAATTAGGATAATTAGATTTTTTAGGATAATTATATGGATTAATATTAAATTTGGTAGAGCTAGATTAGGATTAACATAAGAATTAAATAGATAAAATATTAAAAGTAAGAGATAACTATTAGAATAAGTATAGTTGTATTAGGACTAACATATTGGTGGCTATAAAAAGAGATTTAGGAGACACAATAAAGGATACACAATCAAGCACTGAACCCGATCACCATCGTTGCTGTTCTGTCAGCTCATTTTTCTGCCTGCCTCTCGCACCACCGTTGTAAGCCCAGTCACCGCACAGTTACTGCAGGTTGCCGACCCATCACGTGGATGTTTGCATGCCTCCGTTTTTGTTGCTCTTGATGATTGTTGCAAGAAAATAGGAAAGCTTTGTGAAAATTCTTGAAGCACGCCACTTTTGAAATATTAAAGAAGAGCTATAGCAAGAGAACACGTGGAAAAGAGGAATATAAAGGAAAAGAAAAAAAAGCCAACAAGAGGTGAGGTTATTGCCCAGGTAAGTTTTTTTGTTTTGTTATATTAATTGGTCAATAATTTAATAGGAGGGTTAGATAGTTAATTAATATTAGATTAATAATTTGTATATTAAAATGCTAATGTTGCATGATTTAATTACTTTGATAACATTTGATTAATACATATTGAATAAACAATTTGTATGTTGATATAATTTGTTTAGTTTAATTCGTATGATATATTTTATATTTTGTATGTTTAGTATGATAGATGTTAAATAAATAAAATAGTATAAAAATAAAATAAATTAAAGCAAAAAATGCAAATAAGAATAAAATAGAATAAAGATTGAATAAGGAAATAAAAAATTATATTAAGAAGATGAATGCAAATTATCCAATGATGAAATTCCAAGAAAGTCGAATGGTACTCCTTGGAAATTTCTAGGTGAGGAGTTTGCTCTAGACTGAACCAGATTGATGGAAGGTTTAGATTAAATTTTCAATACAATAATATGTGTTTATAGAAATAAATAAAATATAATAATAAAGACAATTAAAATAAAAATAGAAATAGGATATGGAAATAATTTGAATTAAAATATAAAATAGTAAATACGATTAAGACAATAAAAAATAGAAAATTAGTAAAGAATTGGGCATAGAGCCAAAATTAGGATTGTCATAATGTATTTAAATGATTCGACGACGGAGCCTCTTCGAGCAAGTCAATTGGTACTACTTGAATACTCCAGAGGTGAGGGGATTTACTTATTGTCTGAACCAGATTGATGGAAGGATTTTAAGTAAATTTTCAATATTTTAAGCATGTCGAAATTAATCCAAATTAAAGTAAATTTAGAATGACCTATTGGGTATAGAGTCAATATTAGGATTTTCATAATGTATTTAAATGATCCGACGATGGAGCCTCTTCGAGCAAGTCAATTGGTACTACTTGAATACTCATGAGGTGAGGGGATTTACTTATTGTCTGAACCAGATTGATGGAAGGATTTTAAGTAAATTTTCAATATTTTAAGCATGTCGAAATTAATCCAAATTAAAGTAAATTTAGAATGACCTATTGGGTATAGAGTCAATATTAGGATTTTCATAATGTATTTAAATGATCCGACGATGGAGCCTCTTCGAGCAAGTCAATTGGTACTACTTGAATACTCATGAGGTGAAGGGATTTACTTATTGTCTGAACCAGATTGATGGAAGGATTTTAAGTAAATTTTCAATATATTAAGCATATCGAAATTAACTCAAAATAAAGTAAATTTAGAATGACATAAAGTAGTTGGTACCATTTTAGGATGGGCGTTGTGGGGGTGCTAATCCTTCCTCACACGTAACCGTACTCTCGAACCCTAGATTCTTTGAACGTAGACCAAGCCTTATCTTTAGACAAGAATAGGTGACCAATCACACCTTAGGTTTGAATGGTTGGTGGCGACGCCTAGAATTTTAAAGTCTAGTGGTTAGGTTCACGAACCTAGACGTTATGACAGTATGTTTTCATTTTCTAAAAATGAAAACAAAATGAAATGTTTTTGACTGTTTTGGAAATAAGTGAAAACACAAAATTGTTGTTTCCAACGTTTTGGAAACAGTTTTGTTACTGTTACCGCACGGGTACTGTTCATCCGTGCGGCTATAGTAACCATTAAAAATGGTAAAAAAATAGGAAACGACATCTCATTTCGCCTTTAGCAATACTCCCGTTCCTCCTTCCAATAGCCAAGCTTTCGCCACCTTCTCACATTAATGTCCAGCGTTAAAAATTGGCAACAAAATTATGTTATCCAAACATGTTTTCAAAATTAATAAATTGAAAACAAAATGAAAATAAAACAAAACAAAAATTTCAAAAACATAAAACACAAAATATACAACAATCCCAAACGACCCCTTAGCTTTTACTCGTTCTAGATTGTGTATAAGATAAGTAGGAAACTGCTCCTTTGTACCAAAAAATAAAGAATAGGTTGTTTACGCAACATGTAAGATACACCAAATTATGAAACTGCTTTGGTAGGTTTGAATTTTAAACGAAAAAAATTGACCATGAATCTATCCATTTAATTTAAATTTTAAATAAAAAAATAAACTTCCATTCTATTTGTATATTAGGTAACAAAATAAGCTTATCTTGATTGGTTAATTGATATAAATCTTCCCATTATTCGGTAAGATTGAATTTTAAGGAAGGAGAAAAAATCTCATATGTCTTCCAACCCTTTCAACAAAACGAATAACTAAAATATTTTTTGAATATATTATTTTTTTATAAGAAGAACAATATGTATAAACTTTCTTTTTTATATGCAATTTGAATTCATGGTGTTCCACTAATAATGTCATTTTAAAGTGCATTTTATCCACCATTACCGTTTATTCAAATTAAACAATTTTATAATATCTAATCTTTTTGAAAAATTATATAATATCTAATCTATTTAAAATTTTTTATATAAAATTTATTAGATTTTATCTAAAATCTAATCTTAATGTATTTCAATTTTTTTAAAAATCTAATATATTTAAAATAATTTTTATTTATTTAAATGTATCTCTTTTTAAATTTTAAAAAATAAGAAAAAACTTATCTATCTATTTAAAAAAATTTTAACCACATTTCTACTTCTCCAAATTTTACGTATTTTTAATCACCTCCCACCTCTTCCCTATAAAGATTTTTTTCTTCATTTCTTTACTTTATCTATTTTTTCTTACATTTTCATAGTTTTCATTTTTTCAATCTCCAATCTTATAAATCATCATTCAAGAATGCAGGTAATTTATGATTTTCACTTGTGTGTGTGTGTATATATATATATATATATATATATATATATATATTTTAATTTTTGTGGTTTTCTTTTAAAAAATTATTTACTTTTAATTAATTGCTTTGAGATTCCTTTACTTAAATTTTTATAGTTTTCTTTTTTACAAAAGGGCAAAGCTCTTTTTTGAATCTCCAATCTTATAAATCATCATTCAAGAATGGAGCTAATCTATGATTTTCACTGGTATATATTTTTTTTAATTTTACTTCAAGATTGTTTTACTCAATTTCTTCTTATAAGCCCAGTTACTATTGTTTTACTCAATTTCTTCTTGTAAGCTCAGTTACTGCAAGTACTCTATTTTGATTATTTATAATATTTAAATGATATCGTCTTTATATAACCACATTATTTTATTGTGTTTGGTATCTAATAAAATGCATATTTTCTACTTGTTTTGCTTATATTTAGTTTTATACTTTCATAATTTCATATGTTTGTGTGGTTTTTTACAATTTTGGACATCATTTGTGTAAGATCAAAATTGCTCCTTAATGTGTTTCTAAACATATATGAAACATGCTAATAGCCTGTATGTGAAAAAACACGGTAAGGATTGAACTAACATCCAGTCATTGCTCTGCTATGTGTCTACTATTGACTCGGTTTGTGAAATCGATTAGCTTCCTTGAATTGATTCCAAACCTTCTAAGCACTCAAAGCCTCACTAGATGATGTTTTTACAGAATGAGAGTATGGTGCTCAAAGATCGGAAGGAGCTTTCTATTTATTCTAATGAGAGCCAGTTAATTATGGTAATAAAATCACAATTCCAACCATCATGGAATTGTGTCCAAAATTAGCCATAAAAATAGGTTGAAAATTGTTGGCATTATAGGCTAAACCGAGAGGGGGGTGAATCGGTTTTGTGCTACTCTTAGGTTTGTTTTTCGATTCTTCTAAATTCTCTAGCATATGTTGAAGTTTTCTAAGTTCTCTAGGCTACTCAAGTATGCAATATAAATTTAATGCAACAATCACAATATAAATGCAAATAAGTAAAGAGAGTAATAAAAGAGAGATGTACACAATCGATTTATAGAAGTTCAACAACCTTGCCTACGTCCTTTACCTTGAGATGCTCCCAAGGATTTTCCTAAGTCCACTAACTTGAATTTGTATTGTAATCCCTCTTTTTGCAGGCTTAAGAGTAACCTCCCTCTTTTTCTAGGCTCAAAAGAAACCTCCTTTTTTTAAGGCTAAAGAGAAACCTCTCCTTTACAAGGTGTGAATGAGTTTACAAGGAATGTAATCAAAGAAAGGCCTCTAGTTAGGCAAGTGATTACAATGGTTAAGCACAAGAGAAATCCTATACAATATTTGTGATATGCTATACAAAAATGATGAGTATGATGGAATATGAAGACTTTGTAGCACTTGTGATTTTGATAGGCTTGAGGAAGATGGAAAAGACGAAGAAAGATGTTGCTCAGCTATTCCTCTTACTTCCTTGAGCTTCTAAGCCTTTATTTATAGTCCCTTGGATGGTTTCCAAACGTTGGTAGGAGCCAAAACTGAATGTGACTGTTGTATCTCACAAAAACTAACCGTTGGAGTGCATTTTCGAGGTAGGGGATCGATCCTTTGACCTAGGGGATCGATCCCATGCTTCTTCGCAAGCTTCCAAGGCATTCTGCCATGAAGGGATCGATCCCTTCCCTTGGGGGATCTATCCCATGATTCCTTTATGCTTGATTTTGCTTCTTGGAAGCATTCTGCCATTCGTGGATTGATCCCTCAACATGGAGGATCAAACCCTCATGCTTTTCCTGCACTTTTCTAGGCTAATTTCGGTTAGAGATGATGTGGACTTTGATTTTAATTCATCCTAAAACATTTTAAAATTTTGTGGGAGTTTTTCCTAACTTCCTCAAATGAAAATGTAGCCCAAAAACTCATTAAGTAATTTTCTAAAGTTGTGTTCAATAAGGTCTTGAGAAAATTACTTGATGAAGATATTCAAAATCATTCTGCAAAATGTTAAGACCAATACGAATATACAATTAAATCAAGGTCTTAAACTTTAATATGTAAACTTAAAGTGGTTTGAGAAATTCATATGATTGGTAAGGCAAAGTTACATTATAGAGTCAAACACTTAATATTACTTAAGTTTTTGTCATTTCAAAATACATATGTCAATTTAAAGCTAACAAAAATCACGTGAAATTATGGACTAAATCTAGTCAAGATACATAGCTACAAATATGATAATAAACCAAATTCTATCAATCAACCAAAAAATCTGGGATTATGTAATCCTAGAATATACCAACATTCTCCCACTCGGTCCATATATTTCACTCATAGAAGAAACAAATCACATGAATCGTGGCGATAGTTCTTCTAATAGCGAGTATTATCTTTCATGTATTACTATGTAAAATGTTTCTAAATCAACCCATATTTACTTACTAAATAAACCCTTCTGCCTCGATCCAAACAACATGGATATTTCTCAAATAAAACAATAGTACACATAAATCAAATGAGAAACATCATATCATTAATAAAAGTCTTATTTACAAATCACAATGTGGAACCAAGTCCCATCCGCTCTACATGATCCTTTAATTTAGACATTGGCATGCCCTTAGTCAAAGGATCAGCTAACATCAATTTAGTGCTGACATGTTCAATGACCACTTTTTTTTTAATTTCTAACACATTCTTTTATAGCTAAGTATTTAATGTCGATATGCTTACTTTAACTACCACTATTATTCTTAGCCATGAATACCACAACTGAATTGTGATAATATATCTTCAATGGCTTAGATATGAAATCAACAATTCTAAACCCAGTAATGAAACTCTTAACCTATACACCATGTGAGGTAGCCTTAAAACAAGAAACAAACTTAACCTAAATAGTGGAAGTGGCAGTTAGTGTCTGCTTAGCGCGTTTCCAAGATATAGCTCCGCCAGCAGACATGAAGATATAATCGGATGTTGATTTTCGAGAATCAACACAGCAAACAAAGTCTGAATCTGAGTAGCCAATCACCTCCAACTCATCGGTTTGCCTATACATAAGCATGTAGTTCTTGGTGCCTTGTAGATATCTAAGCACCTTCTTCGCAGCTCTCCAATGGTCCATCCCCGGGTTACTTGGATATCTACCCAACATTCCCACAACAAAAGCAATGTCAGGCTGATACAAACCTGTGCATACATAATGATTCCAACAACTGAGGCATATGGAATGTTCTTCATCTGGTCTCGCCCAAAATCATTCTTCGAGCACTGGTTTAAATTGAACCTGTCACCATTCACAATAGGAGTTGCGCTTAGTGAACAATTTTCCATTCTAAACCTTTCCAAGACTTTATGAATATAAGCTTCCTGTGACAGACCTAATATACCTCTATGTTTGCTTCTATGGATCTTTATGCCAATGACATAGGATGCTTCACTCATATCCTTCATATCAAAGTTCTTAGAAAGAAATTGTTCCACCTCATGTAACATCCTCTTATAATTGGCTGCAAGCAGTATATCATCCACATACAGTTCTAGGAAACAAATCTTGCTCCCATTGACCTTTTGGTATATACACTGACCCATGATGTTCTCAATGAAACCAAAGGAAGAGATAACTTAATGGGACTTTAGATACCATTGGCGAGAAGCTTGTTTCAACCCATATATGGATTTCTTAAGCTTACAGACCAAATGCTCACCATTACTAGTGGAAAACATTTAGGTTGTTTCATGTAGACCTCTTCCTCTAGATCATCATTAAGAAAAGTCGTTTTCACATCCATTTGTTGCAACTCTAAGTCAAAATGTGCAACTAGAGCTGTTATTATACGAAGAGAATCTTTCTTAGATATAGGAGAGAAAGTCTCCTTCTAATCTTATGATATTACCCCTTAATTTCGTCTGATTCTGATTGATTGAAAAGCATGATTGTAGTGAAAGCATGAAGTTGAATTCTAGAATTTGCTTGATCTTCTCTCGAGGCAAGATTATTAGATCACACTTAATTAGGAAATTGATTTAGGCCATCCTTGGATCGTTTGAGCCATTCTAGCTAACCTTGTACACACTCTATCCTTAGTCACCCTTTTGAGCCAAATTGGCATTTCTTTGTAGATATACATCCACATTGTTATTATTCCTTAGCTAGATAAATATATTCTCCTACCCTTTACCCTAAAAGCATGTGTGTCACAGTTTGTAAATACAGTATTTTACACTTTTTCACATATAAATCAATAAACATTGCACTGGTTGGGCTATTTGTGATGCCTTTAACACTGTTCCTCTACAACAGTAAAACAATTTAAATATTATTATTTATTAATAAATAATATTCACAGCTGTATGAGTCAATTTATATCCCCTGAAAGTAAAATTTGTAACCAATAGTACTGTATAAAAATGTTTGAACATATAAATGTAAACACGATACCTCTGGGATCCATCATGAGTTACTTCGAGCTACTCAAAGCGCAGTTAATCCACGGATGGATACTTCAGTTAATCGATAATATAATATGTGGATGATAAAGTAAGGAGTGAGCAAACCACGGCTCAGTAAAGGAATTGTATGTAAATCTAGATATTCTGAAATCTATATACAATAAAATTCTTTATTTTCCTATAGGTTCACTAGGGACCAAAATAGGAAGGATATTATAGTCGGCTAGGGATCTGGATGGAGTAAGGAAGGTATTTTGAAATACCTGTCTTGTCCCAAAACCTAGAAGCGACTATAGGGAGTAGAAATTGAATTTAATATATATTCACATTCAAAATTCACCATTTAATAATTTACATAACTATGGTATAATAACCATCAAATAAAACATTTAGGAAATAATTTAATTTCCATATTAAAATATCACTTTCACCCTTAAATAAACCACAGTACACAGTGCAGTATACAGTTCAGTATGAAAAACAATTCAGTGATAATAACTTTTCAATAATTTATACGATAAACCGTTAGTTAAAAAATAACCATTAAATAAATCAATAATTTCATGAACAGTTTATAAACCCCTTTTAAATAAAATAATCTATTCGATATTTATCAAATCACTTTACACTTGTTTTACTCTCTTCAGTAAAGCCCAGTAAGCAATACAGTAAACAGTATTAAAACCGTTCGGTAACAGAAACACTTTTGTAACAATGATAATTCACTGAAAACCGTAACAGTAGTAGTAACACGTGAATGGAGACCAGGCAACACCCTCAATATATCATGCTAAAATCCCTATAGGGAGCAATAACAATAAACACGTGAGATCTATGGCCATAGTCTATAAATGTCCTCGATTGTACACTGAGCAGGTGTAAACCAGGACGCTAAAGACAGGCTCAATATCAATAGCTTCACACCGTAACACTAACACATGAACACATGACAAGTGAGCATGATATGGGGCCTATCAGTCTCAAAACAGTATATATGAAATCTCATCACCTTTATGGAATTAAATAAAATTGATAATATTTTTCAGAAAGTTCATAAACGTATAAACCAAGTGTCTTGTACGGTGAAAATAGTGTTATAAAATATTTACGCTTCATAAATGTTCCACTTCACCGTACACATATACTCGTATTCCACAGTTTCCTTTCAAACTTTCAATTTTAAGATCTGGAAATCATTTTCCGATAATTTCATACTTTATGGAGAATAGCAACATTTACTTTCCAAAATTAATAATAATTCCATAAACACATTATTTCCACTATGGAACACATTTAGAAACATTTCAGTCTCAAAACAATGTTCATATAATAATATTACCTTTATAGAAATCAATAAAATGATTAAAATCTTCAGTCAATCCATAAAAGTTTTATTAAATCATATGGTGAATATTTATGGAAAATAATTTATAAAATATTCACCTTTCCACTGTTCACTTTATAAACCACTTCATATACTATAAGACACATAGGAGGAATTTTCAGTAACCTCACTTTTATGAAAGTCAGTAACATGAATATTTAAATAATATATTTTGGTATATTCATGTTTTATGAAAAATATCGAATTCATCATTTTCAAGGCTAGGAAAGTATTCAAATATGCATGCAAATATTTTATGATATTTTTAAAGAATTTTCTAAAAAATTTCAGCAATATGACGACTGCTTATACCTTAGCCTTCTTGCAATTTAAAACACAGTATATTTCCAGCCAATAACCATATATTCCACGTTTTCCAAGGCAATTCACTTTCAAACATTCTCATAAAATTATTTGCATTAAAATCATGCATTCGAAATATCCTTACAGCTCATATACTCATCCCTTACCTGTCTATCGTATTGATCTCTTCAAGTGTTCCCCTCGTAAACCGATACTCTTGGGCTGCAGATAATTTCACCAAAATTATAAGCTCATTAAATACTATTTTTGAGCTATTATTCATGTCTATATGCAGCCACCTTGTACACTGCAAATATTTGTGCAGTATAAATTCTACTGATAGTATAACACAACTTCTTCGTTTTGCGTCGGATTTTAAATCCGAGTATACTGGCAGACTCCTTGTAATTTCTGCAGTCTAAATCTACCCTTAAACCATCAAAATCAGCCATGATTCAAGGTCTCCTTCACCTTGGCCGAAACCTCCCTTAGCCATTTTTGATGATTTTCCAACAATTCAGTGTTGTATTCTTATTCTACTAAACTTGATCTTCATTTTGGCACCCTTTTTATGCATGAAACCATATGAATTCTCTATGCTCCCATGTTGGCCGAACACTCCTCCCGTGGCCAAATTTTATTTTTCAACATTTAAATGAAACTAAGGCTATAACATGTTCATCATGCTCAAAGGAATGAAACTACACTACTATATTCAAGAAAAGTATAGGAAATGGCATGGTTACTTTACTTGGCTGAAACTGGTAAGCTTCCTTTCTCCTTATTTTGTAGTTTGTTCAATGAAATATTGGTATGGCTAGGTAGAGGAGAGTGAGATGATTAATTTTGGTGAAAAAAGGTTGTTGAAATTCTAGCTAGGTAGTGAGATAGGATTGCTTGAAGTTTCTTTCTTCCTTTCTTCTTTAATGGTGGCGTGAGAGACAAAGGGGGAAGACAATGAATAGTGCCCTTCAGCTGCTGACAGAACTATAAAGAGAATTCTGAAAATGGGTAAATTGACCAAAATACCCCTAGTTATGAAAATTTCGGATAATATTGCCCTTAAGTTCCCGCACTCGTAAAACTGTGTAAACGCACTCCAAAATTTTGGATTCCAATATGAAATGGTCATATTAAATGTACTTTGATGATTGAAAGTGGTTTCGTAGACGAGCGGTGCACGGATAGTGAGAAATTACGATTTTACCCCCTAACTTGCCAGCGAAATTTTCTGTTTTGGCGGGTGATTCAAGAAATCTATTGACACTATGTTAAAGCATTTTTCATGTAGAATCTCATGATATTTTTACTTCGTCCCAATTCATTTTAGTTTGGGTGCAATTTATGAAAATAGCCTCGAGATGTAACCGTCATTTCTAATTTGTTTACCATGTTCCAAGAATAGTGCAAATGAGGTATTTTGGCCTCCAAATTTCTATAATATCATTATTACATCATCCGTACACTATTTTCTTAGTTATATATACATCTGGGCTCAAAAATCTACGTGGCCCACATCACTATTTACTTGATATTTACTCAAAATATTCTAAAATTATAACAAAAAAATTCTAAAATTAAATTAATAATTAATTATTTTTGTATGCACAGTACCATAAAATCGGTCCTCACAATGTGATTAACTAGGAAATCATTAGAGATATGTACGTATGGGTATAGGAAAATGAAAATGAAAAAATATATATAGAAAAAAAAAGAAAAAAAAGAAAGGATAACGAAAAGAAAAAGAAAAGCAAGAAAAAAAAGAAAAAGAAAATAAAGTGTATAGCAAAGGAAATAAGTTTTTTTTTGGGGGGGGAGGGGTGTTGGTTAAAGCTCTAAACATCATAGATCCTTGTAAGTAGTGCATAATTAAGGGTTTGAGCTTAAATCTCCTTTATCATACCTTAGCCTGGACCTTACATTACAAGCTTGATAAAGACATATTGATTTCTAATTAAGTGTGACTACATTAGTGGAGAGAGAAGTGAAAAGGAAACATATGGAAGCGATCATTTGTCATTGACTTTGCATCTTTATGCTTGCATAATCTGATCCGAATGGTGTATTTTAGAGTGAGATTGACATTACACATACACACGAGGATTCCAATTTGGGTTAAAACTTATGATTGAATGATACCTAGTGTTTGATCTATGATTGTGAGTCTCCGAGATTAGGATTTATACTTTATCTTTAAGGATAGTTGGGACAATAAATGTGTTTTGTACATGCCATCTCTTACATATGTTTTATTTTGCTTGAGAACAAGCAAAAGCTCAAGTTTGGGAGTGTGATAACTCTATGAGAATTGTTATTTTAGTGCTTTATTGATTAATTATTATTTAATTCCCCCATGGTTTTATTAATTATTCCCTTAATTTTATTAAATTTCTTATATTTTGCAGATTAATAAATTTCAGATAATTTTTGGTCATTTCAATGAAAATTAGATTGAAAATGCGTAAGGAAGGAGATTGGACCACTAAAAGACAAAGGAGCATGACTCATCATTTTCTCTCTCCTCTCTTGACACCTAGCATGTCACATGTCATCATCCTAATCAATTTCAGTGGATAAGAACAAATGACAAATGACCAACACATGGAGGTCACATGCCCTTGCCACCTTGCATGCTTATGTGGACTAGAAGACAAAAAGAAAGGTGCTAGAAAAGGTGAGGTGTCCATGGCTGATGTGGAAACTTAAATGACATAGAAATATCTACTTTAAAGAGCCAAGGACATGATGACAAGTGGTAATTAATGCCAACTCATATAGGATAGGAAATTACATTTGTATCTCTATGTTAAATGACTATATCAGCTACTTTATGAGGCCTAACGTAGGGTGGGTTGCATAGGGTATAATTTTATTTACTTTTCCAGAACATTTTCATATTCTTAGTAGCTTAGAGCAGCCACCATTTTTATTCCTTGAAGTTCTTTACATTTTTGCAAGTTAAATACAAGTTTTGATGATGTTTTCCTTTACTTTTTACTACTTTCTTGCACTCTTTCTTTGATCTTTTTGTTTCTTTAATTTTTCAGCAACTTGAATCATCTTTTACTCTTTCTTTTTTCTCTTATTTTGGTCAAGATTGAGCCCTATGATCATGGGAGCTTGAGAGGTTGAAAAATCACCTCCTTAGCTCTTATGAGGGAGCTTTGTCCATAGTTTCCTTTTGCAATTTTTATTTTATGCTTTTAAGCTTATAAATGAATTTTTAGTATTTTTATTCTACTATCTAGTTTAATGGGTTAAAATAGTTTTTAAATATCTTTTAAACAAAAATACAAAAAATGTTCAAAGTAGGGTATGTAAGGAGTTGGTGCCATTTTGAGTTAGTCTAAAGTAGATATTTTTATTTTCCATTTTCAAGCTTCTAAATGATTTTTTTGTATTTTTTTAACTACTTTTTTAGGAGTTTATTTTGTTGTGTTAAATCAGTTTTTAAATATCTTGTGAAAAAAAAAGGGTAAGGTACATAGGGCATTGGCGTCATTTTGGGCTAGTATTGAGTAGGTTTATTTGGTAATTGTTCTTTTATGTTTTAAAGCGTCTAAATACTTTTTGTATTTTTTATCTATTGTTTTAGGAGTTTAAATATCTTGTAAAACAAAAATAAAAAAAATGTTTAAGTTAGTGTAAGTTAGGATTAGTCTTTAGGTCATTTACATTAATATTTGCATGCATTAGCTTAGGTTTAAGTTCCATTTTCATGTATTGATTTTAGTGAGCTATTTTAAAGGTTAAGTAAGTTTAGATTAGGTTTTAAATCATGCATTAAGGTTCAGTTAGATTTAGGGTTCAGTTAGGTTGCATTTCAACTCATTATTTAAAAATTCCAAAAATTTATTTTCTTACATGTATAAGTTAGAGTAGTTAGCATTAGGGTTTCATTCATTTAATTAAATTAGGGTAGTACTAGATTAGGGATTAGGTTAGGGTTACCATTTGGGTCATTTTTAAGGTTAAGGTTAATTAGGGTTTCCATTAGGTTAGCTATTTCATGTATTATTTTCTTGTCTTAATTAAATTTAATTTGAGTTTTACTTAGTTCATGCATTTTTATTTTCATTTTAGGATTTTTATGCATATTTCATTATTTGCATTTTAGACCCATATTCTTGGAAATTACAATTTTACCCTTCTAGTTTACTAATTTGCATTTTTGTTTCTTTTCTTTTGCAATTTTTTCACCATTTCTACTGTAAATATTTCTTATTTGCTTTTTAATTTCATTTACTTTTATTTTATTTTATTATTTCCATTTGTTTTATTATTTTTTTATTTGTTAGCCTTTGTAAATCATCCATATAATCAACCCTCATAATTTGCTAAGATATACTTAGGATAATAGTATCTAGTACTTAGTTGGGCTTCACAAATCCAATCTCTGGGGGATGATATTTCCGAACTCACCTTCATATTACTTGAAGATCACGTGCACCTGCGCGTAGATACCTTTTGGGTCGACACATACATTCACTTTATTTTCTGTTCATGCATACACGTGCATGTAGATCGACATGAGCCTAACTCTATGACATCCTAGTCACTACACATTCACCTATAACTTTTTCTTTCACATCTAACTTGATAAGACTTGTTCGTCAATATTCCTTCTTTTTCTTCTTAAGCTTGATATTTAATAGATCAATATGAATGTTTTAATTTCAAACAATGCAGAACAATGATATATATACATATCATTCCTTCCCACAGGATCTTACACATCTTACATACCTAAATCCCCAAAATCTTATATACATCAATGTACTGTTGTACTATCTGATTTACATGATTACATAAGTATACCTTCAATTATTATCAAGAAGCGTATCTCGAAGTTACACTTTGATATCTCAAAAGCAAGCTCCTTTATTTGGAGCGAAATTCACTTCAGGTAATCTGTATGAAAAATATTCGTAAAAGGGCGAGTTTATGCTCAGTAAGAAATATATGTAAAAGAGCGTACTATGCCTTTATATGCAGTTTTCCTGCTTGGCTCTATAATGCCATGTAAAATCATTATAAAGCATATTCGTATACTTTCATCAAATATATAAAAGTTCTTCATAATAGCATATGCTTATAAATCGAGTAAATCATATACTTCTTTCAAATAGCATATGCAAACATACATCATATACTTTCTTCAAAACATGCATCATATTCTTTCTTCAAAACATGCATCATATAGCTTTCAAATAACAGAGAGACTATTTGGATTTTAACAGAATTATGCACTGAATAAACAGGTAGCATACCCTCGTAAGGGTCGGGAATCCTCCCCTAGCTAATTATATAACAGAGACAAATGGCCAAGTGTCGATGGGCTATGATGAACACTTTTCAGGTGACATCTGTGGCACTGAGGGCTGGACTAGAGCTCCTCAGCCATGTACATATACAGAAGTGCATAATCATTAAGTACTTCATAGTCTCAAAACATTTGTTATATATCTTTTTGCAATGACAATCATCTTTTTCTAAATAAGTTTAAAAACTTCTTTTCAAAGGGGGCAGTCGGCTGCTATTGCATATTGTCATTTATCGAAATTATTTTCTTTTATAAATTTCAATATTTTGAAATTCTGAAAACACATGGGGCAGTCGACTGCTCAATATAACAGTCGGCTGGTTTCACAAACAGAATGCTTCTGAAAACAAGGCAATCGACTGGTTTCATAGGCAGTCTACTGGTTTTGGAACAGAATGCTTTTCAGTAAATAGCAGTCGACTGGTCCATAAAGCAGTTGACTGGTTTGAAACAAAATGCTTTCTGAAAAATAGCAGTCGACTGGTTTTCATCGATTTTCGAAAATCTACGCTTTGGTTGTCTCTAGGCAGTCGGCTGCTACTTAAGGCAGTCGGCTGCTCCTAGCGTTTTGATAACTAGGAGTAAAACCCGAAATTCAGCCTTCCTACACTTAAAACAGCTGGTACTTCATTCCAAGACATTTAAAACATATTAAAACATACGGACATAGCCACCCTACATCCGTTACATAAATTCCTTACCTCAATTAACTCTGAATATGAGATTTGCTTGATTGCACTAATCCTTTTTCTTCACTTGTTCAAAGCTGTAAATATCATAAATGATCAAACCTTTAAGAAATCTTTGTAAACATACTCTACCAACTCAACTCAACTCCAAACCATGCACGAAATGGAAAGAATCAATTTCTACTCTTACCTTTGCCAATGACCAAATCAACAACAATTCGATCTCCTTAAATACTTGGATTTAATCTACCAAACTTCAGATATAGCTTAAGCTAGTGACAAGGATCGTTTTTCGTTACTAAAGCTTATAAATTCGTTAGAGGAATAAGGCAATCCTACAAGGTGAATATTGCTGGAAACTTAGAGAAAATGGGAGAACAAGAGGAAAAGAGAATGGTGGCTGTCGACCTCATTGATGGAGAAGATGACAAGGCCAATAGCATTTAATGCTTCTTTATCCCCTAATCATCGCAGCCCTTAACCTTTTGACTCAAGACCATTTGACCAATTTACTTCTTCTTCTTCATATGACACATGTCTATTAATTGCACAAAATCTGACATTAATTTTCTCATAATCCAATTATTCTCATTTTCTCTAATTTCATTACTTGACCATTTGACTTTCAATCTCATTATTTCACCTATGTCCCATATATCATTCATACCTCAAACTTTCATAATTACTTAATCGTTTCAGTTTGAAGTACTTTACAAACATGAGGAAATTACATGAAATTGGGGATTTCACAAACTCGCATTTACTTAAACTACTTACTGAGTTGTAAATTGCTTACCAAACTTCTTTCACTCCTCACAAACTATCCAGGCTAAGTTTCTACTTTTGAGCTTCTGTGTGGGTTGACGAGGACTGTATCTAGCCTTGGTATATGTCAGTGTCCTTTGAGCCCTGTCTTTGTAACTTGTAAGGTTTATACTATTACATATCAATTCGATATGTATGTGATAATTAGTTGTGGATAGTAGGATTATTGATATGATAACTTCTTGATGATTAGCATTTTGATGTGAATGTGTATAATCGATAGTGTTATGGGTTATATGTGTGATCTTCTTGTAGGTAATTAACAGAGAAAAGTGACAAATTATAAGGGGGAGGTTTTTGATCTATATCTTTTGCTAGGATAAATATTTAAGTGAAATGGTTATAATCCATCTAGAGAGTTTAACAAATGCACTCACGAATTGAAGTTGGAGTTGTTAAGGTTAGAGTATATTGAAAAAGTAAATGAAAGTCATTTAGTGACTACACTAACACCGAATACAAATCATAAAGTGAAAAGAAAAAAAATTGTAAATTTGTTAAGTGAAATAAGTGTAAGTGTTAAGTGTATGTTACGGTTTTCAAGTCGTGACGTATATAGATATAAATGTTCATCTTTCAAAAAATTAAATAGATACTTGATTAAATAGATAATTAATTTATTTTGTAATCTTAATGCACATAGATTCTTGTATTTTAGAAAATTAAAAAAGAAAACTATTTTTTAATTTTAAGATACCAAATGTGTCAAACATTTGGATTATCCACGTAGGACATTTTATTTGTAACCAAACATTTTGACTTTTATATATTTATATAAGAGGATGGAAGATTTGAATAAAATTCAATAAAAGATAACCTATATTTATTTTAAATAATAAAATAAAATAAAATATATATTTTAATAAATAATAAAAATATAATAAGAGTTAAAAATGGAATAGAAATAAAATAGATAAAAATTTAAAATATTAAGATTTTTGAGGAGATATTTAAAAAAAATTTCTAATATTAATCATATCAAAAACTAACGGCACTTAAAGGCAAATTTAGAAAATCTAAAACAAAGTGATATCATTTTAGACTTAGTTTGGCGCAATGGTGGCAATGAGTTTGGTGCATTAGGGAGAAAAAAGACAAAATTTTCTTAAAATAATTTAACTCTTTTATCCTTACTTTATAGTTTTTTATTATTTTATAAAAAATATATATCTTTAAGAGTTTTTTAATTATTTTCAATCAATCCTATCGGAACCAATCTCACTGTCCATCCAAACTAACTCTTAGAATAGATATCGTGCACTTGCGAAGATTATTTCATCATAGAATTCTTAGATTAATTGCAAATAGGTAATGTAACCTATTTAGTTCATAGAGTTTATCCCAGTATTGTAATAAAAACTCTGATAATGTTGATTGCAAATAGATAATGTTTAAGGAATTTTTAGGTGAAAATTTTTCTTTTATTAAAATGATAGAAGAATAAAAAAAAATTCCAATAAAGGATAATCCATATTTATTTTATATAATAAATAATAAAATAAAAATAATATATTTTAATAAATAATAAAAATATAATAAGAGTTAAAAATAATTAAAAATAAAATAGATAAATATTAAAAAAATAAAATTTTTGAGGAGATAACTTCAAAAATTTCTCCAATAGCAAATTTAGAAAATCTAAAACAAAGTGATACCATTTTAAAATAGATATTATGCACTTGCAAAGAACTTCTCTGCACGTAATCATACTTTCAAATCATAGATTTTGAGATCTATCTTTAGACGTAAACAAATGACCAATTAGCGAAGACAACTCTTCCAATTTAAGTCTAACTAGTTAAGTCTCAAACCCACAACTTTGAGATGTTGATCAATTTGTGTCTTTAAATGTGAATAAGTGAACAATCACATCTTAGATTTAAATGTTAGATGACAACCCTTTAAATTTAAGTCTAACAAACTAGCTTTAGGACTTAGCACATCATGACAATAGTAAACAAGAAATACATATTTAGAATCCAAAGACAATCAAGAAAATATCTAGAAATTAAACAGATTCACTTTGAAATAAAGATATGATATTTCTTTAATAACCTGGAGGCTGAATCAACACTTTATTACTGTTAAGTAGACAACATGATAGCCTATGGCCCCATCAGACAAACTAAATTACATAGCAAACAGACTAAAATCACTGACAGCATAGCATACTTTGCTAATTTTATGTTCATCCTTTATTTTAGAAAACATCAGGGTGGAATCGTCCTGGAATGGAGCTGCTCTGCTGTGCCTGTCTCAAATGCATCGTCAAGGCATAGTTATTTACCTGCAAGCAAAATGTGAAGATCAATTCGTTACGATCAACAAAATACTGATTTGATATTCTTCAGCATTAATTTTACCAACATGTACAGACTAAAAGATGAGCTGTGAAAAATTTCGATGCTGACCTCTAGAGTTCGCAACTGCTCCTGATACTGAGACGCTAACTGCTTCAAATGTTGTAACTCATGGTTTTTATCCTGATACTCCTTTTGACGTTCATGCTGGATAGCCACAGCACGTTTGAGGACTGTATTTTCTTGAATCAACACTTCAATCTGTTCCTTTAACAATATATTTTCCTGCAAATAAATCCGTAATCAAGTCAACAAGGTGATATTTAACATCTTCAAAACAGCATAATACAAAATCATATTATCAAATATGCTACCCATGCTTGATTTCTCGGATATATCAAAAATCATACCTAAAAAATTTACCCCAAAAGGCCAAAACCCTCCAAGCCCATTCTTTCCCCTACTTCTAAATAAAAACAATTGTTTTTCAGGTAGAAAAGCATATTATCAAATATGCAACCCATGCTTGATTTCTCAGATATATCAAAAATCATACCTAAAAAATTTAACCCCAAAAGGCCAAAACCCTCCAAGCCCATTCTTTCCCCTACTTCTAAATAAAAACAATTGTTTTTCAGGAAGTTCAGTGGAACCACTGGTGAATTTGCATTTAACCAACTTTAAAAGAAAATGGAACTGCAAGGATTAAATATTCAACACAATTGCAGTTCTCAATTCTTATTGAGTAAGCGTTCTATGCACCAAAGTAACTTAAAAAAAAAAAATTGGAACTGTGAAGATCAAATATTCAACAGGATTTCAGTTCTCAATTCTAGTTAAGTAAGCTTTCTCTGCACTCGACCCAACTAAACTTGGATCCAAAAGCAACCAGACAGGAACAACTCTAATTTCTCAAGAACCAATAAGACCATAACCACCTAATTTATGTCTTTCCTTTTTGGCTATAAAGTTATCCATACCTGAACTTCAACTCCACTTTAAATCAAGAACATTAAATGATGCACAGTTCAGAGGACTGGCACCTTTATCACTACGAACTTCTACCATTCAGTTCCAAAAGAACCATGCACACTTGATCATAGACAAATTTGTCACTGAAGGGGAAAGAAAGGGACAAAAATGATGTTTTAGGAGACAATAGTACGAAATTTTTGGCCATGTGTAAACATATTGGTATGAAGGCAGGGTCTCCTAGTTTCAGGAACAGACATCTTTCATTGCAGATCATATTAAATTCCTGCTAAGCTCAATAATGTTCACACAAACACCTAATAACATCAGCGCCCACCATATAGCATTTTGTCAAAAAGCTGCTTCATAAGTTCTGCTGAACCTCTGGCTAATCTGGAAAAAGAATGACTGGTTGAGATGCCCAGATGGATGAGAAATACATACCTTCGGTAAACTTTGTGATGCCTCTTCAGCAGCACGATTACCTATGGACATCTTCAGAACCTCCAGCAATTTAGAGGCTCGGGCTTTGGCATCATCCACACTTGTAGCACTCATCATCTCCCTCACAAACAAGTCCACCCATTCTGCACCATCAACAGGCAGATTTTCCAGGGCTGTTGGATTCTGAGCAGTCACAGCAGCAGCAGCTTCTCCGTTATTGGTCAATGAAACTGCAATTTCAAACGCAGATGTGAGACTCCTTTAAGAAGCGAGAAAAACCAGATAAAAGCAGATGACATATTACACACACACACACACAACAATTAAATAAAAAATAATGAATTTTGGGCTAGCAGGCTACATAATGGTACATGTTACATATATAAATTTTTCTACAGAAAATATCTTACTGAAATTAATAATAACCACAATATAATATTAGAAGCTTATAGCTGAGGATTTAGACATCAAACAGGGAGAGTCAAAATAAAAAATAAAAAATAAAAGAATTCCTTTCTTTCTCTCATTCAAAAATCAATTTTATTGATCTGCATAAGTATTGAAAAAGAAAAGGTATACTTAGCGTGAAAGGAAGCTTTCAAACTAATTGGGTAATCTAACTGTTTAAGGACTCTAAGAAACCTACATGCTTTATTCCCTTCTCAATCCACATAAAAATTTAACCATTAAGAATAGAATACTCTAAGGACCATCAAACAGATGCTAGAATTGAATCAAGATACCGATAGCATCATGTAATTGACTGATTGACACAGAAACTTCATAAATTGTTTTGCAAAATCAACCATCAGTCAACAATAGATTAAAATTTAGTAAAATTTCTTGATAGAAAAAAAAAATTAAAGATGATACAGATTGATCATCAATCATGATGGAAACGTTAAATTACAATGAATCACAATTAAAAGAAGTAATGGCATACCCTGCTCTGCAGTTGTGCGCAGTTCCTCAACAGGACCTGACCTTTCCCCTGTAGCTTCTGCGGCTCCTATGCAAAGTTCCTGCAGCCTCTTGATGGCAGTGTCTACATCATTGCCGCATTCTAGTAGTGCTCTCTCGAGAAGCTGTAAGGAATAGTTCTTAAATATTAGTTAATTGAAGAGATATATGGATCACTATTTTGACAGCCAACCATAAATCTTAATCAGCCAATGGATTAGCAAAAACAAACATTTTAAAAAGCAAAGCAACAAAAAGGAAAAGAAGAAGCTACGTCTAATGTTTCGTAAAGCCACACAACTGATTCAGTTAATTTTTTTAGAACTTTATTCAGTTATTTGAAATGACACCATTAGAAAAACCAAACAACCATACAAATAACTGAAAAAAGATGATCATAGAAGTAACTATATAGCCCAACTTAATTGGCATCTTGCAAAAAAGAACTTGAATACAGTCCCAACCTGAAAGATTTTTCAATTATATGCAATTTCATGGCTTCAATCCACACAACTGCACTTGTTAACGAAAAACTTTTACATAAAAATCAATTGGAAGATGAAAAATACATTATTTTCTTTTAAATAAATTTTACAACAAAGCATTAAAACCTTCAACCAACATCAAGAAAAAAAGTAGTACTCAAATTCTATTTGCTTGCAGGATAAGCCAACGAATCAAATGGATAAACAACCTAATCTAAGATTTGAGTTTACACTTTTATCCCCACTTTCCAATATCCGCATCCAAAGCAAGGAATCAAGAAAATTACAACTTAACCCTAAAAGTTTTGAAATCTAATTTGCTAATACCAAAATAATTTACTAATAAGAAATAAAATTTACATTCCCACATCTAATTAACACACGTATTGGCGAATATAAGAATAAATTTAATAAAAGGGCGTATACCTCGGGGTCCATGTGAGGGAAGAGGGCTTGGAGGTGATCGAGGGGAGACGGCGGCGGAGCGAAACGAACAGACGAAGGAGATGAAGGCGAGCAGCGCCGGAGCTTCTTAGAGACAGAAGCCGATGGCGACGACGGGATATCCTCGAAGAACGATCTCTTGCTCCCGCACACTGCCGCAGACATCCTTCGCTAAATCAAAGAACTATCTCGATCAATGTTACTCCCTCTCTCTCTTTCTCCCTCCCTTCTTGCGTCTATAATTTAGAGAAAAAAGATTAGGGTTTTGGGGGCCGACTTTCTGTTTCTTTGATGAGAAATAGAAGGATTGTTTTCGAGAGGGTTTGCCTTCGGACTTGGGTTTTCTGATTTGCGGGGGTTTGGGGGTGGCGGAGAAGAAAATGAATGCTTTAAAACGGTGCTGTTTTGCGCTATATATAAATAAATATATATATATATATATAAATGAATAATTATTACATACACTGACAGTGGAGTTTTTTTACTCCACAAGAAGCGTTAAGATCATGACATGTGTCTTATAAAAATATTAAAATAAATAAAACAAAACATGTGTCATGATCTTAACGCTGCTTGTGGAGTAAAAAACTCCATTATCAGTGCATGTAATAATTATCCTATATAAATAATATTATTCTTTTATTTTATTATGGTTTTCGAAACGGGTGACGGCAACGACGGGCGCGTGGAGTCGCGTAGGCGCATATATATTATCGTATCTATAACGTCTATAATCTATAGCACCAAATGACCTTTACTCGCCAGGCAATTAATCCCAAGAATATTTTTTAAGAAAAAGTTATTTTCTAAGAATAAAATTTTATTTTTCTTTCAAGTTTTTAAATAAATGCTTTTCATAAAAAATTTTAAGAAATCGATTATTTATTATAATACTATAAATTTAAATAACAAGTATTTAAAATTAGAAAAAAAAAGAGGGACAAAAGTAAAAAAATTCTATGCAAAGGAAAAAAAACTAAGAAATATTTAGAGTACTTCAGATTATAAAGAGAAATTATATAAATTTAAATATTCAAAAATATAAAATTTTGCTATCATTATATAAAACAATATGAAGAAATTTGATATCATTAATATATTCTTTATCTTTTACTGTTAGACGATATAAGTGATATTTTAATTCCATTAAATAAAGTTTATTATTTTTTATTTACTTGAAAAACAATTAAACTTGTGATGTATATACAAATCCTAATTTCTAACGATATCATATATTTTGTTAATTATTTTAGTGAAAAATGTTAGTTAATATATTAATTTCAAATTGATATTAATTTTGTTTTTATTAATATTATTTGAATTTTGTTTTAAAACATAACTCATATGCTTTTTTTAGAGACCATGTCCGCATCATATTTGTACTAATTATTTTTTTTTAAATAGTACATTTTAATTAGAAATTACAATTATAATCAGCATATTACATTCCATGAACAAGTAATTATGAAAATCACATTATTCAAATTAGGTAAACTAGTAAATAACTATAACAAACTAAACAAATTAGTAAATAACTAGACTAACTCAAGCTCACACTTGATGAGACTCGAACCTGAGATCTCAAAATCTCAGGACCTCTTTTTTGTCACTAAGCCAAAACTTCATTGACATATTTGTACTAATTATTTTATTTCTTGATCACATTGTCATAATTGATAAATTTATTTAAGCTATGCTTCACATACATCTCATCAATAATTGCGTTTTCATCTTAGAGCAATGCTTTTGGCACTTTTGACTATCGCTACCAAAAAAGGATAACAATGTCAAAATTGATGCAAATTTATAAAAAAAAATTCAAAATTACCCTTAAAACTATCGTTACTAGAAAACTAGCTTTTAAATCAATATTTATTCTCTCTCTTTTTTTTTCTTTGAAAAATCAAAATTGAAAGCAAAATTAAAAAAAATAGAAACAAAATTGGCATGGCGTCCTCTTCCTCTTTTTCACCATAAATGCGTGAAATATTCGTAATTTTTAGAATTTACAAATATGAAATTAGTTCTCTTATTCGAACAGTCCGTTTTATATTTTTTATTTTTTTTAAAGATTTATATTTGACATTTCAATTGTGTTTTTTTATCCATTCAGTTTATTTTTTAGCTATTGCTTTTTTATTTTTTTAAAGTTTTTTATTTAAATTCTACAAATTTAACTCCAACTTTTGGGCTAAAAGAAAAACGCCTAATTTGTTTTACATAAAACACAATAAACTTTTGATTGCTTAACATTTATATATATTTTTACTTTTTTTTCTGTTCGTGTTCTTTACATAAATTTTAAATATATCTCTTAATTTTATTAATACTGAAAGCACAATAAACATTTAATTGCCTAACATTTGTATGAATAAGAGATTTTTAATTTTTCTATTATTCCTGTTTTTAATTTTTTTATTTTTTATTTGCTCAGAATAAACAGCTAATGCCCATAAATTATAATAGAGTTCGAGGACAGAAGGGTAGATCAAACATCCATGAAGCAGGGCAACAACCCTTACAAGCTTGCTTCACCACCTAATCCGCGGCCTTGTTGGCCTCGTGGTTAACAAAACAAAAATAAACCTAATTACATTCACTGATAATAGAAAGAATATTTTCCTTTATAGCCCTTGCCTCCCACCATCTCGGAGCTGAAGGAACCTGCAAACGTTTCACTAAATTTGTGCTATTTGATTCCACCAGAACCTGGGACTATCCTCAACGTTGAATTAGAAGACAAGCTTCTCGTAAAGCCAAGGCTTCAGCCATTTCAGCACTTCAGGCGTTCCTCTTTGAATGGAAACCATCAAAGAGCTGACCGTGTTCGTTCTTGCACACCATAGCAATACCAACGTTTCCAGAAGAGAATTTAAAAGAAGCATCACAATTGATTTTCAAAAAAGAGGCAGGAGGTTTTTGCCACTGAGCATTTGCTTGACTGGCGTGCATCCTTCCATTAGGACTTGAAAACAACTCATCAGCTTCAAAGAAATCATGAGAAGCCTTAAGTCAAACCTGGTTAGGATACCGACCACACCTTCAAACAAAAAGGCATTTCGAGCTTTCCACACAAACCAACAAAGATAGGCAATAAGTTCGAAACACTTATAGGATCCAAATAAAGGACGAGAAGTAGAAATTTCAAACCACCATGAATTGAAGCCCACAAAACCTTCCTTCCGTGGACAATATCTAAACCATGATGCCCTCTAAACAGCTTCAGCAATGGGGCAAAAGAAAAGAATATGCTCAAGAGATTCAACCTCCTGCTCACATCTGCCACAAAGATTATCAGTTCTTCTGGAACTGAGCTAGGTTCTCAAGGGTGGGTAAAATATTGCGATAGGTCCTCCAAATAAAACTTTTGACTCTTGGTGACATCTTCATATTCCAGATTGCTTTCCAATTATCGACTTGAGTCCAAGGCCAAGTACTACTGCATTTTCCCTGGACTCCAACAATTGATCAAACAAGAAGTCGATAACCAAATTTAACCGAATACTCACCATCTTTAGTATAATGCCAAACCAAAGAATCATGGATTGATGGAGAACCAACCTCAATCTTTTTTATAGCCCGAATTTCCTCCTCACTGAACAATTCTATGAGAAGATTTAAATTCCAGCAATGATGCCTTTAATCAATGAGATGGGAAACCAGAACTGAACTATCTCTCAAAGGTTGAAGAGAACGGACATTAAACTCAAGCAAATTAGGGATTCATTTATCTTGCCAAAGAAGAATATCCCTGCCGTTTCCAACATTCCAATGAAGTCCTTTCTTCAAAGAATCAATTCCCACTCTCAAGCTTCTCCAAAACCACAATGGGTCACTTCCAGAAGAGCATTAAGCAGAGATGAAGAAGGAAAATAGATCACTTTAAGAATTTTTACCCAAAAAGAATCCAAACTAGCAAGCATCCTCCAAACTTGCTTTGCAAGAAAAGCATCATTAAAAAAGATAAACTCTTTGAAACTGAGACCACCATTAAGCTTGTGAATAGTTAATTTATCCCATCGCATCCAATGAAGTCTTTTTTCTTCCAAGTCTACTCCTCTTCACCAAAATTTGTTCAGCAAAAAATTGAGATATCTACAAAAAGAGACTGGAAATTTAAAGCATTGCATACAATACACCAGAGTAGCAGCGACCACAGCTTTCAACAAAATCTCCTTTCCTACCTGGGACAAGAACCTGCTTTTCTAAGAGTTGGTCTTTTCTCAAATTTTTTCTCTAATAAACCCCAGAACCTTTTTGTTACTTCTTCCACAGATAACCGACAACCCCAAATATCTACTATCTGCTTGTAAATCTTAAACCCCCAGTTTGTTCTTGATGGTTATCCTAGCTTGACTGCTTGTATTAGGAGAAAAAAAGGTAGAAGACTTTTCGAAATTCACATTTTGTCCAGAAGCATTATTGAATTTATTAAAGACATCAATAATAGCTTTGCAGCTCCTTCGATTCGCTCTCAAAAAGAGGAGACAGTCATCAACAAAGAATAGATGGCTCAAGCTAGGACATCTCCAATTAATTCTGAAACCTTGAACACTTCCCTGTGTAATAGCCTTTTGGATCAAGCAGGAAAGCACATTCACCACCAAAATGAACAAATGTGGGGAAAGTGGGTTTCCTTGCTGCAAACCCTTTTTTGGAGAAAAAGCTTTAGACCTTTCATCATTGATGATCATGGAAAATTGAGGCGTAGTCACACATTCCATAACCAACTTGACCCAAGACTGAGTGAATCCTATCTTTAAAAGCAATCTTTTAAGAAAGAGCCATTCAACTTTGTCATAGGCCTTACTAAGATCAAGTTTGATGGCCATGAAACCTTAATTCCCTTTTCTCCTCTTTTTAAGAGCATGGAATGCCTTGTGCGCCACAATAATATTATCTTGGATTTGTTGTCCAAGAATGAAAGCGGCTTGGAAAGGTGAGATAATGAAAGATAGCAACGGTTTCATCCTATTTGCAATGATTTTGGAGATAACTTTGTAAGAGAAGTTGCAAAGACTAATAAGACTAAAATGTGACAAGGAATCTGGAGCTCGTTGCTTACGAATCAAGACTAGGTTAGTCCTATTCGTTTCCCTAAGCAGATGACCACTTTTAAAAAAACTTCTAACGCAAGCACACAAATTAGTCTTGATGGTATCCTAGAATGTGTGATAGAATAAACCCAAAAAGCCATCAGGACCCAGTGCTTTATGAGCTCCCATTGAAAAGACAGCCTCTTTAATTTCCTCCTCAAAGACTTCACTTCTCAAACCTTCATCTTCGAAGATATCACTTCATCCATTGCCTTATATTTTATATCTCCATATCACATGAGACATATGGTCATAGTCTATAAATGTTCTCAGTCGTACACTGATCAGGTGTCAACCGGGATGTTGAAGATAGGATCAATATCAATAGCTTCACACAGATAACACACATTAACACATGAGCATGATACAGGACCTAACAGTCTCAAAACAGTTCGTAAATCGTATAAATTTCATAAAGGAAATCACCTCACGACACATGTTTTAAGAAAAATATGTATTCAGTGCAGAAGTAAAAACTTATAAAATATTCACAATTCAGTTTTTACTTCTGAAAATATTCCATTTCACTTTAGATGGATTAAAAGAACATGCTAGTACTCTTACGCAATTAAAATTCGATAACATAAATATTTAAATATTGTTTTTCCGTGTATAAACCGTATATAAACAGTTAATCTGAAATCACTATAGTAAATAATTTCAATATCGATAAACAGTTCTGTTCCAAAACAGTGTAGTACATAATTCAATACACAGTGCAATAAACAAGCAACTTAAAACACATTTGGTTATGTGAATAAATTATATTTTTCCCACTTTAGGAAAATTAATGAAAACGGTTAATAATAGAATTTTCAAAAATTTCCAAAAACACGTAAAATATTTCTAAGCAATTCTTATATATGTTTCTTACTTTTAGTCCACGCAATATCTCTATGTTCCCACTATCGCTTGTGAAATTCTATTTTTCAAAATTTCTACTCTGCACAGTAACATTGCCTTATATTTTATATCTCCATATCACAATGATAATAAATAGTCCAAAATTTTTATTTTACATTTATCATTCTCCATAATTGATTTATTTTATATTCTATTAATTACCACAATATGATTACAATTAAATTATATCTTTTATTCAACTCCAATAATACCGAAAATTCATTATCGTTAATCTCTTTTCCTTACTCGATAAATCATGGAAATTCAATAAATCATAAATTCTCCAAATTTCTCCCATTAATTGAAAACTTATTCTTTTCTCAAATTTAATTCCACCAAAAATTTCATTAACATTTATTTCTTATTTATTAACTCTCATATAGACACGACACGATTACACGACACGAAAACAATACGAATATAAGACACGATGTGACACGAATTAAAATTAAGTAAAAATTGTATATCAATATTGTAAAAGCTAAAAATAAGCTAAAAATAAGATTTTATGTTTTCCATGTCAACACAAATTTTGACACAAAATTTTCGTGTTTTACACGACACAAACACGATTTTACATGACACGAAAACGAATTAGAAACACGAATTATCAGGTCTATTCTCATACCATGAAATTCGCATTATAATTCTATTTTCAAGTCTCAATCATACCCCTCTTCATGCACACAATTTATTTTCTTCCAAATATTCTCTACTTATCCTTAATTATTTTCTTTAGTCATTAAATCTAAAATTAACATGAGAGCTTCATGAATAGGACTTTAGCTAATTATTCACATTCTTGCACTACACTTATTATTTCTTAATTTCGATCTCACCAATTAATCTTTATTATTCCAATTCATTATTCTTCACCCATAAACTTATAAAATTTAACATAAAATCTTTTCTTGTAAGCTTAGCTGAAATCTTCATGTACACAAAACTCATTCATTTTCCTAAATTCAATATTCACAAATAATCCTATTATCCTTTATTTATTTTTCTTTAACTATCTAGCTATAAAATTACTATAAAAATCCCTTGTATAATACCTTGGCCGATTGTACCATTTTTTGGGATCTCTTTCTTTTCTAATTCTAATATTATAAACACTCTTTATTCACTTCATGCATTCATCCAACATCCACCACACATCCAAAATTTCACTCTCATTCACATATTCCTTATTATGGCCAAATTTCATTCTTAAATTTTATTTATCATCTTCCGAATTATATTTAAAATTTTGTATTTTAATTGAAATCAATCTTTTCTACAATCTCTTATCTTCCTTTATATCTTCAACAATCAATTTTATTTTATTTTCTATTATTTAGCATAACACAATTACAATTTAGATCATTTTCTTTCCCCAATTTAAATCTCACTAATAATCTATTTAACCCATATATTTTATCTTTTAGTTCTCTAATTATGGAAATTCATATTGTGATTTCATTTTCAAGCCTCAACCAACTACTCATTATATTGTCTTCATATTAATTCCGTAAATACTCATTCTTTAAAATTATTTTAACATTTCTATTCTTCTTCTTGGCTGAACACATAGGCAGACTCATCTTTCATGTTTTCTTTTTCTTTTCTTTTCTATTCTCTTCTCTTTTCTTGGTTTTCCTCTCACAGTCGACAGAACCTTTACAAGCATTTCCTATTTTTTTTCTCCCTACATCTGTGTTGTATCTTATATACGTCAATTGGCATCATCTTTGGTCACGTTTCAGCCAAAATCGAAGGCCTCCCAACAGCCATGACCGAAGCTCTCATGATTCTTTCTTCATAATCTTTCTTTCATTCTTTGCTCAATCTTATCTTGTAGCCATTTATACTCACTTAGCAATTACATCAAACATATTCAATTCATTCAAAACATCATCATCCACGTCCAGCCCCTCCATAGCCGATTGGTTTTCATAATTCACACCACAACCATGTTTCACAAACTATCACAAAATCACGTTAAATTCATCATCCCTTCTTAATCTCATATTAATTTCCTATCCAACAAACATGAAAATTACAATAATTTCTTTATTTTTCTGCCATAGCCGAATCCTTAAAAGCTTCATTACTCTTCATTTTCTTCAATCTAATGTACCAATTATGTTCCCATGGATGAATAATTCGAGAACCATAACCAAAATTGAAAGAGTCTTCACCATATCACGTACCTGTTTCCCAGCCGAACCAAAACAGCCCCAAACCAGTGCTACTTTGTTTCACGTCAGCCTCCCAATTCCAAGATTTCAGGTAATCTTGATGTAAGGGATAAATTTTATGGAGGAGGCTGAGTGTTTTAGTGATGAAATAAGATGAATTTATTGAGTAACCATAGAGAAAACGTGAGAAGAATATGAAAAAAACGAAGAAAATCGGTGCAGCAGAGAAAGAGCCGGGGAAGTTAGTGGAAGAAGATCAGTTTGGCTGTGTTTTTGAGCTGACTTAGTCCTCTTTTGTTCATATTCATCCAATAAAAATGGCACTTGGAAAATAAATCAAAATTCCCCTTTAATTTCTCTATAGTTACCTTTATGTCACATTAAATATCTCATTATTTAAAATTTTCAGATTTTTTTTCAATTAATCAAATTTAATTTATTTAGTCAAATTCTGATCAACATTGACCAATACCCATACTAAATTACCATTATACCGTTGTATAATTTTATTATTTTCATTTATATCCTATTCTTTATTTAATATTTCTATATTCAAATTTAATATTTGTTTTTTTTTTCATTATTTCTTATATATTTGGGTCAAACATAGTCAATTATTGACCCTTAAAGTGGTTTGACCAATCATAGATAATGAAATTATCGAATTACCCCTGATCATAAAATCGTGTAAGTTTTTTACTTTTACGCTTGATTTTTTCTATCAATTCACATGATCTAAAACTTTATTACATATAGAATTACTCACCTTAAACATCATCATTCTAGGGTCTCAGTTCGATCTGGACAAAGAAAGTTCTGGTGGGGCCCGCACCGAGTACCTTCCTAACCTTATCAAATAGACCCCTCCTTTACATCTTTTAACAATAAATTTCCCTATTTAAAATTTTCTACACTCAATAACTTATTTAAAGTATGAGAAATTCTGAGCTCTCACACAAGAATAATCAATTTACCTCATAATTGAACAAGAAATCTACTCATTATTCATATTCAAGAATATAAACTCCAAATCATATATCATAAATATCATAAATATCATGCAAGAAACAATTAAATAAGCAATCTTTAATAATATAAAATCAGAATTAATAATCAAGAACACAAATTAGCTAGAATCAAATAACAAGAATTAAAATTCAATAAAGAAACAAAAATCAGAATTTAAAAGAAAAGAAAAAAAATCAATTTGTAAAAAGAAAGTAATCAGAATTGAAAAGATGAAAGAAAGAAAATAAAAAATAAAATTTTTATTAAATCTACTCTAAAAACCATACAAGAGAGAAGAGGGGGAAAGAGGGATCTGTTATTTGAGAGCCAATGTGCTCTTTATATAGGCCTAAGAATGTTGGATAAAGTAGAAGTCTGAGAAGAGTTTTAATTGGCTTAGACTCTTTTTAGAACTTCTCTCTCTTTACAATTCTTTCCCCACTCTGTGACAACCACGAATTTTCTCATTTTTGGAACTAGGTATATGTAAATTTGAGTTTTTTCCCGTTGTAAGATACTCTAAAAACTTTTTTACCAAAAGAAGGTTCTTTTAAACTTTTTTCCTTGGAGCAAGTACTTAAAGCCACGTCAATAACACGTGGAAAAAATACCAAAATTTCTCCCAGGGCCCTTTCTTCTTCCCAAGCTCGTTGCGAACGCCATTAAAAAAGAAATAAAGCTTGACTCTTCCATATCCAAACCCCTGCCCTTAACCTCGATCCCCAAAATAAATATTAAGCAAAAGATTAAAAAAAACATTTTATTCTTTGAATCTCTTGCATCTCTTTGTTCCTGGAGTTTTGCTAAACTTTTATGTAAGTCACAATTTGGGATTCCCGTCTACATTTTAATCTCTTTATTTTTATTTGTCTTTTATTTGGAATTCCTAAGCTAGCAGAATGTGTTCAAGATTAAGTGTTGAATCAAATTTTTGAACAACCCATATGTTTCTTTGCAGCTTTAGCTCACAAGCTTCTTGTCCTTTAGCAAACCATGGAAGGTGTCAAAACAATAAAAATCTGCGATTTGGGTTTTATCTTACTTTACTTTTTCAGTTCATTGATGTGTGAGTGGATAATATTAGAGGCATGCTATATATGTGTTGATTTTTTTTTTGTTAATAATATATATGTATTTGCAATGAAATTTCTAGTAATCTTAAAAGGAAAAGAATTTTCATATTTTCTTTTCTAGTTTAAGCTTTTTAAATTTCATGGCTGACATCAATTTTTTCTAGTTGCTGGTTCACCTTTGTTTTCATGTAATCCTTTATATGTCAATTTATATTTTTCATGCTTCCATATGGCTTTGCTGTTTTTGATCAATATTCCATATTTAATTAATAATCAGGGGAGGGTTTCTCTTGATTCGACTACATCTAACATTCACTCACTTTTCTTTGAAAATTAATTAGGAAAAGTTTTGTACGATGGTGGTTTGTTGTTGCTGGTTCACCTTTGTTTTCATGTAATCCTTTATATGTCAATTTATATTTTTCATGCTTCCATATGGCTTTGCTGTTTTTGATCAATATTCCATATTTAATTAATAATCAGGGGAGGGTTTCTCTTGATTCGACTACATCTAACATTCACTCACTTTTCTTTGAAAATTAATTAGGAAAAGTTTTGTACGATGGTGGTTTGTTGGATTCTTAGACTTAAATCTCTGCTAGCTTGGTGGCTTGGAATAGTATGCTAGCAATTGGAGATTATTAATTTGTTCCTGGTATGTAACATACTCTTTCTTTTTGTTTCATGTTGAAGCTTGAAATGAGTGACATATCTCTTTAGTTTGTATCAAGCATTTTGTTTTTTCGCAATGTTAATCCAAATATATTGTTCAAGTTACTTGTTTTAAAAAATTCTCAGCTTGGAACGTACAAGTTCATCTCTTGAAAGTTTTTTTTTTCTTTGGAGGATTGTTCTCTTGAAAGCTTGATGCTACCACGTTAGTTATTTTGATGCCAAAGTAAAAAAAATACTTAGACATACAGAGTATTTGTTATTCACTTGAGTTTTAGGACAAACCATTATTGAACTTTATTCATAAATAAAAAGAAATAACATCTAACAATAAATAAGGTAAGATAGACCAGCCAACATACCAAATACTTTAGTACACAGGTATGATGCTGCCATAGAAGGAACTTTGCTATAAAATATCATTGTTAAAATTTAGGATTTTACTTTGTAATTCTGACTATTTTCATGCAGAGGGGAAGAATCATAATTTCTTCGAATTATGCACTCAGAGATTACCTTTTCTTGAATTTAGATTATAGTAGGAGATTCTAAGAGAGGATTTTTAGAGTCCAAGTTTGTTTTTTAGTTATTTACTAGTGAATCTCCAGAAAAGAATTTAAGGTTGTGATTAATGAATTATAAATTATTTAATTTATTGAACTAGATGGTCCAGCAACATTTTCTACTACTCCCTCCTCTGCTGTAGTATTTTTGAGTAACTGTTCATAGTACAGGAAAGTTTTCTTTTAGACTAGTTTTTCTCTTTTTTGCTACCTAAAGCATATCCACTTTTTATAACCTTCACCATAATGGTTACGCCATAATCCTATGTTCACGTATGTATACCAATATTCACGTAAAAGGGAGAACAACCAACTTCTTGCACTCATTACCACACCTTCCAACATCCTAAAATATATACAAAAACTTTCCAATACCCTAAAATTAATACAATTAGTGCTGATGTATAGGCAAACTTCTTTATGCTAACACATAGAGTGTGAATAGAGTATGTTGAAGCCATCCATCTCTTTTTATTATGTTGAAACCAATGAAATCACAAATGAACCAATTTTTTCCTAAAATAATTAAAAGATAAAACTTTATGAAGCTATGAAATGAACTAGTTCATGTCTTAAAGAGAAAAATAGTATGCTCTCTCAACAAAATCACTTAGATATACCATCACTAGTCATTCTCTTCACTAATTTTGGATAGAAATCTTCTTGGAATTCTTGCTAATCCTGCATACATTTGACAAAATGTGAATTAAATAATTTTTAACTTGAGGAAAAAAAAGAATATGACACACAGAGGTGATCTATTCGTTGTTTAATAATAATTAAGCATATTGACACCCAACAATAAAATCATGTTTTACTTCAATAAAGTAAAATGAAAAAGATCAGGAAATACCTTATACACAAAATTAATTTGCTGTTGCATTTGAATCTTTAAGCCCTTTTCATTTGACATGTCCTACGATCATGGCCTGGTTGTTTACAAAGTCCACAACGAATTGTTGTTCGACCTTCATTGATATCCATCTCAGTTCTAATTTGTTTAGATTACGGTCGACCTTTCTTTGAGCGTCTACGATCAGGATCTGGTAATAATTGAGGGATATTAGGCTCCGACCAATAAGCTTCATGAGGGATTGGATTAAACTGAGGTGCCCAGGTTTGAGAATAGTTTTCAATTGAATACTAATCTTCTATATATTGCCAACAATCAAGTGACAGCCTTCCACATACAGCTATCACATGTGAACAAGGAAACTTATAAATCTGCCATTTACCACATGCACATGTTCCTTTATCAAGTTAAACAACTTGTTTGTTGTGACCTCGTTGCATTCTATCACCATAAGATGCAGTTATTACTTCAAACATTCCTTTTTGTCTGTCAAATGGGACAAGATCATGTGTGTTGGCCTTTGCCAAATAACCTTGAAGTTTAGTTGTAACATACGGAGTGTACAAGTCTCCTTTTGCCAATGCCTCTGATGCAAAGCCTCGTCTAGTGTTAAAAAAGTTAACCAATCGATAGAAAGTTAATTGCACACATGCAGTGATAGGTAAATTTCTAGCTCCTTTTAGCACACTGTTGAACACCTCAGACAAATTAGTTGTCATTATTCCGTAGCGTTGACCGCCATCATGTGCTAATGACCATTGCTGTGCTGGTATCTCATCTAACCATTTTTTAGCTTCAGGATTGATCTTTTCTATCTCCTTCATTATGGCATCAAACTTCCGCAACCGGTGTGCAATTCCAGCTCTGTAGGCAAGTATTTTCAAGTTTTTATTATGAAACTTATCATTAAAATTGCTGCATATATGTAGCAAGCAAAATCGATGATAAGCCCATGGTTCTGTCCATTTAGAGCTAGGTTCATTCACTGCAGCACGAATACCACAATGACGATCAGATATTAAACAAATCTCTTTTCTTTGAGTGACCTTTTCTCTAATGCAAGTAAGAAACCATCTCCAACTGTCAAAAGATTCTTCTTCAGCAATAGCAAATGCAAGTGGGAAAAGCTAGTTGTTGGCATCAACTCCCATTGCAATAAGCATTTTACCTTTATATCTTCCATACAAATGAGTACCATCAATACTTATAATTGGTCTACAATACTTGAACCCTTCAATGGAAGGTGGAAAAGCCCAAAAGACACAATGAAACACTCCAAATACTTCGAGAGTAGAATCTCGCAACTGCTCAAATTGCCACATAACAATCGTCCCATTATACTTCTCAAGTGCAGAAAAAAATCTAGGTAATACTTTATAAGATGTGTCCCAATCACCAAAAACATTTGTGATGGCCTTTTGTTTGGCATGCCACATCTTCTTATATGAGACATCATAAGAAAATGTGTCTCTTACCTTGGCATTTAAAGTAGCAACTGTAATGGATGGTTCAACTTTCACTTGACTTTCAATCTCTTGTGCTAACAAATTTGAGCTTAGTTGTGGGTGATCACGACTCAACCTTGGGTAGACACATGTATGGGGACCAACATATTGAGTAATCTCAAAAAGTTCATGACTTTTACGTTGATATGCACGAAGCCTCCATTTGCATCCACTTTCTTGATGTCTTTTGCACCTTAATGACCATATCTTTTTTTTTGTTTCCACCACTTCATACTTTTGGTGTCTCTTAATAGAGTATAATTGCACGACTCTTTTCAATTCAGCCTTATCTTGGAAAATTAAACCTTTCCTCAACTCAAGCTCAGGATTCCAAGCAATACCTTGGGTTTGTGGTGTCCAATTACTAGTAATAGCATCACCAACTTGATCAATATTGGTGAAGAATGGCATATCCGGCTCTTGAAGTGGCACCTCTAAAGTGGCACTATCTGTTTCTAAGTTGACTTCTTCAAAATCCTCTTGCTCTTCAGATTCCTCATTTTCTTCTTCAAGTACCTCATTATTCACATTCATATCCCTGAATAAAGCACTGGGTTCAGAATAAACCAATTGTTCCACTGGAGTTATATTTACACTCGGATATCTATCATATTGGCTAATAGTTTCATTGTTTGAGAATCCCAAAATATTACCAATGACCGATACTTGCCTTTCTGTGGTAGGTTCACTACTACTTGACAAAAATGGATGATTAGCATGGCTGACATTAGCATGATTCAGCAAAGTGTCATTGTTTTGTGTTGGTAGTTGAGCAAGTGGAATGAAACTCGTGGATTGACTTCCATGCTCAACACGTTCAATAAAGATTGATTCCACTTCTAAATATAATTCAACATTGCTAATTGAGGGATGAATAGATGGAATTTCCAGCATGATATCTACACTACCATCATCCACAATAGGTAACCGGATATACGTAATCATCGATGATTGCACTACTGTTGGATACCGGCAAACAATGTTTAATCGTGCTTGCTCTCTATCAAATCCAGTAATGCAGTACATCTCATCCAATAGCTTGCTGAATTTAGTTTTACGCTTTAATTTAATTGCTCTCAAAGGAGGGCCATCATAACACAGGCCATTTGATCCTTCCATAATGCTACCATTCCAATAACAAAAAACGGGAACTTCTCTTCCTGGCATAACAAACTAGCATTGAAACATTAAAAAATAATTATTAGTTTAGTGTCATAGCTATATAAATGAATATATCATCTCAAATTAATAAGAATATAAAAAAAATGTAATTAATCATTTTAAAAAGAACACATATCTACAAAAAGCTACAATATGCCACTATAACTACAAGTTATAAAATTACCTTAACTAGTTATCCTGGTAGATAATGGGACATGGGGATGAACAAACATTATCCAATATTTGCCTACATAAAGGAGTAAATGAACACCATGATGAATATATATTCCAGAGTCTTTTATCTTTGACTTTAACTACTTATTTACTGTTAACTTATTTATCTTCTTATCTTTGTGTTCACTACATAATGTCATCTTTTAAAATTTGAAGAATTTTACTGACGAGTCGAAGTTTAAGAATAAAATCAAAACTTTTGAAAAGAGCTCGAGCAGGTGGCTACCTAAGCTGGATCATCAAAGACCTTGGATGCTCAGTTAATCTAAGAATTCTGGAAAGCTTATGCACATTCTTAAATTTCTCTTTTATTTGTCTTCTTTGGCTGGATGCTTTTGGTGGAGTTAAGATTTTGGCTTTTTATGGAAAATTCAAGGGCTGTTTAGTTTATGTGCGATTGTCGTTTTCTTTAGTCTACTGTCAAAATAGGGGAATCATAATGCTGAAGCTGGATGTGGCAGATTATTGGGGAGGCTGAGAGTGGTTAAAGTATGTTTAATGCAAGGCTGAATATGGAACGTTAAGAGTTGAAGTGCAGCGTGAGGGGGATCCGTGGTTGCCTTTTTATATTTTGTTCCTGCATGATGTTTCCAGTTGTTTCAATTGTTCTTCTTGGTCTGGTGTTTTTTTGTATGTTTCTTAGGCTTTGTTTGTGTTTTGTTGAGGTGTTCTTACTGGATTGTTTTTGTAGCATCTTCTGATGCTTTTTGAGTCCACTAACTCTTCTAATAAAACTATCTTGGCTTATAGAAAAAAATGGCTTCCTACCATTTCAATGGCTACTTTGAAGGAATGCTCTTCATTTTTTACAGTGAATTTGCACAAAACCTAGCATGATTTTATTGTGTTTGAAGTTGCATTGGAAAGATATTTGTGGCATGAACTATTCGAGCTTATTCAAGTAATCAAGGATTGCTGTAAAAACTATATTCCATTATCAACTATGAATGCATATAAAATTGAAAAAAAATCTTAGACATGTAAAAATGCCAAGTAGGTCATAAAAAGGCCAAACTGCCAAATAAATACTTACTAAAAAAAGCATATGTTAAATCACTACATAATTGTATGCAAAGATAACTGGAATTTATATCATACTTCAAATGATAATGACAAGGCTTAAGATGCCTACCGGTGAGAATTTCTTGAAGATAAAAAAGAATCTGCGCTTCAGTATGATGGTATAACGCCTTTTGTGAACTTCTTTGCTCCAATTTTATATATTCATTGAAGATGTTGGCAAATAATCATTCCAGACAATGCCCTTTCGATTATAAAACAAAAAGCAGAGAAGGGAGTGAGGGATTTCCCTAACAATAGGAGAGTCTATTCTAATTAAATAATAGAGATAAAGAGATGAGTTCAATCAATAGTAGATATAGAGATAAGAGTGGGAAGGAGATAAAAATTTTGTAAGTTTATAAAGAAAAAAATTGTCTTTAGGGTTTATAAGAGATTATGATTTAGTAAAACTACTAAACATTAGTGTTTTAAGTTCTGAAAATTTTGGTTTTTTAAAATTTAAATAATTATTTAAAAAATGTGACATGTCATTGAAGTGGCTTTAAATACCTGTTTTATGGAAAAAAGTTTAAAAGTACCCTCATTTGGTAAAAAAGATTTAAAAGGACCTTCTTGTGTGAAAAAACTCCTGTAAATTTAGTTCCTGATGTTAATAGATAAGTTAAAATAAATAAATAAATTTATTAGGATATTGGAATATCTAGAGATCGTGGCATTTAATCCATTGGTAAATTAGAGGTCTAATAATTGGAATTTAATTGGGTATAAAAAAAATTATATCTATATATAATATTATATGCATATATATATATATATATATATATATGCAAATATATATATACATATATGAACAATAATTATTAATTTAAATTAAAATATATATATTTGTAAATAATGAAATAGATAAATATATGTTTTAAGGATTATATATATAAATAATATATATAAATATGTTTTTAATATAGCGTAAGTATAAATTTTAACTACATAAAAATATATCTATATATATTGTATATGTTATGAAAATAAATATATAAATACATAATTGTTAATAAAAATTATGAGTAATATGTTTATATAAAAAAATAAATAAATAAAAGAGAAAAGAAGAAAAACTTGCTGCTGCAGATCTGAAAAAAAAAATAGAGAAAAGAAAAAAAAGTTAATTAGTGGGCCATGTGTTAAATTTTAATTGGATAAAATAAAAATAAAGAGACCAAAATGAGGCTTTCTTCAACCCATCGGCAGCCCCCTTAAACTGACTTTCTTCCTTTTTCCTTTTCTGTTTCTTCCTCACGTGTGCCTTACAAAATTCCATCTTCCCTTCATCTAAGTATCTCGTCTCCTTCACAAAACATCCTCCTTATCCCAAGATCACCTTAAACTTGAGATTAGAGGGCTGAAAGGAAGAAACTGAATTGGTTTTTGGAAATCCAGAATCGGAGAAATGGGAATTAATCTGGGTTGCTGTTATGTTCGGGTAACAAGGTAGGTGAGAAATGATGATATTCCTTTAATTCCTAACTTGGTTTTATGATTTATTTAGGCATGAATAACCTGTTTAGTACCTTAATTGAAACAAAATAAAATGTGGTGACAGATGTGGGTTTCGGTTATAGAAAGAATTGAGAAAATTGTGTTGATTTTAATATGTTTTGGATGTGGTTTAGTAGGTGATGATGAGTAGAATTTGATTTTTAATTTGAATAGATGATGAATTGAGTTTAAATTAAATTGGGAATTTATGATAAATACTGCAAACAGCATGATGGCGTGAAACAATGGCTGTTGTGTGAAAATGGATGCTGATCAGTCATGGCAGTGGCTGAATAAAGATGAGTTAATCATAATGAATCTAAGATGTTCGATGATATTCCTAAATGGGTAAAAGAAAGGTATAAAATTTGAGTTGATTGAAGATGGAGAAGCAATTAGGGGCTATCGGTTTTGTTGTAGAAAAAGAAATGTATAATATATATATATATATACACACACATATAGATTTATTAGATTATTAGTGGGATTTAATTTGAATAAAAATAATATTTTATAAAAGTATAATCAATAAAGTGAATTAAATCTAGGCTTAGTAGGCTGTAGTATATTTGGTTAACATGAATGTGAGTGTGTGACTATTGTGATAATGGCGTGAATGATGAAAAAAATTAAAGAAATCATGGGCTGAATATGAAAGTGGGTATTCGGTTATAGGGTGAGCAGGGTGATGATGATGAATTTTCAATGTATATGGGATGCTTGATTCATGTACAAAAGGGAGTGAATAAAATTTTCTAAGTTAGAATAGCAGGAAAATATATATAAAAAATTAATATATAATGGGAATAAAGTTATAAGGAATTTTGGCCAAGCTCAAAAAGATGGGATTTCATGTAAACTTTTATGAATTAATGGATTGGAAATAATTAGTTATTATATTATGTGTTGGCAATTAGTAGGAAATAAATTAAGTTAAATTACTTGTTGAAGTAAATAAAAATATGGAAGTACTTATGATATAAATATTGGTGGGAATTTGTAGAATATTTATTATAGCTATACATGACATTTTAAATATAAATTGAAGTTATTAGTGACATGAGAATTGAAGGAGGAGTAGAATTAAATTGAAATTATATTTTGATATTGAATAGAAAATAAAATAAACTAATTATTAAGAATGATAAATAGAAAATAACAAAGGATGGAATATTTATTAGCGTCATGGTATAGCATTTTAAATATAATTTAGTATTATTGTGCAGTGTAAAGTACGAGGAATAAGAGGCGTAAATGAGGTTATCGGATTTATTCAATGCGGAAATAGAGGTAAGATACATGTATAGTAGTCGTATAAAACTTGTTTTATTTGCAATTGAAAATTCATTGAAATCTCGTTTTAATTGTTCTTATCCAATTTTCCTAAATACAAGAAATAGGAATTATCTTTAATTCCTACAAGTTTAAATATTTCATTATATGAACTGTTTTACATGAATTGATTTAAATGAAATGATTTATATGCATTGAATTACATTAAATGATTGACATGAGATGAGTACGTGATATAATTTACACAAGTTAAATTGCATGCAATGACTTACATGAATTGCATTACACGAGTGATGTACATGAATTGATTTACAAGAAATGATCTACACGAATTGAATCGCATGACATGATTTACACGAATTGAATTATTTACATGAATTAAATTACATGAAACGATTTACATGATTTGAATTATATGAAGTATTTTATATGAATTGAGGTTCGTGAAGTGCTTTACATGAATTGAACTATACAAAATGATTTACATGAACTGAAATTTCTATTATGTGTAAGAAGATATTCTAGGAGCTTTTGGTGTAAGTGAATTTATAGAAATTGTTAAGGAGATGAAATTAAACAATTAGTCAAAGATGTGCAAATTGAGTGTATATATGTGTCGTGAGTCTGAAAAGGAAGAACAACATTGGTTTTAATTTAGATAGTTGCACTTGGATACAATATGAATATACTAGGTACTTATAGATGTCCAAGTACTAACAAATAAGAAATTTAGAAATGGAATTTCGGTATAGGAATTTACTTGAAAACATTAAGTCAAACGTTTTGTACTAAATCGAATAAGAGAAATTTTTATGGTAAGGATTAAATCCCTGTTTAAAGATTTATATATATATATATATATATATATAAGAATGAATATATATATATATATATATATATATATATGCTCTTCAGAGTAACAATGAGATCTTAATTATAGGCATAATATTAAACTTGAATATATGTGTGTAGCTTTAAATTATGCGCTTTAAGTTCGGTAATTAATATGATATGAGTAGTTGATTGAGACAGTATTAGAATGATTGTAGTGACTTCGACTGGAGTGGAGGAGTGAATTTCCAATTCGAAGGATCGAGGAATATACTCGCTAAGGGTATAAGGTAAGTGGGTTAAATAAGCCTTGCTAGTATCATCTCATAAGAGATGAATAAATACTTATTAAAACACTTATCTAAACTTACCTCAAGTTGGTGGAATATTATGGGTAAGACTATAAGAGTAAGTATGGTAAAATACAAATTGGACATAATGTGATCATGAATAGTAGTTGTTTTGAAAGGAATCTTGCTTGTGATTTGCATGTTATGTGTTATAGTTTGTTCGTAGTTGTTGAATGTTTAAATTGTATACTTTTTGGTGCTTGCATTTTTAGGAATGCATATGAATTAATTAAATCGCACCGAGGGAGCATGTTAGCATATTGTGATACTTTGAAAATGCATATGTGAATTGTGTGCGGTATGTATAGCTCCCAATATTGAATTCTTGGACCTAAATTAGTACTTAGTCGTGTTTGTCGAAAGCTAGGAAAAAGGTCAACCCGAGTAAAGACTCGATCTTTGAACCGTGTGAGCCACCTCTAGAGAACTCAAGGGACCTACATGCTACATAGATTCTTCGGAAGCTATGGGAGCCACCTCTAGAATCCTTTGAGAGCTAAATGCTACACGAGTTTCGATGAGATAGTAGAAAATGTGTCGTAAAGGCCAACCCGAGTAAAGACTCGATCTTTGTACCGTGTGAGCCACCTTTAGAGAACTCAAGGGACCTACGTGCTACATAGATTCTTCGGAAGCTATGAGAGCCACCTCTAGAATCCTTTGAGAGCTAAGTGCTACACGAGTTCCAATGAGATAGTAGAAAGTATGTGTCGTAAAGGCCAACCCAAGTAAAGACTCGATTTTTGTACCGTGTGAGCCACCTCTAGAGAACTCAAGAGACCTACGTGCTACATAGATTCTTCGGAAGCTATGGGAGCCATCTCTAGAATCCTTTGAGAGTTAAGTGCTGCACGAGTTCCGATGAGATAGTAGAAAGTATGTGTCATAAAGGCCAACCCGAGTAAAGATTCAATCTTTGTACCGTGTGAGCTACCTCTAGAGAACTCAAGGGACCTACGTGCTACATAGATTCTTCGGAAGCTATGAGAGCCACCTCTAGAATCCTTTGAGAGCTAAGTGTTACACAAGTTCCGATGAGATAGTAGAAAGTATGTGTCATAAAGGCCAACCCGAGTAAAGACTCGATCTTTGTACCGCGTGAGCTACCTCTAGAGAACTCAAGGGGCCTACGTGCTACATAGATTCTTCGAAAGCTATGGGAGCCACCTCTAGAATCCTTTGAGAGCTAAGTGCTACACATGTTTTGATGAACTATGAAGAATCTTAGGTTATTGTGACAATAAATAAATGATTGTGATTTGTGAATGTGATGAATATCAATAGATGAAATAGATCTTATACATAAGACATAGAATGTGTATAATCATTGAATTATACTTATATATGCCATAGAAGCATGTGCTATTTGAATGTTTGTCTTCTTTCACACTTAACCATACTGATTAAAAAATGATACTTTGTGAATTTAAAAATGGAACAAAAGCATGAATAAACTTATGAAATCTGTGTACATAAGAATTGGTAGCAAATCTTGATAAAATTCATACATGCTATTTTATAGAATTCATGCATGTATGATCGTGTTTTCCGATATGAGCCTAGTACGTACTTATTTAAACTACTTATTGAGCCGTGGATTTGCTCACCCCTTAAATTTAACATCTACAAATCACACGAGTTGATAGCCGGCTCAGGCTTCGTATAGGCTCTCGGGGACCGTACCTAGTAGTGGTACTCATTTGCGTTCTCTGGGTCTAGCTTTTGCATTTTTGAGGTATACTACTTGTATATCATTTTGATAATTATATGTACTTTAATTTCACAGTACTAGGAAAGAATATGGGATGTAGCTTTGGATCGCATTAGATTATTATGTAAGTCTAGGTGATTATCGAGTTCAATCCGGGTTATGATGTATATTTTGAATGATGTATAATTTGCTAGATGTGGACTTATTAATGGTTAAACCCTTGAGAAGCATGAGATGCTTAATTGTGTGAACTGTGGGGAAACAACAGTTGGTTGTATTATGTAGTTTAAAATGTGTTTTAATGCAGGTGATTTTACTAGAGAAATTGATAAAATACAAAGGGGAGGTTTTCGACCCGTTTCTTTTGAAATAGTAAATAAGGCTAAATTCATAAAAATCACCTTGAGAAGGATGACATAGCTCGAGAAATAATATTAATAGAATAAGATTTGATTTAGATACTGCACTAACACCGAATACAAACCGTAAATAGAGAAAAAAAATTTGGTTCGTAAATTTCCGTAAGGGATAAGTAACTGTTGAGTGGACGTCATTGACCCTCGGGTCGTGACACACTCAAACTTTATTTTCTTACTTTATTACATTGTATTTAAAAATAATTAAAACTTTAAGACATAACAAAATTTTCAAACATATCTTGTCTCAACAAAATTTTGTCTTAACAAAACCTTGTATTGGCCTTACTTTGTTGGAACTCTTTCTTAAAAGAGAACTTCTGGGTGGATTTTCATTATAACTTTCCATAAGTATTGGACTCATCAAACGAACTGTGATTTTTGCGATCCTATACATTCCGGAAACCTTGAGAAGTCCTTTACAACTTTCATGGAGGACATTTCTTGAGATCAAGTCGTTAAGATGATCAAATTCATCAATCTTTCAAACTGGATGAAAAAATACTGCACTTTGTTCTTTTTAGCTTCAATTAATTTCAACTTTGATATTTAATACCTAAATCATAAAATAAGCATTAGCAAATTATTTTAGGCATAAAACATCAATAAAGAAAATATGTTAGCAAATATATAATTCACAAAATATCATTTTATCAATCTAATTCTTCCACCAAAGGGCAAAACCTCTAGATCTGCCCCAAGGATCAACATAAAAGCCAAAATCAAAACCAACTTTTTTGTCTAATTCTTTCAAGTTTTGTCAAACGTTGCTTGGTCTCTATTAGGAAAACAATGGAGGGACAATGTTTTTGGATGAGCTCTCTTAGAGCTCGAATTGCTAAAGGTTATCTAAGGCCTTAGCAATTCAAGACTAAGAGAATCATTGGCCCTCATGTTGCTGTTTAGGGTCAACCATCACCACCCTGTCATTATTTTTCTCACTAGAAACAACTGCATCTTCCTCCAGCAATAGGCTGTGTATCTCATGAATATTTCACTTTGGAGACTTTTGCTTTAAATTCTCAATCTCCAATCTTTCCCTTAACAACTCTGATCTCTCCATCTGAACCTTCATTCTGGCTACTTTCTTGATCTGAATCAGTCTCCTATTACCTGCATGCTTTATCCTTAAGTTTAATCTCCCAATTCTGAATAGATGCTAAGTAGAACTTGGGTTTACCATAGTCGAGGAAATCGCCAATCAAGTCATTCTCCTACTCAGAATGAACCCCAATAAAACCCCACATACCTGGCTTAATTTGATAAGCCAAGCTTTCAAATTGGGCTTTAAATTCTGCTTTCTGTTTTTTATACCCAACTATGGTTTCTTCATCTCAAAACCTTTTAAGAGTCTTTTTAGAGTCTTCAGGGCCATATCTCCAAATGTATTCATCAGATCTAGACTCGGCCCATATTCTTTTTCCACTCTTGTAGTTAGACTTTGACTACTGGACCCTTTGACACCTGTCATTGCAATATCCGAGGAAGGTTGACTGTAATAAACATTCTGAGTACCTTGAACAAAAGAAACTGTTCATCCTTCTCAACTTTAAACTCCATGTCAGTACTAGTTAGCACTCCTTCCCCCGTATTATTGTCCACTTTATACTTCTCTCTATGAACATCATGCGCCTCCCTTCAATGCCATCCTTCCAACTTAATCTCTACACATTAACCCTATTGCTTCCTTTTCTTGCCTTACTATTTCCCATTTGCGTAGCCCGTATCTAGTGTCCATAGAGGGCTTTTCTTCTACCATCATGCCTATAGTAGCAATCCCTAGCAATATGTCCGAGCCATCCATAGTTGTAATAGAATTTAAGCAATCTCTCATATTTAAAAGGAACCCATATCGTCGATTGACTCTTGCTTTTCAAATTAAACCTCGTTTTAAGTGGATCATCGGTCCTAATTGTCGTAACATGTCAAGTTCTGGAACCTAACTCGCTAGATTTAAAATCAAGGAGTTGCCACCAACCATTCTAACCTAAGATTTGATTGGTCACCTATTCTTATCTAAAGATAAGATTTGGCCTACGTTCAAAGAATCTAAGGTTCGGGAGTACTGTTACGTGTAGAGAAAGATTAGCACCCCCACAATGCCCGTCCTAAAATGGTATCAAATAGTCTAAAGTTATCTTAATTTTGCCTATTTGTTTCTTTTAATTTCTATATAATTAAATATAGAAAAATCTTATAAGTCTCCTTCATCAAGCTAGTTGAACAATTTAAAAGTTCTTCTCACCTCAAGAGTATTCAAATAGGATCAATTGCCTTTCTTAAAGAGGCTCAGTTGTTGAATGATTTAAATATATTATGGAACACTTATCTTGACTCTTATCCCATTATTTATCAATCTATTAGTATTTCTTCTTTAATAGTTATAATTTCTTTTATATCCTATAATTATTCTTATTTTCTTATATCTCTTAAATAAATATGAATTATTTAATATTGAAAATTTCCTCTAAACCTTCCATCAAGCTGGTCAGACCTTGGAAGAAATCTTATCACCTAGGAATTTTAAAGGAAACTATTCAATCGCAATTCCCCTTCAAATTCCATCATCGGGATAATCCACATTAATTCATGTAATTTAATATTATTTAATTTTATTTTAATTCTTTTCTAATTATCTAATTATTTAATTCTAACTATTAATTTAATTTTTATTCTTTATTTTTATAATAAATTATTAAATGTTGGAAATATCCTTTTAAATATTCCATCAAGCTGGTCAGACTTAAAAGAACTCTCCTCACCTCAAGATATCTAAAAGTAATACTAATGCGCAGTCTCTTTAGAATTCTATTGTTGGAATAACTCATTCATTTTTTTAATTTAATTAAATATTTTTAGTAACTAAATCTTCCTATTTAATTTTGACTTTATATTTTGCTATATTTATATTTTTTATAACCAAAAGAATTTTAATCCCTAAGACAAATATCGTAATCAATAAAGCATCATGTTTATTAAACAACGATTAATTAAAATAATTGTCAAAACATCACATTCTAATATAATTAATCCTAATTGTCTTATTTTAATTTATCATTAATTAATTAAATAGAAACAGTCAAACTTAATTCACTTACACGGATTTACCAGATTATTGTTTATTACCGATACAAATTATTTATTCAAATACAAGTTAATTATATACACACAAATTAATTAAACAATCGTGAGTAAATAAAGTGGAAAGAAAAACACTTGCCTGCAACAAAAACGGGTTGGAACAGGGGATATACGGGTATTCCCCCTCCACCTTCAATATTTTTACCCTTCTTTCACTCTTTAGTCTTAGAAGACTAAACCAAAACAACATCTGACCTCTCCTTTTTACTTTTCAATTCTCCAATTAAATATTCTTTTCTCTGCTTTCTTCTTCCCGCAAGTCTCTTGCTTTGTTTATTTTTTTACGCAGCAACTACACGCATGAAGAACAACAGGCACGAACATCTGATGCGGCAATATAGTGAGCCTTGGTTGAGTACCGGTGGAGAGGGGACGTTGGGGTTGCAGCAGAACAATGGAGATGGCGAACTGTAGTGGTGCAGCAAAGAAACAGAGGATGACGAGAGCAATTCAGTCGGTGATGATGTGCAGTAGACGAATGCTGGAGGCAGTGGCGATGTAAGACCCGCAAGCGGCATTAACGATAGGAGGAGTAAGTGGCGGAGGCCGTGAAAACAGCAATGATGCAGTGGTAATTTTTGATGTAGATAACGATGTGGCAAGAGCAGGAGTTGAAGTTTGAACAGCAAAACAAGTGGCAGAATAGCTTCGGTGGCTGGTGTATTGCGTGGCTCTGTAGAAGCAAAAAGAGTGATGATGATATTCTAATGGCTTTGTAAGATAAACCCGCGTTTATCATTGTGTGGCTCAATTAAAAATCTAAAGAAGTTACTTTTAATGGGCCACTATCTTTTAATTTTAGGAACCACATCCACTCACATGATGGACATGATTGGGTGTGGTAGTTTTTTAATTAAATTAAAACAGGTCCTCTCTCTCTCAGAACGTACGGTGTTTTCCATCCACACTGTAAAACGAAAGAAAAACAGAGAAAGAGAGAGAAATCTGTTTACTTCTGTTTACTGTTATAGAGATTACAACGATGGCTTCTTCTTCTTCACTGACGCCTACAGCGGACAGAGGTATGTAAATGATTTTACATTGCGTAGAAAGCATGAGATATCTAGTTTTAGAGTTCTTGGATGTGTGTTTATGTATACGATTAAATCTATCATGTGGTATCCGAGCCTGGTTGTTCTAAACTAGATATATTCTGTGAAAGTTTCTGTCAAATGCTATTGACGGTATTTAGGTTAGTGAGATTATTATTTATTTATTTATTTTTTACGCTCATGTCTTCGTAGAAAATTTTACAGCTATAGATGATAGTACTGGGCAAAAGTGTTATCAAAGGCATATTTCAAAACGGAAGCAAAGAATCAAAATATATTAAAAGTTTTCGTTTTTTTGTTACAACTTAAGCACACAGTTAAACTTGAGCCGGGAGAGTTTCAATTCATTCTATATTTTTCCAAGCTTGAAATGTTTGCATGTATTTACTCTAGCAGTGGTTAATTTTTAGTTTTAAGCCCAAAGAATTTATCAATTAACCGAAATTGATAAATATTTCTGAACATATTTCTGAACATATTTCAAAGAATTGTTACGGAAAACTGAAGCAAAGAATCAAAAATATATTAAAAGTTTTCGTTTTTTATTCTCTATGATTTATCATCAGCATTGCTTGTGTCATCTTAAAAGTTAAGGATAGAATTTACGATTCTAAAAAAAAAATTGTTTTAAGAATATGTTCAGAAAATTAAGAAATAAAAAAAATAATAAATAAAAAAAGGAGTATGCATAATTTTTATCAGTTTTAAAGGCACAAATTAATGTAAAATAATCTTGAATGATAGTCATGATTAATGATTATGAACTCCTTTGCCTAGAAATAAACTTGGCAATAATGTGCATGCAATTAACATAAAAGAAATATATTGTTTACTATGTTGATGCAATTTTCAAATTAATTCTAAAGTAAATTAGATTCCCATGTGATTGGCAAGTATGTGTCTTGCTTAGCATATTCATGTATTGGGTTGAAAGATAGTTTTGCATTGAACGTCTTTTTGTGAAGAAAGTATGCCCAATTTTGTTACAACGCCAAAGCTATTAAGTTTGCAAACAGTAGCAGTAAAATATGATTAGAATTGCTATAAAAAAATAATATTAATAATAATAATTTGACTGAGTAATCATTTATTTCGTATGATTTATTATGAGTGATTACATGAATGTCAATAAATATCTTATGATTATCCATATTTTCCGCTGCTATGTTAAATTTTTGGTAATGTATATAATTTTGTATATTAAGTGTTTACCGAAAAATTAAAGTTTAATGCGTACAATATATATATATGTGTGTATATATATATATACATATATATATATATATATTGATATTCAATTAGATCCTAAAGTTTTGATCTAAAAATAATGAGTTAAAAAAAAGGGTTTTCATTAATTACTAGAACTTAAGAAATTTACCCAAAGGTAAATCATTATTCAGTAAATTAATGATATTATGGGAGGTAAATTAATATTTTGGTTGAATATGTTAATTATCCAAAGATAAAAGATATATTCAATTTTTAAAAATTTATTTACCCATTAAAGTTCATATATTTAACTCATTTAAAGAAAAAATATATTGTAAAATTTGCCCAAAGGTATTTTACTTATTTATGTTTTATTTAATTATGCATATATATTTTAGTATCTACCCAAAGGAGAACTACTATATATCTTATTGTTCATTTTACGGAATTCATTATAATTAAATGTGAGCTTTATTTGTTATGTTTTGCAGTTATTGCAATTAATTCGCATGTATCATCTGTTGTTGTGTTTAATGGCATGAACTTCTCAGAATGGCGAGAGCAAGTTGATTTCCACTTAGGGGTTTTGGATCTTGACTTAGCTCTCATTCATGAAAAACCTGTTGCTATTAAGGATACAAGCAGTGAGGCAGAGAAGTCACATTATGCCGCATGGGAAAGAAGCAACAGATTATGCTTAAAGTTTCTGCGAATGACAATTGCTAACAACGTTAAGACTACGATTCCACAAACTGAGAGTGTTAAGAAATATAAAAGTTTTGTGGAAGAAAGGTTCCGTTCTGCGGACAAGTCACTCGCTGGTACTTTAATGGCTGAGCTTACGACCATGAAGTTCAATGGGTCGATAAGCATGCAACAACATATCATCGAGATGACGAACATTGCTGCAAGGCTTAAGACTTTGGGTTTGGTAGTAGAAGACTCCTTTTTAGTTCAGTTTATTCTGAACTCCTTGCCTCCTGAATATGGGCCTTTTCAAATTAACTACAACACTATAAAGGATAAGTGGAATGTTAATGAATTGGCCAGTAGGCTTGTACAAGAGGAAGCAAGACTCAAGAGTCAAAAGAGTCACTTTGCTAACCTAGTAGGAAAGGGAGCTGTGAAAGGATTCAAAGCCAAAAAGTTTAAGAAGAAATGTTCTGCTAATGATTCTCAGACTGAGAAGAAGGAACAGAAGACAGAAAAGTGCCACTTTTGTAAGAAAGCTGGGCACTATCAGAAAGACTGTCATAAACAAAAAGCTTGGTTCGAAAAGAAAGGTATTTTCAATACTTTTGTATGTTTTGAATCAAATTTAAGTGAAGTTCCTAACAATACTTGGTGGCTTGATTCTGGTGCTACAACTCATGTTACCAATACTATGCAGGGATTCCTAACGATTTGAACCACAAATCCAAGAAATGATTTTCTGTTTATGGGGAACCGCATGAAGGCTCCTGTTGAAGGCATAGGGACTTACAGATTGGTCTTAGACACTGGATATCAGTTGGACCTTTATGATACACTCTATGTACCTTCAATTTCTAGAAACCTTGTTTCTTTAGGAAAATTGGACAATTGTGGTTTTTATGTTAATTTCTGTTCTGGAAGTTTTAATCTATATAAAGACTCTATTCTTTATGGATCGGGTTTTCTTATTGATGGTTTATATAGAATAAAACTTGATAATGTTTTTGCTGAATCTTTGCATGTCACACATAATAGTGTTGGTTCAAAACGTAACATGCTTATTGAAAATTCTGCTTATTTGTGGTATAAACATTTGGGTCATATATCCAAAGAAAGGATAGAAAGATTGGTAAAGAATGAGATTTTACAAAATCTGGATTTTACTGATCTTGGAACTTGTTTGGATTGCATAAAACGAAAGCAAACCAAACATACCAAGAAAGGAGCCACAAGAAGCACACAGCTTCTTGAAATAATACACATTGATATATGTGGACCTTTTGATGTTCCATCCTTTAATGGAGAAAAGTACTTCATCACTTTCATTGATGATTATTCACGTTATGGATATATCTATCTACTTAAGGAAAAATCTCAATCTGTATATGTTCTGGAAATTTTCCTAAATGAGGTTGAGAGACAATTGGATAGAAAAGTGAAAATCATAAGATCTGATAGAGGTGGTGAATATTATGGGAAATATGATGAATCAGGACAATGTCCTGCTCCATTTGCTAAAGTCCTTGAAAAACGTGGCATATGTGCACAGTATACTATGCTAGGTGCACATGAACAAAATGTGTAGCAGAAAGGCGAAATCGGACCTTAATGGACATGGTTAGGAGTATGATGAGTAATACCTCCTTACCTAAATCCTTGTGGATGCATGCACTAAAAACCGCTGCTTATTTATTGAATAGAGTTCCATCCAAAGTGGTTCAAAAGACACCTTTTGAATTGTGGACGGGAAGGAAACCAAGTTTAAGGCACCTACATGTTTGGGGTTGCCCAGCGGAAGCAAGAGTGTATAATCCACAAGAGAAAAAGTTGGATTCTCGAACTGTAAGTGGATACTTTATTGGTTATCCTGAGAAATCCAAAGGATATGTGTTCTATTGTCCAACCCATAGTCCGAGAATAATTGAAACTGGTAATGCCAAATTCCTGGAGAATGCTGAAGTCGGTGGGAGTGTAGAACGTCAAATTGTGGAAATAAATGAGATAAAGATAAATGTTCCTTTATCCACTATTGATCCAAAATCCACAATTGACATTAATGTTGATCCAACATTTATGGAAAGGGACAACAATGTTGATCAACATTTGGATGATGAAACACTTCCACAGACGGATGTCGGTTCCTATAATGATCAAGGATCTGATATTCGATCTAATGAAGGAACATCGAATACAAATGAATCACAAGGAATAACATTAAGAAGATCTCAGAGGGAAAAGAGATCAGCTATTCCGGATGATTATGTGATTTATTTACAGGAATTAGACTTTGATCTTGGCATTAATAAAGATCCAGTTACTTTTTCACAAGCCATAGAAAGTTCAGAATCTGCTAAATGGATTGATGCCATGAAGGAAGAGCTAAAATCCATGGAACAAAATAAAGTTTGGGATCTCGTTCAATTGCCTGAAGGATGTAAAAGAGTCCGTTGTAAATGGGTTTTCTAGACCAAACGCGACTCAAAAGGCAAGGTGGAACATTATAAAGCCAGACTTGTTGCAAAGGGTTATACTCAAAAGATGGCATTGATTATACAGAAACATTCTCTTTTGTATCTAAGAAAGATTCATTAAGAATAATTATGGCAATGGTGGCTCAATATGATCTGGAGTTACACCAAATGGATGTGAAAACTGCCTTTCTGAATGGGGATTTAGAGAAAGAAGTTTATATGGATCAACCTGAAGGTTTTTCCATAGGAAGTAAAGGTCAAATGGTGTGTAAACTTAAGAAGTCAATATATGGACTAAAACAGGCTTCCAGACAATAGTATATTAAGTTGAATACCATTATTACGTCTTTTGGTTTTAAGGAAAATATTGTAGATCGTTGTATATACCAAAAGATTAGTGGGAGTAAGTTCATATTTTTAGTCTTATATGTTGATGATATTTTGCTTGCAGCAAATGATTTAAGTATACTGCGTGAAACTAAAGACTTTCTCTTCGAGAATTTTGAAATGAAAGATATGGGAGAGGCTTCTTATGTGATTGGAATAGAAATATTCCGGAAAAGATTAGAAGGAATACTAGGCCTATCTCAGAAAGCATATATCAACAAAATTCTCGAAAAGTTTAATATGAGCAAATGTTCACCCGGGGTTGTTCCCATTTAGAAGGGTGATAAATTTAGTCTCATGCAGTGTCCAAAGAATGAATTGGAACGAAAGGAAATGGAATCAATTCCTTATGCCTCTGTTGTTGGAAGCTTAATGTACTTGCAGACCTGTACTAGACCTGATATAAGTTTTGCGGTCGGAATGTTAGGCAGGTATCAAAGTAATCCTGGAATTGATCATTGGAAGGCTGCAAAGAAAGTTTTGAGGTACCTTCAAGGAACAAAGAATTACATGCTCACATATAAGAGATTCGATCAATTGGAGGTAGTCGGATACACGGATTCAGATTTTGCCGGATGTCTTGACAGCAGGAAGTCCACTTTTGGTTATCTGTTTCTTTTAGCTGAAGGAGCAGTTTCATGGAAAAGTGCAAAACAGACTGTCACTACTTCATCCACAATGGAAGCAGAATTTGTGGCTTGCTTTGAAGCTACAATTCATGCATTATGGATGCGGAACTTTATTTCAGGACTTGGGGTTGTCGACACCATTACCAAGCCGCTGAAAATTTATTGTGATAACTCCGCAGCAGTATTCTTCTCCAAGAATGACAAATACTCTAGAGATGCCAAGCATATGGAATTGAAGTATTTTGCCGTTAAGGAGGAGGTTCAGAAACAAACAGTGTTCATTCAGCATATTAGTACTGATCTCATGATTGCTGACCCATTAACGAAGGGTTTACAACCCAAGTTATTTAAGGAACATGTTCTTAGGATGGGTCTTGATTGTAGTGATGTTATATAGTGACACTTTGAGCTCCTTAATATGTTTCTGACACTATTATGTTTTCCTGTTCTATGATGCTATGTATACATTATTGTTTGATGTTGACAGGAAAGACTTTAACAAGTCATTATTGTGGACCATTATGAAATTATAGTATAATGATAATCTAAGGACCTAATATAATAAATTGTAAGTGTTGTAGTATATGGAAGGGAGTGTTTTACAAATTAGAACATGACCGCCATAACTCATACCGAACAGTTTTTATATTATGATATTATGATGGGAGATAATAAAGTAACTTCCATTATAAAGATTTTAATCGAGCCAAGTGGGAGAATGTAAGATAAACCCACGTTTATCATTGTGTGGCTCAATTAAAAATCTAAAGAAGTTGCTTTTAATGGGCCACTATCCCTTAATTTTAGGAACTACATCCACTCACATGATGGATATGATAGAGAGTGGTAGTTTTTTAATTAAATTAAAACAGGTCCTCTCTCTCTCTCAGAACGTACGGTGTTTTCCATCCACACTATAAAACGAAAGAAAAACAGAGCAAGAGAGAGAAATCTGTTTACTTCTGTTTACTGCTACAGAGATTACAACGATGGCTTCTTTTTCTTCACTAACGCCTACAGCGGACAGAGGTATGTAAATGATTTTACATTGCGCAGAAAGCATGAGATATCTAGTTTTAGAGTTCCTGGATGTGTGTTTATGTACACGATTAAATCTATCAGGCTTCTCCTCCCTTTTCCTTCTTGATGCATGCATGAGGCCTTTTATAGACCAAAAGTTGGAGTTCTGAACAACTAGGTTATTTTATACATTAACTCCTATTTTTTTTCATATTTTATATATTTAATTCCTATGTTAATTCTAATATAATTCTAATTCTTCTAATTTTAATCTAATAATAACTCTCCTAATTTAAAAATATAAAAATTATCTTAACCAATAAATCCTAATCTCATGTTAATTATAAGACCACTTAATTAATCAAGTTAGTTATTTACAACTTAGTACCTGGACAAAATAAGTGTCTGCACTAATCACAACCTTCATTCTAAGGACACCACTCCATTGCACCTTTTCATCTTCTTCAAAATCCAACTCCACTAGTTAAACAAAAAGAGAACTGATCTTCCCCGCATTTTCTTTTGTCATGAACGCCAGAGGAAGCTTGTGAGCTTGGATCCAAAACGCCATAACAGAGAAATCGATCTCTTCCAGTGTTGCTTCTAAAGGCCACTCCTTAAGAACAATGTGACTATCCGAGACTGACCAAGGAGCTTGGTGCAGTACTTTAAGTTTGTCCCTCTCCGTTTTGAAAACGAAAAGGAAAATGTTCTTTTCAAGTTCATGGACTTCCAAAGAGTCGCTAAGTGGCCTGGCTTTGGACAAAATGATTCTCAGTGGGTTAACCTTTAGTGCTTCTATTCACCTCATCATCTGTGGATAACTCGAGGACATCCAAGTTGAGAGTTATGTCTTCTTCTTGCACCTCTTCTATTCCGAAAACCGCTTGAAACTGCAAACAAACCAGACCGAAACCTTTGAACGATGGCCAAACAAGCAACAAGAAACAGACAAAATAGGACCTCTGATGAAGAAAGCTTTCGCAAGAGGACTCGTCGCAGTCAGAGAGAAAAAAAAATATGGAAAATCAACACTACAAAAAGCAAAGCTAACAAACTCCCACTACCTTTCAAGACAATAAGACAATAAATGAGCCAATAAAGCCAGATCCACTAGTCAAACTATACTAAATGGCAACAGTAGAGAAGTGTTCTGAAAAAGAAACCCTTTAAGAAGAAAACTAACTGAGACTCAGGAAAGTTTCCCTCCTGAAGGAGGGAACGGATGCCTCCTTCTATTATTTATTTATGTTTTTTAAAACCATTAATGTTTAAGCTTTTGACTACTGATTTTTTTGGGTAACTTTTGGTTTCTATCTTTATTTTAGAGATGGGAAGGTTACATAAATGTATTTCATGTATATATCACATTCTTATCTCAAATCTTATTTTTTATTTTACTAATCATGAGGTTTTTTTTATTCCATTTGTATTTTTATTATTTTTTTTATTTTTTTGATCATAATCTATGTTTTTTAAGTTATCATTTCAAGTGTGTTTTTTAACCGATTGGTATTTTTTAGTGTTTGTATTTTTATTTATTTTTATCTTTTGGCCATGATGCATGATTAGTTTTATTTTAATTTTTTGCTTTTAGTAACTTGGAGTATGTTACTATTGATAAATTCATTTTTGAAAGAGATAATTGGAAGATAAAAATTCATGTTTGTTGATTGTGGAATATATACAATTATAAGACTAAACATTATATTAGTACGGAAATGGTATTAATCGACAAAGAGGTACATAATTAAAATTTATTTTTGTTATATTTTTTCTATTTTAATTTCTTAACCTTTATTATTATTTAGATTTACTTTTATATCTAAAATTAAAATTAACAAAAAATAAAAACCAATATGATTATCATGATATAATATAAAATCATGTAATTAACAATATTTTAAATGTTTGAAAACTATCTTCAAGGGTTTGTCCTCTATCCCACGTCATATGTGTTTAACGTGATATGTATGTTTATAAAAAATTTCATGCTTAACAAAATTACCATTATTTTATTAAGTGACGTGTTCTTTTAATGAATAAAAAGAAAACTATATTAATTATAAAATTAACAGTGCAGAGCATAGGCATTAAAAAACCTAGTGTAAAAAAAAACCTATTGTGGTAGTTACAGCATCAGCCCAAGCTAAGTCCGTAAGCTTGGGCCCTTAACATTATGAGAAAGAGAAAAGATGCTGGTGAAACCATTTTCCTACTTAAAAATATAAATATGATGTGATTTATTTGTGTAAAGTTTTATCCTGACATTTTTCCCTTTTTTTTTTTTTACTATACATAATGCATAATCCATTTTTCATTGTTACCATTTATTTTGTTATTAGGAGTTCTTGGTACATTTTGGTTTCAATTTTCTCCTTTTTTTACTAGTGAAAATTGGTAAAAAGTATGATAATCAAAAGATTAAGCCTAAGTCCACAGGTATTAGTCCAATTGAAGAAAATTAAATTCCCCTTCTTATTATTTATTATTTTACTATTAATTAATTAGTATCCCAAGCTATCACCATCTCATCTCAAAATTTTGAAAAGTGGCCTTTCAATTTTAGTTGATAAGCTC